>CM042696.1:452283838-453013838 GCA_023614405.1 Avena insularis
TTTGAGGATGAAGTAATAGTGGTAGGTAGAGAATCTTCTGATATGATTAGAGGCAAGTTTGATGGTGAGAATAAAAGTCAACAGAAAATCCCTTTTTGTTTAGGGGGATTTACTTATGTAGGGTTTTGTGACTTAAACTCTTGCGTTAACATTATGCCTTACACAATCTATGAAGAGTTGTTGTGCCATCTTGATGAACCAGATCTTGAACTGTCCAAATTTACCTTTATTCTTTTTAACTGATACTTGCAGCGGACTCAGGGGATTCTTCGTAATGTCTGCCTTTCTATAGGAGCATGTGTATACCCAGTTGATTTTCATATTATTGAAATGCCCTTGGACTTCATTTGCCCCGTCATTTTAGGTAATCGTTTTTACAGCTCTATGAATACGAATATTGATAACAAGAAACAAGTTTTGTATCTATAGTTTGGGGAAGAAGTCTTAAACGTTAATTGCAACCTATTTTCAAAGTTGCCTTATGAGAAGAAAATTGAGGTTAAGGAGGAAAGAAATATTGAAGAATTGGTAGAATCTATTTTGGCACTCCATAATCTGAGTTGGTGAGGAGTTTGATAGATAATGATTCTGTTGGGTTCGCAGCATAGAAAACAAAAAATTCCTACGATGGGAACTATTATACGCCAAGATATATCTACTAGATACAAGCAACGGGTGGATATACATCTATAGAGAACATACCCTTGAAGAGTGATAAAGCATTGTTAATGAAATTGATTTAGTGGTTGATGTAGTCATACACTTGCCGATCTCAAGATCATGATGAAGTCCAGCAGGTCCAGCACCATTAAGTCTAGCACCGCAAAGCAGCGGTGCATCCTTGATCGCACACATGTCTGGTCCACCGAACAACCTCTGCCTCCTCGCTCCAGCGATGTAGCAGAAGCATCAACTCCTTCTATATGAAAATCCACCGGGAACATGTATCTCGCTAATTCGAGACCATGGGGGAATAAATCTAGAGGGGGAGAGAAATCCTTCACGAGGAGGTGTGAGTGAGAAGTGAGGAGATGGGGGCCTTTTATAGGAGGAGGGGCACCCCCTCCCATGGCTGGTGGCCATAGAGGAGCCGCTCCACCTCCTCTCATTCATGTGGTGGTAACTCCCCTCCACATAAATATGACCCTCCACATTCTCCACTTAAAACTCCACTTAATGCATTAAATTTCTCCAAATTTAATACAATCACATTTAATAAAACTCTTTTATTTATTTTATTCAGAATTTTGTTAATTACTTTAATTAACAAACATTCACATAAAACCCCCTGCAACATTTCAATATCACATGTAGAACCAGTTTCTCCAATTTCACCCAAAACAATTTCAGTTTCCATCGAAATAATTCCAACACTTTGTAATTCTTTTCCCTAGAACATATTTGCTCCAAATGGTGTCGGTATCCCTTAAGTGTGTCACCCAACAGTTCGCGAATAATGCAGACATGATCGAGACCCTTCTCCGATCAATAATCAGCAGGGGGACCTAGAGATCCATACTGACTCCCACACTTTCAACGATGACTTCTGTGATCGTGAGAACCTTTTACGCATATAATTCAATACCTTTGTCTCGTGATATATTACATGTCCGAGATTCGATCATTGGTATCTCCATACCTAGTTTGATCACGTTATTGACATGTACTCTTTTCTCGTTCCTGTGATATAACATTCTAGTGATCTCATCACTTGCTTGCAAGATAACTAATGTGATATCACCAAGAGGGCCCAGAGTATATCTATCCATCATTAGGATGGACAAATTCCAATCTTGATCCATGAGCCTCAACATAATACGTTTGGAGTATCGGAACCCACCTTTATAGTCACCCTGTTATGGTGTGACGTTTGATGTTATCAAGTTACTCTTCTAGTTTTAGCAATTAACATGATCTCATGGTCTAAGGATTAAGATTACTTTGTAAGATGTTATAGAAATTTAAACACAATGACTTTGATCATATTGCTATACTTCAGATGAATGTTCATCACATCATTTCACAAATGTTGTGACCTCGTTATTAACAACATCCAATGTCTATGATCAGGAAACCTTGATCATCTTGTTAATCAACGAGCTAGTTTATATGAGAGGCATTACTAGGAACCATGTATTTTGTTTATTAAACACACATGTATTAATGTTTCCAATTAATATAATTATAGCATGTAAAATAAACTTTTATCATAAACATGGAATAAGATAATAACAACTTTATTATTGCCTCTCGGGCTTATTCCCTTCAGTCTCCCACTTGCACTAGAGTCAATAATCTAGTTTGTAAACTTATGCATTCAACACTTATGGCTTTCTAGCGTTGTATATACGCGTTTTCTAGTGGTAAACGTAATCTCCGGATCTGACACTTTCAGGTTTGTGTGTATTTCATGTCTTTGCATCTTTATGCATCACTCATTCTCAAATGAGATGGCATTGTATAAATTTAGTCCTTTGGTGAGACCTTTAGTTCCTTTGTGTTAAAATATGTTGATATAATTGTTGTGCAATATATCTTCATAGTACTAGCCCACTGAGAACCACACCTAGTTTGATAACAAACTACTTAACCAAATTCCCTCCTTTGCTCCTACTATAGCAGTCATATACTTAGCCTTTTGTTGTAGTATCCATCGCAATGTACCAATTTTGGAACTCATCCAAATCCATCATGGAACCTCCTTTCCATTACATTGTGCCACCCATAGTTTAAATTGAGATAAGTTTAATTTGTATCTTGTGACAAGCTAGTATCAATGTAACACTTTACAATGAACTATTTGTCACTTCTACATAAATATATTCTTAGTTCTTCCAACGATTAAAAGAATATCCTTACTATTGTCCAATGATCATCTTATGAATCATTCTGGTATATGATCACAACATTTAGAGCATAGGACATATCTGGATATGTACATATCACGGTATTATTGATCAAAAATATTCATGTGATTTCACTCACCAAGTGTCGATACACTTGAATCTTTATTCAATCCTTTCCATGCAGCAAGAACCTTTCTTGTCGTTTCCATATTGAACCCTTTCAATATCTCACATATGTACGTCTTGCACAACCATATTAGCGCCTCAATCTATCCATATAGACATTTATGCGTAATATTCTGGTTTTACCCAAGTCTTCCATCGAAATCCAATTTTAATGAAATTCTTAACTTGTGTCAATAAAAGATACATCATTTCCAATCAACAACATGTCATCTACATAATGTATTGGAAATATGTCTCATCACTCCCACTTAATTTCTTGCAAATGCAAGCATCTTCATCGTCTCCGATGAAATTAAACCATTTAACAGTTTCATCACTGTGAAGATTCCAACTACGTTATGCTTACTTCAACCATTGAAGTTTGCACGCCTTTTTAGCATCCTTTGATTTAACAAAACCCTTCAGACGGTGTCATGTACATGTCCTAGGTAACCATTCTACTAGAAGAACATTGTTTTGTTTGTTTAACTACCATATACCAAATTATATGTAGTGGTTGCTACATTAATCCGTCAAGACTAAATATCGCTATGAAAGATCAAATCTTGTCATAGTTAACTTCTTGAACATTGTCGTAAACTCCTTTCCAACTTGTCGGCTATTTCATAGATGTCAAACATCCATGTCTATTTCTTTATAGATCCAAATACGACCGATAGGCTTCACGCCTTTCCGGAGGGTCTTCCAAGTTTAGAAACTTGATTTCTCGTGTATGGATACTATCATGGATTTTATGACTTCTAGTCATTTCATGGAGTCAGGGCCCATCATCGCTTCTTTGCATGTGGTCATTTCATCATTGTCAAAACAATAATGACTTGTTTATCAAATCTAACTATTTGATTCTTGCCCGACCCATATGGTTCAAATAGGAACTCTAATCTCCGAGATTACAACCTTTGTAGTCACGAGATCCATGAGCATTGTAGCCACCTCCGGGACACTTCCGGATGCTAAGCTACTTAGCACATGTTGCTTAGGTTCATCAACCTAATCAAAGTTTTATTGTCCGTCCACTTGACTTTTGTGAAAAAATCCTTCTCGAGAAATTTGACGTTCAAAGTGACAAACTCTTTTGTCTTCAGTGTCATGGAGGAATACCCAACTGTTTCTTTGGGATAACCTTCAAAGACGTGCTTATCCGACTTTGGTTGTAAACAATTTACTTATGCCAAACATACAAAAATTTAAGAAAAGACAACTCGGGTTTTATCCCAAACCATAACTCATATGGTGTCATCAACGGATCACGATGGTGCTCTTTTCAGTGTAACAGCGGTAGTCTCTAAAGATTTAATCCTTAAAATACAATGGCAGTTTTATAAATGTAACCTTTGCTCTTACCATGTAAAACACGGTTTGATTTCCTCTCTCAAACACTCCATACTCCTATGGTTTATCGGGAAATGCAAATCCATGGAACGATTCCTCAAATCTTGGGTGTCTTGCTAAACTTGTAACTCAAAATATCTTCCTTTATGATCCAATCATAAATTATTATTTTTCTCGTTACAATGATTCTCCACTTCATCTTAAAACCTTTGAACAATTTTCAATTTTTCATACTTCTTCCTTATTATGTAAATATACATATATATATTCACTCAAATTCCTGGAGAAAGTATATGAAGTTGAAAGATCCACCTCACACGGCTACACATAATGGACTATGTACATCAACATGTACAATATCTAATAAGTTAGTCGTCCGTTCCTCTTTGGCCTATGGACGGAGTTTCAATTATCTCAAGGAAAGTCTCACAAGCGTCAATTGATCAAAATCAAAGACTCCAAAAATCCATCAACATGGAGTTTCTTCATGTTTTCTTTCCAATATAATTTAAACGGAGATGTCACTTCATAAGTTAGCTTTCAATAGTGGCGTCATGCACATGATACATAGTCCAAAGCATGTATAGTCAAATACTAATACCTTTGGACTTGCACTTTGAAGTGGATCACCATCATCAAATGTTTGGTGTTCTTTCAAAAAAATCCATTCTTTAGTAATCTTTTAGTGTAGTAAACATGTTACCTACATCTTTTATTCATCCTTATCATGACAACTTTCATGATCAAGCTACTATAGTCTATAAGGAAGAATCGCGAGTATAATGTTAGTTCCCGAAAACCTTTTGGGAGATCCGATGCCTAGCATATCCATCCTTCACAAATTCTCATACAATATGAGAACATGTATTTTGCTAAATTATACTCTATCAAAATGCAACCAAAACATCATTTCAGATATCACAATATTGTCCACACATGATGGTTTCTGAAACAATTCTTTCAGCTCCTAGATAACCTCGATATTAAAAACAACTTTGGAATATCAAGAATCACGGAGGCAAGTATGATACTTCAGATACTAACACTAGAATTGTTACTCTTGGTTTAATACTACTTATTAAATTTCATGGAGTAAATAGAGTTTGCTGAAAGTTTGCAATAGGACTTCTAAACTTTCAATTGACATTCAAAACAATACGATACCAGTTCGTAAAGAAAATATCCAGAATTTTGTAGTTCTATTATCTCAATTAAAACTAAGCATAAAGTAGTAAACCGATGCTAATGACTATAACAAACAATGCAAATTCACTTTGATTTAGTTTATGATAAATTGAGTTTGACTAATCCAAATTACAAATTAAATACCACTCAAAACCAACATCCCTCAAGTTGTTTTGGTGATTACATGAACCAAATCCACTACACCAAGTCCGATCATCATGTGAGTCGGTGTAGCCTCGAAGGCGAGCATCTATATGGGCATCAAATCAACTATATGTCAACACCCGGATTTTTAATCCTAGATGCCCGTTATGCCATACCTCGCAATCCCAGGATTACAATTTTTGCGAGACATAACGGATTGGATATCACAGAACATCATCCATTACAAACCATACATAAGGTTTTACACAAATAAGGATCTCATGATCCAGTCTTTAATACAACAAGCAGCGGAAATAAACGATAAGCGTAGCGGTGGGGTCCATCTTCAGGGGCACAGTAATCCGACGAAGGCAGATAGTCCTAGTTATCATAGCCGTCCTGCTGACCATCATCTTGATAATCTCCTTCATAGTCTGGCCATGATAATAGCTAGGGACAAAAGCCATGAGTACTCTTTAAGTACTCGCAAACTACTACTAACAAGGGGTATAATTCTAAGTTAAAGTGATGAATCTAAGTTAACTATCAAGTTAAGTTTGAAACCTAAGCTCAGTTCAGAAGCAAAGAAAGATAAAATAAGGTTCTAGAATCACTTAAGTTGGGAAGCTATTATCATCAACACCACCCTGTTGTGGTCAAGTCAAAGTTCATCATTCGTTTCAAGTTATTTAGAAAACATCTGACAACGAAACAGTATGGCCATTCCAACTGTCCATAACCGCGGACGCGGCTATTCGAATAGTTTGACACTCTGCAGAGGTGGTACACTTTCGCCACAAGATTCGTTACATCTGTCAGGGATAACCCTGAATCATCATACTTAGTATGCAGATAATCAAACATAACCTTTCCTTTACACACCCTAGTACAAGCACCTCTCCTATGAGCATGGCCTCCCAACCATGACCATCAGTCATCTTGGGCACTGCATAGGTGGACATCATTGAGAGGTAGCCTCAGCTCAAACCTCTCCCGTGAGGGAACTAATACTAATGCATATAAATTTCCAGCTAAGCCTTACCCAATTCAGGTAATGTGGTTGTACGGTAAATTTGGAATGGTATCGCATCCGAATCCAACCATCAGTTTTATAAAAGGGTTAAGGCTCATGCCTCGTTATTTTCATCATCATAAACCAGTTGTATTTCTCAACACCTGTCAAAACATCTCAATAGAATGACTCATCATTCCAAGGTTTTCATAATTCATTTTCACCAAGTGTTCCCATCTAAAGTGACTCAAGTTTTTGATCTACTCTAAACTACCAAGTTAAGAGTGCTCACTAAGGTGGAAAAGATGGGTTCAATCTCATGCCATAGAATGACTACTAAAGGGTTCTAAATAGGTCAAGTTTTATACTTTTTATGCTACCTTCTAAACAAGTCAAGAACTTTGTATAACCTAAGAGGGTAAAACTTGTAATTAAGGCTTGGGGTACTAATAGTAAAGGGGTGTGATCAAAGCATGCCTAAGGCATCTTTGCTAAACCATCTAGTTTAATTCTAGCTTGCTAACAATAGCTTGCCTTGGTTGGTGCAGTGGTTGAAGTTTTCTTCTTCTTCTTCTTCTTGGTAGAAGTCCTCCTCCTCGAAAGCTTGGTCGGTACTATCGTCTATAAATACATACGGAGCACACAATCACCAAACAATACTTAACTAGGCTAAGTAGCATTCTAAGACACACATTTGATGATCTATTATCATCACAAGCATCACAAGTTTAATTCAATAGTTTCAACCTTTTTATTTTAGAAAAGTAATTTCTACTCATTGAAATATTAACTAAAATTTAATATTCACCATCAAAATATGGGATCATGTGGACACATGTCCTCACCACATACTCTAACATGTGGGAATGAGATTTAAAAGTTGGATCAATATTACTTTAGTTTAAGTTCATTATTTAATGATTTAAAGTGACTAGAAATGCCTATATAGCATTATTTTGGTAATAGTCCAAAGTCACTGCATGTAAACCTTCATATTATTACATATTTCGATAGATATGATGAAATGTGATTTTTGAGAGTTGGAATCAACTCAAAAGCTAACTTGGTTGATTTTATAAAAATGTTGCAAGTTGCAAAAGCTTCTGTTTTGTTATTTTTATTAGGAGAGATCTATAAATCTAATTGAAATAAATCCAACGGGCTTGGATAGATTATTTCAATACCTTTCAGACAAAATTGGTTTCATGCAATTTGGATTTCTAAAACTTTCTGAAATGATTTTTAAACTAGGGGACAGAAACTAGATTTAACTAAAAAAGAAAAACCAGATTTGAATCTATGGGCTAGCGCGGGAAAAAAATGGGCCGGCCCTGTGGCGCTCCGCGGCGCGGGGCTTAGCTAACAGGGGGTCCCGCTTGTCAGCGGCACTTAACACGCGAAACGATACGCGTGTTGTGGGTCGTGCGATTAGAAGCGAGATCAACGGCTGAGGGTCGTCGTCGACGACGAACAGGTCGCCGGCGAGCTCGAACCCTTGCGGCTCAGTGGGGGTCTACTGGGGGCGTACCAGGGCTCCAGTGGGGTCGGCGAGGCGGGCAAACGAAGTGGAAGACTACGGCGAGGCGAGGCACGGTTGCGGCGGAGCTTGGGCGGTCGAAATCAACGGCGCCCTTCTCCTCCAGAGGCGGCGGCTCCGGTTCCAATTCCGGCGAGCTGCTGCTCCACTTGCTCCGGCTAGAGGTGGGTGAGGTTCAGAGAGGTGAGGGGAGTGGAATGGTGTGGAGAAGAATGGCTGGGGAGGGCTCCTTTTATAGGCCCGACGGTGATACCGAGCGGGATGGGCGGTTGACGGTGGCGACATGGCTACGGCGAGCTAGAGGCATGGCTGGGGGTGGCGATCGATGGGCGGTTCCCTGGCGGTGCTCTAGGAAGTGAATGCGGCCATAGGGGTGGTGTTACGCGGTCTGGGCAAGGTGGCGCTCTGAGCGGCCGAAGCGGCGGTGTCCACGACGAGTGGTGGCTGTGAGGCTTTGGGCGGCGAACGGGGATGTCTGGGGTGTTCTCCAGGTCGAGGCGGAGCGGCGGGCGCGGGCTGCGGTCGAGCGGCGGCTTGTGCACGCGGGGATAGAGCGTGCTCTGTGGGCGACATCGTCATGGTGCGGCGGCACTAGGCACGGTCTTTCCTCGGTGGTCCATGGCGGCACTTGGCTCGGGCAGGGGACAGAGAGGGGCGGTGAGGTGTTGGCTACCTCCTAGACATGGAGAGGAAAGAGGAGGTGGTCTGCTGGGGTGAGGGCAAGGTTGGCCGGCGAGTTGGTGCTCGGCATGGCTTGGCCTAGCCACTAGGGTGTAGGGGTTGGGGTGATAATGGCATGGTTCGATCAAGTGGAGGCAGAGGGAGTGTTTTGTGGTCAAATGGGTGGCTAAACTCTGTAGAAACAGTGAGCTAGGATTAGAGGTGAGATTAAGCATGCCAAGTGTTTGATGAAATGGCCGCAAGAGAAAGAGTTTTGAATTTTGAGTTCAAAATTTTTGAGTGATCTCCACTAGTGATAGGTAGTCTCTGGTTGCAAGGGTTTTGAAAATGGAGCTCAAATAGATGGTTTTTGAAATAGGGGTGATCTATGCATATGCATTAGATTCAATTTTAAACTGTCATTTAAAATAGTTAACGGAATGTTTTTAGCAGATCCAAAGGTGGGCCTTGGTACCTCATTATGTGTACTAGCAAGGGGTGCAAAGATCAAGAATTGTTTCTGTTAAGAATTGAGTACTAGGAATAGCCAAAGTAGGCATGATAGTTAAATTTGCCAAAATGACCATTCCTCCTTTTTAATTCTTTTTGATTTGATTTTCTTTAGGAAAAGTTTGGGAATGATGTAGATGATGTTTAAATCACCTAAGAAACATTTTACAAGCATTGGATCAATCAATCATGGCAATTCAAACAACTCCTATTTTAAATGCATACATATATGAATGCTTTCATTTTAAATTTGGAAAAGTTTTTGTTAACCCTATTTTTGGATGATTTGATCTTGTTAAGCTTGGATTAAAGTTTTGGGATGTTACAAACCTTCCCCCCTTAAACAAAATCTCGTCCCGAAATTTACAACGAAAACTAGGAACTAAAGAGATCTGGGAACTCTATCCTAATGTAATCTTCGCGTTCCCAAGTGGCTTCCTCCTCGGTATGGTTGCTCCACTGAATCTTGAGAAACTTGATACTCCTAGTCCTGGTGGTTCTGTAGGCTTCTTCTAAGATACGGATGGGTACTTCCCAATAGGTCAGGTCATTATTGATTTCCACAGCTCTGTGATCGATATTCTTGAAAACTTCAGTCTTCTTAGGCACTTCCAAGCATTTGCGAAGTAACGAGATATGGAACACATTGTGGATGGCTGACATCTCTTCAGGCAGTTCTAGTTGATGCGATACTTCTCCTTGGCGGTTCAGAATCTTGAAAGGTCCGATATACCTGGGAGCTAACTTTCCCTTCAGACTAAAGCGTTGAGTTCCCTTCAATGGTGAAACCTTGAGATATACGAAATCTTCGACATTGAAAGTCAGTTCTCTCCTTCTCTTGTCAGCATAGCTCTTCTGTCTGGATTGGGCGGTCTTGAGGTGCTCACGGACTTTGTGAACTTTCTCTTCTGCTTCTTGAAGAATGTCGGGTCCAAAGATCTGACTCTCTCCTACTTGCGACCAATTCAAAGGGGTACGACACTTTCTTCCGCATAGGAATTCGAATGGTGCCATCTGCAAACTATCCTGATAACTGTTGTTATATGAGAATTCTGCGAAAGGCAGGCAGTCTTCCCATTTTGATCCGTATTCCAACACACAAGCTCTAAGCATATCCTCTAAGATCTGGTTGACTCTCTCGGTCTGTCCATTCAAACTTCTTGTCCTTCTTCAACAATTGGGTCATTGGTTGGGCTATGCTTGAGAATCCTTCTACGAACTTGCGGCAGTATCCCGCTAATCCGAGAAATGCACGAACTTGGGTTTGATTGGTTGGGGCTTCCCATTTTTCGACATCTTTGATCTTGGTGGGATCAATAGAAACTCCTCCGGCAGACACAATATGTCCTAGGAATCCTACTTCTTTCAGCCAAAACTCACACTTGCTGAACTTGGCATATAACTGATGTTCTCTCAGGGTTTCTAGGATGATTCTCAGATGTTGCTCGTGCTCTTCTTCTGACTTGGAGTAGATAAGGATGTCATCGATAAACACAACTACAAACTTATCAAGGAAATTCATAAAGATCTTATTCATGAGATTCATGAAATAAGCAGGGGCATTGGTTAATCCAAAAGACATAACCGTATATTCGTATAAACCATAGCGAGTAGTAAAGGCGGTCTTCGGAATATCCGTTGCACGAATCTTAAGTTGGTGATAACCAGTCCTAAGATCAATCTTTGAGAATACCTGAGCTCCGGTCAACTAATCAAATAGATCCTCTATCTTTGGCAAAGGGTACTTGTTCTTGATGGTGACGTCATTCAATTTTTTGTAGTCCGTACACAGATGATTGCCTCCATCTTTCTTGTCGGCGAATAACACTGGTGATCTCCATGGCGATGCGCTTGGCTGAATCAAGCTTGTTGCTAACATGGCATCCAACTGCTTCTTCAGTTCCACTAACTCTGAGGGGTTCATGGTATAGGGTCTCTGGGCTATAGGTCCAAGTTCCGGGGATTAGTTCAATAATGAACTCAATATCCCTATCCGGGGGCATACCTGGCAATTCATCTGGGAATACGTTGGGGTATTCACAGACTACTCTAACTTGTTCAATAGTGGGCAGGGCTACACTCTTGTTGCACTTGAATTGACGGGGTAAGGTTTCAGAGATATGCTCTTTTGTTACTCCAGGACTACTGGTCATGGTGATGGCTTTCTTAGCACAGTCTATCAATCCTTTATGCCTTGACATCCAGTCCATACCTAGTACTACTTCTAATCCTTTGGTTCTACGTACAATTAGGTTGGCATAAAAATATATCCCATGTATTCTGATAGGTACAGCTTTTCAAATTTTTCTAGCTTTGGTTGTTGAACCGGGGATTTGAACTATCATGACATGCTTCAGGTTGGTTGGGCGGATCTTACTAGTGCATGCAAATTCTTCGGTGACAAATGAATGCGATGCTCCCGAATCAAACAATACTCTTGCTAAAACTGAGTTGACAGAAAACATACCCAGCACTACATCTGGCGCTTCCTGGGCTTCTTCTGCATTCATGTGGAAGAGACGGCCGTTGCGGTTGTGAGGGTTCCCTGGGGCAAATCTCCTTCCTGGTTGAACACAACGCTACTGCTGAGCTGGGGCATTCACATTGGCATTGGTGGCAGTCTTCTTGGGACACTCATTGGAGTAGTGACCCTTCACTCCACACTCGAAACAAGTGATCTGGGACTTGTCCTTGATCATGCAGTACAGATTGCCGCGATTCTGGGTGCGATGTTCTGTTGTTGTTGTTGTTGCTCTTGGGAGGGGCACTGTTGAAATTGTTGACATTACTGGAGTTGTGATTGTTTCCTCCGGACTTCACATTTCCTCCGCTACGGTTGGGGTAGCTTGGGCGAGAATTTGGGGGTCGGTTGTTCCTTGGTGCATATCCGGGTGAAGGGGTGGGACGGTACTTCTGGTGACTACTGGATCCAGACTGCTGCATCATACGACGCTTGCGGTTGTCGTTTGCCTGGTTAATCTTCCCTTCCATCTGAATGGCAGAGTCGACTAGCTCTTCGAGATCCTCGAAACGGATGTTGACGAGGACAGTCTGCATCTCATCATGTAGTCCATTCAAGAATCTCTCCTTCTTGGCCTCCGTGTTGATCTCATCAGGTGCATATCTGGCAAGTGACAGGAATTTGTCACGATACTCCACCACAGTCATTCTTCCTTGCTTCAGTTCGCGGAACTCATCTCTCATCCGGTTGACTAGACCCTGCGGCACGTGGGTGCGGCTGAACTTGACTTTGAATGCTTCCCATGTCATCACTTGACCATGGTTCATATTGCGGATGCTTTTCCACCAATCTCTTGCATCTCCCGCCAGATAGTGGATGCGAAGAGAACTTTCTCATTTTCATCAACTCCTGCAACTTCGAGGTTGTTTTCCATGGTTTGTAACCAGTCATCAGCATCTAGTGGGTTCTTAGATTGGTTGAAGATTGGGGGATTAGTGTTCTGAAAATTTTTGAGTTTGGATCCATGGTGATCCTGATTCCCATGCCCTTGGTTGTTGAGAGCCATCTGGGCGATCTGTTGAAGTGTTGCTAAGTTGGCTTGGCGTTCTGCCCTGCTTGATTCACGGTCCGCGATGAGATTCTGTAAGATCTGCAGCATTGGGTCCTGCAATGAGCTGCTCCCTCCTTGGTTTCCACGAGTCATCTGAAGATTGAGATAGATATAGGGGTAAGAGGGAAATTCTAAGGTTCATGGTTTTGGGTTTTTCGAAGCTAAAACTTTGAGTTAGACTCAGGTTTTTCAACTAACTTCATTTTCATTCATGCAAGCAAGCACACGATACAACACACACCACAACAATCAAAAGGGAAAACAGATGGTTTGAAGAACTATTCTACAAGCTACGATACAATGAGATGATACATCTCAGGCTACGATAGTGCTCTAGTGCATCTACTCATCATCGATGAAGTCGGAGTCTTCATCATCAGTGTAGAAGTCTACGGCATCCTCCTCCAGAAAGTCATCATCGTTGCTGAGGTAAGAATCCATATCTCCCTAGATGTCTTCACCCTCATCTTCTTCCTTGGCGGCAAGCTGAGCTTCCTGCTCCTTGACGGTCTTCTCGAGGTCGGCCACCTTCTTGCCAAGACGGGCGATGGTGTGATCCTTCTTTGCACGCTGGCGGCAAAGAGACTGACGATCTTGGACAAGCAGCGCAAAAGTCTGGGCCTTCTGGTCGGCAATGGCACGGTTCTGGTTGGCTAACTCCCTGGCATTGTCCAGTTCCTGCTGGCTGTCATGAAGCAAGAAGTCAAGGTTCTCCACTTGACGCCTCAACTCTAGGTGACTTGGCATCTCCATCGGCATTCCCATGAAGTCACGTCTTGCATAGTGGGCAAAACGGGTTCCTTGGATCTTGTTGATGCTGAGGGCACATAGACGTGCGAGAGCTTCATGCATTGCCCTGGCTAACCCATCTTGCCAGTTGTTCTCTCTCACGGAGAACTGAATTCTCCCGGAAGTTGGTGCTTCAATGCTTCCCCGAAGATCCGCGGTGACTAGCCACTGTAGGTCTCCTCCTGGGGGTCCTGGAAGTTGAGCTCCAAGAAACTCTAGATGTGGGCGTCCCAGTAACTCCGACAACGAATCCAGATCCCTCTCGAAGATCAGCTGACCTCCGTTTCCCAACTGGTAAAACTTGCTGAACTGAGTCTCCATCTACAAGAATTTAGGATGAGGAAGTTAGTAAAGTGATCAAGTGTGTCAAATTTTAAGTAGTAATGTAAGAATTTTGAGGAACATGCATTTTTTTAGAACGAAAGAACTCCCAAGGGTAAGAGAGGAGATAGTTTTTCATAAATACTCACTTTGGTTTTTGAAACTAAGTTTTTGTTTGAACGTCCATTCTAACTAGGGTCTCCTATGGTCAGGGTGGCTCTAATACCAACTTGTCAACACCCGGATTTTTAATCCTAGATGCCCGTTATACCATACCTCGCAATCCCAGGATTACAATTTTTGCGAGACATAACGGATTGGATATCATAGTACATCATCCATTACAAACCATACATAAGGTTTCACACAAATAAGGATCTCATGATCCAGTCTTTAATACAACAAGAAGCGGAAATAAACAATAAGCGTAGCGGTGGGGTCCATCTTCAGGGGCACAGGCAATGCTGACGAAGGCAGATAGTCCTAGTTATCATAGCCGTCCTGCTGACCATCATCTTGATAATCTCCTTCATAGTCTGGCCATGATAATAGCCAGGGACAAAAGCCATGAGTACTCTTTAAGTACTCGCAAACTAATACTAACAAGGGGTATAATTCTAAGTTAAAGTGATGAATCTAAGTTAACTATCAAGTTAAGTTTGAAACCTAAGCTGAGTTCAGAAGCAAAGAAAGATAAAATAAGGTTCTAGAATCACTTAAGTTGGGAAGCTATTATCATCAACATCACCCTGTTGTGGTCAAGTCAAAGTTCATCATTCATTTCAAGTTATTTAGAAAACATCTGACAACGAAACAGTATGGCCATTCCAACTGTCCATAACCACGGACGCGGCTATTCGAATAGTTTGACACTCTGTAGAGGTGGTACACTTTCACCACAAGATTCGATACATCTGTCAGGGATAACCCTGAATCATCATATTTAGTATGCAGATAATCAAACATAACCTTCCCTTTACACACCCTAGTACAAGCACCTCTCCTATGAGCATGGCCTCCCAACCATGACCATTAGTCATCTTGGGCACTGCATAGGTGGACATCATTGAGAGGTAGCCTCAGCTCAAACCTCTCCCGTGAGGGAACTAATACTAATGCATATAAATTTCCAGCTAAGCCTTACCCAATTCAGGTAATGTGGTTGTACGGTAAATTTGGAATGGTATCGCATCCGAATCCAACCATCAGTTTTATAAAAGGGTTAAGGCTCATGCCTCGTCATTTTCATCATCATAAACCAGTTGTATTTCTCAACACCTGTCAAAACATCTCAAAAGAATGACTCATCATTCCAAGGTTTTCATAATTCATTTTCACCAAGTGTTCCCATCTAAAGTGACTCAAGTTTTTGATCTACTCTAAACTACCAAGTTAAGAGTGCTCACTAAGGTGGAAAAGATGGGTTCAATCTCATGCCATAGAATGACTTCTAAAGGGTTCTAAATAGGTCAAGTTTTATACTTTTTATGCTACCTTCTAAACAAGTCAAGAACTTTGTATAACCTAAGAGGGTAAAACTTGTAATTAAGGCTTGGGGTACTAATAGTAAAGGGGTGTGATCAAAGCATGCCTAAGGCATCTTTGCTAAACCATCTAGTTTAATTCTTGCTTGCTAGCAATAGCTTGCCTTGGTTGGTGCAGTGATTGAAGTTTTCTTCTTCTTCTTGGTAGAAGTCCTCCTCCTCGAAAGCTTGGTCGGTACTATCGTCTATAAATACATACGGAGCACACAATCACCAAACAATACTTAACTATGCTAAGTAGCATTCTAAGACACACATTTGATGATCTATTATCATCACAAGCATCACAAGTTTAATTCAATAGTTTCAACCTTTTTATTTTAGAAAAGTAATTTCTACTCATTGAAATATTAACTAAAATTTAATATTCACCACCAAAATATGGGATCATGTGGACACATGTCCTCACCACATACTCTAACATGTGGGAATGAGATTTAAAAGTTGGATCAATATTACTTTAGTTTAAGTTCATTATTTAATGAATTAAAGTGACTAGAAATGCCTATATAGCATTATTTTGGTACTAGTACAAAGTCACTGCATGTAAACCTTAATATTATTACATATTTGGATAGATATGATGAAATTTGATTTTTGAGAGTTGGAATCAACTCAAAAGCTAACTTGGTTGATTTTATAAAAATGTTGTAAGTTGCAAAAGCTTCTGTTTTGTTATTTTGTTAGGAGAGATCTGTAACTCTAATTGAAATAAATCCAACGGGCTTGGATAGATTATTTCAATACCTTTCATACAAAATTGGTTTCATGCAATTTGGATTTCTAAAACTCTCTGAATTCATTTTTAAACTAGGGGACAGAAACTAGATTTAACTAAAAAAGAAAAACCAGATTTGAATCTATGGGCTAGCGCGGGAAAAAAATGGGCCGGCCCAGTGGCGCTCCGCGGCGTGGGGCTCAGCTGACAGGGGGGTCCCGCTTGTCAGCGGCACTTAACACGTGAAACGTATGCGCGTTGTGGGCCGTGCGATTAGAAGCGAGATCAACGGCTGAGGGTCGTCGGCGACGACGAACAGGTCGCCGGCGAGCTCAAACCCTAGCGGCTCGGTGCGGGTCTACTGGGGGCGTACCAGGGCTCCAGCGGGGTCGGC
Organism: Avena insularis; assembly: GCA_023614405.1. Lineage (NCBI taxonomy): Eukaryota > Viridiplantae > Streptophyta > Magnoliopsida > Poales > Poaceae > Avena > Avena insularis. The sequence goes on from CM042696.1 coordinate 452,300,589, forward strand.
GAGGCGGGAAAATGAAGTGGAAGATGACGGCGAGGCGAGGCGCGGTTGCGGTGGAGCTTGGGGCGGTCGAAATCAACAGCGCCCTTCTCCTCCAGAGGCGGCGGCTCCGGTTCCAATTAATTTCTTTGCCACTTGCTTCGGCTAGAGGTGGGTGAGGTTCAGAGAGGTGAGGGGAGTGGAATGGTGTGGAGAAGAATGGATGGGGAGGGCTCCTTTTATAGGCCCGACGGTGAGACCGAGCGGGATGGGCGGTCGACGGTGGCGACATGGCTACGGCGAGCTAGAGGCATGGCTGGGGGTGGTGATCGATGGGCGGTTGTATGAAAGCGGTCCATGTTTCGAGGCCATGTATGTACATGCTAGGCTCGCCAAGTAAGAACCTTAGTACCCGCGTGTGTAAAACTGTCATACACCCGTTGTATGAAAGCGTAGAATCAAAAACACCTGATCATCACGTGATGCCTTGAAACAACATCCATAGAACGGTGCATTCTAAAGAAGAACACATGTTATCTTGATATATAAATGAGGGGTCATCTTATAATGCTACTAAAGTTCTAAACAAGCAATATAAGATACAAACAAAACATCATATGCATAAAGTGAAATGATATGGTTCTTGCACTTGATCACCATCATGTGCATCATGGTATGATCTTTATCATTCCTTTATGTGCATGGCCAAGGTCTATAGAACTTACACATTAGGTATGCTATAATTTCCAAGAGTATCAACTACACTTCAAATTATAACATTACCATATCATGACACTAGCCCATGAACAATCTAAACTAGATGCTTCTAATTTATCGGTTGCAAGTTTTACGTGGCTTAGGGCTTTCGAAGATTGAACCAGTCTTACCTACGAACATAGAACCACAACGATGATAATCAAATTATAGCAACTCGTTGTAAAATAGATATTGACTATAATAGGAGATATAGACACCCGCTAGCCACTTATGCAAAACTAGTTGCATGTCAAGCGTGGAACATGTCTCATGTGCGAGGACATGTAAAGTTAGTCTGGGCCGCTTCATACCACTATGCCACCAATATCCAAAATACATAGAAGATGCAATAAAATGATCATCAGTTCCCACATACTCATATGTGTTCTACCCGTGCAAATAATCTACGCATAGATCTGGCTCTGATACCATTGTTGGGTTCGAAACATAGAAAACAAAAAAATCTTACGACGGGAACTATTATACGCCAAGATCTATCTATTAGATATAAGCAATGGGTGGATATACATCCATAGAGAACATACCCTTGAAGAGCGACAAAGCATTGTTAACAAAACTGATTTCGTGGTTGATGTAGTCGTACACTTGCCGATCTCAAGATCGTGATGAAGTCCAGCAGGTACAACACCATTAAGTCCAGCACCGCAAAGTAGCGGTGCATCTGTGATCGCACACACGTTCGGTCCATCGAATAACCTCCGCCTCCTCGCTCCAGAGATGCAGCAGAAGCAGCAACTCCTTCCAGATGAAAAATCCACCGGGAACATGTATATCGCTAATCCTAGACCATGGGCAAATAAATCTAGAGGGGGAGAGAGATCCTTCACGAGGAGGTGTGAGTGAGAAGTGAGGAGAGGGGGCCTTTTATAGGAGGAGGGGGCACCCCCTCCCATGGCCGGTGGCCATGGAGGATCCCCTCCACCTCCTCTCATTCATGTGGTGGTAACTCCCCTCCACATAAATATGACCCTTCACATTCTGCACTTAAAACTGCACTTAATGCATTAAATTTCTCCAAATTTAATACACTCTCATTTAATAAAACTCTTTTATTTTTTTTATTCAGAATTTTGTTAATTACTTTAATTAACAAACATTCACATAAAACCCCTGCAACATTTCAATATCACATGTAGAACCAGTTTCTACAATTTCACCCAAAACAATTCCGGTTTCCATCAAAATAATTCTAGCGCTTTGTAATTCTTTTCTCTAGAACATTTTTACTCCAAATGTTGTCGGTATACCTTAAGTTTGTCAGCCTACGGTTCATGAATAATGCAGACATGATCGTGAGAACGTTTTACGCATGTAATTCAATCCCTTTGTCTCGTGATATATTACATGTCTGAGACTCTATCATTGGTATCTCCATACCTAGTTTGATCTTGTTACCGACATGTACGCTTTTCTTGTTCCCGTGATATAACATTCTAGTGATCTCATCACTTGCTTGCAAGCTAACTAATGTGATATCACCGAGAGGTCCCAGAGTATATTTATCCGTCATCGGGATGGAAAAAATCCACTCTTGATCCATGAGCCTCAACATAATACATTTGGAGTATCTGCACCCACCTTTATAGTCACCTTGTTATGGTGTGACGTTTGATGTTATCAAGTTACTCTTCTAGTGTTAGCAATTAACATGATCTCATGGTCTAAGGATTAAGATTATTTCGTAAGATGTTATAGCAATTTAAACACAATGACTTTGATCGTATTGTTATACTTCGTATGAATGTTCATCACATCATTTCATAAATGTTGTGACCTTGTTATTAACAACATCCAATGTCTATGATTAGGAAACCTTGATCATATTGTTAATCAATGAGCTAGTTTATATGAGAGGCATTACTAGGAACCTTGTATTTTGTTTATTAAACACACATGTATTAACGTTTCCAATTAATACAACTATAGCATGTAAAATAAACTTTTATCATAAACATGGAATAAGATAATAACAACTTTATTATTTCCTCTCGGGCATATTCCCTTCAGATTCACTCCTAGACGACTCTGCAAAAGAAGATTTGGATAAAATCCTCAACACTGCACCAGAAATTGAGAATCTCCTTAGAGACGAATTCGAAGAACTTGAAAGAAAAGGATATGAGTATCCACCACCTCTTGTTTTCAAGCCTCTCCCTCAAGGGCTCAAGTATGAATTCTTAGACAAGGAAGGTAAGTTCCCTATAATTACATATGATAAACTCTCTCCTAAAGAAAATAAGAAATTGTTAGAAGTACTTGTCAAACAGTGTGAAGCTTTTGGATACACTCTTAGTGACATAAAAGGGATAGATCCTTCCATAGTGACTCATAAAATACCTATGGCTGAGGATGCTAAACGATGTGTTGATAATCAAAAGAGGTTGAATCCCAGAATGAAAGAGGTAGTAAGAAAAGAAGTCATATGTATGTTAGACAATGGTATTATCTATCCAATCTCTGATAGTAAATGGGTAAGCCCAACTCACTGTATACCCTGCGAAGGTTGTATAACTATAATTAATAATGATAAGGATGAATTAATCCCTGCTAGAAAAATAGCAGGGTATAAAATGTGTATAGTCTTTTGGAAATTAAACAACTAAACCATAAAAAATCTCAATCAAATACCTCTATTGAATAGAATCTTGGAAAGGATGTCTGGTAACTCTCACTTCTGTTTTTTCGACGGCTATTCGGGTTATTCTCAAATCGCTATTCAACCCAAAGACCAAGAGAAAACTACTTTAACTTGTCCTTACAAAAACTTATGCTTACCGACTAATGCCTTTTGGTTTATGTAATGCATCTACTACTTTTTAAGAGTGTGTTTTGAAGATATTTGACAGTTTTGTAGAAAGCTCTATGGAAGTTCTCATGGACAACTTCGTTGTGTATGGAACTTCTTTTGAGCAGTGTCTTTATAATCTTAATAGAGTTTTACAACGGTGTAGACAAGCAAAGTTGGTTCTCAATTGGGAGCACTACCGATTTATGGTAAGAGAAGGTGTAGTTTTTGGTCATAAAGTTTTTGAAAAAGGGATTGAGGTTGACGGTTCAAATCTTGTTACTTTAGAAAAGTTTCCAATTCCTTAAGACGTAAAGGGGTAAAGAACTTTCTTGGGCACGCTGGTTTCTATAAGTGTTTTATTAAGGTTTTTGCTAAAATGGCTGCTCCTTTAACTCGTCTCCTAGATAAAGATACCCTTTTCGCTTTTGATAGAAATTGCATTGATTCCTTTGAACAATTGAAAAAAGTGCTAGTTTTTGCACATGTTATTCAACCACCAAATTGGGATGAGCCATTTGAAATTATGTGTGATGCTAGTGACTATGCTATTGGGGTCGTTCTAGGACAAAGAGATGGATCAAACCTAAACGTTATTCAATATGCTAGTCGGGTTTTCAATGAAGATCAAAGAAATTATGTAACAACTGAAAAAGAATTTTTAGCTCTGGTTTTCGTTTGTGACAAATTTAGACACTACATTATCAATTCAAATGTAATAGTTCATACAGATCATCAGGCTTTAAGACTTATAGCTAAGAAATATGCTAAACCTCGTCTAATTAAATAGGTCCTATTACTTCAAGAATATGACCTACAAATAGTGGACAGAAGAGGTAAGGATAATCCCGTTGCTGATCATCTCTCATGTATGGAGGGTATTATAGAAGATCCCATTCCTATTAACGAATCTTTGCCATGAGAATATCTTACTGCTATAGAGTCATGTGATCCTTGGTTTGCAGATTATGCTAATTTTCTTGTAGGTAAGTTTCTACCAAAAGGAATGAATTACAATAAAAGAAATAAATTCTTTAATGATTTAAAGAATTACTTTTGGGATGACCCTTATTTATACAAGCACGGTATTGATGGGATAATTTGGAAATGCGTACCTGACCACGAGGTGAGAGCTATTCTTAGGTCCTATCATGATAGTCCTTATGGGGGACATCACGCTGGTGACTGTATAGAAGCCAAGGTCTTACAGTTAGGATTTTACTGGCCAACCTTGGTTAGGGATGGTCATGATTATGTTATGAGCTATGATGCGTGTCACCATATGAGTAACATTGGCAAAAGACAAGAAATGTTTATGAAATATAATCTCATAATAGAGCCATTTGATGTTTGGGGAATGGATTTTATGGGACGTTTTGTTCCCTCTAACGGTTATACTCATATTCTTCTTGATGTTTACTATGTTACTAAGTGGGTAGAAGCTATACCCACTTCCCATGCAGATGCATCCACTTCCATCAACATGATTAAAGACATCATTTTTCCCAGGTTCGGACTACCTCGATTTTTGATTACTGATGGTGAAACTCATTTTATGAAGGGTACTTTCAGAAAAATACTTCAAAAATATGGAGTCGGTCATCGAGTAGCCTCACCTTATCACCCACAAACTAGTGGGCAAGTGGAACTGTCTAACTGGGAAATTAAAGTCATACTCCAAAAGATGGTGAATAAATCAAGAAAGGATTGGGCTATGAAGCTTAATGATGCACTATGGGCTATCGCACAACATTCAAAAATCCAATGAGAATGACACCATATAAGATGGTCTACATTAAAGCTTGTCATCTCCCGCTAGAGTTAGAGCATAAGGCTCGCTGGGCTGTTAAAACTATGAACTTTGACTTTAAAACTACAAGAGAAAAACGTCTCTTGGATATTCAGGCTTTAGATGAACTCAGAAATGAGGCCTATGAAAATGCAAGGATATTTAAGGAAAAAGTTAAGAAATGGCATGATAGAAAATTAGAGAATAAAAAATTTAAATATGGAGATAAGGTTTTGCTCTACAATTCTAGGCTAAAGATTTTTGCAGGTAAGCTAAAATCCAAGTGGGAAGGACCTTATGAAGTTGAGGAGGCGTACCCCTTGGGAGCGGTAAAGTTGAAAAACACTACTCCCTCCTCTTCATCCTAGATTGTTAATGGGCAGCGTTTAACACTATAGAGTTGGGGAAGTCAACACGATGGAACAAATCCCCTTAATCTCGGTCGAGGAATATATCAAACAAAGTGAGGTAACAAGGTATTAGCTGCTTAATTCTTGTTGTTCCAAAAGATTTTCAGATTGTCTTGCTATGTTCTTTGCTTCCCCTTCATTTTTCTGATTTTTCTGAGCTATTTTTCGACCTAGACTTTCCCGTACCAATGGTCATTAAGCAGACACCACCATGTACTCGCTTTCTTGAAATTCGGTACAATTGGGTCATACGGGCACACGCGCCCATACCAGCGGTCATTAAGCCGTCAGTACCCCATTTATGTTTTCTCGTATTTTGGTACGACCGGGCCGTACAGTCACAACTGACCATACGGTAGGTCGTTACCAACTCTGTTTCTTCCTTGTTTATTCTTTTTTACTTCTTGTCCAAAAAAAGTAAATAAAGGTCAGCCAGACATCGGTACGAGTGCACTGTACGGACGGGGCTCGCTCGTACCATTACCCGTGATCGACTTCAGGCCCCTTTTTCATCTAAGTTTATTTTTCCCTTTTGGTTTCACCCTTTCTCCTTTTGTCTTTCGCCATCATATTTTAGATCTAGCATTTTTCCTTCTTTGTCTTCTAATATGACACCTCAGATCTCACTTGATTGTTCAAGAACTATGCAGTCTTTTCATATCAAGCAGATCTGGACCAAGAAGTAAGATGTTCCTACAGCACATGCCAAGAGAAGGGAATTCGAGAGGGATTCTTCGTCTTCCTCAACTAAAGAGTCTACTAAAGTGGTCCACTCCCCAACTGGGGGGATATGATTCTGCGCAAGTTGGGGATGCTCAGGCATGTGGAACAAAGGAAGAGCAAAGAAGAACCCCCACTCAACCCCTATAGGTATAACCTTCGCGGATCTTCTCTCAAATCTCCTCCTAGATCCTCTTCTCAAAAAGAGGAAGGACGGGATGAGATTAGGGAAAAGATCAAGAACCTTGAAAAGATTTCCAAAGCTTGTGTTGAACTATTGGGGAAGGACTTGACTCTTATTGGATTGGATGATGGGCAAATACCTCGAAAAGAAGGTCGACGACATCGACAGTAGAGTTCAACTCCTAACCAAGATTATCATGGTGATGGCTGACAACAGGAAGATGCTGAGCAAAATAATTAAAGAACACCATGTTAGTATTACGGAGTTGTCCACTCGATTCACGTGTATTGCTCATACCTGCAACCTCAAGGCGGAAGAATAAGAAGAGGATGACTACCTCTTCACTCCCAAGAAGGAGTAGGTACTCATAAGGGTTTTTTAGATCCTCCTTGCCTTGGTTACAAGCTTGGGGGGAGCTATGAAGACCTTGTAATCTATCTTATAGTTTTAGCATGTTTACTTTCCCGCATGCATGTTAGGTTTTGATTTAAGAATTTGCATTAGTTGCATCAACTTCAAGCTCCCTTCTGTTCAAGGAAAGAATTATATCCGTTGAGTTTTGATACTTTATGATATTTGAAGCTATCTTTTGATTCATGACTATTTTATTAGATGATTGAATTAGGTTGAGTGTTATGACACTTGTATAGCTGTCATGATTTTAGGGTCTTCCACACCAATAAATGTATTGATTAAATTATGAGAAGAAGAATTTTGGTAGCATATTATAGTCACGGGTTTTGAAAGCAAAAAAAAATTAGTGAGCATGATCAAGCAGCTGTGCTATAAAAAGGAGAGGAATAAGAAGAATAATAAGAAGAGGTCAAAGATCGGCTATCAAAAGAATTTCAAGGCAAAAGAAAAGTACAAGCTTGAAAAAAGGAGAAAAAGAGTGATCATGAATCTTCATTACTCAAATCAAGTGGTCAACCAATTTAACCTTATGATTATATAATATGTTGAACCACTAAAAGCTTATTATAACTTAATTGATACAAAAAGGTGTGGAAGCCTCTAAGTCATGTGATGTGTAAGGGTGTGATAATACCCCCGAAATAACTTTACATCTCATATTGTTTTCCTAATTCAATTTCTGCCTCATTTATTTGTAACGACTCATGCCTAATGAACATGATGATCTTGTCCATAAGCCACCATCTTGCCCGGGGACGAGCAAGGGTCTAGCTTGGGGGAGTTGATGAGTCCAAAATTGAAGCATATTTACCTTTCGTTTTTTGCATAGGTAGAATAGGGATTTGGGTATTTTACTGCGTTTGCACACACCTTTTGTCCTTCTTTCAACAGGATCCCGAATTACTAAGTCTCTTATGAACATATAAATTGGAACTATCATATTATGTGGTAATGTGATATTTTTGAAGTGATAAAAGTCATTTAATTGATTTATCTTCGCAGCTGGGAGAATTGCAAACGTGAAGGAAAGCTACTACTACAGCGTTAACAATCAGTGGTATGGGCGGAACCCGCCCGTGCCGTCTACATGTACCACACGACAGCGCGTCATCTTGTCAAATACTTTCTCATGGGAAATATGGATCACAGATCCGACATTCATAGCAACCTTGAGCCACGAAAAACCACACCAACAAGGGATCCGAAGGAGGAACTTGGAGAAGGGAAAATCCTTGCTGCTTCATGGACCATCAGAGGACACTGCATCATCCCCTTTATCACCACTATTACCCCCATCTTTCATTCATTATATCTTGTTGTAATTACATATTCAATTGTGGTTTGCACTAGATTTATCCCCGTATTTCTATCCATACATTTGATTATGATGATGATGCCGTTGATTGCTTCCATGTGTGAGTAGTTTCCCTCGTTCTTGGGAGATGGAGAAACCCTAGCAGTATTATGAATTGAAATAAATATGGTCTATACTTGTGTCCTGATACCTTCGATCCGGATTCATGGATGTAGTATAATAGCTTTTTCCCTAGAAGACCTAGGTTTAATCAAACCTCGGAAAGCAATGCTAAAAGGTAATAAAAAAGGACACGTCTATAAGACTTTGTTAGTCCGTTTTACCTTAGTTAACCGGACCAATCTAGTTTACTTTATAGTGGGTTTGAATCAATGGATGGAGATAGGTTAGGGTTGAAGATCCACCTGCAGCTGCACCTCAAATAGGATAAAGGATAATAATAAGAATAGTCATGTATAATGTTTGAATGGAGCTAATCTATTATGGGCAACACATCCTAATATTCTAGAGCCCCCGTGATGCAGCGGGCATAGCAATTGACTTTTAATCCAACCGAGTGCACACCGAATCCACGGGTTACAAACAATTGTTAAGTGTAAAACACAGATCCAAGCTTTAAGTGGTGATGTTGTTGTTGATCCCGAATGGGGCGCTAAGCGAATATCGTACTACCCTTTCTATCACTGAGGTTCCTATGAGACTGCCGCTAGCCAAGTATCTCACCTCAAGGCTTTATCAATCTAAGGCATCTTGGGTACCTACAAGTCCACAGATCGAGACAAGAGACGAAGAAACCAAAGATACAAATCTCAATTGCAAACAAAATACAATTCTCCCATGATCTAGATGCACATAATCGCTGCGAGGTTTCTCCCTAACCCGCAGCCTATGAGGACTAATCACTCATAACAAATAGATCGGAGATATAAAACATCATACAAATACTTAGATTGAAATCAAATATTCTTACAATGGTCACCAAATCAAAAGGAGATCTAAAGTACAAAGTAATAACTATGGCTAATGGATGGATGGTGTAAGTGATGAAAAATGGATGAACAATGGTGTGGATCTCCTTTGGTGGTGTTGTGATTGAATCTAAGAATGGTGGCCCTCTGGCCGGCGGCTAGAGCCTCGAAACATATAGGCGTATTCACGAAAGTTGTACCGTTTGACGAGACGAAGTCGTTGATGACCCACAAGTATAGGGGGTGTATCGCAGTATTTTCGATAAGTAAGAGTGTCGAACCCAACGAGGAGCAGAAGGTGTTGGCGAATGGCTTAGAGAAGGAATTCTGTATAAATACTTAGCAAACGGATTTTTAGGGGTTTTTGATAATGCAGATAAATAAAGTACGAGTAAATAAAAGACAATAATAATAAATGCAGCAAGTGGCCCAATCCTTTCTTTAGCAAAGGACAAGTCGGTTGTATTATTTAAGATGACCAAACGTTCTCAAGGACACATGGGAATATCGTCAAGTGCTTTCGCTTCACATAGTTGATTAATCTTCTTTAGTTTGCTAAGTGTTGTGTGGGTGAACATGTGCTAATGTACCGACCTTCCTAGGACTAATACATACCTGTGATTATACCTCTTGCAAGCATCCGCAAGTACAAGAAAGTAATTAAGGTAGAAACATAACCACAGCTTTAAACTCTAAGATCGTGACATCCCTTGTGCAAAGGTTTCCTAACGGGAGTTCAGGTTTTTGTCACTCTGGCAACCTCTATGATTAGTAGCCAAATAAACAATGCATTCCCCTAGGCCCATATAGGTAAAGTGTCATGTAGTCGACATTCACATGACACCACTAGAAAAATACACCACAACTTAAATATTAAACTATTGAATCTTTCTTAAAACAATTCCACTACTAACAACATGACTTCTCACATGTCCTCAAGAACAAAACGAACTACTCACAAGACATCATATGGATCAAGATCAGAGATGAAATAATGATAAGTAACAATCTGAACATAAACGATAATTCAATGGTTCACTCAATAGCATCAACTACAAGGAGTAATCAACACCGGGAAAGTTTCCCGTAAGAACTATGCAAGATTCAACCCAATTGTTACAGTGGTATGAAGTGGTGATGATGGTGCTGGTGGAGATGATGGTGGTGGTGATGATGATGATGATCCCGATGAAGTCTAGCTTGATGGTGGTGTTGATGGCGACAATCTCCCCTCTCTGGGAAGGAATTCCCCCGGCAGAATTCTGTCTGCCGGAGAGATCTTTCTCTCTTGGTGTTTTCCGCCCCGCAGAGGCGGCGAAATCTTTCTATGGTCGCTCCCCTAGTCTTAGGGTTTCGGGAGGATAATATACGCTAGAGGGGAGAGGCTGGAGTGGACCAGAGCGACCACACCACCTGGTGGCGCAGCCTGGGGTGGCCCGCGCCAGGGGGTGGTGTGGGCCCCCTATGGCCGATCTCCACTTCCCCTTCTGGCTTTCTTCGTCTTCTGGAAAAATAGGATTTTCCATGTATTTTCCTAGATTTTCTGATCTTCGCGAATTTTGCTTCCAAACAGCACCTTTTCCATCAGAATCCTGACTGCTGCGGTCCATGCTCCAAAAGTCATCAACCATGCAAAAACAGATGAAATAACATAAGTATCATCTTTTCATATGAAATATATCAATGAATAACAGTAAATTATGATATAGAATAGTGATGCAAAATGGACATATCAGTCATCGCCACCTGGTACAGGCGGGCGGTACGGGCGGGCCTTGACCGTACTAGTGGTCGTTAAGCGTGCTGACGCCCTGGAACTGCTTTCCAATTACTTGGTTGTGCGTACTTCCTCAAAATCCTTCACTATGACTCCTTATTTCGCATTAAAACCAGTGATTTCCTGCACAACATAATTCAAAGAGAGGATTTGCATATCTTTGCAATTATTAGTCATTAGTGGCAAGGATTGAGAGTTTCTTTGGCAATTTCTTGACCAAAAACAATGTTTGAACGCAGTGGAAGATAGCAGAAATCGGAGCCATCAACTTCCCCAAAGCTCAAACCTTGATCGCCCTCGAGCAAGAAGAAGCAAAAGAACTATATGGAATTCAGCCTTTAAACTTGAAACAACAAGAATAAGAATTCACTTATGGTTGGTAGTCATATGTGCTCAACGCTTCATTCATTTGCGAGGCATATAAAAGTTAGAGAAATGACAAGAATACTATACAAGCTTCAGTAAGTCAAAACAATCAAAGTAAAGTTTAATATAAGTATAAGTAACTAGCACTGTAGCAATCAATCCAATTTCATTTCTCAATCTAAACATAAACGATCAGTAACAATCTGAACATAAACGATAATTCAATGGTTCACTCAATAGCATCAACTACAAGGAGTAATCAACACCGGGAAAGTTTCCCCTAAGAACTATGCAAGATTCGACCCAATTGTTACAGCGGTATGAAGTGGTGATGATGGCGCTGGTGGAGATGATGGTGGTGGTGATGATGATGATGATACTGATGAAGTCCAGCTTGATGGTGGTGTTGATGGCGACAATCTCCCCTCTCCGGGAAGGAATTCCCCTGGCAGAATTCTGTCTGCCAGAGAGATCTTTCTCTCTCGGTGTTTTCTGCCCCGCAGAGGCGGCGGAATCTTTCTGTGGTCGCTCCCCTAGTCTTAGGGTTTTGGGAAGATAATATACGCCAGAGGGGAGAGGCTAGAGTGGACCAGGGCAGCCACACCACCTGGTGGCGTGGCCTAGGGTGGCCCGCACCAGGGGGTGGTGTGGGGGCCCTGTGGCCCATCTCCACTTCCCCTTCTGGCTTTCATCGTCTTCTGGAAAAATAGGATTTTCCATGTATTTTCCCGAATTTTCTGATCTTTGCGAATTTTGCCTCCAAACAGCACCTTTTCCATCGGAATCCTAACTACAGTGGTCCATGCTCCAAAAGCCATCAACCATGCAAAAACAGATGAAATAACATAAGTATAATCTTTTAGCATGAAATATATCAATGAATAACAGTAAATTATGATATAGAATAGTGATGCAAAATGGACATATCACCGTCACACTGGTATAAAGTGGTGATGCAAGCGGCCTTGACCGTACTAGTGGTCGTTAAGCGTGCTGACGCCCTGGAACTGCTCTCCAATTACTTGGTCGTGCATACTTCCTCAAAATCCTTCATTATGACTCCTTATTTCGCATTAAAACCAGTGATTTCCTGCACAACATAATTCAAAGAGAGGATTTGCATATCTTTGCAATTATTAGTCATTAGTGGCAAGGATTGAGAGTTTCTTTGGCAATTGCTTGACCAAAAACAATGTTTGAATGCAGTGGAAGATAGCAGAAATCGGAGCCATCAACTTCCCCAAAGCTCAAACCTTGATCGCCCTCGAGCAAGAAGAACCAAAAGAACTATAAGGAATTCAGCGTTTAAACTTGAAACAACGAGAATAAGAATTCACTTACGGTTGGTAGTCGTATGTGCTAAACGCTTCATTCATTTGTGGGGCATATAAAAGTTAGATAAATGACAAGAATACTATACAAGCTTCAGTAAGTCAAAACAATCAAAGTAAAGTTTAATATAAGTATAAGTAACTACAATTTTCTCTAACACACATAAATAACTCCATAGACTTACAAGCTCCCCTTTCATTTCACACCGATGACATCCATAGACAAAAGAACATGATATCAACTAGGTACAAAGTACCGGTGCAATGTTGAAAGCGTTCCCCATGACAGCATGGTTCTGCTAATTCACAACTTACAAAGCGCAAGCATATACGCAACATAGATGGGCACAATGGTTCAAGTTTATTAAGTGCAAGAAAGTAAAGTGTGCCATCAAGTTCGTGAGAGCTTTAATCACTAATTTTCACATAACAAGTTTAATTCGGAAGGTAGATAAAAACATGAATTTACTTGGAATAGCAATAATGCTAATAGGTATGTATGGTGGACACAAATGGCATAGGTTTTGGTTTAACGATTGGATGCACGAGAAGCATTCCCTCTCAGTACAGGTTTTTGGCTAGCAAGGTTGGGTAGCAAGCATAAGAGTTGAAGGAAACAAACAAACATATAAGTGATAAAAACAAACATGCAATCTTCCTTGGAAGCACAAAATATCTTAACTAGAGAATACTAAACTTATGAGCAAATCAAGAAAGAAAGATGATGAAATTATATTTCTTTAGAGTACTTTTTATCTTTTTCATTCAATTCTCAAAATAGTGTTGCTACTGACCGAGCCAGGTTTGCCAAAACCAACTAAATTAACTCAATGATCCCAAAGTGATACCAATACTAATGACAAGATCAATCATATAACCATGAATTGAAAACTAAAATAAGGTATGCAACAGAATGAAAGAACTTCTCATTAATATTCCATAATGGCAACTCACACGAAGGGATACATAGATATCTAACGAGAGGGGGGACACTTCCATAATGCAAACCATCCTACATGATAACTTCTCTATTCATGATATGACTCTACTAAAAAGGTAAAAAGATAGAAGATAGTGATGTGATACCGTGGCACTCCCCCAAGCTTGGAACAAACCAAGAGGATGCCAAAACCTAATGACGAATTACTCCTTCGGTGGTGGTGGTAGTCTCTTGGTTAGCACGAGGAAATCTTCCAGCATCTTGCGAAGCCTGTTATTCTCCTCTTGAAGCATATCCACCTTCCTCCTCAAGACTCGGTACTTGTCGCAGAACTCATCAGTTATTCGTAGAGCTTCCACTGCTACAGGGCAAGAACTGAGATCTAGAGTTGGAGGTATCAGCCCCTTCATGCCTGCTGTCATGTCCTTTACTTCCTCCCTGTCGTTCCGATCCATATCTTTGCACCTAGTTGCGATCCTTTCTTCTTCCACCCATCCTATGAAGGTCTTCTGCTCAAAATTGTGACGGAGCTTGCGACGGCGTCGCCGCTCGTAATCCTTTGAAGATGAACCCTTGAATGACATCTGAACAAAACAGACCGAAACAAAAACACGACGAGAACATGATATACAAACCTCAGAAGATCTGGGGGATTATATATTACGAAGTTTTACAACAAAAGGAAGGTACTGGGAGAAAACGGGTCGGAGATGAGTCCGGGGCGGCCACACCACCTGCTGGCGCGGCCAGGGGGCGGTGTGAGCCACCCTGGCTCTGCTTCCGTCCCTCTTTTGCTTAGTTGCTTTCCTTGTTGTATAAAAACTCCAAAAATATAATTTGATAGAATTTTCGCGGAACTTTTCTTACCAGAACTATTACCTATTCGAAAACGGACTATAGGTCTCTGGAATTGGTCTTTGACAATTTTTTCCGGAGTTACCACTTAAATAACATCAATATCTTCATATTCATACTCATATTGCTCGAGTCATGAAACCTTTCACTTTCTTATTACACCATTTTCTCCGATAGTCTCGAAATTTCTTTCACAAAAAACTTCACACAATTCTCATTAGCAACATTAGTGTAAGAGGGGTAATAAACCTTTTAAGTCCAATTTCAACTGAAATCCATCAAATCATAAGCTACTATAGCAACTCCTTTCGAAAACCCAAAAAGAATTTAAAAAGGAAATCGATTAAAGAAGCAAATGCAAGAGTGGCAAAATCTGTCAAAACAGAACAGCGGGTAAAGATCAATTTTTTCGAAAATCTTCTGTTGATCAAATCAAGAAGTGCAAAACTAACGAAAGTTAAATAACAACCTGGGTCATAAGCAAAAACAATTACAGATCAATCCGACATACAGAGATCTCTCACGAATTTTTACAGTGAAGCACAAAAATCTGTTTCGGGACAGCAACTTCCCCAAATCTTACTTCTCTCTCATTAGAGGTTGATCTTGACACAAAAACCAAAAAAAGGATAAGGAGAGGTTATTACCGAACTAATAACTTCCAAGACTCAAATAAACAAAAACAAACTGAAAGCAAGAATATAGTGGGTTGTCTCCCAAAAAGCTCTTTCTTTATAGCCATTAAGATCGGCATGATAATTTCAATGATGCTCACATAAGATTATGAATTGAAGTGAAAGAGAGCATTAAGAAGAAAAAATACACATGTTTAAGTCTAACCCACTTCCTATGCAAGGGAATTTTGTAAAAAAACAAGTTGTTGAAACCAGAGGCTACAAGCATAGGAGGGCAAAGCAAGTGCAACATAAAGACTTTAAGCATAAAACGAGGAAACTTGATATTATTGAGATGCATAAGAACGGTCTTCCCTCTCTCATAATAACTTTCAGTATCATGCATAAATTTAATGATATAACTATCATAAGAACCATTGTATCAATTATCACTTATCCTAACAAAAAACACAGGGACACTAGCTCTCATAACACTACTTTGTGAAACAATATTAGGGATATCCTTACAGAGGCTAGTGTGCGCATCTTATTCATATTTAGTGACAAAATCTTTCACATTTGCTATTATAGGTTCACCATCAATTTGTTTATTAGGTTCAACAGCTTTATTTGTACTTTCATTGACCATACTAGCTATCATAGAATGTTCCTTTACTTTAACTGGGAAAGGTATTTTCTCAATGTAAGGTTCAGGTAAAACATGATTAGCAGTATAAACTTCAGTATTTCTTGCAGGAACACACTTAGCAACATCTTTATATGGTTCATGATACTTATTCCACTTCTTTTTAGGAACTTTAATATAGGAAGCAAAAGCCTTAAAATAAGTTGCAATAGCTTGAGAGTCTAAACCATAAGCATTTTTAATATTCTGAAAGTCATCAGTTCCCATAAAAGATTCAATGCATTCATAATCATAATTTATACATGACTTTCTTCCTTTGTCATTCTCCCATGCTTCAGCATTGTCTTGAATATGGTCTAGAAGATCCCATTTAGCTTCTTCTTCCATGCGAGTGAATGATCCAGCACAAGTGGCATCCAATAAATCCTTATCATGTAGAGAAAGCCTTGCATAAAAGTTATTAATAATAATATTGTTGGGGAGCTCATGAATGGGACATTTGAGCATTAGTAACTTCAATCTCCCCCAAGCTTGAGTTGTACTCTCTCCATCAATAGGCCAAAAGTTGTATATTTGATTCCGATCTTTATGAATCTCACTAGGAGGATAAAACTTTGAATAAAAGAGAGGTACTATTTCCTCCCATTCAAGAGCTTGACCATTCTTCAACAGCTTATACCATTCTTCAGCTCTTCCTTTCAGTGATAATGAGAATAACTTCTTCTTGACTTGATCTGTTGTAATACCTGCACACTTGAACAACCCGCATAATTCGTGTATAAAGAGCAAATGATCACCGGGATGGACAGTTCCATCTCCAACATAATAGTTATCCATAACACGATCAACAATTCTTGTAGGTATTTTAAAACTATCATTCTCAGCAGGTGGTGGTTCATCTACTACCTTAGCAGTGGTAGTAGCATTACGAAATAAGAAACTCAGCGAATTATCCATATTGAAAATAAAGCAACTAATGTATAAACAATACTCACGAGAAGTTTCCTTTACAGTTCCACTCTCAATAGCGCTTCACTCCCAGCAGCGGCGGAAAAGTAGTCTTGATGACCCACAAGTATAGGGGGTGTATCGCAGTATTTTCGATAAGTAAGAGTGTCGAACCCAATGAGGAGCAGAAGGTGTTGGCGAATGGCTTGGAGCAGGAATTCTCTGTAAATACTTAGCAAACATATTTTTAGGGGGTTTTGATAATGCAGATAAATAAAGTATGAGTAAATAAAACACAATAACAATAAATGCAGCAAGTGGCCCAATCCTTTCTTTAGCAAAGGACAAGCCGGTTGTATTACTTAAGATGACCAAACGTTCTCGAGGACACATGGGAATATCGTCAAGTGCTTTCGCTTCACATAGTTTATTAATCTTCTTTAGTTTGCTAAATGTTGTGTGGGTGAACCTGTGCTAATGTACCGACCTTCCTAGGACTAATACATACTTGTGATTATACCCCTTGCAAGCATCCGCAAGTACAAGAAAGTAATTAAGGTAGAAACCTAACCACAGCTTTAAACTCTAAGACCCTCACATCCCTTGTGCAAAGGTTTCCTAACGGGGGTTCGGTTTTTTGTCACTCCGGCAACCCCTACGATTAGTAGCCAAATACATAATGCATTCCCCTAGGCCCATATAGGTGAAGTGTCATGTAGTCGAGGTTCACATGACACCACTAGAAGAAATACACCACAACTTAAATATCAAACTATTGAATCTTTCTCAACACAATTCCACTACTAACAGCATGACTTCTCCCATGTCCTCAAGAACAAAACGAACTACTCACACGACATCATATGGATCAAGATTAGAGATGACATAATGATAAGTAACAATCTGAACATAAACGATAATTCAATGGTTCACTCAATAGCATCAACTACAAGGAGTAATCAACACCGAGAAAGTTTCCCCTAAGAACTATGCAAGATTCAACCCAATTGTTACAGCGGTATGAAGTGGAGATAATGGTGATGGTGGGGATTATGGTGGTGATGATGATGATGATCCCGATGAAGTCCAGCTTGATGGTGGTGTTGATGGCGACGATCTCCCCTCTCCGGGAAGGAATTCCCCTGGTAGAATTACATGGCCGGAGATCTTTCTCTCGGTGTTTTACGCTTCAGAGGCGGCGGAATCTTTCTATGGTCGCTGCCCTAGTCTTAGGGTTTCGGGAGGATAATATACGCCAGAGGGGAGAGGCTGGAGTGGACAGGCGGACACCACCGGTGGCGCCTGGTGGCCCGCGCCAGGTGGTGTGGGCCCCTATGGCCGATCTCCACTTCCCTTCTCGCTTTCTTTCGCTCTGGAAAAATAGGATTTTCCATGTATTTTCCTAGATTTTCGATCTTCGTGAATTTTGCTTCCAAAGCACCTTTTCCATCGAATCACATCGCTGCGGTCCATGCTCCAAAAGTCATCAACCATACAAAAACAGATGAAATAACATAAGTATCATCTCTTAATATGAAATATATCAATGAATAACAGTAAATTATGATATAGAATAGTGATGCAAAATTGACGATTACCATCGCCACTGGTATAAAGGCAGACGGGCGGCCTTGACCGTACTAGTGGTCGATTAAGCGTCTTGGCATACAGAACTGCTCTCCAATTACTTGGTCGTGCATACTTCCTCAAAATCCTTCATTATGACTCCTTATTTCGCATTAAAACCAGTGATTTCCTGCACAACATAATTCAAAGAGAGGATTTGCATATTTTTGCAATTATTAGTCATTAGTGGCAAGGATTGAGAGTTTCTTTGGCAATTGCTTGACCAAAAACAATGTTTAAACACGGTGGAAGATAGCAGAAATCGGAGCCATCAACTTCCCCATAGCTCAAACCTTGATCGCCCTCGAGCAAGAAGAACCAAAAGAACTATAAGGAATTCAGCGTTTAAACTTGAAACAACGAGAATAAGAATTCACTTACGGTTGGTAGTCGTATGTGCTCAATGCTTCATTCATTTGCGAGGCATATAAAAGTTAGAGAAATGACAAGAATACTATACAAGCTTCAGTAAGTCAAAACAATCAAAGGAAAGTTTAATATAAGTATAAGTAACTAGCACTATAGCAATCAATCCAATTCCTCTAAATAACTCTCACCTATCAAGGAACACTAGGATGTTTAAATAGCATAATTGAGTAAGAGAGTTTCATGTCCAAAGTAGTATAACAATGAAGTGTCTTGTTTACACCCACATCAATAAATCAAGTCTATCAAAAACACTTCTAATCCAATCATTGTCTTTCAAGAAAATTCGTTAAATAGTAATGAGACCATGCCAAGGACTTGTTATGTGGATCCCTATAGATATTTTTTCTTTAATTTTCAAGGATCGCTAAATATTTATGTTGCAAGTGTTTGCACAACCTTTGAGAGTACCAATACTTTTTCCCATATATTGATACGTACGCCACTCATGTCATCAACTCTTAACCAAAATCTGGGGTCATACCATAGATCGTTCAAAAGCTAGCGGAGTTGTTGGCATCCCAAAGGTGTGCATTAGAGTCATAGAACAAGATTGTCTCGCTTCTTTCTCTCTCTCTTTTGAGCTAGTACCTCGGTTTGATCCACAAGGTTAGCTTTGGCATGCATCACAATTACCACTAGACTTTATTTCAATCAAACAATTCCTTTCATGAGTGTCGTCAAGACTATCAATATATCTATGGGTTTAAGTATCATCAAGGGTATATTCTCAAGACAATCATTCATCAAACTAGTCGTAAATTTCAGACTTTTTCTTATTGTACTTGTTTGGCAATATTATTACCAAGGCAAGACTCGGTTAACTAAAAGAACTAGAGAAAGATCTTCAACAACTAATCATTATACTAATAAAAAGCCTTACTCCAACCATATTAAATTACTTCCCACTAGCATGGCATCTTAGAAAATCAACCAACTAAGATAAACAACTCAAACTTCATAAGTGGGAGACATAGGACATACCTCTCATAAGTGACTTCACGATCCTCTTCCTTATAGGGATGTGTTCCTTCAAAACTCAAACACGATTACTCTCATAATGATATTAAAGCAAAGAGGCAAAGTGTGAATCCACATTTACAAAAGAAAGAAAAACAGAAAAATCTTTTTTTATTTTCGAGGATAGGGATTAAAGAATAGAAACGAACTTGCGACCAAGCAAGGGTTCAAGAAAAGAAAATAATCAAAAACAAAAACAAAATAAAATGAAAGCAAACTAAAAAGCAAAGGAAAAAAGCAAAGTGTTAGAACAAGCCAACACGAGTGTTTCATAGCTCCCAAGGAGCTAGAGTACAACCTCGTTATTACACAAATAAATTTGCCGAGGGAACACATCCCCAAGCTCAGGCTTTTGTAAGCCTTTTGTTGCTCATTGTGGTGGCGGTGGATAATCTCCCACGTTCCATTGGCTGCTCCAATCAGGGAACTGGGTGGTGTGGCTTACAGTAGCATCTCGAAGGTTGATGGAGAGGTTGCTCATGTTTTGAATATTTCCTTCGAGTGCATAAATGTCTTCATAGGTGGTGTAGTAGTTTGTTGGCTGCTCATCTTGTTCGGGTCCTTCTTATTCTACTTCTTCATCTTCTCCTCCTCCCACGGGTATCTCTTGTTGGGGTAGAGTAGCTTCAACCTGCGTGCCAAAACGCAAACATCCATCCTCGATAGATAATAAACCGTTAGGCAAAGGATCTAGGATCAAGTGATCCGCTCTAGGTATATTGAAGAAAATCTACCATGATTTTTAGAGATCATACCACATGCTCTTATAGTACAAAGACCGAGACAGTGACTTCCTGTCAACGGTTGGATGTTACCTAGGTTGATGCAAGGTGTGCATGCAAGAACGGTCACAACTCGTCCTCCTCATATGGGTCCTCGAGATTGAAGAGCTTGATGCTTAAGGTAGAACACGAGAAGAGCGCCCAAATTTGGCGTTAAGTTATAATTAATAAGAGCAGCTTTTCCGAGGATCAACATGTCCTCCTCGTTAACTCTAGTAAACTCACCACATGCCTGTAGAGTGTTAGCAATTACATAGAATAAATATCGAATAGCAGGATGATCAATTTGGTTCCCCTTGGGTGTGTTTCCATGAATTCTCATCAAATTAAAGTACTGTAAAGGGGAAGGATCTAAAATAAAAGTAGTTGTATGTACAATGGTGGTATTATTGGCAAACCCAAAGCATTGAGCCCATTGGCTAAGTGTCAAAGTGTACTCACAGTTCATAAGGTAGAATTTGATGTGATCAACTTCGGGACTTTGTTCCTCGGCACAACTGTAAGGATCCACCATATGCGTCAAGGTGCTGAAGGACTCAAGCGTCAAGCGGCGATATGTGGCAACATCCTGAAAGACAAAATCATACAAACCAACATTATTGCAAAGTAAATCGAAATCAGCATGAATACCGAGTTGGTTCAGGATATAAGGACATGCCCACTTGGTGGACTTGATTTCTCGGAGCTTGAGACGATTGAAACGGTTCAGCTGGAACTCCTTGGTGAACTCGATGCCAAGTGACTCAGGGGCCAACGTCTCAACGGGTGGTGCGGAGGACTCCGTAGCCATCTCGCGTGTACGACTCCTCGTGTTCATCTAGTAAATAAAAACAAGACAAAGTAAATAAAATTTCTAATAATTTTTTGGTCCAACAGATATATAGCATAAGTGATTATCTACACTACTACAAAAGAAACTCCTCTAAAAACAAGGCTAACCACACTTAATATCAAGATTGAATCAAGAACAAGACCTAAGTCTAGATTGACAATGGTGAAAGATTGAGTGAAGCTTTTGCACAAATAAGGTGAGGATCATAGGAGAATCATACCTTAGATCGAGTGAGTGCATAGAATCGAAGAAAGATTAAGTAAATTTGAAGATCCAATGGAGGTAGTTTGGAGTTTGGAGGAACAAGAAAGAGAAAGATTGATTTGGGGGATTTTTAGGTTACCTCCTCGTGGTGTTTATGGCAGCCGCGTACGTGGTATAGGCGGGCGGTACGGCTAGATCCCACCCATACCGGGTGACTTACCTTGGGGGCGACGGCTGCTCCCAGGAGGTGCACTCGGTACGGGCACGCGGTACGGGTGTGCACGCCCGTTCGACTAGTCGTTATCGGTTCGGTACCTTTGCTTGAAATATGTTGTTTGCTCGAGGGTACGGTACGGGTGCGCAGTACGGGCTCATCCGACCGTACCAGTGGTCGTTACCGGTACTTTTACCTGTGGCAAAAATTAGAAATTCTATCTCCCTTTGGCTTGATGTGGTACGGGCGCACGGTACGGTCCACTCCGGCCATACAAGTGGTCGTTAAGAACACTGTGAGCTGCAAAACTTAAGGAATTTGATTAGTAGCTCCGTGTGCCTTTGCACATCTTATCAGAGCATAAAATAACAGCAAATATACTAAGTAGAGATCCAGCTATACTTATTAGGCCATGTGTTAGTAGAATAAAATATAGAGGATTACCTTATTTCTTCTCCTCTTTCCATAGGACTTCTCGAACACTCTTTATTAAAAACAAAACAGAACAAAAACAAAACTAACACAATAAAAACTAATACATGAAGAAAAAAATTATTTCACATGGGTTGCCTCCCATGAAGCGCTTCTAGTTAAGGTCAATTATCTTGACCTTGATGGCAATCACTTAGGTTTGTGAAGTGGAACACCCACTCCAAAGTAGTTGACATTTAAAGTATTTACACCATCATCATCGTTAGGCTTGGACTTCTTTTTCCAAGGGAAGTGGACTACAAAAGGATCTCTAGATCGTAGCCCTATTATCACATTCCCTTCATATAAATTAATCAAAGCTTTAATAGTTCTCGGGAATGGCCTATCTAGAATTATAGGTGTTGTGGGATCTTCAGGAATGTCCACAATAACAAGATCAATAAGAGCAGGACTACCTTTAATTTCAACGACTAAATTTTCCTTGATCCCCACAGCTTGTTTATATGTATAATCAGCTAGATGGAGTCTTAATTCAGTTGTAACAAATGGCCCCAAGTTTAATTTATCGAATAAGCTTTTGGAAATTGTTGAAACACTTGCACCAAGATCACAAAGTGTGGATATCTCATTGACTCCCAATTTAATTTTAATAGTGGGCTCAAATATATCATCTAGCTTAGCTGGAATCTTATCATCTAGACTTTTATACTCCATCTCTAAATCGCGAACTTTAGATGCTACTTGTTGTATAAATTGTTGGTACATAACATCATTACCTTGTTCTATACCGGGATTCTTAACAGTGATCATCTTCAATAGATCTTCCATGGTATATTTCAGTCCTGTCGTGTTGCTATAATCAAGTTCTTTAGGTTTATCTTCATTGGTTAACACCCTCATCATCTTGAGGTCTTCCACCAGATTTGGCTCGGATTTTCCAGCAAACTATGCTACTATGAGAGCTTGGCTCTCAGCTACCTTACCCAGCTGAGCCTCCACGGTCTTTGTTCTTACCTGTAGAGCCTGCATATCATTTCTAATTGCATCATCCTGGTTAGATAGTTTTCCTATACTAGTTTCATGGTTCTCCGTGATCTTAATAAGCATATTATTTTTCTCAGTTTGAGCTTGTTTAAATGTTCTAACAGTTTGCTCAAACAGGAGATTACCATGATTTGCTCCATTACTATTATCATAATTATTATTATAAGGAGCTTTTGTAGGATTAGCATGATATTTTTTAACATTAGAAGCATAATTATTTTTCCATGCAGGATTAGAAGAATGCGAGCTATAAAATTAACATCATTAACATCGGTACTGATAGCATTAACTAGGGTATCTTATTTACCCTTTACTAAGCTAAGAAACTCATCTACCTTAGATGTAAGCTCTTCATTATTTACTCGGTAATTTAAATTACTATCTTCGAGGTTCTTTCCACATGCCATTGGGGATGGTTGTTTTGCATATCATCAAGTAACTTCTTTGCAACACTCACTTGCTTTCTCGTGATCATTCCTCCTGTTGCAGTATCTAACATAGACTTAGACATTGGGTTAAGACCATTATAAAACAAATGTAATATAAGCCACTCTTCCATCACATGACTAGGAAAGTTCATTACGGCTTCTTTCATCCTTTCCCACGCAAGCGCTAGTAGCTCACGGTCCTCTTGTCTAAAGCTTGTAATATCTGATCTTAGTTGCATAGTCTTAGCTAGGGGGAAATTTAGTCATAAACAAATTAGTACATTACTCCCAAGATTTAATATTGCCCTTTGGTAGAGCTAGCAACCAATCCTTAGCATTTCCTCTAAGAGAGGAAGGAAACAATCTCAGATTAACAACATTTGGATCTACATCCTTAATAAGCATCATGTCGCAAATTTCAGTAAAAGTATTTAAGTGCAAACTTGAATCTTCAGCGGATGAGCCCCCAAATTGGTTTTGTTGAACCAAACTTAAAAGGTTAGGCTTTATTTCATATGTTTCCGCATCAGCTGCGGGCTCAGTGATGGGTACACGAATAAAATCATCAGTGGTAGTAGCATACTCCCTAATCTCTTTTGAGCTATGGCTCTTATCTTTTTGGTATTTTTTAAGTAATGAAAACGAATAACAAGTAACTAATTTTTTTTTGTTTTCTAATAGATAACAAGAAAGTAAACTAATAACAAGAATTAAACTATAACTAATAATAAAACTAAAAACAAGGTCTCTAATGACCTCACCAGGATAGCGAAATTGCTTCCCGGCAACGGTGCCAGAAAAAAGGTTGATACCTTCGATTCGGATTCACAGATGTAGTATAATAGCTTTTTCCCTAGAAGACCTAGGTTTAATCGAACCTCAGAAACAAATGCTAAAAGGTAATAAAAAAGGACACGTCTACAAGACTTTGTTTGTTTGTTTACCTTAGTTGACTGGACCAATCTAGTTTACTTTATAGTGGGTTTGAATCAATGGATGGAGATAGGCTAGGGTTGAAGATCCACCTGTAGCTGCACATCAAATGGGATAAAGGATAATAATAAGCATAGTCATGTATAACGTTTGAATGGAGATAATCTCTTGTGGGAAACACATCCTAATATTCTAGAGCCCCTGTGGTGCAGCGGGCATTGGAATAGACTTTTAATCCAACTGAGTGCACACCGAAGCCACGGGTTACAAACGATTATTAAGTGTAAAACATAGATCAAAGCTTTAAGTTGTGATGTTGTTGTTGATCCCGAATGGCGCGGTAAGCGAAGACCGTACTACCCTTTCTATCACTAAGGTTACTATGAGATCGCTGCTAGCCAAGTATCTCACCTTAAGCCTTTATCAATTTATGGGATTTTGGGTACCTACAAGTCCACAGATCGAGACAAGAGACGAAGAAAAAAAGATACAAATCTCAATTTCAAACAAAATACAATTCTCCCATGATCTATATGCACATAATCGCTGCGAGGCTTCTCCCCAACATGCAGCCCATGAGGACTACTCACTCATAACAAACAGATCAGAGATAGAAAACAGCATACAAATACTTAGATTGAAATCGAATATTCTTACAATGGTCGCCAAATCACAAGGAGATCTAAAGTACAAAGTATTGGCTATGGATAATGGATGGATGAACGGTGCAAGTGATGAACAATGGATGAACAATGGTGTGGATCTTCTTTGGTGGTGTTGTGATTGAATCTGAGAATGGCGACCCTCTGGCCGGTGGCTGGAGCCTCGAAATATATAGGCGTCTTCACGAAAGTTGTAATGTTTGACAAGACGAAGCCATAGGCGGGTGGTACGGGAGGGCCCTACTCGTACCAGTGATCGTTAAGCGTGTTGACGCCGTGGAACTGCTTCCCAATTACTTGGTCGTGTGTACTTCCTCAAAATCCTTCATTATGACTCCTTATTTCGCATTGAAAGTCATGATTTCCTAAACAACATAATTCAAAGAGAGGATTTTCATATCTTTTCAATTATTAGTCATTAGTGGCAAGGATTGAGAGTTTCTTTGCAAATTGCTTGACCAAAAACAATGTTTAAACATAGTGGAAGATGGAAACAATCAGAGCCATCATGTCCATCAACTTACTGGTCTATGATATATTTATGAGGTGTGTTTGATCTCTCTCTTTAGATGGTATGTGTAGTCGGCCACATATCATTTGCCTTTGGGACTAAAGAAGAGGGTGAAATCCTTTGGACATGTTTGGAAGTGTGCTCGGAGCTATTGTGACTAGAAGCACTGGCTAGCAACCTGCACAGTCAAAATAGGATTAAGAGAGATTCCCTAAGCTAATTATGATATCCATGAGGAGACCCTTAATTGCGTTGGTCTGTATGGGTGACTACTCTCAGATATCGCAATGGTTATTTAGAGGTGACCTAATTCTTGGCTCAACAAAGTGACTGCCTACAAGGTGACCTCATTCTTATTATGGAGCTCTCTCCACACATGTTATGACATAATAAATAGGTTATCCTAATTATTATTAATAATAATATCATGCTAGAGGTGTATCCTACACCCCCGAGAACATTTTAGCCCTATTGAGTTCAACCACTTTCTCAAACACTTTTGTTTCTTGTTTCCTTTTACTTGTTTTAATTACTTTTCTGTATTCAACCAAAAACCTTTCCCCTTTACTTGAAATCAAAGGCGGCTTACATGTATCCTTTGGTAGACAATGACGAGGGGTATAAAGACCTTAACCAAATAGCTCTCTGTGGGCTTGATACACTTATTCTGAAACTAGCTACAATTGATTTGTACACTTGCAGTCATCAGAGTGCATTGCAAGTATCTCTAAAGTTTGCTCTATAAATGGTAAAGGGTAGTGATCCTTTCTAGTTTCCTTATTGAGTTTTCTATAATCAACGCACATCCTATGACCAATGATGGTACGAGTTGGGACCATCTTATTATGTTCATTCGGGACAACAGTGAACCCACCTTTCTTTGGAACATAATGAACAGGACTTACCCAATCGCTTTCCTCCACATGAAACATTATACCTGCATTTAGTAAGCGTATTACCTCTTTTCTTACCTCTTTTTTCATATGAGGTTTAAGTCGCCTTTGGAAGTGTGCAACTAGCTGAGCTCCTTCTTCCATAAATATTCTATGGGTGGCTGTCGAGGAACTAATCCCTTTCAAGTCATCCATTGAATATCCAAGAGACTTTCGGTGCATTCTTAAGACCATCATTAAATTCTCCTCCACTTTTTCTGCAAGATTAGAGATTACAATAATAGGATATTTATTAGTTCCATATTTTAATTCTTTGGGAAGGGCTTTGAGTGTAGGAGGTGGAAGTGCCTCATCCCCTTTTCTTATGGTATCTCATAAATTTGATTCATTTCGGGGTCAATCGCAGGGTTTGAATCAAGATAATTATCAATTTCCATCTTATCTATATCTTCAGGAAATCATTATTAACTAGGCTTCTTGCTAAATTATCATCAGGAGTTACAATGAATACAGTAGTAATGTAGCACTCCGTGGAAACCACTACTAGAAAATCGCTTGTTGTTTACTAATTTGTGCATCATCATGACATCATCATGCATATTTTGCAATAAAATATTTTCACCAAAAGCGTATCTTGTTTTCTAAATAGTTCCCTTCTTTAATTTCAAATTAAAAGCCCGGTCTCTTCCAGATCTTTTATTTGTCTAAAAACTATTTACAAAAAGTCTTTTAAATTAAAACAAATAAATAAATGAAATAAAATGTTTTATAGAACCGGGGGAGGCAGCCTGGCCAGCCAGGCTCAAAGGCCCAGCTAGCTAGGCCACCTACCACCCCACCTAACCCTAATACTAGAAAGGAACCCTAACCAGCCACTAACCCACCCCACCACCCCACCCGCACACCGCCCCAATATACCCTAGTCGTAGCACACACACACCTACACGCACGTAAACACACACCTAACCGACCCACTCACACTCACGGCACGCGCGCGCCCACCACGACCACGGTGGCAACACACCGACTCGCATGGCCAGAAGGCCGCACCTAGCCACACGTATCGACGCGATCAGACGACGCTGCCTAAGCCCGTTCATTATTTGGTTTCAAACCAGCTAAACCACGAACCCAGCCCGCACCGGACCATACGTACGGTTTCTACCGGGTTTGCTGGTTTCTGGATTGAAAACAGGAGCTGAAAACCTGTAGCTGGGTTAAGACGGGCTCAACCTGACGAAACTGTTCAAACCGTATGCATACAATTCCCTATCTACAGCACTAGGACCTGGGGCACGACGGAGTCCGAGAGCGGCTACCTCGTAGCTGCGACAAACATAGAACAACCTGCTCCCGAGGATTTGGTGGAGTCTGGCAGCGACGACGCCTTATCCTCGGCGCTTGGCGGACACTTCTTCTCCTCATCAATGCCGACGTCGTCGTGGCCATGGACGGGACTGGTGGTGAGGAGGCACGGTTTCTTTTGGCTGGTGCGGCGGCTGCCGAGCGGCTGAATGGATAGTGAGAATTTGTTGCACGGACGCGCCGGCGAAGTCCACCGTCTTCTCGCCGTCGCAAAACAAGGGTCCTAGCGCTGCTCGCCTAGTTTGGGAGCCATACCGCCATGGGTGAGTGGGGGCCTGTTGAAAAGCGATACGCATGAACCGGTGCCAAACTGTATACACCGTCGAACCAGCCCGCACCAACCCGTGCCATCACCTCCTATCTAAACAGCCTAAACCAAACCAACTCACTTGAAACTGGTAACGACGGGTTGGTTTCAGGAACCAAACGAAACTGTTGTAAACCGCAAATGCCCAGGCTTACGCGGGCCCATGCCCCAACCCGACCCCCATCGCCACCAACCCTGCTCCCCTGTACCTGCCTCGAAGGATCCCTGTCGCCACCTGCCTTCCTCGTTCCCTCCCGCTCGCGTCGCCAGCCTCCACCAGCAACCGCCATGCCACTGCCCCGCTTGAGCCCGAGAGCACCCTGATGCCCTAGCAGCTTCCCTCTCCTAGCACCACCGCCCCGAGCGCATCTCCCCACGTCACCGCCGCGCCGTCCTCCTGAGCAGCACCTCAACTGCCCGGCGCCTGCCCCGAGTTCTTCCCGGCCAACCTCCTTCCGACACCACCCGATGCGTTATCCCTGCTCGCGCAAGGCTAGGTACCGGCGCCCCCTCCCCCTTCTGTGCCGCCCGGAGCCCCACAGAACGACCCCGACGCCCTGCGTGCCCTGCAGGTCTGGCTGTGCCTCTGCTCCATGTTCAGGCACATCCCGGTCGTCATGATCGCCCAGCTCGCCGCGAGGTCCTCTGCTCTGACCGGACCTCACCGGCCTTCTCTTGTGCAGCAAACAAGCTCTATGCCTTTTTTGTACCCGACTTCTGGAGGCCAGCCGAATGATCTGGCCCTTTCTGTATCCTAACCGCAAGGTGTTCGTGCCACTATTCAAATGAGACAAGACCTCTTTGCAGCATTTTCACTCGAAGATGACCGGAGTGCAATGACAAGATATATACCCATGCCATCAAGATCAACCAATGCCAATTTCATCGATGCGAGAAGATGAACCCGAGGGATTCTGAGAAGACCAGCAAGAACTGCTTCACAGAACCCGAAGACCCCTATCCGAGACCCCTATTTTTTAATATATGACATCTATCTTGTTGCATATTAGTTATTCATGTTTGCATACATATTTTATCATCTCGAGGCATTTAGCTGATTCATCTATTAATTAAATATGGAGAATACATGTGGGCTATATTTGTCTTATCTCGACTTCATTTAAATTTGTGTAGGGAACCGATTCCATGTTTGGCTTGTTAATACAACATTTAAATTATGGGGTACCTAAATAACTTGAATCGTCTAATCAATTATCGTGATCATGATTCTGCTTAATATTGCCTAGTTGCATCGCATATTTGTCATGTCATACATCATACATGCATCCTGCCCAGTCTTCTATCGTATTATTAAATAGTGCATCCGATATTTCTTTTAGTTCTCTACTTCTTCGCGGGTTAGGCCGTTGAGCTGATGCGATCTTCGACCCGTTCTTTGGATGAATCTTCGGCAGTGTTTTTCAGACGAGCATTCCCCCTTTCTACCTATTTTGCATTTATAGTCTTTACTTTCTCCGGTTGATCTATTGCTATCCGTTTTGTGATGGTTTAGTTTCTGTACCATTTATATTCCCTGTAGCCTATATTTCCTTGGACACCTCCTATTGCCAGTTGTTTGGTAGATAGTTGGTCTTGCGAGTCGTAGTTGCTTGCTCATGTGTTTGTTTGAGTCGTCGATGTACCACCGTTGTTGGGGTTGGCATATGCTTAATGGTGGAGATAATCATGGTTCCATTTATCACTTGATAATTAAATGTTGGAAGTAGATATAACTAATGCAGAGGCACCGGTAGGTAATAGTTGAGATCTGGCTCTTATCTCGCCCACTTGTGTCCACCTAGGACCCGAGTTCTTGACACCTATTCCGAGACCAAGCGCGCTAACAACATGTGGGGTGTGTGGGCACCCTTGTCGACTTACTACCTGATTTCAAGGTACTGTGCTGGGGGCTACAAACTAGTTTGGGGCGTTATTACTATCATGCACGTATGCCATGCTTTACTGCTTTATTTACTACTGTTGCTCGTGGAGATCATTTACTACTGTAGTTTTTAGGAACCTCGTGCCACGTTTTTGCTAGATCGATAAGCCCAGTCACACTTTCAGGTTCCCAGTCATTTACATCCATCGATAAAAACCCTGGGTCCGTGTCGGAGCCGACCGACTTTGATGCGGGTAGCTTAGTTGGGTGGCCCCCATGTACTTGCTTTGGGTATGGGAAATGTCATGTCCGAAGCCCCGCTGACATACCGTATGTTTCATGATCTTACACCTACCTGATCTGGCAAACGAGGGTGGAAGTGCGTGTGGAAAAATGGGTGCACCCCTTCAGGGTTAAATCTTTTTGAAAAGTTGTGTCTGTGCTTATGGACGACTTGGAGCATAGTTTCTCGATCATAGACAACTTACACTAAATCATTACTATTATAATTTGACTTGGATCTAATATGACTAGTGATACCTGCGATCCAGATTCACGGATGTAGTATAATAGCTTTTTACGTAGAATACCTAGGTTTAATCGAACCTCGGAAAGCACTGCTCAAAGGTAATAAAAAAGGACACGTCTACAAGACTTTGTTTGTTCGTTTTACCTTAGTTGACCAGACCAATCTATTTTATTTTATAACGGGTTTGAATAAATGGATGGAGATAGGCCAGGGTTGAAGATCCACCTGCAGCTGCACATCAAATGGGATGAAAGATAATAATAAGCATAGTCATGTATAGTATTTGTATTGAGATAATCTTTTGTGGGCAATACATCCTAATATTCTAGAGCCCCGTGATGCAGCGGGCATAGCAATAGACTTTTAATCTAACCGAGAGCACACCGAAGCCACGGGTTACAAACGATTATTAAGTGTAAACACAGACTAAAGCTTTAAGTGGTAATATTGTTGTTGATCCCGAATGGGGCGCTAAGCGAAGACCGTACTTCCCTTTCTGTCACTGAGTTTCCTATGAGATCGCCCCTAGCCAAGTATCTCACCTCAAACCTTTATCAATCTATGGGATCTTGGGTACCTACAAGTCCACAAATTGAGACGAGAGACGAAGAAACAAAAGATACAAATCACGAATCCAAACAAAATATAATTCTCCCATGATCTAGATGCACATAATTGCTGCGAGGTTTCTCTCCAACCTGCAGCCCATGAGGACTTCTCACTCATAACAAATAGATCAGAGATAGAAAACATCATGTAAATACTTAGATTCAAATCAAATATTCTTACAATGGTCATCAAATCACAAGGAGATCTAAAAGTACAAAGCAATGGCTATGGCTAGTGGAGGGATGGATGGTGGAAGTGATGAACAATGGATGAACTATGGATGAACAATGGTGTGGATTGAGGGTGTTGTGATGCAATTTGAGAATGGCGGCTCTCTGGCCGGCGGCTAGAGCCTCAAAATATATAGGCGCCTTCACGAAAGTTGTAGGGTTTGACATGACGAAGCCGTCGCCACCTGGTACGGGCGGGCGGTACGGGTGGACCACGCCCGTATCAGTGGTCGTTAAGCTTGAAGACGCCCTAGAACGCCTCTCCAATTATTTGGCCGTGTGTACTTCCTCAAAATCCTTCATTATGACTCCTTATTTCGCCTTAAAAGCAGTGATTTCCTGCACAACATAAATCGATGAAGGGATTTGCATATCTTTGCAATTATTAGTCATTAGTGGCAAAGGTTGAGAGTTTATTTGGCAATTGCTTGACCAAAAACAACGTTTTAACGCAGTGGAAGATGGCAAAAATAGGAGCCATCAACTTCCCCAAAGCGCAAACCTTGATCATCCTCGAGCAAGAAGAACCAAAAGAACTATAAGGAATTCAGCGTTTAAACTTGAAACAACGAGAATAAGAGTTCACTTACAGTCGGTAGTCATATGTGCTCAATACTTCATTCATTTGTGAAGCTTATCAAAGTTAGAGAGATGACAAGAATACTATAAAAGCTTTGGTAAGTCAAGATAATCAAAGTAAAGTTTAATATAAGTATAAATAACTACAAGTGTAGCAATCAATCCAATTCCTCTAATTAACTCAGCTTGCCAAGGAACACTAGGATGTTTAAATAGCATAATTGAGTAAGAGAGTTTCATGTCCCAAGTAGTATAATAATGATGTGTATTATTTACACCCACATCAATAGATCAAGTCAATCTAAAACACTTCTAATCCAATCATTGTCTTTCAAGAAAAAATTGTAAAGTAGTAATGAGACCATGCCAAGGACTTGTTATGTGGATCCACATAGATATCTTTTTTCTTTCTTTATTTTTTCATCTTATTTTTCCAGGATTGTTGTTTATTTCTTTTTGCTATTGTTTACCCAACCTTTGAGAGTACCAATACTTTTCCCATACATTGACACGGATGCCAATCATGTCATCAATGCATAGCCGAAATCCGGGGTTATACCATAGATCGTTCAAAAGCTAGCGGAGTTGTTGGCATCCCAAACATGTGCATTAGAGACATAGAACATAGTTGTCTCGCATCTTTCTCTTTTTTTGAGCCAGAACCACGGTTTGATCCACAAGGTTAGCTTTGGCATGCATCACAATTACCACTAGACTTTATTTTAATCAAACAATTCCTTTCATGAGTGTCGTCGAGACTATCAAAATATCTATGGGATTAAGTATAATCAAGGGTATACTCTCAAGACAATCATTCATCAAACAAGTCGTAAATTCCAGACTTTTTCTTCTTGTACTTGTTTGGCATTATTATTTCCAAGGCAAGACTCGGTTAACTAAAAGAACTAGAGCAAGAGCTTCAACAACTAACCATCATACTAATAAAAAGCTTTACTCTAACCATATTAAATAACTTCCCACTGGCATGGCATCTTGGCAAATCAACCATCTAAGATAAACAATTCAAACTTCATAAGTGGGAGACATAGGGCATACCTCTCATAAGTAACTTCATGATCCTCTTCCTTATAGGGATGTGTTTCCTTCAAAACTCAAACACGATTACTCTCGAAATGATATTAAAGCAAAGAGGCAAAGCATGAATCCACGTTTACGAAAAAAGGAAAACCGGAAAAATCTTTTTGTGTTTTTGAGGATAGGGATTAGAAGAATAGAAAAGAACTTGCGACCAAGCAAGAGTTTAAGAAAAGAAAAACAAAGGAAAACTAAAAAACAAAAGCAAATTAAAAAGGAAAAAAGCAAAGTGTCGGTACAGGCCAACACGAGTGTTTCAAAGCTCACAAGGAGCTTGAGTACAACCTCGTTATTACACAAATAAATTTTGCTAGTGGAACACATCCCCAAGCTCCGGCTTTTGCAAGCCCTTTTGTTGCTCATTGTGGTGGTAGTGGATAATCTCGCACGTTCCATTGGCTGCTCCAATCATGGAACTAGGTGGCGAGGCTTGCAGTGGCATCTCGAAGGTTGATGGAGAGGTTGTTCATGTTTTGAATATTTCCTTCGAGTGCATAGATATCTTCATAAGTGGTGTAGTTTGGTGGCTGCACATCGTGTTCGGGTCCTTCTTGTTCTACTTCTTCATCTTCTCCTCCTCTCACGGTGTCGTCGGATTGATGACAAGTACGCCATGAGGGGGTCCTCGAGGCGTTTGCGGTAGATCTCGGGGTTTATGTAGTCGATCACTTGCCGATCTCAAGATCGTGTGGACGATCCTTCTGGCACCGTGTTCTGGCAGTGATTCCGCAGTCGGTCACACATGCGGAGTCGAAGCAGACCTTCCTCTCCCCGTTCCAGCGAGCAGCGGAGGTAGTAGATCTTCTCCACGGAATCCCAGCAGCACGACGGTGTGGTGGTGGTGGTGGTGGAGTAGAGAATGCAGGCTTCTAAGCCCGAGCAGAGGGAGGAGGAGGAGAGCGGCGGCGGCTAGGGTTTGGCGGGGAGGGGGCGCGGGGGTGGCGCCCCCACCCCTCTATTTAAAGGAGGGAGGCGCCATGGGAGGGGGAGTCCTAGTAGGACTCCCCTCCCTCCTTGGCCGGCGGATTGGGAGGAGGGAAGGAATCCTCCTCCCCCACGACTCCTTGTCTTACCCCACAAGGACTCCTTGATCCTTTCTTGGTTTTCAAGCAAACTCCAAGAAATCTCCTAGAACCTTCCGGAACATTCCGAAACCTTCTAGAATCTCCATACAAACACTCCGAAACATTTCCTAACTCAGAAAATGATCCCCAATATATGAATCTTATTCTCCGGACAATTTCGGATCTCCTCGTGATGTCCCGGATCCAATCCGAGACTCCGAACAACATTCGGTCTCCAACGCATATTCCATATCTACTTAAAACAACTTTGAACCTTAAGTGTGTCACCCTACGGTTCGTGAATATGCAGACATGATGAAGACACCTCTCCGATCAATAACCATCAGCGGGATCTGGAGATCCATAATGGCTCCCACATACTCAACGATGACTTCGTGATCGATAGAACCATTAACATACAAAACAATTCCCTTTGTCACGTGATACTCTACTTATCCGAGGTTTGATCGTCGGTATCTCCATACCTAGTTCTACCTCGTTACTGATAAGTACTCTTTACTCGTTCCATGTTATGTCATCCCTCGTGACCTAGTCACATGCTTGAAAGCTAACTAGATGACATTCCACCGAGAGGGCCCAGAGCATATCTATCCATCATATGGATGGACAAATCCCAATCTTGGTCCATGCGCTTCAACACATACTTTCAGAATACCCAATGACACCTTTATAACCACCCAGTTACGAAACGGTGTTTGATGTCATCAAAGTACCCATCCGGTGATGGTGATTTAGCATAACCTCATGGTCGAAGGATTAGGTTACTATGCATTTGAAAGCTTATAGCAATACGAACTTAATGACTTGATCTTATGCTACGCTTACTATGGGTGTGTGTCCATCACATCATTCTCCTAATGATATAACCTTGTTATTAATGACATCCAATGTCCATGATCAGGAAACCATGATCATCAATTAATCAACAAGCTAGTTCCACAAGAGGCTTGCTAGGGACTCTTTTATGTTTACAAACACACATGTATTAGTGTTTCCTTATAATACAATTATAGCATGGGATGCAAACATTCATCATAACACAAAGATATAATAATAACCACTTTTATTATTGCCTCTTGGGCATATCTCCAACAGTGAGATGTATGGTGTTCCGGGACGATGAGCACACAAGTTCACCCAGGTTCGAATTCGCCGGCTTTGGACGGATCCTACTCCTGCTAGCAATCCAGTAATACGGCAGAGCCGGAATATGGGTTACAAGGGTTTCGCCTGTGTGAGTTGAGGTTGTAGACAATTGTCGGGTTCCCTAAAGGCTTGTCCTAGGACGGCTTATATAGATATCCGGCCTAGGGTTTACAGGAGAGACCTATCCGGCTCCAACTAAGAGTCGGTTACAGAGTACATCTTGAACTACAAGTAACACTACAGGCCTATGTCAGTAAGTCTTCTGGGCCTTCCCATAGCCGGATTGGACTCCACTCTTCTCCCTGACTGGGCTGCCCGTGAAGCAAAGTTCTAACCCGAAGTGGGCCACCCTGGTCAGTAAGGCACAGTGAGGGTACCCGGAAAGTATATCCCCAACAGCAGCACCCAGAAGCCTCCAAGATCCAGAGTCGGATTTCATCATCGTCTAGCTTGATCTATCTTCGACTTGTAGAATCTTGAAGGGTTCCTGAAACTTCAAAAGAAAGGATAGGATCCGAGCCTCAAAGTGAGTCGGACCTATGAGTACATTAGTTGAGTTTCCAGCCTGAAATTCAAACTTAAGCCGGAACTTGGTCTCTGACGTAACCTGACATCAGTCAAGGTCAAGTCATGTCACTGACAGACATTCCTATCAGCACGACCGTTGGTGGGTCCACCCTTTGCGGAACCGAGGGATCGTTTTAATGCGTGTGCAGAGATCGAGGCGGCGTAATCCTTGCGAGGAGGTTACCCGCTCCTTCCACGACGCGTGGCACGGTTACTGTTTATCTTGCACGAATCTTGGCATAGGCAAAGGATATAAGGGGCCAAGATCTCTCCCTTCCTCTTCACTAGCACTAGTGTTTTCTCCTTCCTCTCAATGCTTCTTGCGAAAGGGCTCTTCTGCCTCCCCCAAATCCCACAGTGCTGCCCATCCTAGGTCTCCAGTGCCTAGAAAATGGCTGAGGCCTCATCTTCTGCCATGGCGGCGACATCGGCTACGGCCCCTGTGGTGGAGAGGGAGAAGTTTCATGGGGTCTAGATCCCCTGCATCCTCAATGACGTCAAGCTCCACGTCGTCGAGAAGGAAGGTCTCCTCCATGCCGGCGACTAGCGGAGCAGCTTCGAACAAACCGTCCCCACCCCCAACACCGACGAGCGAGTGCACTTCGGCACCCACCTCGACAGAGGTTTGAGATTTCCTCCCTCGGGCTTCTTCTCTGAGGTCATAGATCATTATGGAGTGCAACTCCACCATCTCCCCCCAAACTCTCTTTTATAAATGAGTGATTATGCCTCTTTGTGTGAGGGGTATCTCGGTATTAGGCTGACTCTTATTCTTTTCCGGTATTACTTCATACCCGAAGAAATTCCATCACCACCGACAATCCTTATATTACCGGAACTCTTAGATTTATGTTAGGAGAGAGCGAGTCTATCCTAGGATTAAGGCTAGCGAGTCGGTGAACAGTGGTCGTCCATGTTCTTCTATCATAAGGACAGACCAGCTCCCGGCAAAGCAACTGCTTTGCCGGTTTTTGTTGACGGTGCTGCCACACCCCAATAGTCCTAGGACGCAGATGCTCCGGCTCTCACTGGTGATCTGCTTCTTGCAAAGAGGCGGATCAAATATTTGATGAAGCACAAGGGTCTGAAAGGATCCGACTTGATCCACTGTTGGCTAGAGAGCTGGATCCAGCCTCTCCAACACCATGGTGATCGGCTCATGCATTCAATCACCAAGAGTAAGACAGACTCTCTCCGGATCTGCTCCATTCCTTACTTGGACAAGGACTATGAGTACCAGATCAAATGGTTGATTAGGGAGCGGGTCGAGAGGAAAATCCCAGAGCTGTCTTTGGACATGCATACAGCTGATGATCTTGTGACACCAGTAAGTTTTCCAGCAATCACTCGAATTATGTGTTCATCTATACATGGTTGTGTCTTTTTGCAATACTGAGATAGTTCTTCCTTTGAGCTTCCTGACGTCCCCGAGTCGGAGCTTCCTCCTCTCGAGGGATATCCTCCTGAGTTATCTCAGGACGATGGAGAATTGATTCCACTGCCGAAGACGCTTACCCGAAAGCGTAAGACTCCGACAGTGTCTATCAGCACAAAGGAAGCGCCCGTTGTGAAGAGGTAACAATCTTCACAAGGTCTTTGTGCTTTATTTCTCATTCTTTTTGAAGTGTAACGATCTTTGTTCTATTACCTCTTCAGAGCTAAACAGCTCACCAATGGCAAGGAGAAAGGAGGCTCGTCGAAGCCCCTACGCCAGTCAAAGTTGAATTTGACTTCTCCTACTGTAGTGCCTCCGACTCCTGCCCCATAGTCTTCCAAAACATCAGAGATTACTCCATCTCCGTCCGTTGCGGAAGATCCGGCTCAACATTCTGAGCTAGCGAACCTTGGTTCACAAACCGACATCACCATGAGTGACTCGGTGCTTGATAAGGGTGAACCCGTAAAGGGTAATGATCCCTCAGCAGAGGTTTTTCACTGATAACCTTCTCAACAGTCCGGGTATTGCCAAACTTGGCATTACTCGGAAATCTGTAGAGGAGATCCAAAGGCAAGCTCAGCAATGCTTGCAGAGCCGAACATCACCGCCGAGGAAGAGGCACAAGAAGCCGAGGATGTCAAGTACTCCGAGCTTCTTGACCAAGTTCGTCTTTGCGATGAGAAGTTAAAGGCCGGCGTGCTTCCGCCACCGCTAATAATCCCGCTGACCCTCGCCGAGAAGGTTACCACTGAGGTGAACATGAGCCTAAGCAAGCTTACTCATGAATAACATGTAAATCAGAATTCCAACTCACCTTTTTTACTTTATTTCATACCATATCCTCTATCCCCCAAGCAGGAAGTTGGATAGACAATCTAGATTTATGCTTTCATAGGATGCCAAAGAATGAACTAGTATAGCCCCCAAGGCTCGTGCTGATATTAGTTAAAATATTAGCCTGAGTCTTTACTAGACTTCTGACTCTGGGTATTATTCTGACTTACAGAAAGTTAATGCTTATAACTAGTAATTATTGAAGAATATTTGCAATAAGCGGAGAGAGATCAAAGCTCTCATTTTGAAAATGCTAAATTGAAGATATCAAAGGATGAGGATGAAGGTAATTATTTCAGTCCTTAGCCTTGCTATTTTTGCTTTCATAGTCGAATTTCTTATCCAACTATTGTCTTTTGCTTACAGCACTGGTCAAACAATCATGTGCAATGATTGAAGAGGCCGAGAACTTTAAGACCCTGGAGGTGGAGAACACCGACTTACAGTGGGAGCTGAACAAGCTTAAGGTGGATCACAAGCGTAGCATTGCTAGCATTCTCGAATCCTCCTCCATGGCCACCAAAGAACGTAATCGAAAGATCATGGTCCAGGATCAAAAAATCTTGGATATCAATAATGAGTTATTCAGAGAAAAGGACATCACTCGGGCTCTCCGGGATGAACTCCAGAGTCTTCAAGCGGAGAAGACCAAAGTTGATGATGTCATCTTTGGTGTTTTTCCTTTCTTCTGACTTTTCGTTCTTCCGACTCTAGGAGTTCAGATATATTTTTCTGACCTTTGCTTTATATGCATAGGTCCTCTGAACTTACTGGATTCCTCCTCCACCGAGTCTCACACCAGCCGGCTTACCGAAGTTGGCGATTTGCTTCACGCTTTCCGCCAGTCACTGGAGGATATTGGCGAAGTTCTTAAAGTTCCAGACATGAATAGAATGTCCGCCTTTGAGGTGCGAGATAAGGCAAAGGGGATGTCCCAGCTCATCCAGGACTAGAACATGTCCTATGCGCGGATCGCGGCACAGAATGCCCTTACCATGGTTATGAACCACCATGGAAGCATGGAGATCTAGCAAGTAACCAGGCGTTATTCAACTGTGGATGAAAATGGACAGGAGCAAGACATCAAGGCCATCATGGACTCCTGCGCTGGTTATGGATGTCACGTAGCTGATCTGACCAGCTATGACACTCCTTTCTTCACTCGTGTGGAAATGCCTCCTCCGCCTGCCGAAGAAACAGCTGAAGTTTCCAACGACGAGCAAACCATATCAGATTTGAATGTCTCAAAAAGATATCAAGGTGAAGACAATGTCTCCAGTGAGCCGGTAGCTCCTACCTCTCCTCCTGCATCGTAGAGCATCAAAAAAATGTGTTATTCTGAAACAATCAGATTGTAAATAAGTAGCGTAATACTTTTGCTACTGCTAAGATTTGATAATTCTATTTAGCACTTTGGCTTTATTTTGTCGTGCCTAAAATTTTACATAAGCACTTTTTTTGTTTTGTCCATACTTATCGCTTATCTGGCTTTCCGCATCGTCCCTTTCGTGAGCCGGCCAACCTTCCACACGGAAACTCTGCCGAGCAATGGAGCTCAATTGCTAAACCAATTTAAACTCGGAAATAGAGCTGGCTTTCAGTACCAATAATTCACTATTTGGAAAATGCCCGCATCCGGCAATCAGATAAAGAACCCAAGTATAGACTAGAAAATTTAGATTTATACTCGAAGGTAGCATTTTTAGAATCAGAAATCCAACTAGAACAAACATGAGCATAAAGTACTTTCAAGTATTCTGGGATTTTCGATTGTGACATGATCATTCGGAAATAAAATGGTAATATAAAACTTCTCAGAGAATATTGAGGCAACCAATACTTTATTTCTCATTGAACATGTACACATATATGATTACAAAGAAAGAAATTTTAAGAATAAAAGGGACGTAGCTGAGCAATATTCCACGGTTTGTCTAATTCTTCCGGGTCTATACTTCCTCCAGCTCTCTTTCTCTTCTTAGTAGCAGGTCTTTCTTTGACTGGCCGCATATCAGTTAGATAGTAAGAACCATTATGCAATACTCGGCTAACTAAAAAGGGCCCTTCCTATACTGGAGAAAGTTTGTGCTTTCTTTTCTGCACAAGCCGGAGAACCAAATCACCCTTATTGAAAGACCGGTTTCTAACTCTCTGGCTATGATACTTGTGTAACTTCTGTGGATAGGCTGTTGATCTCATTTCAGCAACGACGCGAACTTTTTCGATTAAATCGAGATCATTTTGTCGAGAAATTTCGGCATCCTCTTCAATATGTGCAGCAACTCGGGGAGAAGTATGAATCTAATCACTAGGAAGAACTGCTTCTACACCATAGACCAAGAAGAAAGGTGTGTATCCGGTTCACCTATTCGGAGTTGTTCTCAAGCTCCATATTACAGACGGTAATTCACCTGCCCAAGCCCCCATAGCACGACGAAGTGGCACTTCGAGTCTTGGTTTGAGGCCTTGTAGGATTAAACCATTCGCTCTTTCAACTTGTCCATTAGCCTGTGGATGTGCGACTGACACAATGTCAAGCCAGATATTTTGTTCATCACAAAATTCGGAAAGCTCTCCCATAGAAAAATTGCTCCCGTTGTTCGTAATAATACTATGCGGATAACTGTATCGGATTATAACATCCTCGACAAATCTTCTGGTTGTTGCTCCATCACAACTTGTGATGGGTTTAGCCTCAATCCATTCTGTGAACTTATCCACCATCACTAAGAGGTGAGTAAATCCACTTGGATCCTGTTTAAATGGTCCTCCCATGTCAAGCCCCCAGACCGTGAAGGGCCATGTTATAGGTATTGTTCATAGCTGATCAGCGGGAACATGAGTTTGTTTGGCATACTTTTGGCAGCATTTGCACGTCTTGACCAGCCGTTCGACATCTGCCTTGGCTATAAGCCAGAAAAATCCATGTCAGAAAGCTTCTGCCACTAAAGATTTGGCTACAACGTGATGACCGCATTCATCTTCGTGGATTTCCCTTAGAATTTCCACTCCTTCTTCCGGAGATACATAGCGCTGAAAGACCCTAGACACACTCCGCTTATAGAGCTCACCACTTATGATAGTATAGGTTTTTGCTCGTCGGACGATCTGCCGGCTCAGAACCTCGTCTTCGGGTAATTTTCCATCTACCAAGTAGACAAGGTAGGGTTGAGTCTAGCTGGGAATCACAGCCAGAAGTGCTACTAAAGGTGAGTCGGATTTGGTCGGATAATCCTCGTCAACTCCTTTTATAGAGGGAACTTTGAGGTGCTCTAAAAAAGCGCCATCCGAGACCTTTTTCCGTGCAGAGCCTATAGGAGATAATGCATCTGCTTCCTCATTTTCTGTTCGAGGGATGTGTTGAACTTCAAATCCTTCGAACGATTTAGCTAGTTCGTCCATGACAGTTCTATATGTTGCCATGTGCTTATTTTCATTACGGGCGGAAAAAGGGGGAGCTCCCCGTTCCTGGTTCTCCTGTAGCTGGATTCCTGTAGGGAAAGGGAAAAAATGGAGAATATCTTTAAGAACCCTAGACTGAATTTCACTTGGAGCAACAGGGGTCAGGTCACACTATATCAATATCATAATTATCTTCCAACTTCTTTTCTTTTTAGAAATCCATTTTCTTTTGTTATGCATTAGAAATATCCGACACTTTTTGAGCAACAAGATCCGAATCTCCATGACACATTAATCGCCGGATGCTGATATCCTTAGCAATCCGGATTCCATGCAGCAATGCTTCATATTCGGCAATGTTATTTGTTGTCGTGAAGTGAATCTACAACACATATAAAATTTTATCTCCTTGGGGTGATTTGAGCACCACGCCAGCACCCGAGCGCCTTAGACCCGTCAAAATGCAAGGTCCAGTATTCCGACTCTGGGAGGGTCATGTTTTCCGTTGTCTCTGTCCAATCAGCGACAAAGTCAGCCAGAATTTGGGATTTGATTGTTGTACGAGGTTTGTACTCAATGTCAAAAGCTGAAAGCTCTATTCCCCATTTTGCGACATGTCCTGTAGCATCGATGTTGTTGATTATATCTCTCATGGGAGCTATGCTCGCCACGGTTGTTTATTAAAAGTAATGTCGTAACTTTTGGGATGCGAAGAACACACCGTAAGCCAGCTTTTGATAATGTGGATACCGCTCCTTTGATTCAGTTAGGACCTCGCTGAGGTAGTAAGTCAGACGCTGCACCAGGTGCTCCTGTTTTTCCTCTGGTCTTTCCACCACCATGACGACGCTGACGACTCTGTTTGTCACAGTGAGGTAGAGCAACATCGGTTCACGAGGTTCTGGTCCTGCAAGGATAAGTGCGGATGAGAGTACTGCTTTCAGGTCTTGTAGTGCAGCTTCAGCTTCATCAGTCCAGACAAACTTTTTGGTCTTTTTCAGGAGCCTGTAGAGTGGTGCGGCTCTTTCACCGAGCCGGCTTACAAACCGACTGACTACAGCAATGCAACCAGTTAGTCGTTGAACGTCCTTTAGGCGAGTCGGCCTGAAAATATTGAGTATAGTCTTAATTTTGTCCCGGTTCACCTCTATGCCTCTTTGAGACATGATGAAACCTAACAATTTTCTGGTTGGTATTCCAAAGAAGCACTTCTTCGGATTAAGCATTATGTTGTATTTGTGTAGATTGGCGAATGTTTCCTCCAAGTCGGAAATTAAGGTTTCCTTCTTTATAAACATCACCACAATGTCGTCCACGTATGCATGTACATTGCATTCGATTTGATCATGGATGCAATGCTGCATAGTGCGCTGGTACGTAGCTCCTGCGTTCTTGAGCCCAAAGGGCATCATAACGAAACAGAAGGTTCCGAAGGGGGTTATGAATGAAGTTTTGACTTTGTCTGATTCCTTCATCCGGATTTGGTGATAACAAGAATATGCATCGAGAAAACATAGGAGTTCTGAGCCTGCCGTAGAATCGATAACTTGACCAATTCTAGGCAGAGTGAATGGATCTTTGGGACAAGCCTTGTTCAAGGCGGTATAATCAACACACATCCTTAAATCAGTGGTGTCCTTTTTAGGGACCATTATAGGATTGGTCGACCACTCAGTGTGGATGACCTCTTCTATGAATCCGGTTAACTCGAATCGAGCTAGTTCCTTAGCTATTTCTTTTCGCTTGTCATTGCCAAAACATCATAGGGACTATTTGACGGGTTTAGCGTTTGGGTGTACATTTAGAGAGTGCTCGGCAAGTTCCCTAGGTACTCCGGTCATGTCAGATGGCTGCCATGCGAAGATATCTTGATTTCCTTGGAGGAACTTGATGAGCATGCTTTCCTATGCGCTATCTAAACCTACACCTATCTGGGTCACCTTGGAGGGGTCATCATCCTTCAACAGCATCGTCTTCGTCTCTTCCGATACCTTGAACTTTTGAGTCGGCTTTGTAACCTCCTTCTTCGTCGTGGGCATCTCGGACGGGTTGATCGTCTTCTTGATCTCTTGGTACTCTTGGGCATGCAGCACGGCTTCAGCAAAGGTGGCATTTCTGTCCTTGCACTCTCGTGCTTTCTTCGGGTCTCCCTTGATGGTGATTACGCTGTTGGGACCTGGAATTTTCATCATATTATAAATGTAACAGGGACGAGCCATGAAAGCCCAGTAAGCCGGCCGTCCAAATATAACATGGTATGTGCTCTTGAATGGGACCACTTCGAAGAAAAGTGCTTTCGTCCGGTAGTTCTTTGGAGTTCCAAAGGTAACATCCAAAGAGATCTCTCCCAGGGAATTTGCTTGTCTTCCTGGGACAACTCCGTGAAAGATCACAGAGATGTGATTCAGCTGAATTTCTGAGATCCTCATCTGATGCAGCGTTTCGACATAGAGAATGTTTATGCTGATGCCGCCATCCATGAGAGTCTTGTAGAAACCATAGCCGTCAATAAGTGGATTGACAACTAAGGCGTATTTTCCTCGCCTGTGCAACTTAGGTGGATGATCAGCACGGTCAAAGGTGATTATCACTTTCGACCAGTCCAAGAATTGCGGGACAGCCAGAACAGTTGCGTTTAGCTCATGCAATACTGCTTTCTTGACCTTAGCTGGCTGAGACCCAAGGAAGGTGACATAAGTGTATTTCTTCGTTGGGAAGTTCTTCTTTCCATCTGACTTGGGATTTGAAGGCTCTGCTTCCTCCATGCCGGAATCTTCCTTGG
Source organism: Avena insularis (assembly GCA_023614405.1). Lineage (NCBI taxonomy): Eukaryota > Viridiplantae > Streptophyta > Magnoliopsida > Poales > Poaceae > Avena > Avena insularis. The sequence continues at coordinate 452,345,261 of CM042696.1, forward strand.
TCTCTTTTTCTTTTTCGGGATTCTTCTCTCCCTTCTTTCGCTTAGCCCTGTAGCTAGCGTAATCGTCTTTTTTGATGTCTTCGTTGAAACAACACTCGGTGTTTATGTGGGACGATCCCCCGTTGGCATCTAAGTGATGCACACACGGGTTATTGGCGATGTCGGCCCAAGAGTAGGTTTTTCCAGGTTGTTGGTCTCCTCTACCTTGGACCCTTGACGTCCCACGACCGTGCCCTCCTCGTCCTCCAGACCCGAAAGTAGTAGTGACAACCATTGTTTCCGTGTTGGGCTTTTCTTTCGAGGTATTCTTGTGCTTCTAAGCTTGTTGCTTTGGCTGTTTTACCGACTGTGGTACAACTAGGACGTTCAGTAGCCCGTCTGCATCATCGTCGGCATCTGCATATTTGCTTGCTGTTTCTATCATCTCTCCCAAATCAGTGACCTTGTCGCACTTCAAATGGTGATGCAGTAAACCAATTGGGAGTCCTGCAATGAAAGCTTCAATCGCAGTTTGATTGTTTACTCCTTCACAGGAGTTCTTGGTGTCAATCCATCGTCTAAGGTAAGCTCGGCAAGTTTCTCCGGCTTTCTGGGTGCAACGTTGTAGGTCTCCTACCATATAGGGGCTCCGATACGTGCCTTCGAAATTCCGAAAGAACGCACTTTGCATGTCATACCAGTTGTGGATGGTGCTTTCCGAAAGTTCATTGAGCCATGATCGTGCCGTCTTCCATAGCATAAGTGGTAGATATCAGGCTACGACCAGGCTTTTTCCGTCTTTGGCGATGCAGCAAGCCTGGAAGAAATCCTGGAGCCAAGTATCTGGCTGAGCTACACCGTCGTAGGGCTGAATGTGTCTTGAGATGGCGAATCCTTCCAGGAATCTTGTTTCTCGAATGCGAGGTCCAAAGCATTTTGGACCCACATAGACTTTTTCCGACTCGTAGCGTCACGCCTCTATGTTAGAGTTGATCCGGTGCCTCGCATCACTTGGTGATAGAGAACACCGTCTTGGTTGTTCACTGTGGCTGCGGTGCCTTGGAGCCAGACTTATGCTTCTACCACCACCTCCTCCGCCATGACGCCCTCCTTGGCCTCCTTGAGAGATGTTGTGATGGCTGCTTGGTGGAGAGGGTGGTGCATGTGGATAATTTCTGGCTGATCGCCTGCCTCCATCCGGAGCGTCATTATTCCGATTCCGACGAGGGTCTTGACTCCAATGAGCCCCTGCCGGCTTGACTCGGCACGGTGTCCGTCGTTCCTTCATCCGTTGTTTCCCGCATTGTGATGAGGTTCAGCCGGACGGCTTGCGTGTCTAGGAGGTGGCATCCTTTGTCGGTCCTCCTCCCGACGTTGCTCTTTGTCATCTTCCCTGCAACTGTTCGACTCTCGCCGGGGAGGGTGTCTCGGAACCAATGCCGCAATTGTGTCTCGCTCTGCGGCTGGAGCAACATTTCTCTAATCACGTGCGGTTCTGTCGTTGCTCTAAAGATCCGGTTCTTGAATAGTTGTCTTCCCGATGGTCGGAACGGTGATGTTGTTCCGGGTCATGTTGGGGCCTAATGTCATCCCAGGCCAGATCCGTGCGACATTGGTCAGATTTAGAGACCAGTTTTCTGCTTCTGGACCTCGCGATCTTCTATTGCTCCAGACCCTTGGTAAGTAGCTTTACGCCCAACCGTACTTGATCTGGGTTTGGATTGTTTACCAGGATATCTTGAGTTGCGGCAGTATTTTGCACTGGTGTTGGATACACCAGATCTCCCTTGCTGTCGAGTCGAGGTGCTCTTGGGTCTCCCTCAAAGAGGATCTTGTGGACCTCCGGATATTTGTCGTCTTGCACGTGGCCTTTCCGGGTCTTCTGATGCGGTAGAGATATGAACTGCTCCGCGGCAGTAATGCGCTTCTTCTCTTCCTTGATGTTGTTAGCTTCATCCAGGAGTACTTGACGACGCGCTTCTAGGTCCTGGGCCCTTTCTTCCAGTTCTGCAGGTGTAAGTTCTGCAGGGGTAGGGATTGGCGTTGTTAACGCATCTCCGATGAGTTTACGAGCACTAGCGGTAATCACGTATCCATCAACCGGAGTTTCCTTTGGCTCGTCTAGGATTAGGGCTCCATCTGAGTCTTCCTCATAATCTTCGGCAACCACTTCCTCTGTTGTAGGATCTTTTGCCAGAGTCTTGTTATTCTTGTTCCTCTTCTTTGCCTTCTTGGCAGCGCCAGTAGCAAAGACGGCTTTGGGTCTATTTCCTGGAGTCAAGCTCTGATCGGTACTTTCGGACATCTGGACATCAGGATTAGCTCCGAGATCCATGTCATCCTGCGCTTTGGGAGAGTTTTCCTCGGATCCTTCATCCATGGCTTCTTCTTCTTCTGCAGCTTTGGAGTTGAACTCCTCTTCATATTCCTCGGAGAACTTTCAGAAATCCGTTGATGTCATTGAATCATCCGAAGATGCTGGTAGGTCGGTGTTTGTTCCGATCGCCTCCAGCACTGAGTCCTCATTGTCTCCAGCATCGGTAGAACCAGATCCGGATCCAACATATCCGACAAAGTGCGACACGTGCGTCCTGAGGTAGTTGCATCTCTCCTCGTGGGCTTCCTCGAAACGTCTGATGGTCTCGAGAACCTCATCCACGCTTGCGCCTAGCAGCATTATGCGCCTCAACGTATGCCTCAGGAAAGGTTGATCTATTTCGGCATTGGAAGAGCCAGAACCAGAGTTGTTGTCTTGCTCCTCCTAGATTTCGACCTCGACGGGGAGATTGATCTGGGATTCGACCTCCTTAGGGAGATCCACTCCAGATTCGACTTGCATCGCAAGATCTACTTTAGGCTCAGCTTTCTCCACTATCTCTGCGTTTGGTCCCGGGCTGGGTGGGATTGGGATTTTCCGGGATCCAGAACTCTGCCACCTCCATGGACAAAGTGGACCTAGAAGCTTCTTCTGCCTCTATCGTCACCACTGGGGTGGGTGGGGCAGGTTCAGCAAAACCGATGTAAACATCGATCTCGTCAAAAGACATGATGGTGTAGCCAGTCACGGCCTCCCTAGCCAAAATCTAGGTCTCGTCGAGAACGATGAGAGGGACATCACTAGCATAGAGGACGCGACCGACGATGATTATCTCGCCGATTCCGATTCTTGCAGATTTCGCTCAGAACGCAGATCCGACGCTCACTTTCCCCACGGTGGGCGCCAACTGTCATCGGATTGATGACAAGTACGGCATGAGGGGGTCCTCGAGGCATGTGGAAGAGAGGGGTGTGAGACGTATGGTGTTCCAGGACGATGAGCACACAAGTTTACCTGTGTTCAATCACGGCTTTGACGGATCCTACTCTTGCTAGTAATTCAAAGAATATACAGAGTTAATATGGGTTATAAGGGTTTTGCCTGTGTGAGTTGAGGTTGTAGACTATTGTCGGGTGCCCTAAAGGCTTGTCCTAGGACGGCTTATATAGATATCCGGTGTAGGGTTTACAGGAGAGACCTATCCGGCTATGACTAAGAGTTGGTTATAGAGTACATCTTGAAGTACAAGTAACACTACATGCCTATGTCAGTAAGTCTTCTGGGCATTCCCGTAGCCGGACTGAACTCCGTCTCTTCTCCCTGATTGGGCCGCCCGTGAAGCAAAGCTCTAACCTGAAGTGGGCCACCCTAGTCAGTGAGGCGCAGTGAGGATACCCAGAAAGTATATCCCGAACACACGGGTATTTCTTGCTGGGGTAGATTGGCTTCGACCTGTGCGTCATAACGCAAATGTCCATCGTCGATAGAGAATAAATCGTTAGGCAAAGGAGCAGGGATCAAGTGATCCACTCCAGGTATATTGAAGAAATATCTACCATGATTTTTAGAAATCATACCACATGCTCTTAGAGTAGATGGACCGAGACGGTTACATCCAGTCAATGGTTAGATGTTACCTAGGTTGATGTGAAGTGCGTGTGCAAGAACGGTCACAATTCCTCCTCCACATATGGGTCCTCGAGATTGAAGAGCTTGATGCTTAAGATAAAACACAAGTAAAGCGCCCAAATTTGGCATTAAGGTACAATTGATAAGTGTAGCTTTTGCGAGGATCAACATGTCCTCCTCATTACCTCTAGTAAACTCACCACGTGCCTGCAATGTGTTAGCAATAACCTAGAACAAATATCGAATAGCAGGATGATCAATTTGGTTCCCCTTGGGTGTGTGTCCACAAATTCTCATCAAGTTAAAATATTGTGAATGGGGAGGATCTAAAACAAAGGTAGTTGTGCGTACATCGGTGGTGGTGGTAAACCCAAAGCATTGAGGCCATTGGCTGAGTGTCAAACTATACTCACAGTTCATAAGACCGAATTTGATTTGATCAACTCCGGGCCTTTGTTACTCGCAACAACCATAAGGATCCACCATGTGTGTCAAGGTGCTGAAGAACTTAAGTGTCAAGCAGTGGTACGTCGCAACATCCTGAAAGACAAAATTGTACAAACCAACATTGTTGCAAAGTAAATCAAAATCAGCATGAATGCCAAGTTGGTTCAGGATATAAGGACACGCCCACTTGGTGGACTTGATCTCTCGAATATTGAGATGATGAAATGGGTAAGATGGAACTCCTCGATGAACTCAATGCCAAGTGACTCGGGGGTTAACATATCAATGGGTGGCACGGAGGACTCCGCAGCCATCTCACGTGTACGACTCCTCGTGTTCATCTAATAAATAAAAACAAGACAAAGTAAATAAAGATTGCTTATAATTTTTTTGGTCCAATAGAAACTTAGCATAAATGATTCTCTACACTAAATACAAAATAAACTCCTCTAAAAACAATGCTAAGCATACTTAGTAACAAGATTGAATCAAGAACAAGACCCATGTCTAGATTGGCAATGATGAATGATTAAGCCAAGCTTTTGCACAAATAAGTTGGGGATCGGAGGAGAATCATACCTTAGATCGAGTGAGTGCGAAGAATCAAAGAAAGATTGAGTAAATTTGAAGATCCAATCGAGGTAGTTTGAAGTTTGGAGGAAGAAGAAAGAGATAATAGATGATTTGGGATTTTTAGGTTACCTCCTCGGGGTGCTTATGGCGTCCACGTACTCGGTACGGGCGGGTGGTACGTGTTGGGTCTGCAGCATAGAAAACAAAAAAATTCCTATGATGAGAACTATACGCCAAGATCTATCTACTAGATACAGAGCAATGGGTGGACATACATCCATGGAGAACTTACCCTCGAAGACAACGAGTTTTGTTAACGAGTAGGAACTCGTGGTTGATGTAGTCGTACGCTTGCCGATCTCAAGATCGTGTGGAAGTCCGAGCGCCGCAAATCAGCAGCGCATCCATCCTCACACACACGTTCAAGCCACCGGACAATCTCCACCTCCTCGCTCCAGCGATCCAGCGGAAGCAGCAACTCCTTCCAGATGAAATGCCACCAGGAACATGTATCTCGCTAATCCGAGACCATGGGGGAATAATTCTAGAGGGGGGAGAGAGATCCTTCACAAGGAGGTGTGAGGATGAAGGAGGGAATGGGTGGCCTTTTATAGGAGGAGGGGGGTTCCCCCTCTCTCCATGGCCGGCGCATGGGGGGTGACCCCTCACCTCCCCCATTCATGTGGTGGTAACCCCTCCACATTAAAATGCCTCTTCACATTCCCATTTAAAGTCTCCACTTTAAATGAATTAAATTTCTCCAAGTTTAATGCTCTCTCATTTAATAAAACTCTTTTTATTAAATTTATTAAGAATTTTGTTAATTACTTTAATTAACAAACATTCACATATAGTCCCTTGCAATATTTCAATATCACATGCAGAACCACCTTCTGCAATTTCACCCGAAACAATTTCCGGTTTCTATTGAAACAATTCCTGCGCTTTGCAATTCTTTCGTCTGAAAGATATGTGCTCCAAAATGGTGTCCGGTAACTCTTAAGTGTGTCACCCAACGGTTCGTGAATAATGCAGACATGATCGAGACCCCTCTCCGATCAATAATCAGCAGCGAGACCTGGAGATCCATACTGACTCCTACACATTCAATGATGACTTCTATGATCGTGAGAACCTTTAACACTAGTAACTAAATCCCTTTGTCCCACGATATATCACATGTCCGAGATTCGATCATCGGTATCTCCATACCTAGTTTGATCTCGTTACCGACATGCACTCTTTTCTTGTTCCCGTGATATAACATTACAGTGATCACATCACTTGCTTGCAAGCTATCCTAATGTGATATCACTGAGAGGGCCCAGAGTATATCTATCCGTCATCTGGATTGACAAATTCCACACTTGATCCATGAGCCTCAACATAACACCTTCGTAGTACTGAACCCATCTTTATAGTCACCCTGTTACGGTGTGACGTTTGATGTTATCAAGATACTCTTCCGGTGTTAGCAATTAACATGATCTCATGGTCTAAGGATAAAGATTACTTCGTATGATGTTATAGCAATATAAACATAATGACTTGATCGTAATGTTATACTTCGGATGAATGTTCATCACATCATTTCACAAATGTTGTGACCTTGTTATTAACAACATCCAATGTCCATGATCAAGAAACCTTGATCATCTTGTTAATCAACAAGCTAGTCTATAAGAGAGGCATAACTAGGAACCCTTTTTGTTTATTAAACACACATGTATTGATGTTTCCTATCAATACAATTATAGCATGCAAAATAAACATCTATCATATACAAGGAATACATAATAACAACTTTATTATTGCCTCTTAGGGCATATTTCCTTCAGTACGGCCGGAGCCCGCTGTTGACTCGTGTATTAACGAGCTCGTTGGGGAACCCCAAGAGGAAGGTATGATGAGCACAGCAGTAAGTTTCCCTCAGTTATGAAACCAAGGTTATCAATCCAGTAGGAGCAAGGAAACACACCAAAGGTGTAGCTAGCTGAACTTTGGTATGACTACCGGTACAAGAAGAACATGGAGACCTGCACAACAAAACCACAGAACTGTGTCCCCAACTTGCGATGAGGTTGTCAATCTCACCGGTTTTGCTGAAAACAAAGAATTAAATGTATCGAGTGGAAGAAAGTAATAGTTTGCAGAAAGTAAACACAAAACGGTAAACAGTTGATTGTAGATGAAAGTAAAAGAAAGGACCGGGGTCCATAGTTCACTAGAGGTGGATCTCCTTAAGATAGATAACATGTTGGGTGAACAAATTACAGCGGGCCAATTGACAAACATCGAGAAAGCATACAAGCATATACTAATCATCTTGACTCCTTTGAGATTCGGTTGGGCATTACAACATTATACATAGACCGCCATCCAACTGCATCTATGACTAATAATCCACCTTCAGGTTATCATCTGAACCCCCTCCTGTATTAAGTTGCAAGCAACGGATAATTGCATTACAAATTGCGTGTAAAGTAAACAATACGATTGTTCTATGAACAAAGGATTGTTGTTTTCTCCCTAGTAGCAACAGCACATCTAGTACCTTAGAGATTTCTGTCACTTCCCCAGATTACTAGAGGCATGAACCCACTATCGAGCATAAATACTAACTCTTGGAGTTGCTAGCATCTACTTGGCCAAGATAGATACTAACAACGGAAAGCATGAAAGATCACAAATAACAAAGACATGATAGAATCAATAATCAATCTGAAATAGCATCTCAATATCCATCGGATCCCCGCAAACACAACATGCAGAATTACAAATAGATGATCTTGATCATGAACGGAGCTCACAAGATCTAAACATGATAGCACAAAGGAGGAGAACCAGCCATCTAGCTACTACATGGACCCGTAGTCCAGAGATGAACTACTCACGCATCACACCGGAGGCTTGCATGATGATGAAGAAGGCCTCCAGGGTGAATTCCCCTCTCCGGCAGGGTGCCGGGAAGAGCTTCAGATCCCTCCCGGTCTAGGGATGGAGATGACGGTGACTATAGACTCTTTTGTGGATTTTTGATCGGGTACTTAGGGTTTCCGTATCAGAGGCAATATATAGGCGGAAGGAGAGGCCGAGGGGGTGCCTGGGGCGGCCAGACCACCTTGGCGTGCCTCGCCACGCTGTGGTGGTGTGGCCGCCCCAGCCTCCTCCGTCTCATATTCGCTCCAAGTGTCCCTGAAAAAAAACTTTGGCTTTTGTCCCGGCCAATTCGAGAATATTTTTTTCGACTTTCCTGGAACCAAAAACAGCAGAAAACAGGCAGCTAGCACTATGGCTCTTGTTAATAGATTAGTCCAAGAAATCATATGAAAAGTACTCCAAAGTGTGGACAAAACATAAGAAAGTAAATAAAACCAAGTATGGAACATCAAAAATTAAAGATACATTTGCAATGTATCACCCGCCCGTACCGGGTGTCTTACCTTGGGGGCGACGGCTGCTCCTAGGCGGTGCACCCAGTACGGTCGCGCGGTATGGTCGCATGCGCTCGTACTGCTGGTCGTTATCGCTGTGATGACTTTGCTTGAAATCTAATGTTTTGCTCGGGGGTACGGTATGGGCGTGTGGTATGGGTGTGTCCGGCCATACCAGTGGTCGTTATCGTCATTGATTCCTTCGGCAATCATCAAAATTTCTATCCCCCTTTGCCTTGAGGTGGTACGGGCGCATGGTACGGGCCACTCCGGCCATACTAGTGGTCGTTATCGACACCATGAACTACAAAAACTCAAGAATTTGATTAGTATCTTCGTGCGCCTTCGCACATCTTATCAAAAGGTTAGATAGCAGCGAAAACACTAAGTAATGATCTAGCAATACTTCTTAGGTCATGTGTTAGTAAAATAAAATATAGAGGATTACCTTATTTCTTCTCCTCTTTCCATAGGTCTTCTTGAACACTCTTTATTAAAAACAAAAAAAATAAGACTAACATGAAATAAAACATAATAAAAACTTAGAGAAACTTTATTTCACATAGGTTGCCTCCCTTCTAGTTAAGGTCAAGTACCTTGACCTTGATGGAAATCACTTAGGTTTGGGGAGTGGAATGCCCACTCCAAAATGGTTTGCTTTTAAAGAAATTACACCACCATCATCATTAGGCTTGGCCTTCTTTTTCCTAGGGAAGTGGACTACAAAAGGATCTCTAGATGGTAACCCTATCCTTACATTCCCTTCATGTAAATTAATCAAAGCTTTAATACTTCTTAGGAATGGCCTACCTAGAATTATAGGTGCTATGGGATCTTCAGGCATGTCCACAATAACAAGATCAATAAGAGCAGGACTACCTTTAATTTCAACAACTATATTTTCCTTGATCCCAACAATTGTTTATAATTGAATCAGCTAGATGGAGTCTCAATTCAGTTGTAACAAATGGACCTAAGTTTAACTTATCGAATAGGCTTTTGGAAATTGTTGAGACGCTTGCACCAAGATCACAAAGTGCGGATATCTCATTAACTCTCGACTTAATTTTAATAGTGGGCTCAAATATATCATCTAGCTTACCGGAAGCTTATCAACTAGTCTTTTATACTCCATCTCTAAATCACGAACCTTAGATGCTACTTGTTGTATAAATTGTTGGTACATAGCATCATTACCTTGTTCTATACCTGGATTCTTAATGATGATCATCTTCAATAGATCTTCCATGGTATATTCTGGTGTTGGCATGTTGCTATAGTCCAGCTCTTCAGGCTTTTCATCATTGGTTACCACCCTCATCATTTTGAGGTTTCTACCGGATTTGGCTCGGGTTTTGTTTGGTTTGAGCTTGCATAAATGTTCTAACAGTTTGCTCAAACGGGAGATTGCCATGATTTGCTCCATTAGTATTATTATAATTATTATAAGGAGCTCATGCAGGATTAGTATGATATTTTTGAACATTAGAAGCATAATTATTTTTCCATGCAGGATTAAAAGGAGTGCGAGCTATAAAATTAACATCATTAACATCAGTAGCGATAGCATTAACTTGGGTATCTTCCTTACCCTTTACTAAGCTAGGCAACTCATCTACCTTAGATGTAAGCTCCACATTGTTTACCTCGGTAATTGAACTTACTCTCTTCAAGGTTCTTTCCACATGCCATTGGGCATGGTTATTTTGCATAACATCAAGTAACTTCTTTGCAACACTCACATGTTTTCCCATGAGCGTCGCTCCTGCTGCAGTATCTAGCATAGACTTAGACATTGGGTTAAGTCCATTATAAAATAAATGTAATATAAGCCATTCTTCCATCCCATGATTAGGACGGTTCATTACGGCTTCTTTCACCCTTTCCCACGCAAGCGTTAGTGGCTCACGGTCTTCTTGTCTAATTCTTGTAATGTTGGATCTTAGCTGCATAGTCTTAGCTAGGGGAAAAATTAGTCATAAACAAATTAGTGCATTCCTCCCAAGATTTAATAGTGCCCTTTGGTAGAGCTAGCAACCAATCCTTAGCCTTCCCTATAAGAGAGAAAGGGAATAATCTTAGCTTAACAACATTTGGATCTACATCTTTAATACGCATCATGTCATAAATTTCAGTAAAAGTATTTAAGTGCAATCCCGAATCCTCAGAAGATGAACACCGAAATTGGTTTTGTTGAACCAAACTTATTAAAAGGTTAGGTTTTATCTCAAATGTTTCCGCATCAACTGCGGATTGAGTGATGGGTGCACGAATAAAATCATCAGTGGGAGTAGCATACTACCCTAATCTATTTTGAGCCATGGACCTTATCTTTTTGGTAATTTTTAAGTAATGAAAAACGAATAACAAGTAACTAATTCTTTGGGTTTTGAAATAGATAACAAGAAAGTAAACTAATAACAAAAATTAAACTACAACTAATAATAAAACTAAAAACAAGGTCTTTAATGACCTCACCAGGATAGCAAAAATGCTTCCACAGCAACGACGCTAGAAAAAGGGTTGATACCTTTGATCCAGATTCACGGATGTAGTATAATAGCTTTTTCCCTAGAAGACCTAGGTTTAATTGAACCTCGGAAAGCACCTAAAAGGTAATAAAAAAGGACACATCTACAAGACTTTGTTTATTTGTTTTACCTTAGTTGACTAGACCAATCTAGTTTACTTTATAACGGGTTTGAATTAATGTATGGAGATAGGCCAGGGTTGAATATCCACCTGCAGCTACACATCAAATAGGACGAAAGATAATTATAAGCATAGTCATGTATAGTGTTTGTATTGAGATAATCTTTTGTGAGCAACACATCCTAATATTCTAGAGCCCTCGTGATGCAGCGGGCATAGCAATAGACTTTTAATCCAACCGAAGCACACTGAAGCCACGAGTTAAAAACAATTATTAAGTGTAAACATAGATTAAAGCTTTAAGTGGTGATGTTGTTGTTGATCCCAAATGGGGCGCTTAATATCGCATTTCCTTTCACACTGAGTTTCCTATGAGATCGTCACTAGCCAAGTATATCACCTCAAGCCTTTATCAATCTATGGGATCTTGGGTACCTACAAGTCCAAAGATTGAGAGGAGATATGAAGAAACAAAAGATACAAATCCCGAATCCAAACAAAATACAATTCTCCCATGATCTAGATGCACATAATTGCTACGAGGTTTCTCTCCAACCCGCAGCCCGTGAGTACTACTCACTCATAACAAATAGATTAGAGATAGAAAACATCATGCAAATACTAAGATTGAAATCAAATATTCTTACAATGGTCGCCAAATCACGAGGAGATCTAGAAGTATAAAGTAATGACTATGGCTAGTGGAGGGATGGATGGTGGAAGTGATGAACAATGGATGAACAATGGTGTCGATCTCCTTTAGGGGTGTTGTGATGTAATTTAAGAATGACGGCTCTCTGGCCGGCGGATGGAGCCTCAAAATATATAGGCATCTTCATGAAAGTTGTAGGGTTTGATGAGACGAAGTCATCGCCGCCTGGTATGGGAGGGCGGTACGGGACCAATGTTCGTTAAGCTTATAGATGCCTTGGAACGCCTCTCCAATTACTTGGCCGTGTGTACTTACTTAAAGTCCTTCATTATGACTCCTTATTTCGCCTTAAAAGCAGTGATTTACTGCACAACATAAATCAAAGAAGGGATTTGCATATCTTTGCAATTATTAGTCATTAGTGGCAAAGGTTGATGTTTAAACATAGTGTAAGATGGAAAAAATCGGAGCCATCAACTAGTAAGTTGAATATACACCATGGAATGAATGAATAAAACTGCCAACTGTGTGAGTTTCCTCGGAAGGACTTCCTTGTTTGGTCTCGAGGGGGAAATACCAGGATGGGTATGTTTGGTGTTAGTACCAGGTTGGTCCCGGATAGGTCTTTCTTATCCCTCTATAATAGTCGACAGCTGTATCGAGTCTCTGTAGGTTGTTTAGTGCATGCTTTGCTGCCGCTTCAGTCCACCATACCTATGTAGGCGAGAGCCACCGAATTCTAAGACTCGCCATGTACTGGCCTCAGTACCGACCTCTCCCTTTTTGTTTTGCCCTTTGTCAACACCCCTTTTGTTTTAACAGGTATAAGTTCGACGATGTTAGCAAGGTTACCCTTCCGTCTTGGCCTGGGCAGGGTTATGGACGCCAATTAGTTATTCTTTAGGGCTCTTAGCCCAATTTGCACCTTGTCTGTACTCAGATGTTGTATCGTTTTCAAGTTGATTTGGATCTGTGTACTGGATATCTTCATTCTTGACCCATGAAGTCGTTGTTGTATATATATTTTTTGTGGGTTCCATCATGAACTATGGTATTACTTCATTTTCCACCCACACGCAAGTTCTTGGTGGGCATCATCGAATTGTTTCTATGCGGTTTTGGAGGGAATCGCTGAAATTTTCATAGGGCCGACTCGAGGGTGTTACAAGAAAGACTAGTGATGTTACCTTATTCCTCTTGCCCATGCTCATATTTGTCAAACTCTTCAATAGTTGGCCTATGATCAAACTTAGAGAAATGGAAATTCATTTTATCCTCGCCAAACTTGAGAGATACAGTTTCTTTATTGAAATCAATGTTTACCCCTGCGGTGTTCAGAAAAGTTCTTCCAAAAATAATTGGACAATAATCATCAGTAGGCATATCAACAATTACAAAATCAATAGGGTATTTGTAAGGCCCTATACAGATTGGAACATCTCTAATTACCCCCATAGGAACTCTAAGTGTCTTATTCGCTAACATTACTGTCATATCAGTGTCTTCCAATTCAGCTGGGATAAGTTCATTTTGGATTTTTAAGTAAAAATGGTAAGGTATTACATTAACAACCGTTCCTATATCACAGAGGCCATAATAAGAAGACCCACCAAAAGTGCAAGGGAGAATAGGCTTGCTAACATCTTACCTTTTACCTTTCGTTCAACAAATTGTGAAGCTTCGGTGTCTAGATCGATCACGTTGCAATGTGCAAACATGGTTAATATATCTTCTTTAGTCAGTTCACATGTATCTTGAATACTTACTTGGTCTATTTCTTCTGCTTTTGCCTATTCCTCTAATTTCTTAAGAAACATTCTTTCTTCTTCTAACTGTTATTCGAGTTGTTGAGCCATCATATGTTTTTTCATTGTCCTTGGAAAAGGAAGGGGTTCAACATAAGGGGCTTCTTTCTTTAATGGATCTATAGGGGCCAACTTTTTTATCTCAACATCTTCAACTTGCTCAGGTGGCGGAGTATATTGAAGCCAATCTTTCTTGGGAGCTTCAATGTGTTCTGTAAAAGACTGATGAATTTGCAGAATAATATCATCATCAAGTTGAAGTTCATTAGTGGTTTCCTTAACCTTACTGAATTACTTATAAGCATTGAGACAATCATATTCAATTTATATCCCTCCTTCGCCACCTAAATCAAATCCTAAGTTTCTCTATTGCAGCGAATTCATTCTAATAGTTCCCAAGCTTTAGTTATAGTTAAGTCCATAAAAGAACCCCTGGAATTAGTGTCAAGTTCATGCTTAATCTCTTCATTAAGTCCCCTATAGAAAATATGTAGAACATACCATTCAGGAAAATCATGGTGGGGACATGAAATAAGGATGGATTTATACCTCTTGAAGGCTCTTACCAATCCTTCACCTAGGCGGTTTTTGAAGTTTGTGATCGCCCTCCTAACTTCAACAATCTTTACTTGGGTAAAGAATCAAAATACAAATTCCCCTTTGAGATTTTCCCAAGTATCAATTTTCTTTATAGGGCAAATTCTATACCAAGCTAAAGCAGTGTTGGTTAGAGATTGGCTAAACAATTTAAATTTCAGTTCATCATCAGAATAGCCTCTCAATTTAAGTGTCCAACATAACTCGGTAAGATGCATCAAATAAGAGTAAGGATCCTCATCTGAATCATCTCCTGCAAAAGTTTTCTCTTTAAGCATAAGGATAAAGCGAGGGTTAACCTCGAATTCTAGTTCACTCCCACTCGGGAATTCCTTAACAAGTCCTCTATTGAATTTCTTGAGGTATTTAGTTGCATCAAGCTGATTCATCAGCCTGAGTGCAGTCATGGTGCTTACCTGAAACTAGTAAACAACTTTAGTAAAACAATTACATAGAATTAGCAACCAAGAACAAAGACCAAAAGCTCTTAGCTCCCCGGCAACGATGCCAGTAGCGTGATGACTACAAGTGCATAGATCGATTGTATCTAGTTTTAAAATAAGAGTATCGAAGCCAAAGAGAGCTATTTGGTTAAGTTTTTAATGCCCCTCGTCACTATCTACCAAAGAATGCTTGTAAGCTCCCTTTGATTTCAAGTAAAGAGTGTTTGAAAGGTTTTGTGTTTGAATGCAGAAAAGTAAATAAATCAAGTAAATAAAAGAGAGTAACAAAAGTGCTAGAAAATGGTGTTGGAACTCAATAAAGCTAAAACGTTCTCGGGGATTTAGGATACACCACTAGCATGGGGTAATTATTTAAAATTAGGATAATCTATTTCTTTTGTCATGATATGTGTGAAGAGAGCTCCATAATAAGATGTTCACTATAAGATTCGTGGCAGTTGCTTCTCGAGTCTGGTAATGAGTTCATCTCTAAATAACCACTTTGATGCGTGAGAGAAGTAACTCATACATACCACCACAATTAAGGGTTTCCCATGGATATCGTAATAAGTTTAGTGCATCTCTCTTAGTTCCCCCTTTGACTATGAAGATTATAAACGAACGCTTGTAGTCACGAAAGTAACACTGGGCATACTCACATACACGTCCCAAGGGTATCACCCTCTCTTTAGACCCGGAGGCAAATGATATGTGGCCGACTACACATACCATCTAAAGAGAGAGATCAAACACAATATCATAGATCAATGGATCATGGACCAAAGTAATAGATCATCTTTATTTCATTTCATAATAATTTTAGGGTTTCTCCATCTCCCCAAGAACAAAGGGAACTACTCACACATGGAGGCAATCAACAACATCGTCATATTCAAATGGATGGATAAAAGTATGATGATAAATATAGTGCAAACCACAATTGTATATAGAATTACAACAATATCTAAAGTATGGGAGAGGGGAATGGTGATGGTGATGGAGACGCAGTGGTTGATGATGAAGTGGATAATGTGACGTCCTCCGATGATCCGTGCAGCAGCAAGGATTTTCCCTTTGCCTAGTTCCTCCTCCAGATCCCTCTCTAACGTGGTGTTTTGAGGCTAGAAGTTTCTATCAATGTCGGATCTCAGATCCGTCTTCGCGTGGTGAGAGTATTTGACGAGACGGACACACTGACAGGTGGTACAGACGGACAGTACGGGCAATATCCGCCCGTACTAGTGGTCGTTAAACCCTCTATAGTCTTCCTTCACGTTTGCTATTCTCCTGGGTGCGAGGAAAAAATAATTAAATGACATTTATCACTTAGAAATATCATATTATCACATAATATGATAGTCCATATTGATATGTTCACAAAATACCTAGTAATTCGGGATCCTGTTGAAACAAGGACAAAAGGTGCGCGCGAGCACAGTAAAATACCAAAAATCCTATTCTAGTTATGCAAAAACATAAGGTAAATATGCTTCAAATTTGGGCTCATCACTCACCGACGTAGATTGCTTCGCTAGCAGAGCCCTTCACTGCTGTTGTCTCCATCGGCACGCCTTCCGAGCCCTCCAGGACCTACGATGTGCCTCCACGAAGATTCCGCAGCACCGGATCTACCACCGTCTTGCCGTCCTTCTTCATGGCCGGAGGCAGTGGGAGCTCCTCGTTCTCGGCGGAGTAGGAGAGGAGTTCGGGTTTTTCCGAATTGGGAGGGGGAGGGATGGGAGATGGTGTGGGTGTTGTAGTCGACAACCCTCTTTTATATCGCTGATGTTTTGGTTCCGATGATGTCACCTCCACACGTGACCGTACACGTATAGGTATTCCACGTACAAAACTGCACGGGCCATACGGGCTTTATATTGGGCTATACATACCTATCAGATTTTCTAATTAGACGATCGTGCCCTTCATAATGAAGGGGTATTGGAAGATCCTAGCCTTTTTATGTTTATCGCTTCTGAACTTTGGCCAATGGAGGAGCACCAAAGCAGAAACCCTCGAACGGAGCAAAAATCGTCCGACGCTACTCTCAGTTTGGATGAGCCAAAAACTTATTTTCTTTGGGATGGCCTACTAATATGCAGGCTTTTACGCAGGTTCTGTCATGTAGAGTCAAAGTACAGTTAACTCGCACATCTCAGTTTTCCCCTTTTGGTGCACAACCTCTCAATCTCCTTGTCTCGTGCTCGAATCCGGTCACTGATTCGATCCGTATGACGGCCTAATTGTCGACAACGAGTTACAATGCAGCTTCCTCCCACTTCCACTGCCCCTTCCCCTGGATTTGGCCCCCTCTCATGCGTTGGTGGTCGTGGTCGTGCCCCGCGCGATACCGACGGCATCCGATGGTTACAACACCACTTCCCGTCCATCCCCTTCCCCCATCTTTAAGCTCTTGATCTAGCGAATGGTGAAGCCACATCGTTTTCTCTAGGCCACACATAACAAAGTAGGTGTTGCATGCTTGACGCCACAACCGTCGATTTGGTAGCGACGGGAGAGAGGGAGATACATGAAGCTAAGGAGGCATAAATAGAGCGAGGGATCGAAGTGTTTTTCACTTTGTGTAGGCATAACTTTGTAATTTTGGAGTGCTCCATGCTTTGCTGATCCGCATATCATCGGAAGTGGGTGCTCCGAATTTTGTACATCAAATTGAGCAAGATTTTTGGATCTAGCTGCATGGATTTAAGATGTTTAACACTGTTCCGATTTGGATTTTTGGGAAGCTGGATAACTTGCGAACATTGCCCTAGATGCTTGGATGAAAGCCATGCTCTCACGCGGCTGAGTTTTTCCAACTTTCGATGACTTTTATTGAATGATAACATGATCATTTACAATTATAGGGATAAGAAAAGAGGGAGGATCATTGAACCAGAATTCCCTAGCACCCTGCGATGCACTATGGCGAGCAAGCGAATGAGCGGCCTTATTTGCTTCTCGCGGACAATGTTGGATCCTCGCCATGCCCATAAATAGCAGCAATTGACGACATTCATCAATTATCACCGCTCCAACACCTCTGTACTCATCCATGTTTTGTATAGCTTGTACCACTTCGAGCGAGTCAGAATCCACCACCAGAGACTATGCGCCAAACTATTTTGCAAGCTAAAGACCGGCCGACAACGTTGATGCCTCCATAGCTATCACATCAATCATATGATCAGTATGATCACAACAAACCGTTATAAAATTACCTACGTAGTCTCTGATAATTTCCCCAGTCGCTCCTCTTCCTGAATCCAGATTAAATGAAGCATACACATTCAGTTTATAAACTCGAGAGGCATGTTTAGTCCACCCTCCTCTCCTAACCAAATTTCTTGTACTTTTAAGCTTAGCATAGTTGGCTACCATGCCCTTAATATTGATCACCGACCTCTTCAGTGGTAGGGACTTGCTCCTTATTCTTGATTTCCTCCCGGACCACCAAATATACCAGCTAGCGATTATCACCATTGAATCAATGTTCTCTATATTGCATGTCACACCTCGTGGTGTACTCGAGCACAATAGCTCATTAAGAATCATTGAACCTGATCGGTCCATGGAAAGTGCAGTAGTAACACATTCACAAGTCCTCTCTATATCTCTTGAGCTCTGGGGCAGCAAAAGAGCATATGGCATAAATCTTCAACGCTAACCGAACAGACAGGTCCAGATCTTCTTCCAAACCTCATTAGCGTCGATCAATCGGTACCATCTGGTCTACGTGCTCTCCTTATATATTCCATCTTCCACTCTAGATGATAGGCCGATTTCACCGAAAAGCATCCAGACTTATTCGGTAACCATGCTATAAAATTAGACTGTACATGATTTGGTCAGGGAATTTGGAGGATGCGCACCACATCGACATGCCAAATAAATCCCCCTAATCAGCTCCTCATCCCAATCTCCTGTAATTGGGCTAATGAGATCTTCACCTCTGACTTTTCGAGTTGAAAAACTGCCTCCCAGGTCGCTCTCCTTGGGCGACTCCGGAGGCGACAGAAACCCTAGCCCAACTACCTTCCCTGACCCCCTCCCCTCCTCGTCGCCGCTGGTGATCGCCACCGAGCCCTGCCCGCGTGGTTGATGGCGGCGGCAAGGCCCCCTCTAATGAAGGGAATATCTCCTGAGAGGCAATAATGAAGTTGTTATTATCGTATTCCAAGTATATGATAGATGATTATTTTGCATGTTATAATTTTATTGATTGGAAACGTTAATATATGTGTGTTTAATAGACAAATAAAGGGTTTCTAGTTATGCCTCTCTTATAAACTAGCTCGTTGATTGACAAGATGATCAATGTTTCCTGATTATGGACATTGGATGTTGTTAATAACGAGGTCACAACATTGGTGGAATGATGTGATGAACATTCATCTGAAGTATAGCATTACGATCAAAGTCATTGTGTTTATATTGCTATAACGTCGTACGAAGTAGTCCTTAGACCATAAGATCATGTTAATCACTAACACTAGAAGAGTATCTTGATAACATCAAATGTCACATCGTAATAGGGTGACTATAAAGGTGGGTTCAGATACTCCGAAGATGTTATATAGAGGTTCATGGATCAAGATTGGGATTTGTCCATCCTGATGACGGATAAATATACTCTGGACCCTCTCGGTGATATCACATTGAGATAGCTTGCAAGCAAGTAATGTGATCACTAATATGTTATATCACGGGAACGAGAAAAGAGTGCATGTCGGTAACAAGATCAAACTAGGTATTGAGATATCAATGATCGAATCTTGGACATATAATATATTGCGAGACAAAGGGGTTTAGTTACTAGCGTTAAAGGTTCTCACGATCACAGAAGTCATCGTTGAATATGAGGGAGTCGGTATGGATCTCCAGGCAGGAACAGAGCCAGAAAATGGAGATAGGGGGCTGGGATTACAAGTTTCAAAAATCAGACAATTTTTTTTATCACAGAACACATTAAATACTCCCTGCGATTAAATTAGTTGACTCAAATTTATCAAGATATGAATGTACCTAATGCTAAATCATATCTAGATACAATCAAATTTAGATAAATCTAAGTCAACTAATTTGGGTTAGAGGGAGTATTATAAGGTATAGTACCCAAAATATGCTTGCTTCTGCAATATGAATAAATTTACATATCTATCAGTTTGAACTCAACTTTACGAGCACTTTCCCTTCTATGTAAACTACCACACAATCCTAGAGAAAAGTTTTGTAATTCCAGGTCTCTTTATACGGCACAAAGAGAACCGAATCTACTAATCTATTGTTGACTATTGAGAGATGGTCTAAAAAATAACTAAGACATGATCGAATTAGCAGTTTGGTAATCAAAAAGGCCTGATCGGAATAAACTTTTTTCCCTTCCGGTCGTCCCTCATGGTGGCACTATGGCCGACTGGCTTGTCGTGCCCCTTCAATCGGTGGCGGCCGGCAACAGATGCAGGCGTAGTCGTGTGGAACATAGGCGCGCAGCCAGACGAAACGATCTAATCGACTGATCCGATCGTGCCTGTGTGCGGGCTGAATCCTTGAACTGTCTCCTGAGCGGGTTTCTAGTCGTAATTGCTAAGTTGGTCTGGGCCTCGCATGTTGTCTCGTACTCTACATTAATACATGGCTTAATAAAGTAATGATTAACATGGGCTTAGCACTTGATATTTGCTTATTGGGCCACTTGACGCTGCTTTACATGCGCTTAAGATCGTGACAGGGGGGCGAGTTAGTTAGGAAGGCCAAAAAAAATTAGCGATTTGACTACACATTTTTCAGGGACGAGCGAATCATTAGGGGGTCTCGCCCCCGCTCGTCCCCCTTTCCTCCGTCCCTGTCTCCAGGTCCCTCTACTGATTATTGATCGGAGAAGGGTCTTGATCATGTCTGCATTATTCGTGAATCGTAGGGCGACACACTTAAGGGATACCAACACCATTTAGAGGAAATGTGTTTCAGAGAAAAGGTTTACAAAGCGCTAGAATTATTTCAATGGACACCAGAATTGTTTTGGGTGAAATTGCTGAAATTGGTTCTGCATGTGATATTGAAATATTGTAGGAGGTTTTATGTGAATGTTTTTTAGTTAAAGTAATTAACAAAATTCTGACTAAAATAAATAAAATAGTTTTATTAAATGAGAGTTGCATTAAATTTGGTGGAAATTTAATGCATGTGAGTGGAATTTTTGGTGTAGTCAAATTTATGTGAGTGGAGAATCCACTACATGAATGAGGAAGAGGTGGGGGCACCTCCCCTTGGCTACTGGCCATGGAGAGGGGCTGCCCCCTCTCCCTATAAAAGGCCCCCTCTCCTCCCTCATAAAGCACACCTCCTCGTGAAGGATCTCTCTCCCTCTAGAATTATTCCCCCATGGTCTCGGATTAGCGAGATACATGTTCCTGGTGGCCTTTCGTCTGGAAGGAGTTGTTGCTTCTGCTGCATCGCTGGAGCAAGGAGGCAGAGGTTGTTCGGTGGACCGGACATGTGTGTAAGCACGGATGTGCTGCTGATTTATGGCGCTAGGACTTCCTCTTGATCTTGATATCGACAAGCGATCGACTATACCATCCACGAGTCAAATCTTGTTACACTTTGTCGGTCTTCAGGGGTATGTTCTCTATGGATGTATATCAACCCATTTCTTGTATCAGGTAGATAGATCTTGATGCTTAGTAGTTCCCATGGTAGGATTTTTTTTGTTTTCTATGCTGCAAACACAACAGTGGTATCAGAGCCTAATCTATACGTAGATGCTTTGCACGGGTAGTACACATATGAGTATGTGGGTGATGATTATCATGTTATTACATCTTATATGTATTTTGGATTGGTGGCATAGTGGGATAAAGCGGCCCGGACTAACTTTACATGTCCTCGCCCATGAGACCTGTTCCACGCTTGACGTGCAACTAGTTTTACATAAGTGGCTAGCGGGTGTCTGTCTCTCCTACTATAGTCAATATCTGTTTTAACATGAGTTGCTAATAATTTGGTTATCATCGTTGTGGTTTCATGTTCGTAGGTAAGACCGGTTCTATCTTCGAAAGCCCTAAGTCACGTAAAACTTGCAATCGATAAATTAGAAGCGTCTGGTTTAGATTGTTGCTGGGCTAGTGTCATGATATGGTAATGTTATAATTTGAAGTATAGTTGATACTCTTGGAAATTATAGCATACCTAACGTGTAAGTTCCATAGACCTTGGCCTTACACACAAAGGAATGATAAATATCATACCACGATGCACATGATAGTGATCAAAGTGCAAGAACCATATCATTTCACTTTTTACATATGATGTTTGCATCTTATATTGCTTGTTATAACTACCTCGGACCCTACGCTCTAAGTTCAAGCCTGGATGAACCGGAAGTGGTTAAAATAGTATAGCGGGGGCCCAGGGGTCACCCACGTGTAGACCCATCGGCCGTCCTAACCACTTCCAAGACATCGGGACAAGAGTGATCAGCGTAGGCAACAGGCGAAGAGATCAAATACGTACACAAGTGAGTATGTATGCAAGCTACCTTACAACAGTTCTCAGAGTCATTCCATCTAAAAGAAATAGAAATATTGCAACGCCATATGGCAAGATCCAAATATCCTAGATAGAGATAATAGTTTAGGATAGCTCCTCATACATCAACCATCACAATATCAAGCGAAAGCGGGAAACAAGATCCGAGTACGGACAAGAAGCAAATCAGCATAAGATGCCACATAAGTAAGCACATCCCGCCCACAGATCTCGCGGATCTCCATCCCCGGAATCTCTACACCGAGTGATCGTTGCCAACATCATCTGTCTCCTCCACCCAGTATCCATCTTGCGAATACACCTGTTCATCTGAATCAAACAATTTATCATGTGAGACCCTAGGGGTACTCAGCAAGTCTTTATGCCTCTAAAGGGGACATATACCTGGGGTGACGTAATTGCAGCAAAAGATAATAACTAACAAGTCTATAGATACTCGCTAACCATCCGCCTAACCAATGATAGACGGATGTCCGTTAATTAGAAACAATAGTTATAACAGTATATAGTAACAGATCCATCCTCCTTCTCGCTTACCAACGAGAAAGCGGACGAACAACCCACCCGTTGGCAGTTTTATTAACCATTCCATGAGTATTGCACTATTTACTAGTCAGGTATTTAGTCAAATTAAAAGCGGTACTTTAGTTATACTTGTCTATGATCGAGAAACTGTGCCCCAAGTCGTCCATAACCATGACACGGCTTTCAGAAGATTTACCTCATAGGGTGCACAGATAGCAACACACACTCGATCAACCTCGGAAAAACCAACTCAAAACCCAACAAGGCATTCACGACAAAGCGATCACAGGATTCATAAAATATTTCAGGGGGCCACCCCATTAAGCTACCCGCCACGGTTGGCGACTTTAGACGGACCCAAGGTTTGCGCCAATGGTCAGAAACGATCGGGAACCCGAAAATGTGACTGGGCTTGTCGATACCGCGAAAACACTCTGCATCCAAAACAGTACAGGTGCTCCACGCACAATCTTAAATAAAGCAGTTAAACATGGCATAAGTACAAGATAGTAAATAACACCCCAAACTAGTTTGTGGCCCCCAGAAATAGAAATGAATCAAGCTCTGGCTCAGGGGGGTCCATAAGGCCTCCCGGATGTGGATAGTGCGAATAGTCAAGGAACAGGAATCAAGTACTCGGGGTCCTACGGGATACAAGTGAGCATGAAAAAACAAATAACAGATATTGCTCACCGGTGCCTCTTTCATTAGTTATCCCATTACTACTCAGGTTAAGTTGTTTAGGTACCTCGTTATCCATCAGACACTCACATATCCTACACATGCTGTTCTACGACTCGGATGGCTCAAACAACTCCTGTAGTAATGGCTCATGGGATGGAGGAACAAGCTTCGGTGGGGTTTAATAGTAAAGGCTATGCAGTACTTGGGATTCAATTTAATGCAATCGCGACTCAATGATGCAAGAATAAGATAGAGGCAATATGTACTATATGTATGCAAGCATGTGGTAGTGCTTGCCTGGCAGCTCAGTTGAAGCGAGAGACGGATCTGGGTAGTACTTCTGGGATTCCTGATATTTTCCCTGCTCGCGTCTATTCGAAAGAAGAACCAAACAAACAAGGGCCAACATAAATAAAGTGCACAAGCATATAAATAAAATGCGACAAGCAAACAAGCATGCCATGATGAATGATGCACAATTTACATGACAATAATGTAGCATGGCATGGGTGAGGTGTGGGGTGCAAGAATAAAGCATTTTATTAAGTTTTAGTCATGTTTTGCTCCCATAACACTTTTTGTCCACTTAATATTTATATGATGCATGCTGCAATTCAGAACATAGAATGCATAGTTAGAACGGGCTCGTCGCGCTGATCGATTTAGACATATTATTTATCAAATTTGGAGTTATAGAATTAAAGTTATTAATTAATTGAGAAAAGGCATTTATTGCTAATTTAAACATCTCGAAAATTTAAATTAGTCAAACATTATTTTGGATGGCATATTTGAACTCCTCACATTTTTCTGATTCAAAAACATATATTATTTACATCATTTGGATTTATCAATTAAAAGTTATTAATTTTTGGATATTAAAACATTTAAACAAAATCTAGGAATATTTTTATTAGACCGAAAAAGGACACAGGACTTTTGGTACACATAGGAAACTAGCCGCCGACGCTGACATGTGGGTCCAACGCAGACTCAACGCAGGTGGGGCACAGCGGGCTGCTCGGGTCTTTTCGTACCGCAGGGTTAGCCAGCCGGGGAGGATGACAAGTGGGTCCGGCGGGCGTGCGGTCCCATACGCGGGCGCGCGAACAGGGCGCGGCCACGTGGTGAATCCCGGGGAGCGCGGGCGGAAAAACGGCAACACTCCGGTCCCTTTTTGTAAAACGACCTGGGGCGCTGACATGTGGCCCTGGGGAACGCGGGTTGGCGAAGCAGAAAGGTCAGGGGGTGAACTGCAAAGCTGTCGGCTGCTGCTCTCTCTGAAACTCTGACGAAACTGAAATCGTTCGCGAAAACAGCTAGCTAAAGCCCAAGTTCGGAGGAAGATGGCAACAAAACTAGCGATATTTTGGAGATGATGTAAAAACGAAAAGTGTAGATCTCACTTATACCTACAACTCTTGTATTCACGGATTCTCCATCGGATGTCTGCAGCGGCCGGAAATCATCGACGGACAGAGGGAACACGATGGGCTTCGGACTGACGGACGAACACATTTTTTGCAGATGATCGGGCTGACTTCGATCGACGAGAACGAGAGATCTAGTCCACCGTTTTGGAAGTTGTTTGCTCCTTTGGGTTGTCGGGACATCCTAGATTATTTCTCGTTCAGGAAGGTTCGCCGGAATAGGGACAGGGGCGCCGGGAATCTCCGACTAACATAGGCCAGAGGAACTGCTACAAGCGGCAGACTTGGGTGCCTGTGGCGGATGTCTGCGTCTTGTATGGCGTTCTTGTTGGGACAAATCATGCGATGATGGCGAGCTATCGGCTGACGGTAAAGTGTACCAAGGAGGGGGAAGGATGGGGAAGCTTACCTCGGCCGATTCCCGTAAGAATTGGAGTAGGGGGCTGCCGGGATGACGACGGCGACGGAAGTACTACGGCAGTGTCCCGCTCTCGACAGGCGCGGCATGGAGGAGGCAGTGCACAGCATCTCAGGTTCCTCCTGCGGCTTGGTCTGGGACGAACAGGTGCCTTGGTACCTCTCCACCACCCAGCTCTTCCCGGCAAGGACTAGCGCAGCAGCGCAGGGCTTCGCAAGCTCGCAGGCATGGCGGTGGCGGCGAGGAAAACGAAGGGGAAAGAGGGTGCGCTAGGGTTGCTGCGAGGCGCGAGGCGAAGATAATTATGATGCAACAATTATATGTAGGGAGTAGCATTTTATTATTAGACCATGTAGCATTACAGATGTTAGACAGATGGGATGCTACACTTGTTTGGCATTTTAGTAGCATTATAAGATGATCCCTCATTTAGATATCAAGATAAAATGTGTTCTTCCTTAAGTATGCACTGTTTTATGGATCGTTGTTTCAAGACATCACGTGATGATCGGGTGTTTTTGACTCTACGCTTTCATACAACGGGTGTAATATAGTTTTACACACGCGAGTACTAAGGTTCTTACTTGGCGAGCCTAGGATATACAGACATGGCCTCAGAACACGGATCGAAAGGTTAAGCATGAGTCATATAGTTGATATGATGCCCATATAGATGCTTGCCTTTGAAGCTACACCGACTCACATGATGATCGGACTTGGTGTAGTGGATTTGGTTCATGTAATCACCAAAAAGACACGAGGAATGTTGTTTTTGAATGGGAGTTCTTTCGAAATTTAGATTAGTTGAACTCGATCTATCATAAACTTAGTCTAAATAAACTTTACAAATTCTGTTGTAGATGGCACCACCTGCTTTTAATTTCAATGTGTTCATGGAGAAAGAGAAACTTATGATGAATGGTAGCAACTTTACCAACTAGGCCATGAATCTAAGAATTCTCCTCACTGCTGCACAAAAGCAATATGTGTTAAAAGCGCCGCTAGGCCCCCCGCCAGCTCCTGATGCCCCTGACGAGGAAAAGAATGTCTATTTGACTCGTCAGGAGGACCACAACTTAGTTCATTGCGACATACTGTATGGGCTAGAGCCAGAACTTCGAAAGCATTTTGAAAATGGCAATGCCTTTGATACCATGGGTGAATTGAAAATGATTTTCGATACCCAGGCTGCCGTAGAGAGTTATGACGCTTCTAAAAAGTTCTTTAGTTGCATGATGGCAGAGAACAACTCCGTTAGTGAGCATGTACTCAAAATGTCTGGGTATGCCGATAGGCTTGTGTACTTGGCAGTAACAATTCCCATTGACTTAGGCACACATTATGTTCTCCAATCTCTGCCACCTAGCTACAAGAGCTTCGTGATGAACTATAATATGTAGGGCATGAAGAAGTATCTCCCCGAGCTTCTGTCAATGCTTAAGACTACAGAAGTGGAGATCAGGAAAGAGCATCAAGTGTTGATGATCAATAAGACCACCGGTTTTAAGAAAGACAAGAAGGGTAAACAGAAGGGAAAGAAGGGCGGCAAATCTGTTGCTGCGCCTGAAAAGAAATCCTGAGTTGGCCCTAAGTATGATACCGAGTGCTATTATTGCAAGGGGACTGGCCATTGGAAGCACAACTGCCCCAAGTATTTGGAGGACAAGAAGGCCGGCGAGACAAACAAATGTATATATAATATATATATATGTTATTGATGTGTACTTGACTAGTACTCGCAGTAGCACCTGGGCATTTGATACTGGATCGGTTGCTAATATATGTAACTTGAATCAAGGGTTGCGGAACAAGCGACGTCTAGCAAGGGATGAGGTCACGATGCATGTCAGCAATGGATCAAGAGTTGATGTGATCGACATTGGAACACCGCCTCTCCATATGCCATCGAGATTAGTGATAAATCTAAATAATTGTTATTTGGTTCCTGCGCTAAGCATGAACATTGTATCTGGATCGTGTTTATTGCGAATCGGTTATTCGTTTAAATCCGAAAACAATCGTTGTTCGATTTAAATGGATATTATATTTTATGGTCATGCACCTGTGATGAATGGTTATTTCTATTGAATCTCGATGTAGTGATACACATATTCATAATGTTGATGCTAAAAGGACTAAACTTGATAATGATATATCTGCATATATGTGGCACTACCATTTAGATCATATTGGTGTTAACGCATGAAGAAGCTCCATTCTGATGGACTCATAGAATCACTTGATTTTGAATCATTTGATACATGTGAGCCCTGCCTTATGGGCAAGATGACTAGAACCCCGTTTTTCGGTATAATGGAGCGGGCGACAGATTTATTGGAAATTATACATATTGATGTATGTGGTCCAATGAGTGTGTCAGCGCGAGGTGGATATCGTTATTTTGTTACTTTCACGGATGATTTAAGTAGATACGGGTATATCTATTTGATGAAACACAAGTCTGAAACATTTGAAAAGTTCAAGGAATTTTAGAGTGAAGTAAAAAATCATCATAATAGAAAGGTCAAATTTCCACGGTCCGACTGTGGAGGTGAGTGTCTAAGTTACGAGTTTAGCGCACACATGAGAGAGTGTGGAATAGTTTCAGAACTCACGCTTGCCGGAACATCACAACGTAATGGTGTGTCGGAACATTGTAATCGTTCTTTATTGGATATGGTTTGATCTATGATGTCTCTGACTAACTTTTCACTGTCATTTTGGGGTTATGCACTGGAAACCGCTGCATTCACTTTAAATCAGGCACCATCTAAATCCGTTGAAATGACATCGTATGAATTGTGGTTTGAAAACAAACCTAATCTGTCATTTCTTAAAGTTTGGGGATGTGATGTTTATGTGAAGAAACTTCAGCCAAATAAACTCGAACCCAAAGCAGAAAAATGCGTCTTCATAGGATACCTAAACAAACAATTGGGTATTCCTTCTATCACATATCCGAGGGCAATTTTTGTTGCCAAGAATAGATCCTTTCTAGAGAAAGAGTTTCTCGCGAAAGATGTGAGTAGTCAGAAGGTAGAACTCAAAGAGGTTATTGAACTTTCTCTTCATGAAATGGCGAGTAGCGCAGCGCCGGAAATTGTTTCGGAGTTGACTTCACCGAATGAAGAAGGAACTAATGATAATGATCATGAAACTCCGAAAGAGGACACTACCAAACCTCGCAGGTCAAACATGACACATGCAGCTCCTGAACTATACGAAAATCCTGTCGTGAATTTCATGGTAGATGGAATTGATGACCCTGCGACGTACGAAGAAGCGATGATGAGCCCGGGTTCCAACAAATGGCTAGAATCCATGAAATCCGAGATGGAATCCATGTACGAAAACCACGTTTGGACCTTGGTAGATTCACCTCACGATCGAAAGGTCGTTGAGAATAAATGGATTTTCAAGAAGAAAATTGATGTTGATGGTAATGTGACCATCTATAAAGCTCGACTTGTCGCAGAGGGGTTTCGACAAATTCAAGGAGTTGACTATGATGGGACATTCTCTCCCGTAGTGATGCTAAAGTCGGTTAGGATTATGTTAGCAATTGCTGCATATTTCAATTATGAAGTATGGCAGGTGGATGTCAAAACTGCATTCCTCAATGGTAATATTTAAGAAGAGTTGTATATGATACAACGTAAGGGTTTTGTCGATCCTAAGGATGCTGACAAGGTATGCAAGCTTCAGCGATCAATCTATGGACTGAAGCAAGCATCTTGTAGTTGGAATCTCCGCTTTGATGAGGTGATCAAAGAGTTTGGATTTGTCCAAACTTATGGAGAGGCTTGTATTTACAAGAAAGTGAGTGGGAGCAATGTGGCATTTCTGATATTATATGTGGATGACATATTACTGATTGGAAATGATATATATCTTTTAAATAGTGTTAAAAGTTATCTAAACAACAAATTTTCGATGAAGGACCTTGGTGAAGCATCATATATATTAGGCATTAAGATCTATAGAGATAGATCAAGACGCCTAATTAGGCTATCACAAAGTACATAACTTGATAAGATTTTAAAGAAGTTTAAAATGGACAGAAGTAAGAAGGGGTTCTTACCTATGTTGCAAGGCAAGACACTGAGTAAGACTCAAAGTCCAGCTACGGCGGAAGAAAGAGAGATAATGGATAAGATCCCCTATGCTTCAGCCATAGGCTCTATAATGTATGACATGCTATGTACAAGACCGGATGTGGCACATGCTATTAGTTTGACTAGTAGGTACCAATCCAATCCAGGTTCAGAACACTGGATAGCAGTCAAGAACATCCTTAAGTACTTAACAAGAACTAAGGAAATGTTTCTTGTACACGGAGGTGAAGAAGAGCTAGTCGCTAAGTGTTATGTTGATGCTAGCTTTGACACCGATCCAGATGACTCCAAGTCTCAATCCAGATACGTATTTCTCTTGAACAGAGCAGCAGTTAGTTGGAGGTGCTCCAAACAACCTGTGGTGGCTGGATCAACAACGGAGGCAGAATATGTTGCTGATTCAGAAACAACGCAGGAAGCGGTTTGTATGAAAGAGTTCATAACTGAACTAGGTGTGGTTCCTAGTGCGTTGGACCCAATGGTGATCTATTGTGACAACAATGGAGCCATATCCAACACCAAGGAACCAATGTCTCACAAGAATTCCAAGCATATTAAGCACCGGTTTCACTCCATCCGCTAGCATGTCAAGGATGGATATATAGCGATTTGTAAAGTACATATGGATCTGAATGTAGCAGATTCATTGACTAAAGTTATCCCTAGGGAAAAAATGATGGGTTCGTAGCATGGAAAACAAAAAAATTCTACCGCAAGAACGAACAAAACCTAGATCTAATCTAGATAAAAGCCAAGATCTAATCTATTAGACATGTGCAACGAGATAGATCTGTACTAACCCTCGTAGAACCGAAAGCGTTACGAGATTAGATCTCGTGGTTGATCTAGTCGATCACTTGCCGATCTCAAGATCGTGTGGACGACCCTTCCGGCCGCTGCTCCAGCAGCGCCTGCGGTCACCTGCGTCGAGTCGGCAGACCTTCCTCTCCCCGTTCCAGCAAGCAGCGGAGGTAGTAGATCTTCTCCACGAAATCCCAGCAGCACGACGGTGTGGTGGTGGTGGAGGAGGAGAGAATTCTGCAGGGCTTCGCCTAAGCCGAAGCAGAGCGAAGGAAGAGGAGAGAGGCGGCGACTAGAGCTTGTTGTGGGAGAGGTCTAGGAGGGGGTGCCCCCTCCCCTCTATTTAAAGGAGGGAGGCGCGCCATGGGAGGGGGAGTCCTAGTAGGACTCCCCTCCTTGGCCGGCGGGTTGGGAAGGGGGGGAGGAGTCCTCCTCCCCCACGAATCCGTGTCTAGCCCCCACAAGGTTTCCTTGACCCTTTCTTAGTTTTCAAGCAAACTCCAAGAACTCTTCTAGAACCTTCCAGAACATTCCGAAACCTTCTAGAATTTCCATACAAACACTCTGGAACATTTCCTAACTTAGAAAATGATCCCCAATATATGAATCTTATTCTCCGGACAATTCCGGATCTCCTCGTGATATCCCGGATCCAATCCGAGACTCCGAACAACATTCGGTCTCCAATGCATATTCCATATCTACTTAAAACAACTTCGAACCTTAAGTGTGTCACCCTACGGTTCGTGAATATGTAGACATGATGAAGACACCTCTCCGATCAATAACCATCAGCGGGATCTGGAGATCCATAACAGCTCCCACATACTCAACGATGACTTCGTGATCGATAGAACCATTAACATACGAAACCAATTCCCTTTGTCACGCGATATTCTACTTATCCGAGGTTTGATCGTCGGTATCTCCATACCTAGTTCTACCTCGTTACTGATAAGTACTCTTTACTCGTTCCATGTTATGTCATCCCTTGTGACCTAGTCACATGCTTGCAAGCTAACTAGATGACATTCCACCGAGAGGGCCCAGAGCATATCTATCCGTTATATGGATGGACAAATCCCAATCTTGGTCCATGCGCTTCAACACATACTTTCAGAATACCCAATGACACCTTTATAACCACCCGATTTAAGCGGTGTTTGATGTCATCAAAGTACCCATCCGGTGATGGTGATTACCATAACCTCATGGTCGAAGGATTAGGTTACTATGCATTTGAAAGCTTACAGCAATACGAACTTAATGACTTGATCTTATGCTACGCTTACTATGGGTGTGTGTCCATCACATCATTCTCCTAATGATATAACCTTGTTATTAATGACATCCAATGTCCATGATGAGGAAACCATGATCATCATTTAATCAACAAGCTAGTTCCACAAGAGGCTTACTAGGGACTCTTTTATGTTTACAAAACACACATGTATCAGTATTTCCTTATAATACAATTATAGCATGGGATGTAAACATTCATCATAAACACAAAGATATAATGATAACCACTTTTATTATTGCCTCTTGGGCATATCTCCAACAGTCTCCCACTTGCACTAGAGTCAATAATCTAGATTACATGGTAATATACCTAACACCCATGGCGTTCTGGTGTTGGCCATGCTTTGCTCTAGGGAGAGGTTTAGTCAATGGATCTGCCACATTCAGATCAGTGTGTACTTTGCAAATCGTTATGTCACCATCTCGGACATACTCGCGAATAGCATGGAAACGTAGCTTGATGTGCTTCAACTTGCTATGTGACCTTGGCTCATGTGCATTAGCTATGGCACCTGTGTTGTCACAGTAGATGGCCATCGGGTCCAACGCACTGGGAACCACGCAAAGTTCAGTAATGAACTCCTTCATCCATATGGCTTCTTGTGCAGCCTCCGAAGCAGCTATGTATTCCGATTCAGTTGAAGATTTCGCCACAATGCTTTGCTTGGCACTCCTCCAGCTCACTGCAGCACCATTCAAAATAAATCATTATCGGTGTGACTTCGAGTCATCTGGATCGGTGTTCCAACTAGCATCAGTGTAACCGTTTACAACAAGTTGTTCATCACCTCCATAAGAAAAAACCATATCCTTAGTCCTATTTAGGTACTTTAGGATATTTTTGACCGCTGTCCAGTGTTCCATTCCAGGATCACTTTGATATCTGCTAGTCAAACTAACAGCATGTGCTATATCCGGTCTTGTACACAGCATGGCATACATGATAGAACCTATGGCCGAGGCATAGGGAATATTATTCATATTTTCTCTATCTTCTGCCGTAGCCGGACTTTGAGTCTTACTCAAGGTCTTACCTGACAACATGGGCACGAACCCTTTCTTGCTCTCTTCCATTCTAAACTTCTTTAGAACTTTGTCTAAGTATGTACTTTGTGAAAGCCCTATTAGGCGTCTTGATCTATCTCTATAAATCTTGATGCCTAGAATATATGCTGCTTCGCCAAGATCCTTCATTGAAAAACTATTATTCAAATAGGTTTTGACGCTATTAAGAAGTTCTATATCATTCCCAATCAACAATATGTCATCTACATATAGTACTAGGAATGCTATAGAGCTCCCACTCACTTTCTTGTAAATACAAGCTTCTCCATAAGTTTGTATAAATCCAAAGTTTTTGATTACTTTATCAAAACGTTGATTCCAACTCCAGGATGCTTGCTTCAGTCCATAAATGGAGCGCTGAAGTTTGCATACCTTGTCAACATCACTAGGATCGACAAAACCCTTGGGTTGTACCATATACAACTCTTCCTCAATGTCACCATTAAGGAACGCCGTTTTAACATCCATCTGCCAAATTTCATAATCAAAATATGCAGCGATTGCTAACAAAATCCTCACAGACTTTAGCTTCGCTACTGGTGAGAAATTCTCATCGTAGTCAAATCCTTGAATTTGTCGGAACCCTTTTGCGACAAGTCGAGCTTTATAGACGGTAACATTACCATCAGCATCTGTTTTTCTTTTGAAAATCCATTTGTTCTCGATAGCCTTACGTCCATCCGGTAAGTCCACCAAAGTCCATACTTGGTTTTCGTACATGGATCCCATTTCGGATTTCATGGCTTCTAGCCATTTGTCGGAATCTGGGCTCACCATAGCTTCTTCATACGTCGCAGGGTCATCAGTGTTGTCCACCAACATGACGTTCAAGGCAGAGTTATACCACTCAAGAGTGGTATGAACCCTCGTTGACCTGCGAGGTTCAGTAGGAACTTCGTTCGAAGTTTCATGATCAACATCATTAGCTTCCTCTCCAGTTGGTGCAGGCGGCACAAAAACATCTTCCGGTGCTGCGCTACTCTCAACTCCGAGAGAAGGTTCAATAACCTCGTCGAGTTCTACTTTCCTTCCAGTCACTTCTTTCGAGAGAAACTCCTTCTCAAGAAAGGATCCATTCTTGGCAACGAAAACTTTGCCTTCGGATCTATGATAGAAGGTATACCCAATTGTTTCTTTCGGGTATCCTATGAAGACGCATTTTTCCGCTTTGGGTTCAAGCTTATCAGGTTGTAACTTCTTTACATACGCTTCGCAACCCCAAACTTTAAGGAACGACAACTTAGGTTTCTTACCAAACCACAATTCGTACGGTGTCATTTCAACGGATTTAGATGGTGCCCTATTTAAAGTGAATGCGGTTGTCTCTAATGCATAGCCCCAAAATGATAGCGGTAAATCTGTAAGAGACATCATAGACCGAACCATATCTAAGAGAGTTCGATTACGACGTTCGGACACACCATTACTCTGTGGTGTTCCCGGTGATGTCAACTGCGAAAGTATTCCACATTTCTTTAAATGCATGCCAAACTCATAACTCAGATATTCACCTTCGCGGTCAGAAAAACTTAATCTTCTTGTTACGATGATTTTCCACTTCACTTTGAAATTCCTTAAACTTCTCGAAAGTTTCGAACTTATGTTTCATAAAGTAGACATACCCATATCTACTTAAGTCATCCGTGAAAGTGAGAACATAACGATATCCACCACGCGATGCTACACTCATTGGACCGCACACATCGGTATGTATTATTTCCAATAAGTCTGTAGCTCGCTCCATTATTCCAGAGAATGGAGTCTTAGTCATTTTTCCCATTAGACATGCTTCGCATCTTTCAAGTGATTCAAAATCAAGTGATTCAAGAAGTCCATCAGAAT
This sequence comes from Avena insularis, assembly GCA_023614405.1. Classification (NCBI taxonomy): domain Eukaryota; kingdom Viridiplantae; phylum Streptophyta; class Magnoliopsida; order Poales; family Poaceae; genus Avena; species Avena insularis. The sequence continues at coordinate 452,379,522 of CM042696.1, forward strand.
GGAGTTTCTTCATACGCTTCACTCCAATGTGACCAAGACGACAGTGCCACATGTATGTAGAATTATCATTCAATTTTATTCGTTTAGCATCTATGTTGTGAACATGTGTATCACTACTATCGAGATTCAATAAGAATAAACCATTTATCTCAGGTGCATTACCATAAAAGATATTACTCATATAAATCGAACAACCTTTATTCTCAGACTTAAAAGAGTAACCATCTCGCAATAAACAAGATCCAGATATAATGTTCATGCTTAACGCAGGCACCAAATAACAATTATTTAAATTTAAAACTAATCCCGAAGGTAGATGTAGAGGAGGCGTCTTAGGCGATCACATCAACCTTGGAGCCATTTCAACGCGCATCGTCACCTCGTCTCTTGCCGGTCTTCGTTTATTCCAGCTCTGTTTCGAGTTACATATATGAGCAACCGAACCAGTATCAAATACCCAGGCACTAATACGACTACTAGTAAGATACACATCAATAACATGTATATCGAATATACTTTTCTTCTTGATGTTGCCGTTCTTCAGATCTGCCAGGTACTTGGGCAGTTACGCTTCCAGTGACCAGCACCCTTGCAGTAGAAGCACTCAGTTTTAGGCTTAGGACCAGCCTTGGGCTTCTTAGCAGGTGCGGCAGCTTTCTTGCCGTCCTTCTTGAAGTTGCCCTTTTTCTTAGGCTTGCCCTGTTTCTTGAAATTGGTGGTCTTATTGACCATCAACACTTGGTGCTCCTTCTTGATCTCCACTTCAGCAGTTTTCAACATGGACGATAGTTCAGACAACGTCTTGTTCATGCAGTGCATATTGTAGTTCATCACAAAGTTCTTATAACTCGGTGGCAGTGATTGGAGGACACGGTGAATCCCTAACTCATTAGGAATCGTTATCCCCAACTCTTGGAGCTTGTTTGCGTGCCCAGACATGGTGAGCACGTGCTCGCTAACGGAGCTTCCCTCTTCCATCTTGCAGGTAAAGAACTTCTCGGAGGCCTCATAGCTCTCCACGGACGCGTGAGTCTCAAAAATGAGCTTGAGCTCCTTAATGATATCGAACGGGTCGTGGTGCTCAAAATGCTTCTGGAGCTCCGTTTCTAAACCGTACAGGATGGCACACTGAACTGTGGAGTAATGATTTTTCCAAGTGGCGTAAACATTCTTTACGTCATCGGTGGCATCATCTGCAGGTGGGTCACCTAGCGGTGCTTCGAGCATATAGGTCATCTGACCAGCCCTGAGGACAATCTTCAGACCATGGAGCCAGTCCGTGAAGTTGCTTCCATTGTTCTTAAGCTTTTCTTTCTCTAGGAACGCATTGAAATTGATGGAGAGATTCGCCATAATCTACAACACATTTGCAAGTAGTTTAGACTAAGTTTATGATAAATTGAGTTCTACTTTAATTCTTAAATTAACTAGGTGAACTCCCACTCAAAACAACATCCCTCACATTGTCTTAGTGATTACACGAACCAAGTCCACTACACCAAGTCCGATCTTCACGAGAGAAGATGTAGTTTCGTCGGCGAACAATCTTCATGTTCATCATATCACTTATATGATTCATGCTCTATCTTTCGGTATCCTGTGTTCCGAGACCATGTCTGTACATGCTAGGCTCGTCAAGATTAACCTGAGTTTCCGCATGTGCAAATCTGGCTTGCACCCGTTGTATGCACACATAAAATCTATCACATCCGATCATCACGAGATGCTTCGAGACGACGAGTCTTAGCAATAGTGCCAACTAAGGACGAACACTTTATTACTTGTTATTTAGTGAGAGGGATCATCTTATAATGCTATCGTCGCGATCTAAGCAATACAAGATGCATAAAGGATTAACATCACAGGCAATTCATAATTAGTGTGATATGATATGGCCCTTTCTTCTTATGCCTTTGATCTCCATCTCCAAGGCATGGACATGATCTCCATCATCACCTGCATTGCGTCAAGGTCAGTGGCGCCGCTTCATGGTTGTCCATCATCACTAGCAACTATTACAACTACTTGGAATAAAGCTATTACAAGATGAATAGACACGCAGGTCTTAACAGAATTAAAGACAACCATTAGGCTCCTGCCGGTTGCCATATTACAACAAGGATCATTGCATACATCAAATATAATCACAATCACATGATGGCCATATCACATCACAAAACCCCTGCAAAAACAAGTTAGACGCCTCTAATTTTCTTTGCAAGTTTTACGTGGTTTGGGGCTTTCGAATAAGAACGGATATTACCTACGAAATTGAACCACAACGTTGATACAAGTGCTATCAAGTGCAAAGTGTAGATTGGATCTATACTATGATGGGAGAGACAGACACCCGCAAAGCCACTTGTGCAAAGCAAGTTACACGTCAAGCATGGAGCAAGTCTCATGTGCGATGACATGTAAGGTTAGCCCGAGCCACTTCATACCACCATACCGCAAGATGCAAAGTACACAAAGCAAAAGACGGCACGAGCACCAACGCCCACAACATCATTGTGTTCTACTCGTGCAACAGATCTACGCATAGACAAGGCTCTGATACCACTGATGGGTTTGTAGCATGGAAAACAAAAATTTCTATCGCAAGAACGAACAAAACCCAGATCTAATCTAGATAAAAGCCAAGATCTAATCTATTAGACATGTGCAACGAGATAGATCTGTACTAACCCTCGTAGAACTGAAAGCGTTACGAGATTAGATCTCAGGGTTGATGTAGTCGATCACTTGCCGATCTCAAGATCGTGTGGACGATCCTTCCAAGGTTCGGCGTTAAAGCGCTTCATGATCGGTCACACGTGCGAGTCAAAGCAGACCTTCCTCTCCCGTTCAATGAGCGGAGGTAGTAGATCTTCTCCACGGAATCCCAGCAGCACGACGGTGTGGTGGTGGTGGTGGTGGAGGAGAGAATTCTACAGGGCTTCGCCTAAGCTGGAGCAGAGCGAAGGAAGAGGAGAGAGGCGGCGGCTAGAGCTTGTTGTGGGAGAGGTCTAGGAGGGGGAGCCCCTCCCCTCTATTTAAAGGAGAGAGGCGCGTCATGGGAGGGGGAGTCCTAGTAGGACTCCCCTCCTTGGCCAGCGGGTTGGGAAGGGGGGGAGGAGTCCTCCTCCCCCACGAATCCGTGTCTAGCCCCCACAAGGTTTCCTTGACCCTTTCTTGGTTTTCAAGCAAACTCCAAGAACTCTTCTATAACCTTCCAGAACATTCCGAAACCTTCTAGAATCTCCATACAAACACTCTGGAACATTTCTAACTTAGAAAATGATCCCCAATATATGAATCTTATTCTCCGGGCAATTCCGGATCTCCTTGTGATGTCCCGGATCCAATCCGAGACTCCGAACAACATTCGGTCTCCAACCCATATTCCATATCTACTTAAAACAACTTCGAACCTTAAGTGTGTCACCCTACGGTTCGTGAATATGCAGACATGATGAAGACACCTCTCCGATCAATAACCATCAGCGGGATCTGGAGATCCATAGCAGCTCCCACATACTCAACGATGACTTCGTGATCGATAGAACCATTAACATACGAAACCAATTCCCTTTGTCACGCGATATTCTACTTATCCGAGGTTTGATCGTCGGTATCTCCATACCTAGTTCTACCTCGTTACTGATAAGTACTCTTTACTCGTTCCATGTTATGTCATCCCTTGTGACCTAGTCACATGCTTGCAAGCTAACTAGATGACATTCCACCGAGAGGGCCCAGAGCATATCTATCCGTCATATGGATGGAAAAATCCCAATCTTGGTCCATGCGCTTCAACACATACTTTCAGAATACCCAATGACACCTTTATAACCACCCGATTCTGAGCGGTGTTTGATGTCATCAAAGTACCCATCCGGTGATGGTGATTACATAACCTCATGGTCGAAGGATTAGGTTACTATGCATTTGAAAGCTTACAGCAATACGAACTTAATGACTTGATCTTATGCTACACTTACTATGGGTGTGTGTCCATCACATCATTCTCCTAATGATATAACCTTGTTATTAATGACATCCAATGTCCATGATGAGGAAACCATGATCATCATTTAATCAACAAGCTAGTTCCACAAGAGGCTTACTAGGGACTCTTTTATGTTTACAAAACACACATGTATCAGTGTTTTCTTATAATACAATTATAGCATGGGATGTAAACATTCATCATAAACACAAAGATATAATAATAACCACTTTTATTATTGCCTCTTGGGCATATCTCCAACAAAAACATGATCAACACCAGAACTCCATGAGTGTTAGATTTATCACTATGTAAACTAGATTATTGTCTCTAGTGCAAGTGAGAGACTAAAGGGAATATGCCATGAGAGGCAATAATAAAGTTGTTATTATCATATTCCAAGTATATGATAGATGACTATTTTGCACGCTATAATTGTATTGATTGGAAATTTTAATACATGTGTGTTTAATAAACAAATAAAAGGTTCCTAGTTATGCCTCTCTTATAAACCAGCTCGTTGATTAACAAGATGATCAAGGTTTTCTGATCATGGACATTGGATGTTGTTAATAACAAGGTCACAACATTGGTGGAATGATGTGATGAACATTCATTCGAAGTATAGCATTACGATCAAAGTCATTGTGCTTATATTGCTATAACATCATACGAAGTAATCCTAGTCCTTAGACCATGAGATCATGTCAATCACTAACACTAGAAGAGTATCTTGATAACATCAAACGTCACACCATAATAGGGTGACTATAAAGGTGGGTTCAGATACTCCAAAGGTGTTATGTAGAGGCTCATGGATCAAGAGTGGGATTTGTCCATCCCGATGACGGATAGATATACTCTAGGCCCTCTCGGTGATATCACATTGAGATAGCTTTCAAGCAAGTGATGTGATCACTAGAATGTTATATCACGTGAATGAGAAAAGAGTGCATATCGGTAACGAGATCAAAATAGGTATTGAGATACCGATAATCAAATCTTTGACATGTAATATAAAGGGATTTAGTTACTAGCGTTAAAGGTTCTCACGGTCACAAAAGTCATCGTTGAATGTGTGGGAGTCAGTATGGATCTCCAGGTCCCGCTACTGATTATTGATCGGAGAAGGGTCTCTATCATGTCTGCATTATTCGTGAACCATAGGGTGACACACTTAAGGGATACCGACACCATTTGGAGCAAATGTGTTTCAGAGAAAAGATTTACAAAGCGTTGGAATTATTTCAATGGACACCGGAATTGTTTCGGGTGAAATTATTGAAATTGGTTCTGCATGTGATATTGAAATATTGTAGGGGGTTTTATGTGAATGTTTGTTAATTAAAGTAATTAACAAAATTCTGAATAAAATAAATAAAATAGTTTTATTAAATAAGAGTTGCAATAAATTTGGTGGAAATTTAATGCATGTGAGTGGAATTTTGGGTGGAGTCAAATTTATGTGAGTGGAGCATCCACTACATGAATGAGGAAGAGGTGAGGGCACATCCCCTTGGACACTGGCCATGGAGAGGGGCTGCCCCCTCTCCCTATAAAAGCCCCCCTTTCCTCCCTCACAAAACACACCTCCTCATGAAGGATCTCTCTCCCCCTCTAGAATTATTCTCTCATGGTCTCGGATTAGCGAGATACATGTTCCCGATGGCCTTTCGTCTGGAAGGAGTTGTTTCTTCCGCTGTATCGCTGGAGCAAGGAGGCGGAGGTTGTTCGGTGGACCGGACGTGTGTGCGAGCACGGATGCGCTGCTGATTTACGGCGCTAGGACTTCCTCTCGATCTTGAGATCGACAAGCGATCGACTATACCATCCACGAGTCAAATCTCGTTACACTTTGTCGGTCTTCAAGGGTATGTTCTCTATGGATGTATATCCACCCGTTGCTTGTATCTAGTAGATAGATCTTGGTGCTTAGTAGTTCCCACCGTAGGATATTTTTTGTTTTCTATGCTACGAACCCACTATGCGTGCGGCGATCTGGGCGAGGTCAGGATCTCTTGTGTGCGGCGGACGAGCGTGGCGATGGCGGCGGCTTGGATGGCGGCAACGCTCTGACCTACGGTTCCTGCTGCCTCGATTTCTCGGGCCGGGGCAGGATCCCAGGCCATAGCAAGCTCATCGCCATACTCCTTCTGATATGGTGTGCCTAGCAGCCATGGGGGCTGCATGCCGCCTTTCGCGGAGGAGGCTGCGCGGCCGTGGACAGGGGTCCTCTGGCCGCCACGACTTTTTGGGCCAGGGTTGGCTTCCTAGCCAAATCGAGCACTTCAGGACCTCCACCTCCAGATCTAGCGATGCTAGCGGCCTTGGTGGCTGCCTGTCGATGGCCGCTGGAGGGGGCCTCCCTTATCATGATCTTGCTGGTGGCATGGGCGTTCGTCTTTCTCAGGAGCCTCTTGGCCAGTTTACGCGAGTTTCCATGACGGCGATGCTTCTCGTTCTTCTTCAGTTTTGACGACGCATAGAGTTTGGATGCCAAGGCGGCGACCCTAGAAGGTGGGAGCCTTTTGGTGTGCGGGCAAGCCAGTGGCTCAGGTGCTGGCCGACGTCCATGGCCCTAAGGACGACGTGGTGTGTGGCGAGTAGTTTGTTATGGCGGTGGTGCGGGTGTCGTCCTAGCGGCGGCCCGACCACTGTGTTGGATGTGGAGAGATCTTGCCGAGGGGAAACCTTTGCCCTGCTTGGGTCCCGACGGCAGCGTCTGTGGACGTCGTCCCCTTCTTGAAGGTGTCGTTGCAGATTCTATTGGCCCTCCTTCGTGCTCCAGGTGAAAACCCAAGATCCTTGGATTGGGCGGTGGCGGCGGTCTGGCGTCGTGCTCTTCTTGAAGACTCCGTCTTGGAGCCCACGGCTTGGCGGCTCTACGGACGTTGTGTGACAACGGTCGACGTCGCTTCTTCGTTGTGCTTCCTCCGGCCTTGCTTACTTCTTGTGCTGCACCCGGTGCTCTGTTGTGGCCTTCCTGTTGAGCCTGTCAGCGAGAGTTCGTGTCTAGAGGCAGTGCCGATCCCTGACGGCGAGGTCTGCGGTGGTATGCGGCTCTTGGTGGTGTGCAACGTCTGTTGGTGTGCCGGTCCAAGCTCTAGGGTGAGCTTCAGCGGCTCTCCTATGGTGTTAGGCTTGTTCTCTGCCTCGCGCTCTCGTGTGTAGCTCTTGCGGTTGTCCTTTTTCTTGTGGGTGCGTGTGCAATCGTGAGTTCAACATCTTGTAAATTTCGCCGATGTTGGCGTTATTAATTTAACATCGGACCTTTGGCCTGTTATAAAAAAAAATCTTCACCTCTAGGTAAAATACGGCACCCCTCTCACGCGGCTGAGTTGGATTCGAATAATTCTGATAATTCAAACCCATTTTCGTCGGCATCATATCAAAATATCAAATTGTTGGATAATCCCGTTATCCAACACTTCCGCGTCTCATCTTCGGCGCGTCACCCAGCCCAACCCCCCAATCCTTCGCTCTGTCGCCCCTCTCTCTAGCCCCCCGTATCGAGACCCCCTCATCGTCCCGATTTACCAAACCCTAACCCTACCAGCTCGTCCCCCATCTCACCGAGCGCGCCCCGCCGGCGAGGCAAACGACCGAGGATGCCGTCGGGGTCGACGCAGTTCCGGTACACACAGACGCCGTCCAAGGTGCTGCACCTGCGGAACATGCCGTGGGAGAGCACTGAGGAGGAGCTCGTCGAGCTCTGTAAGCCCTTCGGCAGGGTCGTGAACACCATGTGTAACGTCGGCGCCAACCGCAACCAGGCCTTCGTCGAGTTCGTAAGGCGCCCTTATTCCCCTATATATATTCCCCTGACTCACCCTGCTCTGTCTCGTCCGCTGTTGCGATTTTGCCTCGTTTCTGCGGCGGCTGTTGGCTGGTTATTTTGATGAATTCGCGTTTATCTGTCCGAGTTAGGGTTTATTTACGTGCTTGCATCTAGTTATGGCACTTTTGCTTGGTGTCGGTTTAGTATCATCAGTGGCCGATTGATGGCTTGGTGTTATTTGATTTAAAATTTTGGGTTGATTGTTGGTTGCAAGCCATAGTTTCAGCGAGATGCATACAACTTCATCTCACAGGCTGGATACACCTTGTTCTTGTCAGTGCTGTGTGCTGGGGAAAAAATGGTTTTCTTTTCCATGTCAAGAAAATACTTGTTCTTCTATGACAATCATTTTCGTTTGAGCATGATTGTTGATTTCAAACAATCTGTGCTCATCGTCATAGTATAAAGATGGGTATCATGAATAAATCAATCAACTGTACAAGAAATACCATCTGACAACTCTTATGGAGAATCAAATGTCAGGTGGCCTCTGATCTGATTGAGTTTCTAAAGGGTCCCAAATAAGACATATTAGTAATTTTTGTACTGCAGAAATGTGATACGTTCAGATTGATTTACCAGAAGTTTATAGTGTAAAGTGGACCATAGGCTAGAGTTTGAAGAGCTGTTAGCAGTATATGATTGACTGGCCAGGCCTAGAAAATACTTGGTTCTTGTATGACGGAACATTTATTTTGAGCAGGATTTTTGGTTTCTAATAGATCTGTGCTCATCATCCTGTTTCAATATCATGAATGGTTTGCCTGCTTTGGTTGCTTTAAATTTTACAAGATTGGTGCAAGAAATAGCTGCTGCCCATGACTCTTTATAGGGTGAACCACAAAATCAAGTGTTAGGTGGTCCGTGGTTTGGTTGGATTTCTGAAGGCTCCCCACCCCGAGGAGTCAGTTTATTGCAAAAACAAACCGCCCTTGTTGTTTAATTGTATATGCAATAGGAGACGTTGCATGAGTAATTTTCTGGTTGCAGAAATGTGCTGCCTTTAGTTTCATATGTAGCAGAAGTTTTTAGTGAAAAGTGAGCTTGAAGAGCTATTAACTGTATATAATTGGAACTTGTAGTCAAGTACATGGGTTCTAACTTTTATCTTGAATGTGCCTATTTCAGGCGGATCAAAACCAGGCAATTTCAATGGTTTCATATTATGCTTCCTCTTCAGAACCTGCCCAAGTTCGTGGTAAAACTGTATATATCCAGTATTCAAATAGGCAAGAAATAACAAACAATAAAGGCACTGGTGATTCTTCAGGCAATGTCCTGCTTGTCACTTTTGAAGGTGTCCAGCCTAATGATGTTAGCATAGATGTTATTCATTTGGTAAGTCAACTATGCTTCATGTGATGTGCATTCGGTTAGTTATTTGACTTGCAGTATACGTGTCCCATTTCATAATGCTTTTCACATGATTTGCACTAGGTATTTTCTGCTTTTGGGTTTGTTCACAAGATAGCAACATTTGAGAAAGCTGCTGGTTTCCAGGTAACATAGTGCTTATATCGAGTTGCTTATATAATACGAATTTGTAAAATCAGCTTAACGTTTGTACTTTTCAGGCACTCATCCAATATACTGATGCTCCAACTGCTCTGGAAGCAAAAAATTCGTTGGATGGAAGAAGCATCCCGAGGTCGTACATTTTTTATTACTGTCCATTAGCAATTCTTTGGTACCAGAGTTTATGTAATATAAACGACGGTGATGTTGATTTTCTCTCAGATATCTACTGCCTGAACACGTCAGCATTTGTCATCTGAGGATAACATTTTCAGCGCACAAAGATTTGAATATTAAATTCCAGTCACATCGCAGCAGGTAAAAGATACTTTAAAGCTTTAACTTGTTCTTTTTGTGTTCAATTTTATTTTGGTCTGTAAAACTCTGGTTTGCATCAAATTTTGTAAAAAGGGATTATGCAAGTTCGTAACAGTGTCTGTTTGATTGTGCAGAGATTACACAAATCCTTATCTTCCTGTTAACCCAACTGCAATTGAGGGGATTGCACAGGTATTCTTGGTTTCTTGCAGTTCATACTATTATATCTCTTTTTATGTCTTCTCCGGCTGCTGCTTAAACCATTGAAAATGTGCAGCCCACATTAGGCTCTGATGGGAAGATTAAGGAGCCTGAGAGCAATGTACTTTTAGCGTCAATTGAGAATATGCAGTATGCTGTGGGAGTGGATGTTCTACACACTGTAAGAGTATTTTAGTGCCACCTTCTCCTCCAGATTATTTTTTACTTTAAATAAGAAAATATTTCTGAGAAAATTATCGTATAATCACCGTGTGAGGTAATTTCAGGTGTTCTCTTCTTTTGGTACTGTCCAAAAGATTGCAATGTTTGAGAAGAATGGTGGAATGCAGGCTCTAATTCAGTATCCAGGTATTTGCCAACAATGGTAAACCTCACCATATCACAATACAGTAGGATATGCCGTGATATCGTGATGCCTTGATTTTTTGGTTGTAGCCTGACCTCGATGCACCTCGGCTTTAGTTTGTTTATTCAGTTGTTAGTTCCTGATGAGCCAACTTCATAGGTTATACTGAACTCTGTGGACATCTTACGGATGCTGTGTTGATTATTGAGTTACATAATTTCTGTATGCATCGAGGTTTCTTAATTTGGAAAATTCAGCAGAGAGGTGCTGGAGTTCGTGAAGACTTAAAATGGACATCTACAACTATCCGCAGCTATAAAGTTGCCTTTTGTAATTTCTTGATCTTTTCTTACCATTTCCTGTAAGAATATTCTTTCTTAGTAGAGCTGTTGTTCTGCCTTAGACACAACCTGACTTAATTATCCCCCCTTTGGGTTAGAGTAGCAGTCAGGTGAGGATGCATCCAGTGCTTTCTACCCTTCTAGTACACCCTGTAATTCCTCCTAAAATTTGTGCCAATGTTCAGAAAAAATTCTTAGAAATTGATGAAACAAAATCAATCTACCACACCAGAAAACGTCATATCTACTACAGTTTGATCAATCTATGTAGCGTATCTTGGTGCTTCTTTGAATTTGGGACAAATCACATGGGGACCCTATTAGTACAGTGTATTTGATTTTGTTGAGAAGTTTCACTCTCAAGGTTGAGCGTATTTCAAGTTGTTTTGTCATCGCTGTATATGGAAGTGAATTATTTTATATAACAAAAAATGATAATAGTTGTTTTTCAAACTGACCAACGTCTCTTTGATTCCGAACAGTAAAAATCATCCCTCCTTTGCTACCAGAATCTTCATTTTTTTAATGTTTTCTCACATTATCTATTCATGCATATTAACTACCACTTGTAATTTTTGAAAAATTTGTAGTACTAACAGAAGCCATATTTGCAGATATAACAACAGCAGGAGTTGCTAAACAAGCTTTGGAGGGGCATTGCATATATGATGGTGGTTACTGTAAGCTTCATCTGTCATACTCTCGTCATACTGATCTCAATGTAAAGGTATAAATAGTAGTTTTCAGGCTGTGTAAATTAACAAAAATAAATGAATGCATCCATTTAGGAAAAAATAATATTGGTATATTTAGTCAGCTTAATATATCATTTGTTGAATTTGATGGTAGTAAGATTCCTCAACATATTGTTTTCCTACTGCTTGCTTCCATGATGCTTTACGTGATACTGGTTGGATCTGTGTATTGTCATTCAGGCACATGATGAGAGAAGCAGAGACTACACCGTCTCAAATCCTAGTGCCCAGGTGCAAGTTGCAGGTCAAGCCCCAGGTCTAAGCACTCCAGGAGTGGCATGGCAAAACACAACGCCAGCTGCTTCCTTTTACGGAAGCTCCGCAGGAGCGACCCCTGTTGGACAAGTGCCAGTTTGGAATCCTAACATGCAACAAGGGGCATTCACATCTGCATCAACCTCTTACCCAACACAATCATTGATGGCAAACCCAGGTCGAAACTATCCTGCAATCGGATCGAGTTCTGGTGCTCCGCCAATATTGTACCAAGCTTCACAGCAGATGGCACAATATGGCACACCCCTTGGGGCTCATGCACCCTTGGGTGGCCAACCGATGTACTTCCAGAAATAAGCTATCCATCCGATATAGCATAGAGAAATCTCGTATGGTTATGTGCAGCAGCTATGGTCTTCAAGTTTTGGAACTGCATGTCACACTGTTATGTAGTTTCTTGTTACTTGCGAGATCCCTGTGGCAAATGTACCCTGTGTGGCTGTTGGTGCCTGTAAAACGGCGAGCAAAATGAAAAATTACTTGATCTCTTACTCGTCATATTGTTCATCGCAAAACTTGTGTTGCCCGATAATGGTACAGAATGCAGGCCCCAACAAACTGTTTTGCTTAAAACTATAACTTTGTGGTTATGCCATATTGGTATAGATGTTTGTTGGCCATGTCTAGTTGCTTGTTGGTTCATCTAGGAGTTTCATGATAGTTACAGCACGTGTGCACGTACAGATGTACTGGCGAAAAATGCAGTTCGAATATGGTAAGTTCTGAAAATATCGAGTTTTTACAAATCCCTGAAGAGATTTATTTCCCAGTTCCTGTGGGAAATGAATCAATTACGGTGATTTCCTGTTCCTAACTTCCTTAGGCCTTGTTTACTTGTCCTGTATTTGCTGGGCTGGATGAGTATTTTCCCGGCCCACCTGACAATCCCTGATTTTCCCTGCAGGCCCGTTTACTTCTCTGCTATTTCCAAGTTTTATCCTAGCCTTTTCCCCCAAATCTTCGTACCCAACCCAACCTGTCCGGGTATTTCGACACACGACCCAAACCACGTGTTTTGTCCGGGAAGAAAGAGCTGCCTCCTCTCGAGGACAGAGGCGACACCGACGGCGCGGACTGGAGGCGCCGGCGAGGGTCTAGAGACGAACGCCTACATCGGACAGGGCAGGATCTTCTCTCCGGTTAGTTCCCGCGGCTCGTCCCCTCCTCCCCTCGTTTCTAGGGTTTCTTGCCGCCGTCGCCGGCCCTATCGCCTCCCAGACCTGAGCGGCGGTGGCGACAGTTGAGGGCCTTCCGCACAGAATCCACCAATTTCCATACGATCCTTGTCACTGCAGACACCTTCTATAGAAGGTGAGTGGTGTTCTGAGCTTAGGGTCCTATCTGAGCTGAACAAAAATCATAATCCTTTTACCTGTTGCAGTTTCGATTGATAAAATCATACTGGAAATATATCGTGTAGACTATAAATTAGCATGTGCATCCTGGCCAAAATGCGTCTCTACATGCTTCTGGATTGAGTAGCCATGGATGAACTGCCGTACACCAACATTTATATTTCTCTGTACATTGATATATTTTCGTAACGCAGGGTGAAGATTCCGAATATTTTTAAGTACATCATTTGGCTAGAGTTCTGATTACACTAGAAAGAATCATTTGGCTTAACCCAAATTTTAAGTACATCACATTTTTTATCAGTCAGCCAAGTTTGAAGTATGTGTGCAGTCTATGCTAATGACACTCCATGTATAATTAAACTGAATTCCTAATATCAGACATGCCAATCATTCTTATACTGATTTTAATGTCAATACCAAAATCTTGTTGGATCGGTGTTCTGGACATATTCATTTTTTCCATGTGTTTGAGGAGTCCGCACTTTTGAGATTTGGACATCTTGTACTAGCACCGTTTTTTTTGAAGCAACACCTTTTGTTTTCATGATGCTTGTGCTTCAACAAGTGCCCCTCACCTTTTCTTTTGTCACAAATTAACCGTGGTGCCTCTGCTTAATGTAATAATGGAATAAGTATATGTTCATATATTCAACTTGTCGGCTCTGTTCATGTCATACTTGTGTCTGGTCTGTTGATCATTGTTTTTTGATAGATACCTACCCCTTGGACTATAGTAGGAGTGGACGAACCACCACCTTCGTGGGATCCTGTGAGCACACTAAATTTCGGTATGAATTATATTTACTATTTCTACTTGTTATGAAATCATATTTGCTAGCCCTTGAAATCTTATTGTTTGCCTTAATTGCTATTTTTTAGTGCTAAATGAATCCACCAAGGGTAGACCGTATTAGAAAGAGGAGAGAGGAAGATGACGAGGAGTTTATGTTTTTACTATTACCAATATTATACTTTCACCAAATGGATAGTAGAGGACAAATGGAGAGAATTCAGCGGCATGGAGTGAAATTTGAATTTGTCTTCAGTTTGCATGTTTCATAACGGAATAAGTGTATGTTGGATGATATTCTTTATGTCATAATGGAACAAGTGTATCTTTCATATTTAAATGGAATGTGTGTATGTTGGTTGATATATGTCTTTAGTTTTTGTGTTGATTTTCTTTTCAAACCAGATATGCATCCAAAAGGTTCTCCTAAGTTTAACTTGCAAAAGGTTGCACTTGGCGTGAAAAAAACACCATCAAACAATCGGAAAAGAAGATCTCCCAAAGGTAGCACATGATATGCACTCTTGTTATACTGTTTACGTGTTCTGCTGTTTATGTGTGCTTGTGTTATTATATCATGCTGATATTTTGCACAAACCTAAAATACCAATTCTTAGCTAGTTAGGTAGTTTGCACAAACCTGAAATGCCAATTCTTGCTGTCCATGCATGTCTGTCATACAATCACTTTAAATTGAATACCATGTTTTAACTTCATTAGCTTCTATAGGATCGAAACCAAGAGCTCAATGGAATATGGGACTTCAAAAATCTCTAGTTGACATACTCCATGAGCACAACAATGACTACCATAGAGCTCAAATGGATGGAGTGGGGACACATGGAATCTAATGACAAAAATATTCAAAGATCAAAATAAGCATGTGGATTTCACAAAATCGCAGTTACAAGACCAAGAGAAGGAACTCAAGAGACAGTATTGTATGCTGAAGAAAGCCCGCAAGCAAAGCGGTGCCGGGTGGTGTGAGAAAAGTTGCAGAATACAAGATGATGATGCACTCTGGGATAACTTACTAATTGTAAGTTTTTTCCATTCTTATACTTGGCCAGGATTTATATACCAAGTTGGCACTCATTTTTCCTCTCATGTTTGGTTGCAGTCCTTCCCAAAAATCGGGAAATTCAAGAAATATGATTTCCCTCTGTTTGATAGACTTGGAGGTCTTTATGATGGTAACTTGACTTATGTTCATTGTTAGCAGTAAGTCAGATACATAATAGTATTACTTGTTTGCATAACTACATTTGTTTTTTCAGGGCAAACTGCGGAGGGGACATACAATTTCACATCTATCTCTGAGCCATCACAAATTGATGAAGAATATGAAGAAGTACAAATTGTGGATACAAATGATGATGATGATCTACATATTGTAGATGGAGGGGGTCCTACTCACCGAGGAGATGAGATCAATCGAGTCATTGATGGTAAATTTAGCTCGCACAACACATCACATTCAGTCAAGAGTAATAAAACATACATGATTTGACAAATGCTGATAAGTGTATCTTTGCTGAATCTAATGGATGCTGCTGAAAAGGACGAATTAACAAATGAAGGGGGTCCTGCTATTGTACCCAAGAAAAAGCAACAAATGGAGGGGTCCTGCTATTGTACCCAAGAAAAAGCCAACAAATGAGTTAAATAAGCCTAACAAGAGCGAGGCGATGGTAGCAGTGGTTGACAGACATGTGAAGATGAAAGAGAAGCAGGCCGAGGAAGAAAAGGCCAAGTCAAATTTTTTCACTATTTCCAAGTGTATTTCTGCTATGCAAAATATGAAGGAGCTCTCACGTGTGGAGAGAGTGAAGGCTTCAAAAGTGTTCAAAATTGCTGAAAACCAAGAGACATTCCTTACTTGGGCTGCTCAAGATGAGGAGTCAGCTATCATGTGGTTACGGGGTGAACTGCAAGAGTTACCTTGAGGTAACCCTTCTATTTCTTCTATTCCTACTTGTTATTAACTGCCCTGCTTGCTACATGCTAAGGATTTTAAAATCAGAGATGCTAAGTTGCTCCTATGGTTACTTTAAAAGTTGAAACCATATCACTGTAGGACTCGAGACTTCTTACTTGCAACTACCTGTCCATGATTTTTTATATAGCACAGTATCTGTTGTTTCTTGTGTTGGCGTCTAAAAATACTAGAATGATTTTTGATCATTATACCGTTTTAACATATACTGTTTGAAGGATATTTGTCTCCACAATATTAGTAACCCTTCCAGCATGTCAATTCATTCAAAATGTATTACATTTTCATGGTAATGCAAATGTTGTTGTGGCAATGCAAAAGATTGCCATCAACACCTCTTGTCCTGTCTCACAGATCACATCAGTAGTATGCATACAGTTGTTTCCCTGAAAATCATGTCCTTGATCTGCAATGATGATATAAATCTGAAGTAAAAAAACACTTAGATTTGTTCAGAATATGGTTACTTCAGCAAACTACAGTACTTTTCTATATTTATCTGGTACCTCTTTATTTGTAGGCGTATTGATCTGGTACCTCTTTATTTGTAGGCGTATTGATCTGGTACTTCCTTGTGCTGATTGAAACACATCTATTTGTTCCATGATTGTTTGTATATAGCACAATATCTATCGGTTCTAACTTTGGTGTGTAAAATTACTTGACTGGCTTATGATCTTAGATTCATTATAATGTGTGCAATCATACTGTGAAAATATACTGTTTGATTTTTTCCATATGTAAAGCTGTTATGTTCATAGTAGCCATTGCCATTAGATTCTTTACTAGATGAAATAAATTTAGTATAGTTGCTCCAGCGTTTATCATGCTACCCTACACTTGCCATTGTTTATGCTACCAGGATCTACGGGATATAAGCCTCTGTTTTTTCTTTCCAGAAGTCATGCATGCATCCTGATCCTGAGCCATCCTGAGCCATCATATCCTGATCCTGATCCTGATCTCGATGTCAAGGCACTGAAGTTTTTAAGTGTTTGATCAACATTTTGAAGTTACAAATGTACTCATGACCGGGGTTGTAATAATGGTTTATAAATGCATAACTTGTTGTCTCACTCGTTGGGTATATGTAAACTCCACGGAAGTAGATGTTTAATCTCCATGCAAATTTATTTAGTGCAAAGATTGGATAGATATTCCTATATTTAGTGCAAAGATTGGATAGATATTCATATATTTAGTGCAAAAATTGGATTTTTATTTGAGTGGCTATGTCCATGTAAAGGTAAAGTTTCAGTTTCTCTTATCAGCTCAATACTTCCAATCCCTTCCCATCCCCAAAAAACGAAGTAAACAGAGGGGATTGGGGGAATATGGAAAAATGTGGGGAAAATGAGGGAAAATGTGGGGATTGGGTGAAAGGGAGGGATTCACCAAATCCCCTCCCAACCCCAAACCCCTAGGGGTAAGAAATACTAGAGAGGTAAACAAGGCCTTATTGGGCCAGACGTTTCTATACGAGGGCTTGGAACGAGATTGTTGCCACGACATTTAGCTCTTGTTCACTGAGAGGACTATGCAAGGCAGTCAGATTGCGATTGTAATTTGTAAGCCTTACCAAGCCTTCGTACAGATCAGATCTCAGCTCATCTCTACCTCTGGCCACCACTCCAGTCCGATGGGCTAGAGAGGGAGGATTCTTGTCTCTCATTCGGTGTGGCAAGATTCTTTTGTTAGGTTTAGCATAGGTAATGTATTTCAGTCGATGATGTTGGCATTGTCTCAAATAAAAGTCCGGCTCGAATCATGCATCGGTGATGTTAAGTTTGGTGTTGTTTAGGAGCTCGAGAGTTCCCTGTTTCCACCATTTTCCATGGATAACGGTTGGTTCTTGTTCTTCATTGGCGTTGCTCCATGATGCAGCCTGTCCTACGGACGCTCCTACATCTACACCATCAAGTCCTCCAAGTGGACCCATGACTCGTGCCCGAGCCAAACTCCTACAAGCTAAGGTGAACTCGCTCCTCTCCTCGTGCCAATTTGATCCCTCCTTGGATGGTGTGCTACTTCATGCAACTGCTTTATGCATCATCAGGTACGAAGCCCCAACACATCACCAAGCACCCAAGGATGGAGAACAAGGAGCAGATCATGAAGCAGAAGCCGCTGGAGCTGCTCAGACCGGAATCTTCAGTCTGCGCAGACCGGAATCTCCAGTCTGCGCACACCGGAGTCTCCGGTCCACCAAAGTCTCTGGCCTGAAGACCCTGGAGACTCCGGCCCACCTCCGGTTTAACCCCCGAACCAGGCTCCAGGACAGCCAGATGGCCCCTCCGGAGACCCCACCGGAGACCCCTTCGGAATCTCCGGCCCAGACCGGAGTCTCCGGTCTGCACACCGGAGTCTCTGGACTGACCGACGCCAGGCATGTAAAAGGCCTTTGGGCCTTCGGACCATGTAATCCTTAATCCATCTAGAACTTGTCTTTTATTCCTAAAGTACCCCTAACTGAGTGGCTAGCCTACATATAGTCCCCCACCTCTATTGTAAACCCTAGGCATGACATTTGGAATTAGTGGAAACCCCTTGTGGATCTATCTAGTTCTTTTCTCATGCTCCTTTGACAAAGGAGCACCAAATATCCCAAACCTCGTTGGAGTTTGCAGCGTGCCTCCGCATTGTACAAGGCCTAGGCATCAGAGTCCCTTTGCCTAGATGTCAAGATCTCACCGAGTCTCCCATCTCGCTGTGCCGGTTCGAGAGAGTCCTCCACCCGTCGCTGATCGTAGGGATTGCGTTGGACCAGTCACCGCTAGCGTGAGCTATTGGTGTGTATCATGGTTTTGCGTGTGTGTGTTCATCACGTTCTTCGTGCGTGAGTTCGTCGTGTTCATCCTCCCCTCCTCTCCCCGCACTCCATCCTCGATTTGAGTGGGATTCGTGAAAGATCGGGCCGCCCTAGAGGTTTGCCCTCAACATATTGGTATCAAGAGCTTCGTTGCTCACGAATTCCCCCACAAAATTTTCTTCTATCCACCAAAAATTCGAAAATAACCAAAAAAACAGCCCAAATTTGCCTTTGGATCGATCTCTTGATTTGGAGTGTTATTTGTGGTTTTGATCCAACCAAACCTTGTCTTAGGAGTTGGTCTAGCTTTATCCTATGTTTTCCCATCCCAATTTGGCTAATTTTTCGCGGATTTGAGGACCCAAGGCGTGGATTTCCGCTCAAGAACACGAGCAGTTCGCGATCTGACTCTGCACCGAGTCTCCGACCAGACACAAGTCTCCCCACACCGGAGTTTCAGCCTATCCATCAAGTCTCCGGCCTGGACCGGAGATTCCGGCCTGAGACCCTGGAGTCTCCGGCCCTGACGCCTGATTTTGACAGTTTTGCCTCTTATCTTGCATTGGCTAATTTCCTCTTGTTTGTTTGTGCCCGTGTGCGTGTCGTCAACTAACAACAAGCTTCTGTATCGACAACTCCCGCGCTCGTCGACACCACGGCCCATGAACATCATCCCGCACCACCGACACCAAGTTCATCATCACCAACGAAGGTATAACTTGCGTCACCTTGTTAACCCCTATCTTCCTTTGTGTGTACCTATCCCACGAGAGTGGCTCATCTTGTGTTTGCTTGAGCATTGTGCACTTGTCTTTGGATAGTGAGAGTGTAAAAGCACTAGCAAGAGTGACTTGGTAGCATCAAGGGAGAGCAAAAAAAATACAAAAGAAAGAAAAAGGTACAAAGCAAAAGCAAAAGAAAAATAGTCTCCCATAGCAAAAGAGAGTCTCAAAGCTTGTAAGCAAGAGAGAAAGAAGAGCGCCCAAGGCAAGTGCACAAATCCGTTGCTCATTTTTCGTCTTGGCAAACGAGCTATGGTCTCTCCTTGTATTGGCACGACACCGAGCATAGTCTTCATTAGGACATTTTGTTTGCTCATCTTCATAGTCGTGTCAATCCCAGCAATCTCCACGTGTGTGTATATAGTCGTAGGTTCCCGTCACCCCTTCGAGTTGTTGACCTTTTGCCTTTGACTTGAGTTTTGTTGGATTTTACCCACTTTTGACTATGCCTTTTGTTTTGGTTGGTTCTTTGGCATTCCACAACCCTAACCCACCACCAACAAGCTTTTGAGAGTTAGTTCTTTCTTTAGTGTGAGTTTTCTTTGCAATTCCATTTTACACGCTTATAGCTCTCACTTGTGGTTTCTAGTTTGGTGCAATCCCCAAGGTGAGGTACAAGGCTAACACCACCATATTCCACTTCCATATACAATACTTGTGTGTTTTGCATGATGGATAGGCGCGGTGGGTCGAGCCAACCGCCTCCCCAAGAAGAAGAACAAGGACCGTACATGACGCGTGCAAGTCAATTCATCGTTCGACAAGAGTTCCGTGACGTTGCCAAGCCCTTGAGACGCAACAAGATGAATAATTTGGCGAGACGCAAGCCGAGTTCAAGAACATCAACAACCGCTTCAACGGCCTCGAACGACAAATGCATGGAATGCATCACAACTTTGGCCACCAAAATGAAGCGCTTCAATGCTCCGTCACCGAAACAAATGACAATCTTCGACGCATCATTGACGGAATGGCAAGAACATGTTCACGTGCATCAAGCTCTTCAAGCTCTTCGCGTCGTCATGTTCCTCCTCAACAAGATCTACATCCAAGTGCTCCAAGATGCAATGACGCCCCCGTGGTTGAAGATGGAAGTTCTTCGAACTATGTACCTTCACCACGACATGCCGCAACGTCAAGCTATGATGGTGATTTCTTTTCAAGGCCATGAGTAAGGAAAGAAGCACACCGTCATCACGCAAGGGCACTAGTGATCCAACAAGAAAAACCACAAGAAGAACCACAAGTGCAACCGCAAGTCTACCACCATCGCCCGTGACGCATACTGGACACAACAAGTGATGACTCCAATTTGGAGAATCAAGCTCGTCATCGACGTGAAGCTCTCCAAGATCCTCCTCCTCGTCATCAACGTCATCCTCCTCCTCGTCATCAACGTCATGAACGTCCACACCGACACCATGGTCATCACGAGGCGCCTCCTCCTGAAGGGTTCCGTAGCAGAAAACAAAAAATTTCTATCTACTCGAACACTAATACCAGGATCTATACTATGTAGACATAAGTAACGGAGGAGAGATACAATATTCATACCTTTGAAGACCGAGGCACGCCTTACGCAGGAAGGAATATATTGATGAAGACGAGCAGCACCCCAAGTGTGTTGCCTCTGAAGTTTGTCACACGTCTGGTGTAGGAGACGTCAACTAGACTCCGATCCAGCCGAGCAGCAGAAGAAGTAGATGCCGGATCACAGATCACACGACGGTGGTGTGAAGGTGGGGAACTCACCCAAGAGGTCCTCTCCAATCTTACGGAGAAGTCCTCAATGGACGAGAGAGAGAGAATGAGAGGGAATGGGATGATTCCAAAGGGGGAGGGGAGACCCCTATATATAGTGGGAGGGGGCACACCACCCAGGGGCCAGGAGGTGTGGGACTAATCCCCACACCCGCCGGCCACCTAGGGGCAGCCGCCGGCCCTAGGTGGGCCCCATTGGGGCGGCCCACCAAGCCTAGGCCGGCTGGCCCCCTCTCCCTAGGCGCCATGCCCTATTGGGCCTCCCTTCAGGTGAGGCCCATTAGCATTATGATGCCTTTAATAATAAAATAAAATATATATTTAATATTAATTCTCCAATTAACATTCAAATACACGTATTGTATTATTCCTTCACTCTGGAACACCTTCCGGACCCCTTCTGATCTCCATCGGATGTTACCCGGAACTATTCTGGTTTCTCTTTCTCTATTTCTCCTACGATACCTCATCTACCCTAAGTGTCCCTACCTTGAGCGTGGCATCCTTTAGTTCGGAAACACTCTGGACATGATCGAGACTACTCTCACATCAATGATCAACAGAGGGACCTGGATGGCCATGTGACCCCCGTGCGTTTCACGAATATAACCGCTCGAACCGTGAGATAGTCGTTTCCCGTTCCCTTTGTCATATGATACCTAATTCATTCGATATTTGATCTTCAGTATCCCCATACCTTAGTTCGGTCGAGTTACCAATGAACTTGTTTACTCGTTCTCATGTCATTGCATTCCATGACCAAGTCACATGCTTGCAAGCTTTATTAATGCAACATCACCGAGATGGCCACATGTATCTATCCGTTACTTGGATTAGACAAATCCTGGTCTTGATCTGTACTCCTCTACGCATCCCTTTGGAAAACCTGAGTGGCACCTTTTTGATTACCCTTTTACGAGATGATTCTTGATAACCATCTAAGATTCCTCCAGAATGGTGATTTGCATTACCTCACAGTCAAAGGATCAGGTTGCGAGGTTCTCTGTGTTTTATCATCAATGGTGAACTTTGTAACTAGATCTCATTCAAGATATAACGGTCGGATGTTTGTCTATCATGTTATTCAACTAATAACATGACCCCATTGTCAATCAACATAAATGCCCATGATCTTGATGAAGGGTTTCGCAGCATAGTAAATCAAAATTTTCTACGGAAGCGAACAGAGGGAAAGCCAAGATCTAATCTAGGAGATGCATACAACGAGAGAGATTGGATTAGATCTTCATACCCTTGAAGATTCAAGACCTGGAACGTTAAATCGAACGTGGGTGATGTAGTCGTACTCGCTTCTCCTCCTCGCGATCCGATCCGATCTAGCACCACAAGTGGCGGTGCCTCCGTGAGATGCACACGTGCGGCACCTCGACGTCTCCTCCTTCCTTGGACCAGCAAGTATGGTGGAGAGATGGATTGGATCTACAACACGACGGCGTGGTGTATATGGTGGAGAATTTCTGCAGCAGGGCTTCGCCTACAAACAGTCGGGAGGGAGAGAGGAAGGCAGCAGGGCTACTAGGGCTTGGAGGGGAAGGTGTGTGGTAGGGGGCGCCCTAGCCCTCTATATATAGAGGGGAAGGGGGCGGCCAACCCTAGCCCCTCCTCCAAGCCTTGGGCCGGTGGCCAAGGGATAAGGAGGAGTGGGGGGATAGGGTTCTATCTCCAGTTTAAACGATTTAAACTTTCCCTTATCTAGAAATTCTATCTCTAGATTTAAACGAGTTAAATCTCTCTAGAATCGGCTGGGCCCTATGGGGCCTTGTGCCCCTGGCCCAATGCGGCCAGGACACTCCCTCATAGGCCCATGCCCCCTCCCGGAAGGTGGGACCACGTTGGCCCCCTTCCGGAAGGTTCTAGAAGCTTCCGGTACAATACCGATTAACCCGGAACAATTCCAAACTCCAAAAACTGCACTGCCTTATATGAATCTTATTCTCCGGACCACTCCGGAACCTCTCGTGATGTCCCGGATCCCATCCGAGACTCCGAACAAAAATTCATAAACCAAGTATCCAATCTATCCTAGCGTCGAGACACGTTAAGTGTGTGACCCTGCGGGTTCGAGAATATGCAGACATGATCTTCTATCAATAATCAACAGCGGGGTCTAGGCACCCATATTGACTCCCACACATTCATCGATGATCATATCGGATGAACCACGATGCCAGGATTCAATCAATCCCATATATATATTCCCTCGATCTCGCGATATTTTACTTACCGAGATTCGATCGTCGGTATCGTCATACCTAGTTCAATCTCGTTCACGGCAGTACTTTACTCGTTCGTAATCCGATATCACTTTGTGATTAACTCTTAACCACATGCTTGCAAGCGGTGTTGATATCGATTACCGAAAGGGCCCAAGTATCTCTCCGACTTGGGAGGGACAAATCCCATCTCGATACATACAACCCAACAGATACTTTCTGATCACTTGAGAAACACCTTTATGATCACCCTCTCATAGGATGACGTTTGATGACCTCAAAGCTTTCTTCCGATACCAGGGAGTTGTATTATCTCATGGTCTAAGGAATACAATATTTGACATGAGAAAAGCTTCGCAAAGACGAACACGATGAAACGATCTAATAGCTTTGCTTAGTTTGGGTCTGTCCACCATATCATTCTCCCAATGATATGATCTCATTATCAATTGACAACTCATGTCTATGGTTAGGAAACCTTAACCATCATTGATCAATGAGCTAGTCCAAAGAGGCGTACTAGGGACACGGTGTTGTTCACAAACCACACAAGTATTAAAGTTTCCGCTTAATACAATTCTAGCATGGAATATAAACTTTATCATGAACAAGAATTATAATAATAACATCTTTATTATTGCCTCTAGGGCATAATTCCAACACTTGAAACCCAGACCATCCTCATGACCAATGAACTAGTTCGCTAGAGGTAACTAGAGACACAGTTTGTTTACATACCACACGTGTATTAACATTTTGTATTAACACAGTTATAGCATAGTATGAAACGTATTATAAACATATAGGAGATATATCAAATAATACACTTTATTATTTGCCTCTAGGGCATAACTCCTTCAGTCTCCCACTTGCACTAGAGTACAAATAAAACTAGTTTACAATAGGCAGGAACCTAACACCAATGGAATCTCGGTGTTGTTCGTGCTTTTCCTGATGGAGAGCTTTAGTCAAAGGATCTGCCATATTCAGTTCTGTATCTACTTTGCAAATCTTGACTTCACCTTCATCAATGTTCTGTCGGATGACGTGAAATCTAAGCTTGATGTGTTTGGCTGCGGAATGAGTCCTTGGTTCCTTTGCGCTTGCAATAGCTCCCGTGTTATCACAATAGATTGTCACGGGGTCTTGCGCATTTGGAGAAACTCCTAGTTCGATGAAGAAATTCCTTAGCCAAACATCTTCATTTACTGCATCAGCCGCAACAATGTATTCAGACTCCATTGAAGATTGCGCCACCATCGGCTGCTTCTTACTCTTCTAGCTTACCGCCCCACCATTCACTAGGAACAAAAATCCCGTTTTAGACTTCGAGTCATCATGATCTGAGTTCTAGCTCGCATCCATGTAACCCGTTACGTTTAGAGCTTCATAACTTCCTCCATAGATTAGGAACAAATCCTTTGTTCTTCTCAGATACTTTAGGATATTCTTTACAGCTGTCCAGTGATCTGGTCCTGGATTACTTTGGTATCGGCTCGTCAAACTAAGAGCCAATGCCACATCAGGTCGCGTACTTAACATTGCATACATGATAGATCCTATGGCTGAGGCATAGGGGATGTAAGACATCTTTTCTCTATCATCATCCATTACCAGACATTGAGTCATACTCATTTTGCAATTCTTCATCATTGGTACCAATCCCCTTTTGGTATTTTCCATTTTGAACCTCTTCAAAATCTTTTCGATGTAAGTACTTTGACTTAATGCAATTAGGTGCCTTGATCTATCTCTATAGATCTTGATTCCTAATATGTATGCAGCTTCACCTAGATCCTTCATGGAAAATTGGTTACTCAAATATGCTTTCACGCTTCTCATAAGATCCACATCGTTTCCCATGAGTAATATGTCATCCACATATACTACTAAGAAAACAACTGAGCTCCCACTCGCTTTCTTGTAAACACAGAACTCTTGTTGATTTTGGACAAATCCAAAACTCTTGATCACTTGATCAAAACGTTGGTTCTAGCTCCGAGATGCTTGCTTTAATCCATAAATGGACCGTTGAAGCTTGCATACTTTTCTAGCATCCTTAGGATCAACAAAACCTTCTGGTTGCATCATATACAACTCTTCATCAATGTGACCATTGAGGAATGCGGTCTTGACATCCATCTGCCAAATTTCATAGTCGAAATGTGCAGCAATTGCTATTAAAATCTAGACAGCCTTAAGCATCACTACGGGAGAATAAGTCTCATCGTAATTAACTCCTTGAATTTGTCGAAACCCCTTTGCGACAAGTCGAGCTTTGTGAACGGTCACATTACCATTCGCATCTATCTTTTTCTTAAAGATCCATTTATTTTCCATGGCCTTGCGGCCTTCTGGAAGATCTACTAAGGTCCAAACTTGGTTCTCATGCATGGATCCTATTTCAGATTTCATGGATTCCAGCCATTTATCGGAGTCAGCACTATCCATAGCTTCTTTGTAGTTTGCAGGTTCTTCTTGTTCATCTAGGATGACAAACATTACAAAGCTACTATACCAATCAGGAGTGGCATAAATTCTTGTAGACCTACGAACCTCAGGAGTCTCGACATTGTTGTTTTGATCATCATCATCATTGGATCTTCCTCCATGTTGGAGAGCGGTTTCAGAATAGCTTCCGTTGCGCTACTCGGAATTTGGAGAGAAGGGTCAACAACTTCATCTAACTCAATTTTCCTTCCACTAACTCCTTTAGCAAGAAACTCTTTCTCGAGAAAGGTGCCGGTTTTTGCGGCAAGCGTTTTGCCTTCGGCTTGGTTGTAGAAAGTATACCCAATGGTTTCCCTTGGATATCCCACAAAGATACATTTTTCCGATTTGGGTTCGAGTTTTTCAGGCTGCAGTTTCTTTACGTACGCCTCACAACCCCAAACTTTCAGAAATGACAACTTTGGCTTCTGTCCATACCATATCTCATATGGGGTTGTCTCCACGGATTTGGATGGTGCTTGGTTTAAAATAAAAGCAGCGGTTTCTAACGTGTATCCCCAGAAGGACACAGACAAATCAGTTAAAGACATCATGGACCACACACTATCTAATAGGGTTAGGAAACGATGTTCCGACACACCATTACACTGTGGTGTTCCGGCTGGCGTAAGATGTGGGATAATCCCACAATCCTTCAAGTGCATGTTAAACTCATAACTCAAATACTCGCCTCCTCGATCCGATCGAAGATGCTTGATTCTCTGTTAAGTTGATTCTCTACTTCTTTCTGAAATTCCTTGAAATTTTCAAAAGTTTCAGACTTGTGCTTCATTAAGTAGATATATCCATATCTTCTTAAGTCGTTAGTAAAGGTAACAAAGTAACGATAATCATTGCATGTTGATACGCTCATTGGTACACATACATCCGTATGTATGACTCCCAGTAGGTCTACAGCTCTCTCCACTGTCCCGGAGAATGGTGTCCTAGTCATCTTGCCCATGAGGCATGGCTCACATGTATCAAGGGATTTGAAATCCAATGATCCAAGAAGCCCTTCTGAATGAAGCTTCTTCATGCGTTTTATGCCAATGTGACCAAGACGGCAATGCCACATAAACATGGAATTATCATCATTATGCTTACAACGTTTAGCATCAACACCATGGATGTGTGTATTACAATCAAGATCGCAATATTCATACTCAATGCGGGTACATAGTAGCATTTATTCAAAACCAAAAATAATCCTGATAGTAGATGGAGATGCAGGGTGCCGACGGCCATCACTTCGACTCTCGAACCATTGCCGACGTGCATCGTCACCTCGTCCTTCCTCAGGCGCCTCCTACTCTGCATATCCTGCTGCGAGTTACAAATGTGAGCAACAGATCCGGTATCAAATACCCAGGTGTTACTCCTGGCGCTTGTAAGGAACACATCAATAACATGTATATCACATATACCTTTGTCCTTGGCGGCTATGGCTTCAAGGTACTTGGGGTAATTGCGTTTCTAGTGCCCATCCCCTTTGTAGTAGTAGCACGTAGTGCCGTGCTTAGGGCCAGGCTTGGCAGTCTTTGAGGTACTGGCAACGATCTTGCCATCCTTCTTGGACTTCTTGCCCTTGCCTTTTCCCTTTTGCCCCGACTTCTTAAAATTGGTGGTCTTATTGACCATCAACACCGTGTGCTCCTTCTTGATTTCAACCTCAGCAGTTTTGAGCATGGCGAACACCTCAACAAGGGTCTTAGTCATCCCTTGCATGTTGTAGTTCATCACAAAGCTCTTATAGCTAGGGGCAGCGAGTGTAGCACCCTATCAATTGCGAGCACCTCCGGGATTTTGCAATCCAGGGTGTTCAAACGCTTAACATAGCCAGACATTTTGACCACGTGCTCACTAATACTGCTGTGCTCTTCCATTTTAGCAGAGAAGAAGAGCTCAGAAGCATCATACCTCTCTGCACGAGCCTGTGGAGCAAAGACGGCCTTGAGATCCTCAATGATCTAAAAAACATTCATCTTCTCAAAACGCTTTTGAAGCTCCGGCTCCATGGCATAGAGCATTCCACTCTGGATGAGGGAGAAATCATCCACCTTGGACTGCCAGACATTCTTTCTGTCCTGGGAGGCGGAATCTGCAGGCTTAGTTGGAAGCCCAGCCTCGATGACATAAGTCAACTTGTAGGGGACTAGGAGGATCCTAAGATTGCAGAACCATGTGGTGAAGTTGGTTCCATCAGTTTTCAGCTTGTTCTTCTCGAGGAAAGTGCTAAGGTTGAAGGTGGGTGGGCGAGACATCTACAATGGATTTGCAAAGTGTTTAGACCATGTTCATAATAATGAGTTCAAGTTTTAATTATGTTTTCAAACTTAAAAAAAGAACTCCCACTCAAACGAACATCCCTCTACTCGTTTAGTGATCACATGATCCCAATCCCCTGCACCTCCCCCGATCATCACGGCCATCAGTGCAGTATCAAAGGTGGACATTCCCTAATGTCGATCACATCAACTATGTGATTCATGCTCGACCTTTCGGTCTCCTGTATTCTGAGGCCATGTCTGTACATGCTAGGCTTGCCAGTTCTAACTTGTGTGTATCCGCAGTGCAACATGGCTTGCACCCACTGTATGCGAACGTAGATATGTCTGACCCCCGATCATCACGGCCGGCCTCATAACGAAGAACTTTGTTGGTGGTGCACACACAAGGGGAATACGATAATTGGAATACTATGAGAGATTATATTATTATGCTACCGTCGAATATAAATATACCAGCACAATAAGTAATACTTCAAAAGTAAAGTGTTATGACGTGGTTATAGCATTTTGATCATCATCAATAGCTTCAATGAAAGTTTCATAAACTTGTCATTGCCATGTTATAATACATGCCCCTATGCAATAATAAAAATAGACGCTTCTATATTATCTATTGCAAGTTTTACGCCGCTTTAGGGCTTTCGCAGTAGAACCCCTTCCCACCTACGAACGTGGAGCCACAACATGGATTCAATGATTGCCGTTCTTCTTCCCTTTTCAGGGCCATCCAATGTCGATGCCATATAAACTACTGCAGAGAGACAAACACCCCCCTAAGCCACTTTGATTCGTGGACCAGTCTCGTGAATCACCACATAAGGTCGGTTGGGGGCCGCTTCATCAAACATTGCCGCGATATGAACAAGAACATTAAAATAGGGTAGCAACTAGAGAATCAAAGCCCACATATTTCTGTGTGTTCTATTCGTATGACATGTCTACCCATAGACCCGCTCTGATACCACTGAAGGGTTCCGTAGCAGAAAACAAAAAATTTCTATCTACTCGAACACTAATACCAGGATCTATACTATGTAGACATAAGTAACGGAGGAGAGATACAGTATTCATACCTTTGAAGACCGAGGCACGCCTTATGTAGGAAGGCGTATATTGATGAAGACGAGCAACACACCAAGTGTGGTGCCTCTGAAGTTCGTCACACGTCCGGTGTAGGAGACGTCAACCAGACTCTGATCCAGCCGAGCAGCGGAAGAAGTAGATATTGGATCACAGATCACACAACGGTGGTGTGAAGGTGGAGAACTCACCCATGAGGTCATCTCCAATCTTACGGAGAAGTCCTCAATGGATGAGAGAGAGAGAGAGAATGAGAGGGAATGGGATGATTCCAAAGGGGCAGCGGAGACCCCTATATATAGTGGGAGGGGGGGCGCACCACCCAGGGGCCAGGCGGTGTGGGACTAATCCCCACACCCGCCGGCCACCTAGGGGCAGCAGCCGGCCCTAGGGTGGCCCCATTGGGGTGGCCCACCAAGCCTAGGCCGGTTGTCCCCCTCTCCCTAGGCGCCATGCCCTATTGGGCCTCCCTTCGGGTGAGGCCCATTAGCATTATGATGCCTTTAATAATAAAATAAAATATATATTTAATATTAATTCTCCAATTAACATTCAAATACACATATTTTATTATTCCTTCACTCCGGAACACCTTTCGGACCCGTTCCGATCTCCATCGGATGTTACCCGGAACTATTCCGGTTTCTCTTTCTCTATTTCTCCTACGATACCTCATCTACCCTAAGCGTCCCTACCCTTAAGCGTGACATCCTTCGGTTCAGAAACACTCCGGACATGATCGAGAGTACTCTCACATCAATGATCAACAGAGGGACCTATATGGCCATGTGACCCTCGTGCGTTTCACGAATATAATCGCTCGAACCATGAGATAGTCGTTTCCCATTCCCTTTGTCATATGATACCTAATTCATTCGAGACTTGATCTTCGGTATCCTCATACCTTAGTTCGGTCTCGTTACCAATGAACTTGTTTACTCGTTCTCATGTCGTTGCATTCCATGACCAAGTCACATGCTTGCAAGCTTTATTAATGCAACGTCACCGAGATGGCCACATGTATCTATCCGTTACATGGATTAGACAAATACTGGTCTTGATATGTACTCCTCTACGCATCCCTTTGGAAAAACTGAGTGGCACCTTTTTGGTCACCCTTTTACGAGATGATTCTTGATAACCATCTAAGCTTCCTTTGGAATGGTGATTTGTATTACCTCACAGTCAAAGGATCAGGTTGCGAGGTTCTCTATGTTTTATCATCAATGGTGAACTTTGTAATTGGATCTCATTCAAGATATAATGGTCGGATGTTTGTCTATCATGTTATTCAACTAATAACATGACCCTATTGTCAATCGGCATAAATGCCCATGATCTTTAAACCTAGACCATCCTCATGACCAATGAACTAGTTCGCTAGAGGTAACTAGAGACACGGTTTGTTTACATACCACACGTGTATTAACGTTTCGTATTAACACAGTTATAGCACAGTGTGAAACATATTATGAACATATAGGAGATATATCAAATAATACACTTTATTATTTGCCTCTAGGGCATAACTACTTCACCTCCACCACACTAGAACATGGAGCGTCAAGTGGTACAAGTTGAGCGAAGCCCACCACGTCAAGAGGCTCACGACCATGATCTTCGCCATGAGGCCCGTGTGCCTAATCAACATCACCAACCGAGGAACGAGCCTCCTCTTCGTCATCAACCGCGTCATGAGGCTCCACATCCTCAACAACCTCATGGGGCCCAAGTGCCTCAACATCATCAACAACCGCGCCAAGAGCAAGCGCCTCAACAACAATATCAAGAGCAAACTCCACCACAAGGTCGCGAGAACCAAGTTCCACCGCATCAACCACAAGATCATCAACAAGGTCATCAAGCTTGTCACAATGACCACAATGATGAAGAAACTTTTGGCAAGCTCAAGTTCACAATGCCCAAGTTTACCGGATCCAATGACCCTGAAGAATACCTATCATGGGCACTCAAAGTCGACAAGATCTTCCGCATGCACAACTATAGCAACGAGAAGATGGTCGCCATGGCTTCGCTTGAGTTTGATTATTACGCCAACCTTTGGTGGGAACAAGTTCAAGTTGCTCGTGACGCAAGACAAGCACCGCCAATCACAACTTGGCATGACATGAAGGCTCATATGATATCCCGCTTTGTCCCCGCGCACTACACGCGTGACCTCTTCAACAACCTTCAATCGCTTCGTCAAGGGACAAAGACCGTGGAAGAGTACTTCAAGGAAATGGAACTCAACTTGATTCGCGCCAACATTGACAAGCGCATGGAACAAACTATGGCACACTTCCTTATTGGGTTGAACCACCCAATCAAGTGCATCGTC
Organism: Avena insularis; assembly: GCA_023614405.1. NCBI lineage: Eukaryota > Viridiplantae > Streptophyta > Magnoliopsida > Poales > Poaceae > Avena > Avena insularis. Next base: position 452,411,056 of record CM042696.1, read on the forward strand.
GAGTTCCAAACATATAACAACATGGTTGAGCTTGTGCACATCGCAACAAAGGCTGAACATCAAGTGCAAGAGGACATCAAGTACAACAAGCCCAAGACGTATTTCACCTACAAGCAAGCTTCAACCACTACGCCAACAACCTTCAATGGAAGATCCTCAAGTACCCCCAAGCCTTCCTTCAAGCCCACACTTCCTCAAGGAAAAATGCCCCCAAGTGGCAAACAAGCAAAGAGTGATACACCTTTCAACGGTGAATGGTACAAGTGTGGAGGCAAAGGACACAAGTCATCCGAATGTGGAAGCAAGAAGGTATTGTTCATCCATGATAATGGCGACGAAGAGTACTTGAGTGAAGATGAATTTGATGCCCGAGTCAAGGAAGAAATGGCAAGGCAACGAGTGGCAGATGACCAAGAACTCCTCATGTGTGAACATGAGGCAAGTCCATCGCTTGTCGTCACAAGGATCTTGACCACTCAAGCACAAGAGCATGAAGACCAACGCTCCAATATCTTCCAAACACGAGCCGACATCAATGGAAAATCTATCAAAGTGATCATCAATGGAGGGAGTTGCCAAAACCTTGCTAGCACCGAGTTGTGTGAGAATCTCAACCTCACCCTCCATCCACACAAGCACCCCTACCACGTGCAATGGCTAAGTGACCAAGGATTCGTGAAGATCAAGCATACCATATCGGTCTCCTTCGCCATTGGTCCTTACAAAGACACGGTGGAATGTGATGTGGTTCCTATGACAGTTTGCCACATGCTTCTTGGTCGACCATGGCAATTTGACAAGGCTGCTCTACATGATGGTCGCACCAATGTTTACACATTCAAATGGCTCAACAAAACATGTGTTTTGCAACCAATGACTCCTAGCCAAATAATTGCGGATAATGCAAAGGCTTTAGCGAGGGCGCAAAGCACAACACCTACTGGTGAGAAGAGCAGTGAGAGAGAGAACCACCTCATAGTGAGTGAGAGCCATAAGCCAAACTCGAGTGGAAAAACTAAGAGTGTTCTCCTTGCCACCAAAAGTGAGATGAGAGATATTCGGAACAACCCATCCAACTTGCACTATGTCCTCCTTTGCAAGGGACTAGCGCAGGGAACTAATGAATTAACCAATATTCCTCCATCTTTGATGATTGTTTTGCAGGAATTCAAGGATGTGTTCCCCGAAGAGCTCCCACATGGATTATCTCCTCTTCGTGTCATCGAACATCGCATTGACCTCATCCCCGACGCACCCCTTCCAAACCACGCCGCCTATCGCACGAACCCGGAGGAGACAAAGGAGATTGAACATCACATCAACCAACTCGTCTCCAAAGGTTTGATCCAAGTGAGTAGTAGTCCAAGTGCGGTACCCGTGATTCTTGTTCCAAAAACGGATGATATGTTACGGTTATGCATGGACTGCCGTCCAATCAATGCTATCACCGTGCGTTATCGACATCCTATACCACGTCTTGATGACATGCTTGATGAGCAGTGTGGAGCCACTATTTTTTTGAAAATTGATCTTCGTAGTGGTTACCATCAAATACGCATGGCTAAAGGTGATGAGTGGAAAACTGCCTTCAAGACCAAACTTGGTCTCTATGAATGGTTGGTTATTCCCTTTGGTTTATCTAATGCCCCATCCACCTTCATGCGCCTTATGAATAACATCTTGTGTTCTCTCATTGGAAAAAGTGTTGTTGCCTATTTCTGTAACATCCCAGCATTAGAGCTTAGAAATAAGCTGAACACAGGTGTGTGCATTGCATTCATGCATAGAAAATCCAGATAATTTTCGCACGTTTCAATAAAACTTTTCAAAGTGATTGAAGCTTCTCTTAACTTGGTGGAACTGAAGTAGATCATCAAGTTAACTACGATAAGTTTCAATATGACCTTTGCTAAAACCTTATCTTTGGGTAATATAATTTGATCTAAGGGTAGATCAAATGTAATAAAACTAAGTCACAACACACTATTTAATAAGGAGTACTTGATCTTCTAGAGATCATTACATGGTATTCCATACCACAACTCAAGGATGAATACTTAATATTCTAAAGATGATATTAAGATATTATCTACCACAAACCTTGAATAGCAAGTTAAGTACATAACTTAAGTAAAGAAACTTTATAATTAAATCTTGAAACACTTGTTTGCCATAGTTGTTCCTACCATGGGTATCATGGTAGTTCTTAAACATTTACTCTTATTACAAATAGAGTAGAAAGGAAAGTCAAGCCAAGACCATCCATTACATATGCTTAGTGTCATGATAATAGGTGACATTCCTATTTGACCAAGTCCTAGTGTCTGTTGGTCATCAATGTGTGTGATCAATTCTTGACCTAGAACTTATTGACTCATAGAGTTTAAACTATTGTGTTGACCTTCCAAATACCTTAAGTAAATTAATCTGAATGGAATGTGATCCTTAGTGGAGATCAAACCATTTGATGTTGGAGGAGTTAACTCACTCCTGAGTTAACTAGAAGCAGTATATAAATCCAAGAAGTAACTAGTGATCATGAAGCTATAAGGAAGCTAGTAGTATTAGAGTATCCAATGATAATCTTGTTAAGCCAAGTGGCATAAACTTAAAGTAAGTTTTCTTAACAATATAAGTCTATAGAGAGACTAATACAAGTTTACTACTTAGTTGAGTATAAATCTCGATCAGACAATTAGAAGCCTAAGCTTTGTTTGATCAAATGATGGTGGTCATTATTCTCAAGTCACTTGAGAATAGATGACTAGGTGTTGAGGAAGATTTGTGAGTATAGCAAGATAGATAAAGCCTAGTAAGATGAATCATCTAGCTTGAACGTGAGAAGTCAAGCTAGAGTTTGATGAAGTATATAATATGAGTTGAATGGAGTAGTTAGAGGCATAGTGCTTTAGCCAAGCTAATACAAGAACAAACTTGTATTATGGGAGTAGTACCATACCTATTTTATAGGATTGTTATCACATGTGATATATAGAGAAAACTATAACCTTGCAAGCCTTGGAAGTAGTTGCAAGATAGAAGTTAAGGAAGTTAATAGATGGAGTTAGCAGTAGCTACATTGATAGGTGCATCAATGGTACTTAATTAAGAAGAGTTATATACTAGGAGTAAGAATGGAGTAATGTTGAAGTGGCATGAGCATGTCATCATATGATGATGGATATGGTGGAGTCAGATGATTGTCTTATTCAGGAAGATCTGATCTTTGTGAATAAGATAAGAGAGATATATAGAGTATATTTAGGAAAGGAATTCCTTATCTCAAGATATCTTTGGTGAGGTATTAAGGTAAGGATTCTTTAGAAGCCTTAACCAAGATCTTATCAAGCCATGACAGACCCATGTCTACCTCATTGTCCAAAACCCTAGAATTAAGTTAATAGTGGAACCATTCTTGTTTCTACACAACCAATGGAAAGGTATCTCGTGGGAAAATGAAGTTCTTAAGAGATAAGTAGAATACCAGTTGAGAGTGTTTATAGATGGAAGCCTTGTCTACTTTATTGTATTGAATCCTAATAAAGAACCTAGTCTCATAGAACCATCAAGATCACATTAGGAAAGTATTATAATGTATCTATACTAATTCTTCTATGAAACCAAGTGTAAATAGAATTTTATTTAAATCATTAACCATCTCAATCATTGACAATAACCATTACCATGGGAAAATGGAAATCATTTTCTATATAGGAAATAAATTCTTGAAACCCTAATTCATATTAATGTTTTCATTAATGAAAAGGACTCTTCATATAGTTATGAATATTTTTATACACAATAAGAATATGAGAGAAGAGGTTCATACTTGCTTTATACACTAATATTCATAACTTACAAATTTTCTGGATATTTAAATCCTTGATGAAATTCAAATTGAAAAGGATATACTAGAACAGGAAATAGAAACCGAAATAGAAAAGAAAAAACTGTCAGCAGAACCATTCCATGGCCCGTTTATTCCTCGCTTAACCATCGCTCGCGAGCGGTAGAAGAAATAACCCGCTTACTCTGCAGTGGCCCAACACCGGCCTAGGCTCGTGTACCTCTTTGTCATTCTGATCCATCGTCTTCTTCCTCCGATTAAGCTGCTCGCTAGAGAGGCCGCCGACCACTCGATCTCGCCTCGCTGTCGCGAGACCGCCATCGATGCCTCTACGAGGATAAGACTGCCATGACGCCACCCCTATCCATCCTCATCCTCCTCATATTTCCTCTCTTGCGCTCATCCTCTTTCTCATTCCCCTCCTGGTACCGAAACCCTAGCTGCCAGTTGATGAGGTTCCCCGCCATTCCTTAGCTCCCCTAGCCTCTCTAAGCACACCACTGAACTCGCCTTTTTCTTCTCGTTCATCTCAGACACAACACTCAAGCAGACGCATCTCAGATTGTGAGGAATCGAGCTCGACATCTTGCCGGCCGCCGTGACCGTGACCGTCGATTCGTCGCATCAGAAGCTCGCCTGGCTCCACCAACCCTTCCATCACGTTTGTGGTGATCCGCTGAGCATGCCAGTGCTTCCCTATCTCTTTATATCGCTTTAAATCAATCTCGCGACATGCTCCGCCGTGCGCCGCTGTCCTCCGCCGCATAAGCTTGTCGCCGGCAGCCCTTCGGTGACCATTAGGTGGCGGTGTTTCCTTCTATTGACTCAGCTCGATTTTCCGCACCCAACACCAACCGTAACATCACACCATGAGGTCCCGATCATCGTAAGATAGCCTCGCCGTCGTTCAGTCACCGTGGTTCCGGCATGATGATGTCATGGACGAGTCAACCGACGTCATCGTGGGCGTGGTCAGCAAATTGACCAAGGTCAATGCCTACGTGGCCTATGATGTGTTCCCTGGACCCACTAGTCAGTGGCTATGTCTAGATTTAGCATCGTTGTAAAAATAATTAAGTGGGGGGCGACGTCATCATTGACTAGTCCACACTTAGGTGGCATCCAACGTGGCCACTGGCCCATGGGTCAGTGACTTGGGGTAGGAGCAGCCTCGGTATAAAAAGTATTACCAGGTTAGTAAATAGTTAAAATAGTATAGATTTAAATATAAATATAATTTCCAGAAATTTAATAAAAGGATTAAATCTTGTTAATTCTATATCTTTTGTTTTATAATTCAGAAAAATGTATGTAATATATCAAAATGTTCAGACAAATAAAATCTATAATATAAATCTATTGCTATAATTACTTTTCAACTTAAATAAATCATTAGTATTTGTTAGTAAATAATCTATTGTAATAAATCTTAATAATTATATTTTATTACTTAAAATTCATAAAAAAATTAGTATAAAATATCAAAAATCTTAGAAAAACAAAATAAAGACTTATAAATTTGTTTTATACATTTTTGAATCACTTAACTAATATTTGTTCTTTAGTAAGTATTTATAAAGTAAATAAAACTTGTAAAAATCATATCTTATTATTTAGAAGTCACAAAAATACTTATAATATACCAAGATGATCAAAAAAATGAAATCTACACACTAAAAAATATCAACTCGTACTTTGAAGTAAAATAAAAGGTAAAGGTCTAATAAATCTTATTTAAACCCTTTTATTTTATTTTAATTCATTAAAAATATATAAGCCTTTACTATTGTCTTTAGTATTATTTATTAAAGTCTAAAAATATAATGTTTAATTGAAGCTAACGTAAGTCTAACCATTTTAAGTTGTACTTACTAAAACTACCATTCAAAGTTAAGTAAATCTTACTCCAAAAATAGTTTATCACTTATAAATCATCAAGATTTGAATATTAATTCTTTTACAAATTTGGGAATCCACTCTAAAGGCTAAGAAAAGTTTGTAAGTACTCCCTCCGTCCACAAATAACTGACTTGGATTTGTTTAGATTCGAATGTATCTAGACGCATTTTAGTGTATAGATACATTCAAATATAGACAAACCTAAGTCAGTTATTTCTGGACGGAGGGATTTAACATGGGGTAATAGTGTGGTGCCTCAGAGGATAGCTGCCCCCAGTCACCCACCGTAGGATCAATTGGTGGAGATGTGTGCGCATTGTGTTTAGTATCCGCATTATTGTAGCATGCAACACTCAGCTTTCTGCTAATGATCCTGGCACCTGACACCACATGTCTGCAGCACGTGGAGTGAGAAGTGCATGTAGACAAGAAATCTACATTGGCGTACTATCCTTTTTCCTGGTCTGACCTTAGTAGTAGCTAACATGCGACCATCCTTGCCTATATAGATAAGCCATATTAGTCTTCATTTCGCTGCGATAGCCGTTAGCAACCAATACAAAGTCATATTTTTGTACTTTTGCATTTTCACACACCGCTCGTCGTGTTGTGTGGTCGTGTAAATTCATCTCGCATAGTCACTGACTCCGTGTGCAGCCACCTGCTCTGGTCTCATGTACGGATGGGGATACGTGTGCACTGTGACGCTCTCAATGGTCAGAGGCGTCACAGGCAACCAGCGACTCGCAAAAAGACTGGCACGGTAAAATCCCGTGCATAACCGACTTTACGCTGGTGGCACGGGCCATGGGATACCAGAGAGATAACTCTTTGGAATACTATAATTTTGTACAACTTGTTTTTCGGTGGTAGCAGCTGCCATGCCGAGCTGTCATGACACGACAACAGCACTATTGATTTGCGAAGCCAAACAAGCAAGTAGTAGGCCGTTTCAACTCTGGTTACCGGTGCAACCTCTTCACGCCTTGGACATGCCTAGTGGTACGGTACAAAACAACACGGATAACATCTGTCACACTTGTGTAGTCCGGGAAATGATGAATTTCGTGTAAAAAAAAAGGTCCAGCTGGCACAGCAAATAGAACAACACACTGCCATCACAGCTGGGTGGTGATGCCGCGCACACACGGCACCACTCCGGGGTGCATGCAGACTACAGCCCGACAATCCTGTTAGGATTTATTTATTATTGTAAATAAGGAATAATCCTTTCTTGTGTTTTCACGTATGGTTTGCTTGGAACCGACGCTCCTCTCGAACTGCCTCGCGAACACTGCCTCGCGAACGGACACGTCTCTCTGGCTTGTGTCTGTTCACCTTGTATAAATACCTAGACATCGATGGAATAAGAGATCAGTTGAGTCTTTTCAATCCAACACGTTATCAGCACTGCCTCTACCAACTGAGAGCAAAAGCCAAGCACCGGCGATAGCCGGAGAAACAAGAACCAGAGAAGAAGAAAGAAAGGTAAGATCTTTGTCGACGAAGAGATAGAGCCTGAAGGCGACGACATGGACGTCGACGACCCGGAACTCGTCCTACCGCCCCTGCCATGCCCGGTGCACGACTGGGCATCCACGTCGAGGAGGAGGCCACCGAACCTGTGGCGCCCTCGCCACCGGGGTCCCCGGACCTGCCTTCTTCGACTCAGACGCATGAACTGGCGAGCGCCGGGACCGATCCGTCGACCGCTGGCCTCTAGCCGCGCCTTCCCGCGCCGATAGCCGCGCTTGGGGACGTCCTTGACAACAGAGTGTGAAGCTCCGCCGCTGCAGCACCGCCTCCGCGCGCCGCATCCGTGTAGGAGGCGCGCCGAGCCGGCGGACGGTCGGGGGAGTGGAACCCGGTGAGGCTCGGCCTCTCCAACGGCCATTCCATTGGAATGGCGCCCGGGACGCACCTTCCCGAGGATCTTCTTCAAAGGAGGAGGATCGAGCGCCGGGGCCGTCGGCTGCTCGCCGTTGAAAGAACGGCAGCTGGGGCGGGCGGACGTGGTGGAGCGGTCGCCACCGCCGCCGCAGAAAGAGGAGGGGTGGGGACTGATTTCTCGTCAGGGACGGATGCGCCCTCTCCTTACCTTATCTGTTCGGTGGTTTCCAGAAAAATCCAGCGTACGTACGACTTGTGGTAGTCACGTACTCACGCCCACGTTCGTGAAGGATTCCCTAGAAAATAAAATAAAAGAGCAGATCAAAAAAAAAATGCCACGAGCCACCGTATTGGGCTATGCATGTTCGGCCCAATATATTGGAAATTCGATTCTCTTTTTCTGTTTAGCTTTTTAGCTGTTCAGTTTTTGTACATACGTGTTTGTTAATATTATCTAGCATTGACTATGTAGTGTCTGCACATTCAAATGTCAATATTAGATTCTCTGCAAATTTTAATTGATCTATATTGACTATGCTTGATAAAATAATATAATAAATTTTAAATTTGCACACAACTTATGGATTGATTAAATATCATGAATCACTTTGTAGGTCTACGCCATCAAGTTGGCGACTACCTTAAATGAGTTTTATTAGACACAAGGTTGTGTAAAGTACCATAAGAGGTCGGTCTACACTACTTTGCAGTGATTACCTTGTGTTTAAGGCAAAAATGAAAGTACACACGCAAGTGAGATCTACACTACTCGGTAATGACTATCTTCATGTGTCCTACAAATATGATCTACACCACATATGGTGATTATCTATTTATAGAATGTCATATGATGGGTCGGATAGGCTTTTCCTAGACCTTTCAATGGATCAAGCATGTTATTTTGCACACAATTAATTTACTTGTTGGTAAATTAATGGCATGATATTTCTCATGCAGGCTATGGATAACATATCCAAGAAAGAATTTGTTGAACATGTGCTTGATGGCAGAAACTATCTGACCCGGGCCATGGATGTCAAGATTAACTTGTCATTCAGGAATTTGATCAGCACTATAACCACACCTGCTCTAGGTGCTCCTGCTATACCAGAACCGGCAAAGTATGTTGTTTTACACTTCATTAGACATCACCTTGACCCTTCTCTGAAAGATGAGTACATGATGGAGGAAAATCCTCTATCGTTGTGGGACTCCTTAAAGGAGCGCTATGATCAACAGAGATCGGTGATGTTGCCTGAAGCGCAAAGGCAATGGACACTTATCCGTTTTTAGGATTTCAAGTCCATTGCGGCATACAATTCTGCCATGCACCAAATCAACTCTAAGTTGAGATTCTGCAATAGTGCAGTTTCGGATGCAGATCTCATTGAAAAGACGCTCTCTACTTTCCATCCTAGTATGAGGTTGATTGCTGAACAACATCGTAACCAAAAGTATAGGAAGCATTCTGAATTGATATATGTACTTCTTCAGGCAGAAAAGCACAATGAAATTCTTGATAAGAATAATCTTTCCCGTTCAACGGGAACATTGCCGCTACCTGAAGCACATTTCAATTCTTACAATGCTCAAAACTTTCGTGGTTCAAAGAAGAACCATATGAGGTCTAAGGGGAAGTGGAAGCGCAATGAGAATCAGAATAGCCATGGAGTCCAAAAGGGCAAGAATCATTTCAAGAGAAATGATAGGGGTAACAATTCACAAGGTTGTTATCGATGTGGTTGTAACACTCATATTGCAAAGAAGTGTACAACTTCTAAGAATTTGGTGTCGCTGTATCAAACAATCAATCAAAGGCAAGAAGGCCCAAGGGCACCAGTACGAAGCTCACTTCACTGGACCGATGGTCGAGAGTTCCCAAGGTGTTCAACATAACAGTGTTCAAGAGAACATGGAGAACTATGATCAGCCTCAGCAAAAGGAAGGACCAACACTTCATGCTAAAGACATGCTAGTGGATTTCACTTCTACTAGTGACATATATGGAGACCAGCTTTAGTCTCCTCGTAATGTCATAAGTATTGTGATGATGTCCTTTAGAGATATTATGTGTTATAAAATATTTGTGTCATAAGATATATGGTATTATAATAATTATGCAGTCGAACATAATATATTGTAATACGTGAGCAGACATACATAATATGTATTGTATGTATATATTCTATATGAGTTTGGATAAATATTGATTTTTATTCTTTTCTCTATAGAAATCTTCTGAAAAATCCAATGGAGGAGGAAATTTGTTTAGCGGACAGTGAAGCCTCTAACATAATATTACGGGAGGTTAAATACTTCCAAACTCTAAAAAAGAGTAAGGGGAATGTCATGACTATCGGTGGTCGTGACACCGTCATTGTTGGTTTTGGTCAGGCCACATTCACACTCCCAAATGGTACGAAGCTTATGATCCAGGAGGCATTGTTGTATCCGGATTCAACTCGTACATTGCTGAGTTTTAAGGACATCCGGAGTAATGGCTACCACATCGAAACTCATGAAGATGGTGAGGTTGAAAGCCTACTCATAACTCAGAAAAAGGGTTCCGAAAGGAAGACCCTTGAGAAACTTTCTGCTCTATCTTTTGGATTGTATTATATATACATAAAGCCAGTGCCACATTTGGCATATAAAATAATTTTCCAAAATCTTGATAAATTCAAGATATGGCATGATCGCCTGGGTCACCCTAGTGTGGGGATGATGAGGAAAATTATAGATGGTTCAATTGGACACAACATAACGGTTGCTAATTTCCCCAAATCCTCGGATTTTGTATGCACTACATGTGCAACTGGGAAATTCATCACTAGACCCTCGTATCTGAAGGTCAAGAGTGAATCACTAAATTTTCTTGAATGCATTCAAGGAGGTATATATGGTCCAATTCAACCGTTATCGGGACCATTCAGATATTTTATGGTACTCATTGATGCATCTACAAGATGGTCAAATGTTTGTCTCATATCGATAAGGAACCATGTATTTGCAAAGCTGATTACTCAAATCATAAAATTGAGAGCTAATCATCCTGAACATAGGATAAAATCCATCAGAATGGATAATGCTGCCAAATTTAGTTCACGAGCATTCAATGATTACTGCTTAGCTTTGGGCATAACTGTGGAGCATTCTGTACTGTATGTACACACACAAAATGGTCTTGCGGAATCACTTATCAAGAGGATCAAGTTGATAGCAAGACCGCTCCTACAAAATTGTAATATCCCAACTTCATGTTGGGGACATGCGGTGTTACATGCCGTGGAATTGATACAAATTCGACCAACTGCATACCATACGGCTCCCCGTTGCAGTTAGTGCGTGGAAATCAACCAAGTATTCCCCACCTTCGAAGATTCGATTGCGCTGTGTACGTGTCGATATCACCACCTCAGCATACATCGATGGGTCCACATAGAATGATGGGTATCTATGTGGGGTACACTTCTCCGTCGATTATGAAGTACCTGGAGCCTCTAACAGGGGATCTCTTCACTGCCCGGTACGCTGATTGCATCTTCGATGAGGATAATTTTCCGGCATTAGGGGGAGAAAATGACCAGCCATGAAATAGATTGGAATGTTGAAGGCATTTAGTCTTTAGATCCACGTACGAATGAATCTAAACTGGAGGTTCAGAGGATAATAAATTTGCAAAATATTGCAAATAATCTGCCAGATGCATTTACTGACTATAAAGGTGTTACTAAATCCCATGTTCCCGCTATGAATGTCCCAGAGAGATTTGATATAGCTAAGAACACTCAACTACCCAAGAGGGGGAGAAATCTGGACAAAAAGGACAAAGCTTCTCAGAAACGTCTGCGGGGAATGAGGATCTCTAAAACAGTAAATGTAGGTCAACCGTGGGTTAACGTTCAACCAAGTGTTGAAGAAAGACACCTAAAGGATGTTCATCATCCAGGGCCCAGCACAAGTATGCACACAAATATAGGTGCTAGGAGATTGGAACACCTCGATTCAATCGTTGAGGGAAATCACGATGAGTCTGAATGTATTGAAGAGATTTCTACAAACTATATAGAATCAGGAGAATCATTCAATAGAAAGTCTACAAATGTCGACATATTTTTCTCCTCAAATATTGCAAATGACCTGGCATTGGACCGTGAACCTAAGACCATGGCAGAGTGTATGAAATGCTCGGACTGGTCCAAATGGATGGTTGCAATTGAGGATGAACTGCGCTCACTTACCAAGAGAGGGGTATTTACTGCAGTAATACCTACTCCTCAGAATGTTTTCCCCGTTGGGGCAAAATGGGTTTTTGTTCAGAAAAGGAACGAAAACAATGAGGTGGTGAGATATAAGGCGAGGCTTGTAGCACAAGGTTTTACACAGAAACCTGGTATCGATTACGATGAAACATATTCTCCTGTGATGAGTGGAATCACATTCCGATACTTGATATCACTGGCAGTGCAAATGAATTTGTATATCCAATTGATGGATGTGGTGACCGCATATTTATATGGGTCACTGGATACGGATATCTACATGAAAGTCCCTGAGGGAATGAAGATTTCGGATCCGAAGGCTGATCGCAAAATGTACTGCATAAAGCTACAGAGGTCGTTATACGGCTTGAAGCAGTCGGGTAGAATGTGGTACAACCGACTAAATGAGTTCTTTTTGCAGAAAGGGTACTTGAATGATGATGATTGCCCATGTGTATTCATCAAGAAATCTACTAATGGATTTTGTATAATCTCTGTGTATGTGGATGATTCGAATATCATTAGTACTACACAAGAGATACATGAGGCTAGTAATCATCTTAAGACGGAATTTGAGATGAAAGATTTGGGTAAAACCAAATTTTGTCTCGGTTTACAACTTGAACATATTCCTTCTGGAATATTGGTTCATCAGTATGATTATATCCAAAAGATATTGGAGAAATTTAATATGGATAAAGCATACCCGTCAAAAACACCTATGGTTGTTAGGTCTCTTGATAGAGACAAAGACACTTTTAGACCTAAGGATGACGATGAAGAGGTATTGGGACCAGAGTTCCCATACCTTAGTGCAATTGGTGCACTAATATATCTAGCAAACTGCACGAGACCTGATATATCGTTTGCAGTTAATCTGTTGGCTAGATACAGCGCATCATCGACAAAAAGATATTGGGTTGGTGTGAAGAATATTTTAAGATATCTTCAGGGCACCAAAGATCTTGGTTTATTCTATCAGAAAAATCAAGAGAGAACCATGGTGGGGTATTGTGATGCTAGATACTTATCAGATCCCCATAATGCTAGATCACAGACTGAATTTGTCTTCTTACATGGAGGTACAACCTTCTCTTGAAAGTCGACAAAGCAAACATTGGTGACTACGTCTACAAATCATTCTGAGATAATTGCTTTGTATGAAGCATCACGGGAATGTATATGGCTTCGCAGAATGATGAACTTTGTTCAAGGTTCAAGTGGGATTGGTTCGCTAGAATCACCCACCATTATCTATGAGGATAATGCTGCTTGTATTATACAGATGCAGACAGGTTATATTAAGAGCAATATTATAAAGCATATTGCTCCTAAGCTGTTTTATCCCCATGAGCTACAAAAGAGTGGGGAAATAAATATTTTGCAAACGAAGTCATGTGATAACCTCGCTGATTTATTTACCAAGTCTTTACCAAGTTCGTTGTTTCACAAATATGTACATGGAATTGGTATGAGGAGACTTCGTGACTTGCAAATTTTAGAGGGAGAAATCTCCCAGGTTATGACCTGTTGAAGATCATTAGATCTTCCGTATTGCACTCTTTTCCTTTGTGAGTTTTTCCTAACGGTTTCTCGCGTAAGGTTTTTAATGAGGCAATATAAGTACAAGTATGGACTACATATGTCATTTTCTCCTTATTTTCCCACGGGGTTTTCAGAAGGAGTTTTTCATGGCATATTGTGTATTTCTCTTCTATTTTTCCCACAAGGTTTTTGGAGGAGATTATTCCCAGGATGATCGGTCGCAAGGACAAGCAAGGATTAGAAGGAGTATTAGGATTTATTTATTACTGTAAATAAGGAATAATCCTTCCTTGTGTTTCCATGTATGGTTTGCTTGGAACCGACGCCTCCTCGAATCGCTCATGACGGAACCTCTCTCGCTTGTGTCTGTTCACCTTGTATAAATACCTAGACATCTATGGAATAAGAGATCAGTTGATTCATTCAGTCATCTACTACTCGTTTCAATCTAACAAATCCAAGCGTCTTGTAGTGCCACATCCCCGGTAACACAACAAATGACAGACATATGCCAGCACAAATCTCAACACAAATCGTACGATGTTGGCTAGGAGGACAGCTATCCCCCTTGGCAGCAAATCCACACTCATTTAACATGATGCCATTCCCATGTTCATAGAAATGAGTATTAATTCTATAATAAGTAAGTGATTCTATCCACTTATAAAATCAACTAAAATAGTATATTGTTTATCACAAGAATCCTATGCACTTGTAACATAACCAAACTCTTATTTACTAATTCTTTTACCGGTTTAGGAATCCACCTAAAGAATTAAACCAAGTTTTTAAGTAGTTTAAGTGATGCCTTATTTATGCTTATAAAAGGTAAGCATTAATAAGAAAGTAAGTCTATTCACTTATAACTCTAATAAAACACCAACTCTAATAAAACACCATCTCATTCAAGTAATAACATTTAAATTCTAACTTTGTAGAATGTTAAGAAGTAAACCATCTACAATGTGATGCCTTATTCAACACATGCAAATTTCCACCACTTATGCTAAGATTGTTTAAGGTAGTAATGTTTTCCTCTTTAATAACCTTAGCTAATAAGAAAAACCTTAAAGTGTTAGTTTAAGTTTGAATACTTTTTACTTTGTAAAAGTAATCTTTCCTCAAAAGTTATTCTTTTAAGAAACATTAAAAGTAATCTTTAAACACTTGTTTAAAAGCTCTACTTGATTCGTAATCTTGTTTAAGAAGTATTTTAGATACCATGATCCATTTGAATGCTTCCGTATTATATACTACTTGTTGTATTTACTTATTGTTTCACACACTCTCACAAGCCTTAATAAGAAGCACAAGTTGGAAACTGGTATAAAAGTGCAACACATTCCAAATCACTCATCACAAACTCCAAACCCTAGATCAGATACGACTATTCCAGGGTTTCACGTTTATCAAATTGCATTACATTACTTATGCATTGTTGCATATTGCTTCTTTAAACATTAGTCCTTACGGACCAATGATGCTATTTACAGAATTTGGATCTTCTATTGTCTTGAAGACCGTGAGTGTATAATCTTGCAATCACAAAAGGCAAGTTCACAACTTACTCATGTCCTTTGATTATTTTCTATGCTTGTAACTCAACTATGTCATCACCTGCATTTCAAAAAGGTAGAAAACACTATTTTCACAATTAAGTGGAAATATTGGTTACTAATCCAGGGTGATCAGCTAATCTATAATAACTGGCAATGGAAACGCCATTGTACAGTAATGTATCATCTAGGACTTAACAACCAATGTCGCCAGTGATTCTAGCGCCGTATATTATGTGTCAACCATGAGATTTGGAATGGGACGGAGAAGTCAGCTGTATCTTCTTCCTTTCATATGGAGGCAAGTGATGGGTTCGTAGCATGGAAAACAAAAATTTTCTACCGCAAGAACGAACAAAACCCAGATCTAATCTAGATAAAAGCCAAGATCTAATCTATTAGACATGTGCAACGAGATAGATCTGTACTAACCCTTGTAGATCCGAAAGCCTTGTGCGAGATCGGATCTCGTGGTTGATGTAGATGATCACTTGCCGATCTCAAGATAGAGTAGACGATCCTTCCGGCGCCATGTTCCGGCAGCGCTTCCGCAGTCGGTCACACGTGCGGAGTCGATGCAGACCTTCCTCTCCCTATTCCAGCGAGCAGCGGAGGTAGTAGATCTCTCCATGGAATTCCAGCAGCACGACAGCGTGGTGGTGGTGGTGGAGTAGAGAATTTTGTAGGGCTTCGCCTAAGCCAGAGCAGAGCGAAGGAGGATGAGAGAGGCAGCTAGGGCAAGGAGTGGAGGGGCAAGGGGGGTGGCGCCTCCACCCCTCTATATATAGAGCGAGGGGTGTGGCCTAGGGATCCCACCCCTAGGCCCACCTCCTAGGGCCGGCGCACAAGGGAGAGGGGGGAGGGAGTTTCCTTCCCCCCAAGTCTTCCCCTTTCCTTTCTTGGTTTTCAAGTAAAGTCCACGGAACCTTCTGGAACTTTCCGGAACATTCCGAAACCTTCTAGAATCCCCATATAAACACTCCGGAACATTTCCGAACCTAGAAAATGATCTCCATTATATGAATCTTATTCTCCGGACAATTCCAGATCTCCTCGTGATGTCCCAGATCCAATCCGAGACTCTGAACTACATTCGGTCTCCAACGCATATTCCATATCTACCTAAACAACATCGAACCTTAAGTGTGTCACCCTACGGTTCATGAATATGCAGACATGATGGAGACACCTCTCCGATCAATAACCATCAACGGGGTCTGGAGATCCATAATGGCTCCCACATACTCAACGATGACTTCGTGATCGATAGAACCATTAACATACGAAACCAATTCCCTTTGTCACGCGATACTCTACTTATCCGAGGTTTGATCGTTGGTATCTCCATACCTAGTTCTACCTCGTTACTGATAAGTACTCTTTACTCGTTCCATGATATGTCATCCCTTGTGACCTAGTCACATGCTTGCAAGCTAACTAGATGACATTCCACCGAGAGGGCCCAGAGCATATCTATCCGTCATATGGATGGACAAATCCCAATCTTGGTCCATGTGCTTCAACACATACTTTCAGAATACCCAATGACACCTTTATAACCACCCGCCATTTAAGCGGTGTTTGATGTCATCAAAGTACCCATCCGGTGATGGTGATTAACATAACCTCATAGTTGAAGGATTAGGTTACTATGCATTTGAAAGCTTGTAGCAATACGAACTTAATGACTTGATCTTATGCTACACATACTATGGGTGTGTGTCCATCACATCATTCTCCTAATGATATAACCTTGTTATTAATGACATCCAATGTCCATGATTAGGAAACCATGATCATCAACTAATCAACAAGCTAGTTCAACAAGAGGCTTACTAGGGACTCTTTTATGTTTACAAACACATGTATTAGTGTTTCCTTATAATACAATTATAGCATGGGATGCAAACATTCATCATAAACATAAAGATATAATAATAACCACTTTTATTATTGCCTCTTGGGCATATCTCCAACAGTCTCCCACTTGCACTAGAGTCAATAATCTAGATTACATGATAATATACCTAACACCCATGGCGTTCTGGTGTTGGTCATGCTTTGCTCTAGGGAGAGGTTTAGTCAACGGATCTGCCACATTCAGATCAGTGTGTACTTTGAAAATCTTTATGTCACCATCTTGGACATACTCGTGAATAGCATGGAAACGTAGCTTGATGTGCTTCAGCTTGCTATGTGACCTTGGCTCCTGTGCATTAGCTATGGCACCTATGTTGTCACAGTAGATGGCCATCGGGTCCAACGCACTAGGAACCACGCCAAGTTCAGTAATGAACTCCTTCATCCATATGGCTTCTTGTGCAGCCTCCGAAGCAACTATGTATTCCGATTGAGTTGAAGATTTCGCCACAACACTTTGCTTGGCACTCCTCCAGCTCACTGCAGCACCATTCAAAATAAATACATATCCATACTATGACTTCGAGTCATCTGGATCGGTGTTCCAACTAGCATCGGTAATCGCTACAACAAGTCGTTCATCACCTCCATAAGAAAGAACCATATCCTTAGTCCTATTTAGGTACTTTAGGATATTCTTGATCATTGTCCAGGCTCCATTCCAGGATCACTTTGATATCTGCTAGTCAAACTAACAGCATGTGCTATATCCGGTCTTGTACACAGCATGGCATACATGATAGAACCTATGGCCGAGGCATAGGGAATATTATTCATTTTCTCTCTATCTTCTGCCGTAGCTGGACTTTGAGTCTTACTCAAGGTCTTACCTGGCAACATGGGCACGAACCCTTTCTTGCTCTCTTCCATTCTAAACTTCTTTAGAATTTTTTCCAAGTATGTACTTTGTGAAAGCGCTATTAGGCGTCTTGATCTATCTCTATAAATCTTGATGCCTAGAATATATGCCGCTTCGCCAAGATCCTTCATTGAAAAACTATTATTCAAATAGGCTTTGACACTATTAAGAATTTCTATGTCATTCCCAATCAACAATATGTCATCTACATATAGTACTAGGAATGCTATAGAGCTCCCACTCACTTTCTTGTAAATACAAGCTTCTCCATAAGTTTGTATAAATCCAAAGTTTTTGATTACTTTATCAAAACGTTGATTCCAACTCCGGGATGCTTGCTTTAGTCCATAAATGGAGCGCTGAAGTTTGCATACCTTGTTAGCATCTTTAGGATCGACAAAACCCTTGGGTTGTACCATATACAACTCTTCCTCAATGTCTCCATTGAGGAATGCCGTTTTGACATCCATCTGCCAAATCTCATAATCGAAATATGCAGCAATTGCTAACAAAATCCTCACAGACTTTAGCTTCGCTACTAGTGAGAATGTCTCATCGTAGTCAACTCCTTGAATTTGTTGGAACCCTTTCGCGACAAGTCGAGCTTTATAGACGGTAACATTACCATCAGCATCTGTTTTTCTTTTGAAAATCCATTTGTTCTCGATGTTCTTTACGGCCATCCGGTAAGTCCACCAAAGTCCACACTTGGTTTTCGTACATGGATCCCATTTTGGATTTCATGGCTTCTAGCCATTTGTCAGAATCTAGGCTCACCATAGCTTCTTCATACGTCGCAGGGTCATTAGTGTTGTCCACCAACATGACGTTCAATGCAGGGTCATACCAATCAGGAGTGGTACGAACCCTCGTTGACCTGCGAGGTTCAGCAACAACTTCGTTCGAAGTTTCATGATCACCATCATGAGCTTCCACTCCAATTGGTGCAGGCGGCACAAAAACATCTTCCGGTGCTGCACTACTCTCAACTCTGAGAGAAGGTTCAATAACCTCGTCGAGTTCTACTTTCCTTCCAGTCACTTCCTTCGAGAGAAACTCCTTCTCAAGAAAGGATCCATTCTTGGCAACGAAAACTTTGCCTTCGGATCTATGATAGAAGGTATACCCAATTGTTTCTTTAGGGTATCCTATGAAGACGCATTTCTCCGCTTTGGGTTCAAGCTTATCAGGTTGTAACTTCTTTACATACGCTTCGCAACCCCAAACTTTAAGGAACGACAACTTAGGTTTCTTTCCAAACCACAATTCGTACGGTGCCGTTTCAACGGATTTAGATGGTGCCCTATTTAAAGTGAATGCGGATGTCTCTAATGCATAGCCCCAAAATGATAGCGGTAAATCTGTAAGAGACATCATAGATCGAACCATATCTAAGAGAGTTCGATTACGACGTTCGGACACACCATTACGCTGTGGTCTTCCCGGCGGTGTCAATTGCGAAAGTATTCCACATTTCTTTAAATGCATGCCAAACTCATAACTTAGATATTCACCTCCGCAGTCAGAACGCATAAATTTAATCTTCTTGTTACGATGATTTTCCACTTCACTTTGAAATTCCTTAAACTTCTCGAAAGTTTCGGACTTATGTTTCATAAAGTAGACATACCCATATCTACTTAAGTCATCCGTGAAAGTGAGAACATAATGATATCCACCACGCGATGCTAAACTCATTGGGCCGCACATATCGGTATGTATTATATCCAATAAGTCTGTAGCTCGCTCCATTATTCCAGAGAATGGAGTCTTAGTCATTTTTCCCATTAGACATGCTTCGCATCTCTCAAGTAATTCAAAATCAAGTGATTCAAGAAGTCCATCAGAATGGAGTTTCTTCATACGCTTCACTCCAATGTGACCAAGATGATAGTGCCACATGTATGTAGAATTATCATTCAATTTTGTTCGTTTAGCATCTATGTTGTGAACATGTGTATCACTACTATCGAGATTCAGTAAGAATAAACCATTCATCTCAGGTGCATTACCATAAAAGATATTACTCATATAAATCGAACAACCTTTATTCTCGGACTTAAAAGAGTAACCGTCTCGCAATAAACAAGATCTAGATATAATGTTCATGCTTAACGCAGGCACCAAATAACAATTATTCAAAAACTAATCACGAAGGTAGCTGTAGAGGGAGCGTGCCGACGGCGATCACATCAATCTTGGAGCCATTTCCAACGCGCATCATCACCTTGTCTCTCGCCAGTCTTCGCTTATTCCGCAGCTCCTGTTTCGAGTTACAAATATGAGCAACCGAACCAGTATCAAATACCTAGGCACTACTACGATTACTAGTAAGATACACATCAATAACATGTATATCGAATATACCTTTCTTCTTGATGTTGCCGTTCTTCAGATCCGCCAGGTACTTGGGGCAGTTACGCTTCCAGTGACTAGCACCCTTGCAATAGAAGCATTCAGTTTCAGGCTTAGGACCAGCCTTGGGCTTCTTAGCAGGTGCGGCAGCTTTCTTGGCGTCCTTCTTGAAGTTGCCCTTGTTCTTAGGCTTGCCCTGTTTCTTGAAATTGGTGGTCTTATTGACCATCAACACTTGGTGCTCCTTCTTGATCTCCACTTCAGCAGTTTTCAGCATGGACGATAGTTCAGGCAACATCTTGTTCATGCAGTGCATATTGTAGTTCATCACAAAGTTCTTATAACTCGGTGGCAGTGATTGGAGGACACGGTGAATCCCTAACTCATTAGAAATTGTTATCCCCAACTCTTGGAGCTTGTTTGCGTGCCCAGACATGGTGAGCACGTGCTCGCTAACGGAGCTACCCTCTTCCATCTTACACTTAAAGAACTTTTCGGAGGCCTCATAGCTCTCCACGCCCGCGTGAGTCTCAAAAATCAGCCTGAGCTCTTTAATGATCTCCAACGGGTCGTGGTGCTCAAAGCGCTTCTGAAGCTCCGTTTCTAAACCGTACAGGATGGCACACTGAACTGTGGAGTAGTGATTTTTCCGAGTGGCGTAAACATTCTTTACGTCATCGGTGGCATCTTCTGCAGGTGGGTCACCTAGCGGTGCTTCGAGCACATAGGTCAACTGACCAGCCCTGAGGACAACCTTCAGTCCACGGAACCAGTCTATGAAGTTGCTTCCATTGTTCTTAAGCTTTTCTTTCTCTAGGAACGCATTGAAATTGATGGAGAGGTTCGCCATAATCTACAACAAATTTGCAAGTAGTTTAGACTAAGTTTAAGACAAATTGAGTTCTATCTTAATTCTTAAATTAACTAGGTGAACTCCCACTCAAAACAACATCCCTCACGTTGTCTTAGTGACTACACGAACCAAATCCACTACACCAAGTCCGATCTTCACGAGATAGTTTCATCGGCGAACAATCTTCATGTTCATCATATCATTTATATGACTCATGCTCTACCTTTCGGTATTCCGTGTTCTGAGACCATGTTTGTACATGCTAGGCTCGTCAAGATTAACCTTAGTTTCCGCATGTGCAAATCTGGCTTGCACCCGTTGTATGCACACGTAGAATATATCACATCCGATCATCACGAGATGCTTCGAAACGACGAGTCTTAGCAATAGTGCCAACTAAGGACGAACACTTTATTACTTGTTATTTAGTGAGAGGGATCATCTTATAATGCTATCGTCGCGATCTAAGCAATACAAGATGCATAAAGGATTAACATCACAGGCAATTCATAATTAGTGTGATATGATATGGCCCTTTCTTCTTATGCCTTTGATCTCCATCTCCAAGGCATGGACATGATCTCCATCATCACCGCATTAAGGCCAAGGTCATGGCCGCTTCATGGTTGTCCATCATCACTAGAAACTATTACAACTACTTGGAATAAAGCTATTACAAGATGAATAGACACGCAGGTCTTAACAGAATTAAAGACAACCATTAGGCTCCTGCCGGTTGCCATATTACAACAAGGATCATTGCATACATCAAATATAATCACAATCACATGATGGCCATATCACATCACAAAACCCCTGCAAAAACAAGTTAGACGCCTCTAATTTTCTTTGCATGTTTTACGTGGTTTGGGGCTTTCGAATAAGAACGGATCTTACCTACGAAACTGAACCACAACGTTGATACAAGTGCTATCAAGTGCAAAGTGTAAATTGGATCTATACTATGGTGAGAGAGACAGACACCCGCAAAGCCACTTGTGCAAAGCAAGTTACACGTCAAGCGTGGATCAAGTCTCATGTGCGATGACATGTAATGTTAGCCCGAGCCGCTTATCCCACCATACCGCAAGATGCAAAGTACACAAAGCAAAAGACGGCACGAGCACCAACGCCCACAAAACCATTGTGTTCTACTCGTGCAACAGATCTACGCATAGACACGGCTCTGATACCACTGATGGGTTCGTAGCATGGAAAAAAAATTCTACCGCAAGAACGAATAAAACCTAGATCTAATCTAGATAAAAGCCAAGATCTAATCTATTAGACATGTGCAATGAGATAGATCTGTACTAACCCTTGTAGATCCGAAAGCCTTGTGCGAGATCGGATCTCGTGGTTGATGTAGACGATCACTTGCCGATCTCAAGATCGAGTAGACGATCCTTCCGGCGCCGTGTTCTGGTAGCGCTTCCGCAGTCGGTCACACGTGCGGAGTCGATGCAGACCTTCCTCTCCCCGTTCAGCAAGCAGAGGTAGTAGATCTCTCCACGGAATTCCAGCACGACGGCGTGGTGGTGGTGGTGGAGTAGAAATTCTGCAGGCTTCGCCTAAGCCAGCAGCGAGTGAAGGAGGAGGAGAGGCGGCTAGGGCAAGGAGTGGAGGGTCAAGGGGGTGGCGCCTCCACCCCTCTATATAGAGGGGGGGTGCGGCCTAGGGTTCCCACCCCTAGGCCCACCTCCTTGGGCCGGCGCACAAGGGAGAGGGGGGAGGGAGTTTCCTTCACCCCAAGTCTTCCCCTTTCCTTTCTTGGTTTTCAAGTAAAGTCCACTAACGCTCGCAACTTTCCAAATATTCAAACCTTCTAGAATCCCCATATAAACACTCCTAACATTTCAACCTAGAAAATGATCTCCATTATATGAATCTTATTCTCCGGACAATTCCGGATCTCCTCGTGATGTCCCAGATCCAATCCGAGACTCCGAACTACATTCGGTCTCCAACGCATATTCCATATCTACCTAAACAGCATCGAACCTTAAGTGTGTCACCCTACAGTTCGTGAATATGCAGACATGATGGAGACACCTCTCCGATCAATAACCATCAGCGGGATCTGGAGATCCATAACGGCTCCCACATACTCAACGATGACTTCGTGATCGATAGAACAATTAACATACAAAACCAATTCCCTTTGTCACGCGATACTCTACTTATCCGAGGTTTGATCGTTGGTATCTCCATACCTAGTTCTACCTCGTTACTGATAAGTACTCTTTACTCATTCCATGATATGTCATCCCTTGTGACCTAGTCACATGCTTGCAAGCTAACTAGATGAAATTCCACCAAGAGGGCCCAGAGCATATCTATCCGTCATATGGATGGACAAATCCCAATCTTGGTCCATGCGCTTCAACACATACTTTCAGAATACCCAATGACAACTTTATAACCACCCAGTTATGAAGCGGTGTTTGATGTCATCAAAGTACCCATCCGGTGATGGTGATTAACATAACCTCATAGTTGAAGGATTAGGTTACTATGCATTTGAAAGCTTGTAGCAATACGAACTTAATGACTTGATCTTATGCTACACTTACTATGGGTGTGTGTCCATCACATCATTCTCCTAATGATATAACCTTGCTATTAATGACATCCAATGTCCATGATCAGGAAACCATGATCATCAACTAATCAACAAGCTAGTTCAACAAGAGGCTTACTAGGGACTCTTTTATGTTTACAAAACACACATGTATTAGTGTTTCCTTATAATACAATTATAGCATGGGATGCAAACATTCATCATAAACATAAAGATATAATAATAACCACTTTTATTATTGCCTCTTGGGCATATCTCCAACAGCAAGATGACCTTATCATGACGCTAGGATTCCTTGTGTGGATCCAGCATATGGGTGGGCACCCTTAGGCCCCATGATTTTGGTGTCTAGATTATCTATGAGTGGCTATCGGAGGTATAGTTAGACCTTTATGGAGCTTGCCAGGGGCATCACCAGCTCATAGAGTCTTCGGGAACTCATCAGGGTTATAGCTTGCCCTAAATTGGGGGCTTAACGGAGATGGAGCTCGGACCGGAGGATCGTGCAGACATATGGGGTCGCGGAGAGGGAAGTGATTGGCTTGGATCTTAGACTAGGCCCCACACCAAGGAAGTGTGGATGAGAATGCAACTCGGTTGTGAAACAAAGCTAAGGTCTCTTGTGGGAAAAGTGATGCACCTCTGCAGAGTGTAAGAATTGTGACATGTTACTCCCTGTTCCGGAAAGGAGCTACAAACGCGACAAGAAAGGAACTCCAGGAAGTTTTGGTCAACCTGTGAAGGCTGTCGGACATAGTTTTCAGAATAAAAGCAATCTTTGAAGAAATGTTTACGAAACCTGCATTGCCTATGACCTATGGTCTGTGGCTGTAGAGATAGTGCATCATACACTCCTTTTTAGTGAACTTGCTGAGTACGCTCATACTCAACCGTACCTTCTTAACCCTTGCTAGGTTCTAAGCTATTGAAGATGACGTCAACATCAATTTCTGCTCAAGAAACCATCATCGACAACTCAAGTTCTTCAATAAAGTCAATGAAGTCAACATATACATCAGCTGAAGTGAAGATAAAGTGACGGTTTAGATAGGAGTAGATTCTCTAGCCATAAAACCTACTTCTGTAGAGCATTGCAATAGCAGCAATGGCAATCCAAATAATTTAGATACTAGTCTTAGTTACTCGATAGTTCCGAGTTATGAATTCTGGTTCTTCTTTGTAAGAAGTTTCTTTCTCTCTCTTTAACCAAGAGTGTTCTCTGGATCTTTTGTAAAGAGTCGAGTTGTAATCTATAGTCATGTCTTGGACCTGCTATGTTTCTGTTGTACCACTCTGAGGGATGTAATACTAGTGAACGGTGTTTCATTGGTGTTATGTCAATGAGTATAGTGTACTACATCATGCAGTGGTATGCTGGGTCACCGCAGCTGGTATCAGAGCATATGCTTTGACCTTAGGATTAAAACCCTTTTAGGAAGATCTGTAGGTTGGATAGTGACTATAGGAGCCATCTTATCTAAACCAAGACTTATGATGAGTATCCACTTGAGGATAAATCCTGTCACACTTAAGTTGGATGTTCTTATCATCTTTTTAATGATTAGTTATATGTCTTCTCTAGAGAATTACCATTTTAGTGTTGATCTAAATAGGTATAACACCATTAAGATATCTGTAGTAGTTGAAATATCAAAGAAGATTACGACTAAGATTAGGATATCATGTGGAGTAGTATTAGTGATGGAGTTTGTATTTAGAAACCCTGTGAAGTAGCATAATCTTACCACTAGTTGATATCACTATATCATATAGGGTAGATCATTAGAGTAATTATAGATACAACTGGAAGTAATCATGTGGCATCCACTTGATAATTCCATGTGATGGAGTGTAATTTTGTAAAAAAATATTAATAGTAAGCCAATAAGAATAGTGGTCATGGTGAGATTAGTTCTTTAATCATGATGAGGAGGTAAATCTAGACAAGTTCGTGGTGAGAATAGCTCCGAGGCCATGATAAGTTTGTAATTAGGACAAGTACTTAGTAAATAATCTTGTAATAACAGTAAGTAAAGAACAATGTAGGTCTATGATAGAAGTCATAGGTATTATAATATTACAATAATTTTGGGATTAAGGTAGTAACTACAAAGTTGTTAGTAGTTTTGAGATATCATGTGAGGATAGTTATGATAAAATAGAAAATTAGAAGTCTTTAGTAGTCCCGAAAGAAAAGTAAGAGGTTAGTTAGAACCAAAGTGAGACCACTTTGCTCAAAATTATCTAACTACAATTGGGTAGTTTGGGTAAATAGTGAGACAAAGAGTACTTTACCCTTAAGTGCTAAGTATCACGGTGTAAACCTATAATAGGAGGTGTCATATACTACACAGCTAAGCCTGAATTCTAGAGGTATTATATTCAACTACTATATTCCAGGCGTAGAATGATGTGTGTTATATGTACCACATTTGGATTTCTTGGTTTTTCTTGCATCTTGTTGATTGACTAGATCTATGCATGCAGTTTGACTTGATGTGCAAATGCATGTTGCATCACCAAGTTATTACTTGATGTTATAGACCTAGATAGGAAAGGGAATTCGTGTAAGGGAGTGACGAGTTCCGAAGATCAAGTTGAAGACTTGCACGAAGAAGAAAGCTCAATATCAGGAGTATCAACACTATTTTGAAGGATGGATCAATCCCAACTCACTATGAGCTGGCAATAAGAAGGAATAGTAGTGTTGAAAAGGGTGTGGAGTAACATTAAAATATGAAGTTAAGTTCACTCAAGATAGGTGATGTTGTTCAGAAGCTAATGAAGTAGTTGTACCTAGTTCATGGAAGTATCATGAATTAGTTCAAAGAAGAAGTTTTGGAAGAAAAGTGGTATTCAAGCTCTGACAACTCAGAGAGAATGCCAGTAAGAAGTCGAAAACCCGTAGGCTAATCCGTACACCTAGGAGGATCCGCAACTGGTATCTGTAGTTGGTATCCGTAGCTGGTATCCTAGCGGTTTAGCTAATTAGATCATCTTTGTATGATTTAAAGAGTATAAAACTTGGCCTAAGTTAAGTGAGACATAAATAAGTATGAAAATTAAAGATCGTATTTCGAGACGCTCTGTGAAATCTGGCTTACTAAAGCGAGAATGTCCAAAAGGTTAGAAGTAATACAAATAGTGTCGGAAGATTCATTTCAGAGATCCACAACTATGTGGGTGTACCGCAAATTCTTTCGTGAGACCTTATATAGGTAAGTATAAGCTAGATAGAAACCAATATCCTTACTATCGAGTTAATGTATGTTATACTTACAGAATAAAGACCAATATCCTTACTATTGAGTTAAAGGGTATTATACATGAAGTTTAGAGACCATTAGGAAACCCCAAGGGGGAGAGTGAGCAATAAACACTGAAGTGTTGTTGTCTAACTTTCTGACTAAAGGTTGGAGAAGAGGTACTAGACTATGATGAGATTAAGCCTTATTCTCATAAGGTTATAAAAAAAATCATCTATATAAGAGTACTCTCTAGAGTATGTACGAATGAGAGATCAAAGGAGATATAACTGCTTAACCCTAGTGGACAAGTTATATAGGGGTAACAACTCATAAGTTATCCTTTAGTGTAAAGAGAGTATTCCAAAATAGACCGCTAGAGTGTATATAGTAGGAAAAACTGGATTGGAATTGACGAAATGTGTCCACAACCAATTCTAAATAGAATGTAAGGACATAATCCAAGGGATTACTATAACAAAAACCATAGGATAAATTAGGAATGATAGTTCGAAGTTGCCAAGAATGAAGATGATTCAAGGAAACAGATCTGGATACGGGATATCACAATTATCCCCAATTATGATCACTATGGATTTAAGAAATGGTGTGATAAATACAAGTCAACTCCTCATTCCGAAACGCAAGAGGGTACGAACTTCGGGAACGAAGTTTATTTTAAGGGGGAGAGTCTGTAACATCCCAGCATTAGAGCTTAGAAATAAGCTGAACACAGGTGTGTGCATTGCATTCATGCATAGAATATCCGGATAATTTTCGCGCTTTTCAATAAAACTTGTCAAAGTGATTGAAGCTTCTCTTAACTTGGTGGAACTGAAGTAGATCATCAAGTTAACTGCGATAAGTTTCAATATGACCTTTGCTAAAACCTTATCTTTGGGTGATATAATTTGATCTAAGGGTAGATCAAATGTAATAAAACTAAGTCACAACACACTATTTAATAAGGAGTACTGGATCTTCCAGAGATCATTACATGGTATTCCATACCACAACTCAAGGATGAATACTTAATATTCTAAAGATGATATTAAGATATTATCTACCACAAACCTTGAATAGCAAGTTAAGTACATAACTTAAGTAAAGAAACTTTATAATTAAATCTTGAAACACTTGTTTTCCATAGTTGTTCCTACCATGGGTATCATGGTAGTTCTTAAACATTTACTCTTATTACAAATAGAGTAGAAAGGAAAGTCAAGCCAAGACCATCCATTACATATCCTTAGTGTCATGATAATAGGTGACATTCCTATTTGACCAAGTCCTAGTGTCTGTTGGTCATCAATGTGTGTGATCAATTCTTGACCTAGAACTTATTGACTCATAGCCTTTGACCTATTGTGTTGACCTTCCAAATACCTTAAGTAAATTAATCTGAAGGAAGAACTTGATATGGTTGAGGGTACCATTATCAATGGAATGTGATCCTTAGTGGAGATCAAACCATTTGATGTTGGAGGAGTTAACTCACTCCTGAGTTAACTAGAAGCAGTATATAAACCCAAGAAGTAACTAGTGATCATGAAGCTATAAGGAAGCTAGTAGTATTAGAGTATCCAATGATAATCTTGTTAAGCCAAGTGGCATAAACTTAAAGTAAGTTTCCTTACCAAGATAAGTCTATAGAGAGACTAATACAAGTTTACTACTTAGTTGAGTATAAATCTCGATCAGACAATTAGAAGCCTAAGCTTTGTTTGATCAAATGATGGTGGTCATTATTCTCAAGTCACTTGAGAATAGATGACTAGGTGTTGAAGAAGATTTGTGAGTATACCAAGATAGATAAAGCCTAGTAAGATGAATCATCTAGCTTGAACGTGAGAAGTCAAGCTAGAGTTTGATGAAGTATATAATATGAGTTGAATGGAGTAGTTAGAGGAATAGTGCTTTAGCCAAGCTAATACAAGAACAAACTTTTATTATGGGAGTAGTACCATACCTATTTTAGAGGATTGTTATCACATGTGATATATAGAGAAAACTATAACCTTGCAAGCCTTGTAAGTAGTTGCAAGATAGAAGTTAAGGAAGTTAATAAATGGAGTTAGTAGTAGCTACATCGATAGGTGCATCAATGGTAGTTAATTAAGAGGAGTTATATACTAGGAGTAAGAATGGAGTAATGTTGAAGTGGCATGACCATGTCATCATATGATGATGGATATGGTGGAGTCAGATGATTGTCTTATTCAGGAAGATGTGATCTTTGTGAATAAGGTAAGAGAGATATATAGAGTATATTTAGGAAAGGAATTCCTTATCTTAAGATATCTTTAGTGAGGTATTAAGGTAAGGATTCTTTAGAAGCCAACCAAGATCTTATCAAGCCATGACATACCCATGTCTACCTCATTGTCCAAAACCCTAGAATTAAGTTAATAGTGGAACCATTCTTGTTTCTAGACAGCCAATGGAAAGGTATCTCATGGGCAAATGAAGTTCCTAAGAGATAAGTAGAATACCAGTTGAGAGTGTTTATAGATGGAAGCCTTGTCTACTTTATTGTATTGAATCCTAATAAAGAACCTAGTCTCATAGAACCATCAAGATCACATTAGGAAAGTATTATAATGTATCTATACTAATTCTTCTATGAAACCAAGTGTAAATAGAATTTTATTTAAATCATTAACCATCTCAATCATTGACCATAACCATTACCATGGGAAAATGGAAATCATTTTCTATATAGGAAATAAATACTTGAAACCCTAATTCATATTAATGTTTTCATTAATGAAAAGGACTCTTCATATAGTTATGAATATTTTTATACACAATAAGAATTTGAGAGAAGAGGTTCATACTTGCTTTATACACTAATATTCATAACTTACAAATTTTCTGGATATTTAAATCCTTGATGAAATTCAAATTGAAAAGGATATACTAGAAAAGAAAATAGAAACCGAAATAGAAAAGGAAAAACAAAACTGTCAGCAGGACCGTTCCATGGCCCGTTTATTCCTCGCTTAACCATGCTCGCGAGCGGTAGAAGAAATAACCCACTTACTCTGCAGCAGTGCAACACCGGCGCAGACCCGTGTACCTCTTTGTCATTCTAATCCATTGTCTTCCTCCTCCGGTTAAGCTGCTCACTGGAGAGGCCGCCGACCACTCGATCTCGCCTCACCGTCGCGACACCGCCATCGATGCCTCTGCGAGGATAAGACTGCCACGACGCCACCCCTGTCCATCCTCATCCTCCTCCTGATATTTCCTCTCTTGCGCTCATCCTCTTTCTCATTCCTCTCCTAGTACCGAAACCCTAACTGCCAGTTGATGAGGTTCCCCGCCATTCCTTAGCTCCCCTAGCCTCTCTAAGCACACCACTGAACTTGCCTTTGTCTTCTCGTTCATCTCAGACACAACACGTAAGCAGACACATCTCAGATTGTGAGGAATCGAGCTCGACGTCTTGCCGGCCGCTGTGATCGTGACCGTCGATTCGTCGCATCAGAAGCTCGCCTGGCTCCACCAACCGCTCCATCACGTTTGTGGTGAGCCGCTGAGCACGTCAGTGCTTCCCTATCTCTTTATATCGCTTTAAATCAATCTCGCAACATGCTCCGCCGTGCGCCGCCGTCCTCTGCCGCATAAGCTTGTCGCCGGCAGCCCTTTGGTGACCATTAGGTGGCGGTGTTTCCTTCTATTGACTCAGCTCGATTTTCCGCACCCAACACCAACCGTAACATCGCACAGTGAGGTCCCCATCATCGTAAGATACCTCGCCGTCGTTCAGTCACCGTGGTTCCGGCATGATGATGTTATGGACGAGTCAACCCACGTCATCGTGGGCATGGTCAGCAAATTGACCAAGGTCAATGACTACGTGGTCTATGATGTGTTCCCTGGACCCACTAGTTAGTGGCTATGTCTAGATTTAACATCGGTGTAAAAATAATTAAGTGGGGGGCGATGTCATCATTGAATAGTCCACACTTAGGTGGCATCCAACGTGGCCACTAGCCCATGGGTCAGTGACTTAGGGTAGGAGCAGCCTCGGTATAAAAAGTATTACCAGGTTAGTAAATAGTTTAAATAGTATAGATTTAAATATAAATATAATTTCCAGAAATTTAATAAAAGGATTAAATCTTGTTAAT
Organism: Avena insularis; assembly: GCA_023614405.1. Taxonomy (NCBI): domain Eukaryota; kingdom Viridiplantae; phylum Streptophyta; class Magnoliopsida; order Poales; family Poaceae; genus Avena; species Avena insularis. Next base: position 452,442,004 of record CM042696.1, read on the forward strand.
TCTATATCTTTTATTTTGTAATTCAGAAAAATGTATGTAATATATCAAAATGTTCAGACAAATAAAATCTATAATATAAATCTATTGCTATAATTACTTTTCAACTTAAATAAATCATTAGTATTTGTTAGTAAATAATCTATTGTAATAAATCTTAATAATTATATTTTATTACTTAAAATTCATAAAAAAATCAGTATAAAATATCAAAAATCTTAGAAAAACAAAATAAAGACTTATAAATTTGTTTTATACATTTTTGAATCACTTAACTAATATTTGTTCTTTAGTAAGTGTTTATAAAGTAAATAAAACTTGTAAAAATCATATCTTATTATTTAAAAGTCACAAAAATACTTATAATATACCAAGATGATTAAAGTAAATAAAACTTGTAAAAATCATATCTTATTATTTAAAAGTCACAAAAATACTTATAATATACCAAGATGATCACAAAAAATGAAATGTACACACTAAAAATATCAACTCATACTTTTGAAGTAAAATAAAAGGTAAAGGTCTAATAAATCTTATTTAAACCCTTTTCTTTTATTTTAATTCATTAAAAATATATAAGCCTTTACTTTTGTATTTAGTATTATTTGTTAAAGTCTAAAAATATAATGTTTAATTGAAGCTAACATAAGTCTAACCATTTTAAGTTGTACTTACTAAAACTACCATTCAAAGTTAAGTAAATCTTACTCCAAAAATAGTTTATCACTTATAAATCAGCAAGATTTGAATATTAATTCTTTTACAAATTTGGGAATCCACTCTAAAGGCTAAGAAAAGTTTGTAAGTATTTAAAATGATTCCATTCCCATGTTCATAGAAACGATTATTAATTCTATAATAAGTAAGTGATTCTATCCACTTATAAAATCAACTAAAATAGTATATTGTTTATCACAAGAATCCTATGCACTTGTAACATAACCAAATTCTTATTTACTAATTCTTTTACTGGTTTAGGAATCCACCTAAAGAATTAAACCAAGTTTTTAAGTAGTTTAAGTGATGCCTTATTTATGCTTATAGAAGGTAAGCATTAATAAGAAAGTAAGTCTATTCACTTATAACTCTAATAAAACACCAAATCTAATAAAACACCATCTCATTCAAGTAATAACATTTAAATTCTAACTTTGTAGAATGTTAAGAAGTAAACCATCTACAATGTGATGACTTATTCAACACATGCAAATTTCCACCACTTATGCTAAGATTGTTTAATGTAGTAATGTTTTCCTCTTTAATAACCTTAGCTAATAAGAAAAACCTTAAAGTGTTAGTTTAAGTTTGAATACTTTTTACTTTGTAAAAGTAATCTTTCCTCAAAAGTTATTCTTTTAAGAAACATTAAAAGTAATCTTTAAACACTTGTTTAAAAGCTCTACTTGATTCATAATCTTGTTTAAGAAATATTTTAGATACCATGATCCATTTGAATGCTTCCCTATTATATACTACTTGTTGTATTTACTTATTGTGTCACACACTCTCACAAGCCTTAATAAGAAGCACAAGTGTGAAACTGGTATAAAAGTGTAACACATTCCAAATCACTCATCACAAAATCCAAACCCTAGATCAGATACGACTATTCCGGGGTTTCGCGTTTATCAAATTGCATTACATTACTTATGCATTGTTGCATCTTGCTTCTTTAAACATTAGTCCTTACGGACTAATGATGCTATTTACAGAATTTGGATCTTCTATTGTCTTGAAGACCGTGAGTGCATAATCTTGCAATCACAAAAGGCAATTTCACAACTTGCTCATGTCCCATGATTATTTTCTATGCTTGTAACTCAACTGTGTCATCACCTGCATTTCAAAAAGGTCGAAAACACTATTTTCACAATTAACTGGAAATATTGGTTACTGATCCAGGGTGATCAGCTAATCTATAATAACTGGCAATGGAAACGCCATTGTACAATAATGTATCATCTAGGACTTAACAACCAATGTCGCCAGTGATTCTAGCGCCGTATATTACGCGTCAACTATGAGATTTGGAATGGGACAGAGAAGTCAGCTGTATCTTGTTCCTTTCATATGGAGGCAAGATGACCTTATCGTGACGCTGGGATTGCTTGTGTGGATCCAGCATATGGGTGGGCACCCTTAGACCCCACGATTTTGGTGTCTAGATTATGTATGAGTGGCTGCCGGAGGTATAGTCAGACCTTTATGGAGCTTGCCAGGGGCATCACCAGCTCATAGAGTCTTCGGGAACTCATCAGGGTTATAGCTTGCCCTAAATTGGGGGCTTAACGGAGATGGAGCTCGGCCCGGAGGATCGTGCAGACATATGGGGTCGCGGAGAGGGCAGTGATTGGCTTGGATCTTAGACTAGGCCCCACACCAAGGAAGTGTGGACGAGAATGCAACTCGGTTGTGCAACAAAGCTAAGGTCTCTTGTGGGAAAAGTGATGCACCTCTGCAGAGTGTAAGAATTGTGACATGTTACTCCCTGTTCCAGAAAGGAGCTACAAACGCGACAAGAAAGGAACTCCATGAAGTTTTGGTCAACCTGTGAAGGCTGTCGGACATAGTTTTCAGAATAAAAGCAATCTTTGAAGAAATGTTTACGAAACCTGCATTGCTTATGACCTATGGTCTGTGGCTGTAGAGATAGTGCATCATACACTCCTTTTTAGTGAACTTGCTGAGTACGCTCATACTCAACCGTACCTTCTTAACCCTTGCTAGGTTCTAAGCTATTGAAGACGACGTCAACATCAATTTCTGCTCAAGAAACCATCATCGACAACTCAAGTTCTTCAATAAAGTCAATGAAGTCAACATATACATCAGCTGAAGTGAAGATAAAGTGACGGTTTAGATAGGAGTAGATTCTCTAGCCATAAAACCTACTTCTGTAGAGCATTGCAATAGCAGCAATGGCAAGCCAAATAATTTAGATACTAGTCTTAGTTACTCGATAGTTCTGAGTTATGAATTCTGGTTCTTCTTTGTAAGAAGTTTCTTTCTCTCTCTTTAACCTAGAGTGTTCTCTGGATCTTTTGTAAAGAGTCGAGTTGTAATCTATAGTCATGTCTTGGACCTTTGTGTTTCATTGTACCACTCTAAGGGATGTAATACTAGTGAACGGTGTTTCATTGGTGTTATGTCAATGAGTATAGTGTACTACATCATGCAGTGGTATGCTGGGTCACCGCAGCTGGTATCAGAGCATATGCTTTGACCTTAGGATTAAAACCCTTTTAGGAAGATCTGTAGGTTGGGTAGTGACTATAGGAGCCATCTTATCTAAACCATGACTATAGTGTACTACATCATGAAGTGGTATGCTAGGTCACCGCAATTTCGATGATATACTTCTTTATAGCAAGTCACTTGAGGACCATATTATACATGTCAAGGAAGTTTTGTAAATCCTTCAACATGAAAAGCTTTATGCTAATCTTCCCAAGTGCACTTTTGCTAAAGACAAGTTGATTTTTCTTGGATTTGTTGTTTCTTCAAAGGGCATTGAAGTTGATGTGTCCAAGGTAAAGGACATACGAGATTGGCCCATCCCAACAAATGTGAGTGAACTCCGAAGTTTTCATGGGTTGGCCGGTTTCTATTGTCGCTTTGTGAAAGACTTTTCCACCATTGCTTGTCCTCTCAACGAGTTGACGAAAAAGAATGTCACCTTCGTGTGGGGCAAAGCACAACAAAAAGCTTTTGATGAACTTAAAAAGAGGCTCACCGAAGCACCTCTCCTTGGGTTACCAGATTTCACGAAAACTTTTGAGATAGAGTGTGATGCTAGTGGTATTGGCATTGGAGGAGTCCTTATGCAAAACGGACGTCCTATAGCATACCATAGCGAGAAACTTGATGGTGCTCGCCTTAATTATATGATTTATGACAAAGAGCTTTTTGCCTTAGTTCGTGTCCTTCAAGTTTGGCAACACTACCTATGGCCCAAAGAATTTATCATACATTCCGACCATGAGTCGTTGAAATATCTAAAAGGCCAAGCCAACTTGAGTAAGAGACACGCTAAGTGGGTTGAGTTTATGGAGTCTTTTGCGTACATTGTCAAGTATAAGAAGGGCAAAGATAATGTAGTTGCGGATGCTTTGTCTCGCAAGAACACAAGCCTTCTTACGAGACTTGAAATCAACATGTTGGGTCTTGAGGAAATAAAATCTTTGTATGCTTTCGACCCGTTCTTTGAACCAATTTTCGCAAAGTGCTCCATTGACAAAGGAGTTGATGATTTCTATTTGCATAAGGGCTTTCTCTTTAAACAAAACAAGCTTTGCATTCCGAAGTCATCCATCCAACTTTTGCTTCTCCAAGAATCTCATGGTGGAGGCCTTATGGGTCACTTTGGCCATGACAAGACATTGGACATGCTCTCCACTCACTACTTTTGGCCCAAGATGAAGCACGACGTGGAGCACTATGTTCAACGATGCACGACATGTGTTCAAGCTAAGTCGCAAGCTAACCCTTATGGTCTTTATATGCCATTGTCTATTCCTCATTCACCTTGGTCCGACATTAGCATGGATTTTGTGTTAGGATCACCTAGATCTAAGCATGGTCATGATTCTATCTTTGTTGTCGTGGATCGCTTTTCCAAAATGGCACACTTCATACCGTGCCATAAGACCGACGACGCTTCACATGTTGCAAATATGTTTTTCAGGGAAATCGTCCGTCTTCACGGTGTGCCAAGAACAATCGTCTCCGACCGCGACGTCAAATTCATGAGCTACTTATGGAAGACCCTCATGGCCAAGCTCGGTGTCAAGCTCCTCTTCTCATCCGCATCGCATCCATAAACCGATGGTCAAACCGAAGTCGTCAACCGAAGCCTCGGGACTCTCCTTCATGTGTTGATCAAGAAAAACCTCAAGGATTGGGAGGAATGCATCCCACACGCCGAGTTTGCCTACAACTGTGCCAAGCACTCAACAACCAAGATGAGCCCCTTCATGATCGTCTATGGTTTCGAGCCCCTCACCACGCTCGACATCCTACCACTACCTCTCCATGAGCGCACCAACATGGACGTTGAGAATCAGCACAAGCTATGAAAAATCTTCATGAAGAAACAAGAGCTACTGTCGAACAACAAGTCCTTCGCCAAGCTTCAAGGTTAAACAAGGACAAAAAGGAGATGATCTTTCAAGAAGGTGACATTGTGTGGATACACCTAAGCAAAGACCGCTTCCCCAAGGAACGTGACTCCAAGCTAAAGCCAAGAGGAGATGGTCCCTTCAAGGTCCTCAAAAGAATCAACAACAACGCCTACATCATCGACATACCGACCTCCAAGTACCTTACAAGCAATACATTCAATGTCAAGGATCTTTCACCCTACCATGGAGATGTTCAAGATGATAACCATGAAGAGTCGAGGACGACTCTTTCCCAAGGGGGGGGAGCTGATGCAACCCATCCTATGGACGCTCCTACATCTACACCATCAAGTCCCCCAAGTGGACCCATGACTCGTGCCCGAGCCAAACTCCTACAAGCTAAGGTGAACTCGCTCCTCTCCTCGTGCCAATTTAATACCTCCTTGGATGGTGTGCTACTTCATGCAACTGCTTTATGCATCATCATGTACGAAGCCCCAACACATCACCAAGCACCCAAGGATGGAGAACAAGGAGCAGATCGTGAAGCAGAAGCCGCTGGAGCTGCTCAGACCGGAATCTCCGGTCTGCGCACACCGGAGTCTCCGGTCCACCAAAGTCTCTGGCCTGAAGACCCCGGAGACTCCGTCCCACCTCCGGTCTGACCCCTGAACCAGGCTCCAGGACAGCCAGATGGCCCCTCCGGAGACCCCACCAGAGACCCCTTCAGAATCTTCGGCCCAGACCGGAGTCTCCGGTCTGCACACCGGAGTCTCCAGACCGACCGACGCCAGGCATGGAAAAGGCCTTTGGGCCTTCGGCCCATGTAACCCTTAATCCGTCCAGAACTTGTCTTTTATTCCTAAAGTACCCCTGACTGAGTGGCTGGCCTATATATAGTCCCCCACCTCTATTATAAACCCTAGGCATGATATTTGGAATTAGTGGAAACCCCTTGTGGATCTATCTAGTTCTTGCCTCATGCTCCTTTGACAAAGGAGCACCAAATATCCCAAACCTCGTTGGAGTTTGCATCGTGCCTCCGCGTTGTACAAGGCCTAGGCATCGGAGTCCCTTTGCCTAGACGTCAAAATCTCACCGAGTCTCCCATCTCACCGTGCCGGTTCGAGAGAGAGTCCTCTGCCGTCGCCGATCCTAGGGATTGTGACGGATCGGTCACCGCTGGCGTGAGTTATTGGTGTGTATCGTGGTTTTGTGTGTGTGTGTGTTCATCGCGTTCTTCGTGCGTGAGTTCATCGTGTTCATCCTCCCCTCCTCTCCCCGCACTCCATCCTCGATTTGAGTGGGATTCGTGAAAGATCAGGCCGCCCTAGAGGTTTGCCCTCAACACTCCATTTGCAATGTCGACCACAACACCATCTTCAACATTTACTTCTTTCGAGCCTCTGTGCATGATCCTCACTCGGATCTGATGATGCTAGCACGGAGTGTCCGCCAAGATCAGAGTGGTGCCCCGGCACCCGCCTATATGCTTGACGTGATCCCCATGTGCAACGGTAAACTGTTGCGGCAATTAAGCGAATTTTGATCCTCTAGGGTTTTGCATGTACTTCACTTCGTGAATTGTTCATGTTGTCCACCACTAGCCAAAGCTACGGAGTTCTCTGCAGCTTCCATGACAATTTGAGGCTTACAATCATGGTTGCATTTTCCTCTTTGTTTAGGATTAAAGTTAACCCATTATTTCATTATAAACAATGTTCTCTTTATATATTATAAATCAGAATATATAATATATATAACGGTTTTGCTAATTCTTAGTCAACTAAGGATTAACTCATAGCCCAGGTCGTAATCCATTATATTTGCATCGCGATATGTACGTAACTTGAGTTGTAAATAAGGTTGCAACCGATTTTTTTTGAGTTATAAAGAGAGTTGCAACTGAAGTTCTCTTTATTTACACGTAGAATCATTACAAAGACTTGCAATATGCTTATGGGCACGAGCAGGATAGTTGTTCACGAATCACGAACTGAAAAGCTGACGTGGTGACAGAAAAAGAGGGATCAACTATCATGTTTTGTTGGCAAATATAAAAAGTGGATTTGCTAGTTTTCATGCACATGAGAAATAGTTATTTCACGGCCGACACAATAAACGTTCGATCTCAGCTTTATGATTTGTGCATAGCAACCTGGACCTTTTACTGTTCGCGTACGTGGGCCTTTCTGGGCTTTCTTCTTACAGTTTTGAAATTGTCTTTTTCGTTCGTGTGATCGTGAGCTTTTTTTTTTATTATTACTTGTTTTGTGAACTTGCTTGTGCACGTGCACATCTACTCTTTTTTTCTTTTCTTTTGTGGGGCCATTTAGATTTATTTTTTATATTGTTAAATGTATTTTACCGTTTTGCTAATGTTGAAGCTTGGTTCATTAGATTGCTATTTGTACTCGTGTGATAGACTGGGTTTTACCTAGTTGCAACTCTGAGTTTTTAGTTACAAGTGGATTGCAACTAAGATAATAATATTTTGGTCTGTTAGATTGTAACTTGATCCATACTAGCCCGAGAGTTGCAACTGAGTTTTTTCTGGTTACGACCTGAGTTTTTCAGTTACAACTAGGTTCCCACTAAGTTTTTCTAGTTGTAAGTGGCTTGCAACTTAGTTTTGTCCAGTTACAAGTCGGATGCAACCGAGATTTTCTAGTTACCAGTGGGATGCAACTGAGATTTTTCAGTTGCAAGTGGGTTACAACCTAGCTTTTAAGTTTGCAAGTGAGTTGTATCTGAGTTTTTTTCCGGTTGCAAGTCGGTTGCAACTAAGAGAAAAATGTTGGACCGTTGAATTGCATCGTGCATGTGATTGTGGGAGTTGCACATGGATTACAACTAAGCTTTTCAAGTTGAGTGTGTTGCAATCTGAATTTTTCCAGTTGCAATTGAGGAAAATTAATTTCATGTTTTAATTATAAATTGTTTTTTAGCAACTCGATGTAACTGATCCTAGTTATACATCTGTGTGTATGCAACTCAACTTAGTGGTATATTTGTGTCTATATGACTCAAGGTATATGAATGTCCACCTTGACGAAGTCTAGAAAAATGATGTGACTTTCATACTGTTGTGCCGTGTGCTAGATGGAGGTCTTGTGTGTACACGTTAGAATAAACTCTTACGTGAGCAGAAATTTCATCCTGGGCCCGATAAAGCCCAACACAGTAAAACAAACACGCACAAGACACACGGGATGGACATAGAGATTATCATACGATTCCTGCAATCAGTCAGCTGAAATCTATCGACTGAGAAATACTCACCCGTTTCAAAATACAAGACATTTTAGCTTTTTTTATGAAACATATGTATCTAAGCATCTTTTAGTGTATGTTCACTTATTTTGCTCATACACACTAAAGACGTCTAGATACGTGCGATTTCAGAAAAAGTCTAAAGCATCTTATATTTTAAAACGAAAGGAGTACTTATTTCTGACACACTTATTTCTCAGGCGACTAAGATGTAGTCATTCCTTATAAGAATTGATGTCTGGAATTAATTCAAAACCCAATATGAGGGTCAATCATATATATAGGCAGTATCTATCATACCGGAAGGTACATACGCGTAGTATGAAGTATATAAAAATATTTGGGCGTACTATTTTTTTGGTAGTATATAATTTTTATTCACATACTCCTTTTGTACGTATAAATATGACGATATTTTACATATATAGTTTAAACTATGGGTGCACTTATAATTTTTTCACCTAACTTGCTTGTAAGTATCTTAGATATAGTATATGAACATACTCAAATAGATAAAGTATTACAAATACTTCCGTAAGGTAGTATATGAGAGGTGGGTGTAGTTACATCCGGGAGTAAGAAGTATTTTTCTTGGGTGCTGAATAGGGTTTCTATAGAGTGACGCTATTTAACATCCAGGGTGTAGAATAGTTATTCTTCATCCACCCTTTATCTTTCAAACTATACATGATTTTTATGTCATGTAAATTTTCTTTTATCTCGGAAGTCGAGAACAACATAAGAAAATTTAGACATGTCGTAAAAAAAATCGTTTACGTGCCGTATAAAAATATGACATAAAATGTGTATTTTCTATGTTTTTTACACTATAATGACTCATAAATCGTATTTTTATGTCGATTTTTTTACGTTTCTAATGAACATAAACATAATTATTAGTATACAAAACATAAATTTCTATATGTGAGAACGTAAAAATATGTGGGGTGCAAAATAACTATTCTGCACCCTGGGTGCTGAATAGGGTTTCTATATATATATATATATATCTATATATATATATATACTACACAGGTCATCGTGTTTCACACTATAGGCAGTATCTACCATACGGAAGGTATATGCGTGTAGTATAGTATATAAAAATATTTGAGTATATATATATACTACTTTTTTGATAGTATGTAATTTTTATTCACATACTTCTTTTATATTATAAATATGTGGTATTTTATATATATAGTGCAAACTATATATATTTGCAATTTTTCACCTAACTTGTGTAAGTATCTTAGATATAGTATATGAACATACTCAAATAGATGTAAAAAAATATTAGTAATCCATATTTAGTATATGAAACATACTAGAAAATATACGCTAATGTAGTATGAATATGTCCTATATATGTATATATATACACAGAAAGAGAATGAGTAAGCCACTAAATAGGCCATGTCAAAAAAATAAATCGTTTAATTAGATTTATTTACCATTTCACCATGCAAAAGGTGCCATCTATCTACCTTTTTTTTTCTGACGCCACTTTATGCTCTAAGTTCTTGGTGATACACTGTTTATCCAATCCTCCTGTGGGTATTAGCATTCGATTTACTACATGATGATGTAAACAAAAAAAAGATTTACTACATGATGAAATCATGTTTATTTAGATTACACTTCAGAAGATGCTATTTGCCAGAGTTCGAATCATTGGCTCAATGGTATAGAGCCCTCTCAAGAACTACTTAAGCTTTGGTTTAGAATCTTTAATCAATCTTTATGTTAGTATTATTAGGAGAAATTCAGGCAAGAAATTTCTGCAGCAACCGTGCGGGGTGAATTTATAATCGTGAATGTAGTTACACCAGATCCAGAAACTGATATTTTTGTCCACCTGCACCTGCTATAACATACTCCATCACATATTCAATGGAGGTATCGAGCGATGCACACCAACCATCACATGTTCACATAGGTCCTCCAAAATCTGACGTGGCAGCAGGAGAGAGCCACAGCTCACACCGCCGTCCAATAGCAATCCTCGGTTTGATTTCCCCGCATCCTGGAATCCGGATAACGCCGGATAAGAGGCAACGCGCCTCATTGGCCACCCATCTCATGACGAAGCCAGGCCCTCCGATCTAGGTGCAACGCCGATCCTGGCCATACACGCGACCAGAGCCTCGTGGCCACTCCCTGGCAGTTTAATACAGTCCACGCTGCACCTGCCAGCAGAACGAGCCTGCCCTCTCTTCTGGTGATCGCTCTGTCCACTCGGGAAACATGGCGTCGATCACCGCCCGCGCCCCCGTCGCGGCCTTGCGCCCGTCCACCTCGCTTAGCTCTGGCCTTTTTGGACACTCCAGCCGCGTGGCCCAAGTCTCGTCGTCGTCGTCGACGAAACGTAGCCTCCGGGTGGAGGCCAAGGGCGAGTGGCTCCCCGGCCTGACCTCCCCTGCATACCTCGACGGCAAGTAAGTGCCGAATGCAGGCGATTTCACTCAACTCTCAATGAAAAAAGGACGAGTATTGTCGAGCTAATGCATGCTATTATATGCAGACTGCCCGGTGACAACGGATTCGACCCGTTGGGTTTGGCGGAGGACCCGGAGAACCTGCGGTGGTTCGTGCAGGCGGAGCTGGTGAACGGGCGTTGGGCGATGCTGGGCGTGGCGGGGATGCTGGTGCCGGAGCTGCTGACGAAGATCGGGCTCATCAACGCGCCGGAGTGGTACGACGCAGGCAAGGGGACCTACTTCGCGTCGTCGTCGACGCTCTTCGTGATCGAGTTCATCCTGTTCCACTACGTCGAGATCCGGCGGTGGCAGGACATCAAGAACCCCGGCTGCGTCAACCAGGACCCCATCTTCAAGAGCTACAGCCTGCCTCCCCACGAGTGCGGCTACCCCGGCAGCGTCTTCAACCCGCTCAACTTCGCGCCCACCCTCGAGGCCAAGGAGAAGGAGCTCGCCAACGGTACGTAAATTCAACTTGTAGTGAAATAATCTATACACTAGCTAGCACAACAGGTGGAATTTCAGCGTTCCAAATGGGAAGCTAAGATTGATCGCGTATTTTAGGGAGACTGGCGATGCTGGCCTTCCTGGGGTTCTCCGTGCAGCACAGTGTCACCGGCAAGGGGCCACTCGAGAACCTGTTCCAGCACTTGTCTGACCCGTGGCACAACACCATCATCCAGACCTTCTCCGGCTAAGTCGTATGACATGGACGGCTGCAGGTTGATGTAAAATTGATGGCACATGATATGTAAAAACAATATGATCCATACATTTTGTGTTGTAAACTAGTAGCGCTGTGCACGCACACGGTTGCATGGTATGGAGTGGGTGATTGCTGTGTACATTACAGGGAACCTAAAGGGTGCAGTGGTGTTGTAGTATCTTATGACCATGTTTATCTGTGGTGTTGCTATTAGCAATGTGTGTTTATTACCTGTTTTTTACGTTTATCTTCTATATATGTCAGTCGCTCAGTCCTCAGCAGAACGGATATTAAGGATGAACTAGACCACCCGATACTATTTTTTTTGGGAATCAAGGGCAAAGCCCCCAGCTTTCCATGAAGAAAACCGCACATCAGCAGTTACGTTATTACTCCCTCCGTTTTAAAATATAAGATGTTTATCTTTGTGAAGCTAATGTATCTAGACCTCCTTTAGTATGTAGGTTAGGAGATGTTCGGAGTGAACCTACACATGAAAAGGGTCTAGATTCATTAGCTCCACAAAGCTAAAGCATCTTATATTTTGAAACGGAGAGAGTACAAAGTACAACAAACACCTGTGAAAGCAAAACTTTCTCTCGCAGTTTTTGAAAACTCCTCACAGAACTACGAAACCTCCAGGAAATTTAACCGCTAAGATTATTACAGAACCAAACTCGACATCAGAATTCAGAGTCCAACATCAACAACAGCTACTACAACTAACAGACCATAGAGGCTGGGAACTGGTTCAAGCTACCAGAAGATCAAACAGCCAAAGAAGGATCAATCTTCGATGCGTTTCACTTCCAGCGGCCAGCCTTTACACAAATGAAAGAATTCATTTGCCACCATCAGCAGTTTCAAAGCCCCTTCCCGTTGCTTACTTCCAAGTTCGATCCTCTGCAAGTCCACAAATGTAAAGTGTTTTACAACACGAGAAATAATATGAACTAGGTCTACAGGAATAACATTCTTGAAACATGTCCCATACCTAACTTTCCACATGATCCAGAGAACACAAGCTACTCCAGAAGCAACTAGATTTTGCATGCTCTTCTTCTTAAAATATAACACCAAGCACACACATTCTCCATACTTCCGGGTAAATTTGAAATATCAAAAGCACATGCCACCACATCCGAAAGACCCAAACATATCTAGCTATAGCACATTCAAAGAAAAGATGTTTCATCGTCTCTTTACAATGACAAATTTACAATTTTCATTACCAATCCAACCTCTCTTAACTAAATTATCCTTAGTAAGGATACTATTTCTAAAGCAAAGCTAAATGAGAACTTTAACTAGAGGTGCCCTAGTTAACCAAAAATCTTTGAAAGGAACATTAGCCTGATGGGTTGTCAGAGCCATATACATAGATTTAACAGAGAAACATCCACTTTTTTTATAACATCCACCTACATCTATCATGTTCATCATTCAGCTGAATAAGGCCACAAAAATTCTTAAGCTCATACAAAAGATTAGCAGTTTCACCAAATAAATTCCTATGAAAACGAATAAAACCCCAACCTTCGGTAAAAACTTTCTTTTCTGTCCATGAGAGAATGTTTTGCTAGACTTTGTCATTGTAAAGAGACGATGAACCATCTTTTCTTTGAATGTGCTATAGCTAGATATGTTTGGGTCTTTGGGATGTGGTGGCATGTGCTTTTGATCTTTCAAATTAGTTAATGCAGTGATGGGATGGAGTTACGATTACATACCCTTGGAGATCGCAACGCGCTTAACATCCCGCGGAGAACGTGGATGAAGTAGTCGTACTGTCCTGACCTCAAGGTCACGAAGCTCCTTGCTTGTCTCCTCCTGGTCCTTGCACGACATCCCAACGCCACAAGTGGTAGCACTATCCGAGGTATTGCACACGTACAATGTCCTACGACGACCCCCATTCTCCTTGATCCAGCCAGGATGCGGAAGTAGACCCTTTGGAACCGGGATCCAGCAACGCGATGGTGTGCCGATGGTGTTGACTCTCTCGTGTGTAGTTCTTCGCGAAACCGCACTCGTGAGACTGAACTGAGAAAGATAGGAAAAATTCTCTAAGTAAAATAGCCTTAGGAAATTCCCATTTTATTTTTGTATGTCCTTTTCCCTCAATATACACCTCTTTATATAGGGGAAAAGGGGTACTCCCTTCCCTCAAGTCCCCATGTGGGACTAAAAGAAAAGGCAAAAAGGAGAAGCACCCGCCGTGGACCCCGACGTGCGCCAGCCCGCGTCCTGGTTGGGTGAGGCGATGGCCCCAGTGAGCCGGCCTGCCCCCACGCCTACTCGCACGACCAACCTAGTAAGGCCGCGGTAGTGGCGACGGCTGGGTGGGCCACTGACGGCCAGCCAGTGTGCCTTCCCGCGCACGCGCGCACCCACCCATGTGGGCCGGGGCCACAGCGTGGTTTGGGAATGTCACATACATGATCGAGATATCTCTCCGGTTAATGATCAATAGTAGGACCGGGATGTTCATAATGACCCCCATGTATTCCACGAAACCCTGTCGTGTTCGAACCATCAACTCTGTGTCCTACTCCTTTATCTATTAGATACATGTACTGCCCAAGATTTGATCTTTAGCATCACCATACTAATCTCGTTACCAACAAGTCTGCTTAACTCGTTACCGTGATATTGTATCCCCATGACCTAGTCATACACAATAGCTTATTGGATATAGTCTCACCGAGGGCCAACGTAGGTGGACAAATCTCGATCTTGACACATAGGCCTCAAATATTCCTTTGGAATACCGAATACACACTTTTATAGTAATCCAGTTACAGACATGATGGTTGTTGTGATAAAAGCATCCTCCGGAGATAGTGATTAATATGATCTCACGGTCTAAGGAGAAGGTCACTTTGTTTGTAACTATTACAACGATGGGTCATGTGACTAGATCACGTTGTAATACTTATGTGGGTGATGTCCATCATATCATACTCTAATGACATGACTCCATTATCAACTATCATAAATTCTCCATGATCAGGAAACCTTGATCATCGGTTGCCCAACGAAATAGTTGAATAGAGGCTACTAGGGACCTGGCATATTTGCATACCACACCTGTATCAATGTTTCCTCTTGATACATTATGAACTATTTTTGAGATATGATAATAAACCATTTATTATATGCCTCTAGGGCATATCTCCTTCAGTCTCTCACTTGCACTAGAGTACAAATAATCTAGTTGCATTTGTTCATTGATCATAAACACAGGTGTTTTAGATCATGCCTGGTCATGGAAAACGTCATGTCTTTCAATCTATTTTACCAGATCTGTATGTCCTTTTGCAAATCATTAGTGTCTCCTAATTCTGACATTCACACCATTATGTCATAATGTGTCGAAGTATTTTGTTTGCTGACAAAGTGAGACTTTGTTTCTTAGTATTTATAACGACGACTAATCAGTCATGAGGACTATCATTATTGTCATATATACTAGAAACACACTTATTTGAAGTCGAGCTTCATTAACCAAACTTGCCATACTTCTCTATTATCAAACTAGTTTCCTACCTCAATATGTTTGTAGATCATTCTATCTTACTAAGCTTCCTGACATTGCACTTAATCCTGGTTTAGTGATTCAAATCACTTTAGAGCCTGTTCTACCAGCCAAGAACACGGTTCACATTTTTGTCATGTGTACAACATGGTTATGTGGAAGAACCTTTGACCAAAGCATATGAATTAAGGACACTCTCAATTCTTCTTCCTTAACCATCATTGTTTTTACCCAATATTTCATCTAGTTTTACAACTAAGGCATTTCTTTCTTATTTCATTCTAAACTCCTTCAGAATTCAACAAGTACATTCTGAACTTAACATTCAGAATCTGAATAGAAACATATTGACTCTCAATATTTGAATCATACTATTCTATCTCCATAGATTTCAGAGTCCAATACTTTTATCAACTTCATCTTACAATATTTCATAATATTACTAATATCATTTATTTCATTCAATATATGTCAAACACACATATATGAATGTTGTCATGGTCCCACTCAAAATGTCATTCACATATGAGACTTTTGTACTATCCTCATAGATCCCACTCAAATATGTCATCCACATATTTGATTTAGAAAACTATTCAACTCCCACTCAAATATTTCATAAGTATTAGTCTTCTCGGCATTTTGGCAATTCCAAAATCTTTTGATCATATATCAAATCAAGAGTTTTCCTTACACAAGATTTTAGCATCCATTGCTAAATGTAAATCCATAGATTTAAGCATTGCTACATTATTGTAGTCAACTATTGAATTTGTCAAGATAATCTTCATGACAAATCAAGCCTTTTCTTCCAAAGTTCATTCTTTCCATATAAATCATAGTTATTTAGGAATGATCAAGTAACTCCTTACTTTGATAAGATCAAGCAACATATTACTCTTTTAATCTTAAATGTAACTTTCTATGGATTTCGTGACTTTAAGTCATTTCTCGTATTCAGGTCCATCATTACTTCTTTGTAGTCCGTAGGTATATCACATTAATATGACAGTTAAATTAATAATGTAGTTCCACCAAGTGGGAAATGCATTATTAAATCCAACTTCCTTAAGTTAAGTTCTTAATCAAAACTCTATGATCATGATCATTAGTTTCACCTCCTTTTGCAGAGTTTCATTCCACGGATCATATTCCGTTGCGCTACTCAACATTTGGGGTAAGATTGAACATCTTGATTTCGAACTTTCTTCCATCAACATTTTGTCAAGAAACTTTTCTTAACAAACATTCACCCTTGACAATAGCCAGTTTGTCCTTTGGCCATGAAAGAGCATATTCACAATTGCCTATGAATATTCTACAAAGACTTGTATTCATAACGACTATCAAATTATGTAGAAACTCGAACGTGCCATAACCTTTATGGTGTTGTTTCCATGAATCATGATGTTTTATTATTTCATAAGTGTTTGTTGTTTTTGACCTTATAACTCTATCCTCTTTCCGATTACCTTCCTTTGCAAGGGGATAAACCATTTACTTAGTTACAAATCATATTGATCCAATCAAGAAAAACTTTGTTACTTTTTGTTAATTCTATATCCACTTTGTTCCGATGAACTTTTGAACATTTCACATGGTCTCAAAGTTATGTGTTCTTTAGTAAATACTCTTATTTAATTTGAATCCATAATTATACTTATATGATAACGATTTCCACTATATTATTGAATTATAATACATCACTCATGTATAGTATTTCAACAATGTAGTATACACATTATGTTCTACCAGAATGTATTTGGTTTTAGTCATATTTGCCATCCGAGGCATGGTTTAACATGTGCCGATAGATCAAGTATCCATCGATTTCCAATTATCCATCAGTATGAATACATTGCATGCATACGACATATCTATGACTTAAACCATTAGTGCAATACACACTAATGCATTACCATTAAGTTGGATATTCTTTTAGCTTTTGCATTTTATAAATGTATACATATTATCATTAAGACCCCTATAAGAACAACACATTCATAACCGAAAATGTGACCACAATAGAAATCATTCATATTAATATAACAACTGATTTGTTACATATATATATATATACATGAATAACCATCTCACAAAATGCATTACACACGCAACATCTTGCATGCTTATCCAACGCGCCTGGTTTCCTTGTATCCTCCACGCAACGCTCAATCAGACGGTCCTGTTTTCATAAAACAAGAACAAGTATCAATATACTTGGTGAAACAGCAGTAAGTATTTTATGAGAAACACATTTATAAACTGTATATCATATATACCTACTCCGTCAATGATCTCACCAGCAATGGGCTCTACCTTCACAGTTCTCAACTGCGGCAGGAACTGATGAAAGTTGAGTGAGTCACCTCTCATCACATAGCCATTGACGACCTCTTTGTAGCTATGGGGAAGCGAGCGCAACACCCCTTCTATCGCAACTTGATCTTCCATCCAGTAATCAACCTCGTACACTAGACATGCATGAAGTTTATGCATGATCCCCAAGTGGCTAACCAAGCACATGTTTTCTTCCATCTTCTGGAAAGAAATTTATCTAGCAGATAAAACTTCCAAAGGCTGACTTGTTCCATGAACATAGTGCTTAGTCCATCGATCATATCACATGGCTTGATCTGTGGGAAGTGCACTTGTATCTCAGGTACCATTGTCCATAGTATGGTGCATGATATGTAGATGAACAAGTGATGCCAATCGTGAAACTCGTCTTCTTCATCCGTAGTTGCATCATCATCTAGAAGCTCTCCTAGTGGTTTCGAAATGGTGAAGATTAGGTCATAAGTGATGAGGACTTCCCTTAAGCGTAGATACCAGTCTATAAAGTTGGACCCATCTATCTTAAGTTTGTCTTCTAGCGACATTACTCCACGCATCTTATGAGCTGACTAGAGTGACACGATCTACAAACATATTTGCAAGACATAAGACTTAGTTCATAACACTAATTCTAGTTTATAATCATATTATCACAAGAACTCCCACTAAACCTATCATCCCTAAGATAGTTTTAGGGATTACACGGTCACTTTACACTTTGTCAACTCCGATCGTCATGGCAAGTCACACCCTCGGGATCATGGCTAGATAAATCCTAGACCTCTGTCTGATATAAGCCTAACCTAGATATCAGAAGCATACAAAGAAAGAATCGGTAACACAAAAGTGACCCTATGACACAAAAATTATTATAGCAAGCTCATAACTAAGTAGAGAACCAAAATATTACAAACATAGGTCACTGACCACAAACACCAAACAATGGAAGGCAAATTATGCTATTAAGTATAACAAACTTAACAAATGGCCTAAGAGTCCTGAAGCATAATGATGACGTCCCAATCCATAGATTCCAGACTGCCGATCGGGAACCCCAAACTACTCGTCGATGTCGATGCCATAATGAACTCGTCTTCTATGGTAACACTTACTCTGCTATAAAAGTATGAACAAAGCAAGGTTGAGTATAGGGGGCACTCCGCAAGACTTATGGATGGTGGAGTTACTTTGCATAAAGGATAACTTTGTTTGCAAAAGAGGTAGGAGAAAATCAGCTAATAGAACCTTTTAAAAGGGGATAAGAAAGTGATATCTCCAGCTTTTATCTTCTCTTGATGTCCATCGAATCTTTATCAGCTGAACCTAACAACTAGGATCACCCCTCGATCCCTGAGGAAGAATCCTTAAGCACACCTTATTTTACTTGCCAATTTTTACGATTAGGTTTAAGTTCTCTATGATCTTTGAATCCGTTCCCAAGTCGTCCATAACTATGGACATGGCTTTTAGAAAAGATTAATTCCTTGCAGGGGTGTACAACTTTACCCACACGTACCAACCTTCTCTTCATGCCACTTAAGATTAGCCCTCTTCCTTGGAAGGACAATTGAGGGTGATTGGGCACGACCTTTACCTTGCTTTCACCGAGATCATGACTCATGCCCTAGGGAGATGCCACCGTAACGGGTCGAGTCCCGAAGCTGGTCCCTAGAGATGTGAACATGGTTTGAGATTACGTAGGTCGTGCCTCTACCATTCCCTTCCACACTTACCTACCTGTTATGAATGCACCTCCTTCACCTCCTTTGAGAATAACCAGAATGCATATGTCGAATGGAACGCCCGAACTATGTTACTCATGGAATCTATTAGGCAAGTTAGTTGGTCGAGGGGGTTTCCAGACCCCCATGTGGCTGTACGCTTGTCTTGGTTCAAGAGGCAAGAACTCAGATTCTAGTGGTGGAAAATATGGGACTACAAAAACACAACCCAACGTGGCCTCCCATACAAGCCTTAGCATGTTAAACTCACAACTCTGATCATACCACGTCATCCTGTCCAACTAGGTTCATTTGCAGCTCGTACTCATCAACTGGATGGACCAACAGTAGCAACTAAGCATGGCTAAGCATAACAGATATAAATAGCTCTAGCGAAGCTCACAAGCCAAACCCTAGTTATGCTAGGAGCAGTGGATCAGGGATTATAGGCTACAAAGGAAACATGCATCATATAGGATTATTCTATCTATCGATTAAAGACTTGGAATCGTATGCACATGGCAAGAATTGAAATACTTTGAAAGCATAGGATTATATAATGTGTGGGGCTACGCTTGCCTTTGCGCGTTGATACCCAAATATTGATCTTCAGGGTTCATCATATGGACTTGTTCGTTGATAACCTTCGATGGTGTTGATCTCGATCTTCAATCTTGGAGCCGATCTCATTGCTTACATCAACTCTGAGGTCTACCGAGAAGAAGCATAAACACCGGAAAGGAAAGCAACAATCAACACATGTCATCGATGCAATTCTCAAGCAAGTATGATGCTATATGACAAGTTAAAGGGTGTTGAATTGTAGCCCTAAACACGATCCTCAATTTAATTGGTTTCGAAGCGCCCTAAAGATGGCATTTCTGTAGGAACCCCAAATGCACCTACGTGGTTGCTATTGTTCTTCTAACAAACTTCTTAGTTGAAGTTGTTTAATAATGCATAATTATGAGTCTATTGTATAGATATCATTTTTCTGAATATTCTGATATATTATACACATTTTATAACTTAAAAGAAATTAGTTATGTTTTTTCCCATTTTTAATTCATTTTAAATAATTTTTAAAACAATTAATTTCTTTGGGATAAATTAAATTATTTTCCATCTGGCCCCACATGTCAGAATTTTATTCATTTCCGAAAATAATTATTGAAATGATTAAATATATGACATTAGGGACCCACAACATTTTTCATTTACTAAAATAATTACAGAAATGTATAACTGAAAAGATTAAAAGAAAAGAAAAGGGGAATTGACATCAGCCTGACATCATGATGACTTCATCAATGCCATTGCTCCTAGATCGAGCTCGAGCGTGGCGCTAGAGACGATGCAGGGCTGTGGGAGGGGGCGTGTTCGACGTGGTGGTTCACGCTGAACCATCTAGTAGCGGCACCGCTAGTGGGAGGTCACCGGAGCATCGCCTCTAACGAGGACGAGCGATGGCGGCTACAGGTGGTCGGCGGGGATGTCAACTAAAGGACGAGTGAGGGAACGGAGGGGCGCTTTAGCACCACGAGCTCACCACGAGGACAATAGAGGTGGTGGCGAGGCCAGGTGTGGTCGAGGTTGACAGGGATATGGTGGCCAGAGCTCGGGAAGATGCTAAAGTCGCGGTCGATTGTGGCCGAGCGGGTACGATTCCCCTGGGGAGGATGACTAGCATGACGAGGTGGTCCTGACGGTGTAGTTAGCGAGGCGCGGGGAGGCATAGAATGGCAGCGACCGGCGGAACATGCGACTAGGGTTTGAGAAGCGCTTGAGAACTCACGAGAGAGGGCAAGAAAGAGGGGAAGAAGGGCATGCTAGGGTTCTCCGTAGTGGCCAGGGTCTTGTAGGAGTTGGCAGCGTCGATGGCGCGCATCTTGGCGTAGCGACGGGGGTAGCGAGCTGCTATGTTGCATCCACTAGAGAGGAGAAAGACAACATGGGGAAAGGAGAGAAGGGGTACTGGGCTAGAGCGGGATGTAGATGGGCCAAGTTGGGCCGGCTGCTGGGCTACGGCAAAGAGCAGTGGGCTACCGGCGTCTGCGTGATACCTTTGATCCAGATTCACGGATGTAGTATAATAGCTTTTTCCCTAGAAGACGTAGGTTTAATCGAACATTGAAAAGCAATGCTAAAAGAAATTAAAAAGGACACGTCTACAAGATTTTATTTGTTTATTTTACCTTAGATTCCCGGACCAATCTAGTTTACTTTTATAATGGGTTGAATAAATGGATGGAGATAGGCTAGGGTTGATGATCCACCTGCAGCTGCACATCATATGGGATAAAAGATAATAATAAGCATAGTCATGTGTAATGGTTGAATAAGGATAATCTCTTGTGGGTAACACATCCTAATATACTAGAGCCCCCGTGATGCATCGGGCATAGAAATAGTCTTTTAATACAACCGAGTGCACACCGAAGCAAAGGGCTACACACGATTATTAAGTGTAAAACACAGATCAAAGCATTAAGTGGTGATGTTGTTATGATCCCGAATGGGTCGCTAAGCGAAGATCATAGTACCCTTGTTGTCACTGAGGTTCCTATGAGATCTCCGCTAGCCAAGTATCTCACCTCAAGCCTTTATCAATCTATGTGATCTTGGGTACCTACAAGTCCATAGATGGAGACAAGAGACAGAGAAACAAAAGATAGAAATCTCTATTTGCAAACAAACCACAATACCCCCCTGAATTAGATGCACATAATTGCTACGAGGTTTCTCCCCACCCTGCAACCCATGAGGAATACTCACTTATAACAAATAAATTGGAGATAGAAAACATTGTGCAAATACTTAGATTGAAACCGAAGATTCTTACAATGGTCGCCAAATCAAAAGGAGATCTAAAGTACAAAGCAATGGCTATGGCTAATGGATGGGATGGATGATGGAAGTGATGAACAATGGATGAACAATGGCGTAGATCTCCTTTGGTGGTGTTGTGATGTAATCTGAGAATGGCGGCTCTCTGGCCGGCGGCTGGAGCCTCAAAATATATAGGCGTCTTCATGAAAGTTGTAGGGTTTGACAAGACGAAGCCGTCGCCACATGGTACGAGCGAATGGTATGGGCGGGCCCTGCCCGTACCAATGGTCGTTAAGCTTGCTGTCGTCTAGGAATGGCTTCCCAATTACTTGGTTGTGTGGACTTCCTCAAAAACCTTCATTATTACTCCTGATTTCGCATTAGAAAGCGTGATTTCCTACACAACACAATTCAAAGCAAGGTTTTGCATATCTTTGCAATTATTAGTCATTAGTGGCAAGGATTGAGAGTTTCTTGTCAATTGCTTGACCAAAAACAATGTTTAAACGTGGTGGAATATGGCATTTTTGAAGCCATCAACTTCCGCAAAGCTCAAACCTTGACCGCCCTCGAGCAAGAAGAAACAAAAGAACTATAAGGAATTTAGCATTTAAACTTGAAACAACGAGAATAAGAATTCACTTACGATTGGTAGTCATATGCACTCAACACTTTATTCATTTGCGAGGCTTATCAAAGTTAGAGAGATGACAAGAGTACTATACAAGCTTCCGTAAATCAAGACAATCAAAGTAAATTTTAATATAAGTATAAGAAAGTAGAAGTGTAGCAATTAGTCCAATTCTTCTAATTAACTCTCAGCTTGCCAAGGAACACTAGGATGTTTAAATATAATAATTGAGTAAGGGAGTTTCATGTCCTAAGTAGCATAACAACGAAGTGTCTTATTTACACCCACATCAATAAATCAAGTCTATCTAAAACACTTCTAATCCAATTATTGTTTTTCAAGAAAATTCATAAAGTAGTAACGAGACCATGCCAAGGACTTGTTATATGGATCTTCATACATATCTCTTTCCTTTTTCTCATCAATCATTTTTTCTTCCTCTTTCAAGGATCATTGGCTGTTTATTTTACAAGTGCTTGCACAACCTTTGAGAGTACCAATACTTTTTCCCATATATTGACACGTATGCCACTCATGTCATCAACTCATAGCCAAAATCTGGGGTTATACCATAGATCCTTCAAAAGATAGCGGATTTGTTGGCATCCCAAAGGTGTGCATGAGAAACATAGAACTTTTTCTTTCTCTTTTTTAATGCTAGTACCGTGGTTTGATCACAAGGTTAGCTTTGGCATGCATCACAATTACCACTAGACTTCATTTCAATGAAACATCTCCTTTCATGAGTGTCGTCATGACTATCAAAATATCTATGGGGTTAAGTATCTTCAAGGGTATAATCTCAATACACTCATTCATCAAACAAGTTGTAAATCTTAGACTTTTTCTTATTGTACTTGTTTGGTAATATTATTTCCATGGCAAGACTCAGTTAGCTAAAAGAACTAGAGCAAAAGCTTCAACAACTAATCATCATCTAATAAAAATCTCTACTCTAACCATATTAAATTACTCCCACTAGCATGGCATCTTAGAAAATCAAGCAACTAGGATAAACAACTCAAACTTCGAAAGTGGGAGACATAGGACATACCTCTAATAAGTGACTTCATGATCCTCTTCCTTATAGGGATGTGTTTCTTCAAAACTCAAACACGATTACTCTCACAATAATATTAAAGCAAAGAGTCAAAGTGCGAATCCACATTTACGAAAAAAAGGGAAAACAGAAAAATCTTTTTGTATTTTGAGGATAGGGATTAAAGAATAGAAAAGAACTTACAACCAAGCAAGGTACTAATAAAAGAAAAACAAAAGAAAAAAGAAAGAAAAACAAAAGCAAACTAAAAAAGCAAAGTGTTGGAACAAGCAAACACGGGTGTTTCAAAGCTCCTAAGGAGCTGGAGTTTAACCTCGTTATTTCACAAATAAATTTGCCAGGGGAACACATCCCCAAGCTCAAGCTTTTGCAAGCCCTTTTGTTGCTCATTGTGGTGGCGATGGATAGTCTCCCATGTTCCATTGGCTGCTCCAATCATGGAACTAGGTGGCGAGGTTTGCAGAAGCATCTCGAAGGTTGATGGAGAGGTTGTTCATGTTTTGAATATTCCCTTCGAGCGCATATATATCTTCATAGGTGATGTAGTAGTTTGGTGACTACACATCTTGTTCGGGTCCCTCTTGTTCTACTTCTTCATCTTCTCCTCCTTCTGCCACGAGTATTTCTTGATGGGGTAGATTTGCCTCAACCTGCACATCAAAACACAAACATCCATCCTCGATAGAGAATAGACCATTAGGTAAAGGAGCTGGGATAAAGTGATCCGCTCCAGGTATATCAAGGAAGTATCTACCATCAGTTCTAGAAATCATACCACATGCTCTTAGAGTAGAAAGACCGAGATAGTGACTTCCTGTCAACAGTTGGATAATACCTAGGTTGATGTGAAGTGCACGTGCAAGAATGGTTACAACTCCTCCGCATATGGGTCCTCAAGATTGAAGAGCCTGATGCTTAAGGTAAAACACAAGAAGAGCACCCAAATTTGGCACTAAGTTACAATTAATAATAGCAGGCTTTGCGAGGATCATCATGTCCTCTTCATTAACTCTAGTAAACTCACCACGTCCTTGCAAGGTGTTAGCAATGCCACAAAACAAATAGCACATAGGAGGATGATCAATTTGGTTCCCCTTGGGGTGTGTTTCCATGAATTCTCATTAAATTAAAGTACTGCCAATGTGTAGGATTTAAAACAAAAGTAGTGGAGCGTATGTCGGTGGAGTTGTTAGCAAACCCAAAATGTTGAGCCCATTGGTCAAGTGTCAAGGAGTACTCACGGTTCATAAGATGGAAGTTGATGCGATCAAGTCCAGGCCTTTGATCCTCGGAACAATAGTGAGGCTCCACCGTATGCGTCAAGGTGCTGAGGAACTCAAGTGTCAAGCGGTGGTACGTGGCGACATCCTGAAAGACAAAGTCATACAAACCAACATTGTTGCAAAGTAAATTCAAATCAATATGAATACCAAGTTGGTTTAGGATATAAGGACACACCCACTTAGTGAACTTGATTTCTTGGAGCTTGAGACGGTTGAAACGGTTCAGCTGAAACTCCTCGGTGAACTCGATACCAAGTGACTCGGGGGTCAACTTATCAATGGGTGGTGCTGAAGGTTCCGCAGCTATCACATGTGTATGGCTCCTCGTGTTCATCTAAAACAAAACAAAATAAATAAAGATTGCTAATAAAAGATTTTAGTCCAATAGAAACATAGCATACGCGATTCTCTACAATAGTTACAAAAGAAACTCCTCTAAAACAATGCTAGGCATGCTCAATATCAAGATTAGATCAAGAACAAGACCTAAATCTAGATTGATAATGATGAAAGATTGAGTGAAGCTTTAGCAAAAATAAGTTGAATATCAGAGTAGAATCATACCTTAGATCGATTGAGTGTGAGGAATCAAAGAAAGAACGAGTAAATTTGAAGATCCAATGGAGGTGGTTTGGAGTTTGGAGGAAGAAGACAGAGAAAGATTTGTTTTGGGGATTTTTAGGTTACCTCCTCGTGGTGTTTATGGCGGTCGTGTATGTGGTACAGGCGGGTGGTACGGCCGGAGCCCGCCCGTACCGGGTAACATACCTTGGGGGTGACGAACCCTTCCGATGATGCACTCGGTACAGGCACACGGTACGGTCGTGCACGCTCGTAGTGCTGGTCATTATGCATTCGGTACCTTTGCTTGAAATCTGATGGTTTGCTCGAGGGAACGGTACGGGCGCGTCCTGACCGTACTGGTGGTCTTTATGAGCAGTGTTTCCTGCGACAAAAATCAGAATTTCTATCTTCTCGAATCTTGATGTGGTACAGGCGCACGGTACGGTCCCTTCCGGCCGTACCGCAGGTCGTTAAATGGCCTGTGAGCTGCAAAACTCAAAGAATTTGATTAGTAGCTCCGTGCGTCTTTGCACATCTTATCAAAGGACAAGGTAACAACAATTATACTATATAAAAATCAGCAATACCTCTTAGGCCATGTGTTAGTAAAATAAAGGATCGAGGATTACCTTATTTCTTCTCCTCTCTCCCAAGGTCTTCTTTAAACACTCTTTATTAAAAACAAACAAAATAGAACAAAAACAAAACAAACAAAACTAACAAGACCAACACAAAAGTAAAACTTTATTTCAAATGGGTTGCCTCCCATGAAGCACTTCTAGTTAAGGTCAATTAGCTTGGCCCTGAAGGCGATCATTTAGGTTTAATGAGTGGAATGCCCACTCCAAAGTGATTGGCTTTCAAAGTAATTATACCATCGTTATCATTTGGCTTGGCCTTCTTCTTCCTAGGGAAGTGGACTATAAAAGGATCTCTAGATGGTAGCCCTATTCTCACATTCCCCTCATGTAAATTAATTAAAGCTTTGATAGTTCTTAGGAATGGCCTACCTAAAATTATAGGTGCTATGGGATCGTCAGGCATGTCCACAATAACAAGATCAATAAGAGTGGGACTACCTTTAATTTCTACAACTATATTTTCTTGTATCCCAACAACTTTTTTATAAGTTGAATCTGCTAGATGGAGTCTCAATTCAATGGTTGCAAATGGCCCCAAGTTTAATTTATCAAATAAGCTTTTGGAAATTGTTGAGACACTTGCACCAAGATCACAAAGTTCAGATATCACATTAACTCCTAGCTTAACATTAATAGTGGGCTCAAATATATCATCTATCTTAGAAGGAAGCTTATCCTCCATCTCTAAATCTTGAACTTTAGATGCTACTTGTTGTATAAATTGTTGGTACGTAGTATCATTACCTTGTTCTATATCGGGATTATTTACGGTGATTATCTTTAGTAGATCTTCCATAGTATATTCCGATGTTGGCGCATTGCTATAATCTAGCTCTTCAGACTTTTCTTCATTGGATATCACCCTCATCATCTTGAGGTCTTCTACTAGATTTGGCTCAGGTTTTCTAGAAAATTTTGCTAGTATGAGAGCTTGGCTCTCAGCTACCTTGCCCAACTAATCCTCCATTGTATTTGTCTTTTCCTATAGATCTTGCATATCATTTCTAATTGCAACGACTTGGTTAGATAATTTTCCTATACTACTTTCATGGTTCTCCGTGATTTTAATAAGCATATTATTTTGCTCGGTTTGAGATCGTATAAAAGTTCTAACAGTTTGCTCAAATGAAATATTGCCATGATCTGCTCCATTATTATTATATTTATTGTAAGGATCTCCTGCAGAATTAGAATAATGTTTTTGAACATTAGAAGCATAATTATTATTTTTCCATGCAGGATTAAAAGGAGTGCGAGCTATAAAATTGACATCATTAACATCGGTAGCGATATCATTAACTTGGGCATCTTCTTTACCCTTTACTATATTAAGTAGCTTGTCTACCTTAGATGTAAGATCTTCATTATTTACCTCGGTAATTGAACTTACTCTCCTCGAAGTTCTCTCAACATGCCATTGGGCATGATTATTTTGCATATCATCAAGTAACTTCTTTGTAACACCCACTTGCTTTCCCATAATTGTTCCTACTACTGTAGTATTTAGCATACACTTAGACATTGTGTTAAGGCCATTATAAAACAAATGTAATATAAACCACTCTTCCATCCCATGACTAGGACAGTTCATTACGGCTTATTTCATCCTTTCTCACGCAAGCGCTAGTGGCTCACAGTATTATTGTCTAAAACTTTTAATAATGTTGGATCTTAGCTGCATAGTTTTAGCTAGGGGGCAAATTTAGTCATATACAAATTAGTACATTCCTCCCAAGGTTTAGTAGTGCCCTTTGGTAGAGCTAGCAACCAATCCTTAGCCTTTCCTCTAAGAGAGAAAGGAAAGAATCTTAATATAACAACATTTGGATCTATGTCTTTAATACACATCATGTCGCAAATTTCAGTAAAAGTATTTAAGTGCAGACCCGAATCCTCAGAAGATGGGCCCCCAAATTGGTTTTGTTGAACGAAACTTAAAAGGTTAGGCTTTATTTAATAGGTTTCCGCACCAACAGTGGGCTAAGTGATATGTGCACGCATAAAATCATCAGTGGGAGTAGCATACTCTCCAAGTCTCTTATATTTTTGGTAATTTTTAAGTAATGAAAACAAATAATGAGTAACTATTTTTTTTGGGTTTTCAAATATATAACAAGAAAGTAAATTAATAATAAGAAATAAACTACAAACTAATAATAAAACTTAAAATAAGGTCTTTAGTGACCTCACTAGGATAGCAAAATTGCTTCCCCGACAATAATGCCAGAAAAAGGGTTGATACGTCCGATCCGGATTCATGTATGTAATATAATTGGTTTTTCCCTAGAAGACCAAGGTTTAATCGAACCTTGGAAAGCAATGCTAAAAGGAATTAAAAAGGACATGTCTACAAGACTTTGTTTGTTCGTTTTACCTTAGTTTACTAGACCAATCTAGTTTACTTTTATAATGGGTTGAATAAATGGATGGAGATATGCCAGGGTTCACGATCCACCTATAGCTACACATCATATGGGATAAAAGATAATAATAAGCATAGTCATGTGTAATGGTTGAATAGGGATAATCTCCTGTGGGCAACACATCCTAATATACTAGAACCCCTGTGATGCAGCGGGCATAGCAATAGTCTTTTAATATAACCGAGTGCACACCGAAGCAAAGGGCTACAAAAGATTATTAAGTGTAAAACACATATCAAAGCATTAAGTGGTGATGTTATTGTGATACCGAATGGGTCGCTAAGAGAAGACTGTACTACCCTTGCTGTCACTGGGGTTCCTATGAGATTGCTGCTAGCCAAGTTGAGGGGGTTCCGAAGCAGAAAACAATTTTTTTCCTACGATAGAACTCCCTAATGCCTAAGATACCCTTGTAGACTATATGTGGTTAACATTCTGAGGGGAACATGGTTAAAGTAGTCGAACGCGTGGCCAACCTCAAGGTCGCGAAGCTCCTTGCAGGTCACCTCTTGCTCCATCTTCATCGTGCAACAGCTCCGGCTCACGACATCCAAAGTGCCCCAAGTGTTGCACCTCGTGGCTTCATATACATCCGGTGTACGATGAGACCTCTATCTCCTTGATCCCACTGGGAGTGTAGAAGTAGATATCCGGCTTAGAATCCCTGCAGCGCAACAGTGTGCTACATGTGTGCCTTATTTGCACGACCCATACATGGGGCCAGGGTCACAAGGTAGAGAGAGAGAGAGGGAGAAAGTCAACCAAAAGACTTCTCCAATTGTCGTGGTGTGTTTAATCCCACCCATGGACACCCCTTTATATAGGCGTAGGGGGCGTGCCCTCTCTATTGGGTTATCCATGTGGGACTAATAATAAAAGGAAAATTGGAAAAACCAATAAAACCAGCCAGATGGGCCAGCATCTAGCCAGCCCATCAACAACAAGCAACATGATGGGAGCAGAGCCGGACGGGTGGGCCAGCCCGCCCCACCTCATCCCAGCTTGCAGGCGCCAGGAGCTGCAGCCCGGGTGGTGGAAGCCTGGCCTAGCACGCGAGTCACCAGTGGGACAGCTGCACATGGTCGGTGGGCTGCATACCAACATGAAAGTCTCTTCTTCAAGTGGCATAAGACTTTGGCCTGCCAGCGGCAACCATCTCCGAGCCTCCCCTCGTGCAGCGCCCTTTATCCACCGCTCGCATGGGCTGGTTCAAAACTGGCCCAATAATGTCTGTATGCTGTTTTTATTTCTCTTTTTCATGCGGCATGCTTTCTAGGTCAAATCCCTCAGGGGTTTGGCCTAATAAGAAAGTTACCTTTATAAATCTTAATTTAAATATTATTTAGAATATATTAATTCACAATTAACATATAATAAATGTATATTTAAATTCCAATTTATCTAAAACTCCTTTCAGTCCTTTTCCTTCATTCTTTCTCCGAACAACTTCGGATCTCTCCGCGGAACAATTCTGGCTTTCTCTTTCTCTACTGTGATTCCATCTTACGGATGATCTCTCTCATTGTACCCTTAAGTGTAACCCCTCATAGCTCGGGAATGGCACATACATGATCTCTATCAATGATCAATAGAGGGACCGGGATGCCCATAATGACCCCTGTGCATTTCACAGAACAAATTCCACTGCGCCACTCAACAATATGGAGGCAAGGTCAAATACCTTTTTTTGATCTTTTACTTTCTTCCACCTGTATCTTCATTAAGACACATCAACTTAGGACGACATCAGGTATGCCCCTTGTGGAAGATGTATTCATAGTTTCCTAAGAATATATTCGCCACAATTTCAAATTATCGAAATCTCCAGAAACTTGAACGTGCCATAACTCTTATGGTGTTGTTTCCACGAATCTTTAGATGTTCCTTTGTATTTCAACTGAGTGTTTACTTATTTTGATCTCTAACGCTAGCTATAACCCCGATAAGAGATAATATTATACCATATGTATCTAATACATAATGATTATGATATTCAGACATTTTAATATCGTTTGAATTTGTCCAATTGTCATAATTTGTGAAACATCTTTCACAAGTCCCTTTTATGCTAAACTTAACTTGAATACCTTAGTTATATCGATCAAATCGAAGAGACCTTGTATTCTTGTTAATTCAATATCCCACTTTGTTGTGAACACATTTTAACAATTCAAATCATTTCAAACTTATGTTTCATTAAGTAAATACGCTTATTCACTTAAGTCCACAATGAAGTATGAAATAATGATTTCCAACATTTTTTGAAAATACGATACATCACTATGTATAAGAGCCCTTAGCCTCGAGAGATAACTACTCCCTCCTCATCATGGGAGTCAGCAACATCGATGGAGATGGCGATGAAGTCGACGGAGATGGCCCCGGGGGCACTTCCGTATCCCAGCAGGGTGCCGGAATAGAGACTTCTATCCCTAGAATGTCCTCTTCAGTGGCGGCGGCGCCGTGGAACTTTTCGTGGAATTCTGATCCTCTCCTCTAGGGTTTTCGTCTCGGGGGGTTTATATAGGCGAAGAGGAGAGGTCGGTGTCCGCTCGAGGGGCCCACATCAGGGCCTTGCGCGCCCAGGGGGGCCATGCCACCCTATGGTGTGACCGCCTCGTGGCTCTCCCCCGTCTCTACTTTGGACTTCTATGTCGTGTCGGGAAAAATAGGAACTTTGGCTTTTGTTTTGTCCAATTCCGAGAATATTTTTTTACTAGCTTTTCTGAAACCAAAAACGGCAGAAAACAGGCAACTGGCACAACGTCATCTTGTTAATAGGTTAGTTCTAGAAAATGTATAAAAATGCCTCAAAGTGTAGACAAAACATAAGATAGTTGATACAAAACAAGCATGGAGCATCAAAAATTATAGATACGTTTACGACGTATCAAGCATCCCCAAGCTTAACTCCTGCTCCTCCTCGAGTAGGTAAGTGATAAAAAGAATAAGTTTTGAGGTGACATGCACCATCACTATCTTGATCAATGTATTGTAAAACATTGATAGCTGGGATCATAGTACTCTAACATAAACATGAAAGATATAGTTCTAACAATAAGACAAAGCAACTAAGTCGCAACATAAAAAGGTACAAACAAAAGATCATGAATAATAATGCATTGAAAGACATTTGTTTGTTTCACATATAGAAAACATAATAAGAGTGGTAATCAGATTGTCCTTCATGGATTAGCAGAACATAAATGCATAGGACACCTTCAAAGTTCTTAAGGGTGACTAGATACAAATAATTTAAGAGCAAGCAATACCAAAGTTATGAATCAATCAACAAGTTTTGGGACAATGCACATTAAACTAAGAATGACCACTATGCTCTCTCAATTGGTGCATAAATATAGAAGATGGAGACTCAACATAAAAGTAAAAAAGAAAGGCCCTTCATAGAGGGAAGTAGGGATTTCAAGTTTCATAAAGAGCTTCCAAAAATTATGGTACTTATTATCTTTCAGATCTCATTGCCCCTATCATAAGCATCTTGAAGTGATTAAGGTTAAAGTGACACAGATATGAGGATATGCTTGACAAGTTATAAGTTGAAAATGTCATGCCCCTTGCTTACGAGAACCGAACCTCACGCTACTCAACTTTAGTCACAAGTAAGTTCTTGTCATTGTAAGTACATGTGTATCATGGAGAACCGCCAATAGGGTACCCCTTGCCCCATGACACAGGAACTTTCCCATATCAAAATGACAAGGCAACAGACAATGAGCATCTTAGCGATTGATACATTGCAAATGTATCTATAATTTTTGATGTTCCATGCTTGGTTTTATCTACTTTCTTGTGTTTTGTTCCAACTTTGGAGTGCTTTCTATAAACTTTCTTGGACTAACCTATTAACAAGTGCCACAGTGCCAGTTGCATGTTTTCTGCTGTCTTTGGTTCCAGGAAAGTCAGAAAATCAATATTCTCAGAATTGGACCGGACAAGTCGATATTTTACCGGAAGACTCACGGAGCCAGAAGACGAGACGGAGAGGAGCCACAAGGCGGCCACACCATGTGGTGGCGCGGGCTAGCCCTGGGCGCGCCACCAGGTGGTGTGGGCCCCCTGGCCGCCCACCGACCTTGCCTCTTCGCCTATAAGAAGCCTCCCGATGCATAAACCCTAAATCGTCAATCAGAAATCCACGAAAAGTTCCGCAGCGCCACCGCCACCGAAGGGGAGATTCGGGGGACAGAAAGTCTCTGTTCTGGCACCCTACTAGGACGGGGAAGTTCCCCCGGAGCCATCTCCATCGATCTCCACCACCATCTCCATCACCATTGCTGATTCCCATGATGAGGAGGGAGTATTTCTCTCTCGAGGCTAAGGATTCTACCGGTAGCTGTGTGTTCATCCTCTCTCTATGCGTGATCATATTGTGATCATGAGCTTTCTAATCAAGTAGATCTACCTTGCTACTCAAGTGCTTTAATAGATCTCTGCTCTCTCCATGTGTGTGAAAGTGACAGCGTGCACACCATGGTGGCACTTAGGCTAGAGATTACAAATACTTGTTATGAGTTATATTTGGAGTTGGATGTTTCTATGAAATTGTGGTGTTTGTTGGAACCATCTAGAGCTCAAGGTGACAGTGTGGGGTTATCTAGATGGGAAAAGAAAATTTTGAGGTGTGCTGTTATAGCCCTACCATCGATTAGAGTGTTCAATCGGAGAGTAGTTAAGAGTAGTATCATGAAGAAAAGATATTTATATGAGAGTGTTCACTAGTGAAAGTATGATCC
Organism: Avena insularis; assembly: GCA_023614405.1. NCBI lineage: Eukaryota > Viridiplantae > Streptophyta > Magnoliopsida > Poales > Poaceae > Avena > Avena insularis. The sequence continues at coordinate 452,475,364 of CM042696.1, forward strand.
CTAGGCCCTGTTTCTACGCACTGAGACACCGTTTGCTATTAGATCTATTACATGTTTGCTTGCTTCTATCTTTATTTCAGTTTTACTTTAGTCTTTTCCACGCCATCAAGCTATTTTCTATCACCATTACCACTTATAATTATCTATACCACTTGTATTTCACTATCTCTTCGCCGAACTAGTGCACCTATACACCTGACAAGTGTATTGGGTGTGTTGGGGACAAAAGAGACTTCTTGTATCTTGATTGCATGGTTGCTTGAGAGGAAATACCTTTGACCACTTCCTCCCTAAGTTCGATAAACCTTGGGTGATCCACTTAAGGGAAAACTTGCTACTGTTCTACAAACCTCTGCACTCAACAACTGTCTACAAGAATAGAAGTGCGTAGACATCATCGATCTTTTTATTTGCTATTTGCATAGGTTTTATTGAGGATGCTTCACAGAATGCTCACTATGGTTATGCTGCAAGTTTCCACCATGATTAGGCATGGCTTAGGCTAGCTGCCCATGCATTTCTCTAACACACATACAAACTCCATGAGCTTACAAGCTCCCCTTTTATTTCACACCGCCGAGATCCATAAACAAAAGAACATGATATCAACTGAATAATAAGTGCAATGTTGAAAGCATTCCCCATGGTATCATGGTTCTGCTAATTCACAACTTATAAAGTGCAAGCATATAAGCAACATAGATGGACACAATGGTTCAAGTTTATTAAGTGCAAGAAATAAAGTGTGCCATCAAGTTTGTGAGAGCTTTAATCACTCAGATAACAAAAGTTTAATTTGGAAGGTAGATAAAAACATGAATATACTTGGAATGGTGTAACACACCATGCATAGGAATTTATAGTGGACTCTTTGGAATAACTTGGTTTCTTGGGAGTTGGATGCCTGAGTAGAACTCATACTCAGTACAGGTGGAGGCTAGCAAAAGACTGGGAGCGGCCAACTAAGAGAGCAATAATGGCCATAATCATGCAAAGCGACAAAACATTATTAATTAAAGCATAAATTGATATTGCAAGTCAAAAACTAAATGATCATAGAGGCTAGGGTGACTGATTCATAGTCTTAACATGGTGTAAGCATGTGCCAAGTCAACCCAAATAAAGCATCAAAGGAGAATACCACAATATTATGCTTTTGTATGCTAAAACAACGCATAATTCTTTCAAGGCACATTAAGCAATCTCAATTGTTTGAAACAAGTCATGCTACAACAATAATCACTAAGCATATGGTCAAAGCAACATCTAGCATGACATGATAAAGTCTAAGTCACAGTCAAAACAAGCTTCCTTTTATACCACTATAAGCATGAAACTTCCTACTCTTTTCCAACGCCAATCGACTTATTTGAAACAAATCTCAAAGATAATAATAAATAAAGACCAGAGAGAATGTCTCACCCATCTACAAAGAAGAACTAAAAAGTTCTAAGCCAAAAGAATAAGAAAACTAAAGCTAAACGCAATGCTAGCAAAGGAGAACACTCACAGAACAATAAGAGTGAAAACTAGAGTGTTCTAGGCAATGAATAACAGAGTGTGTCTCTCTCCAAAAGAAGTGTGTTGGGATCCAACCAACTTATTGCGGCAAAGAAAGCAAAAGAAAACTAAAAACAAAGTCGCTCCAAGAACAACACATAGTGCATAAGGTAATAAAAATAAAGTGTCTTGAAAGAAGACCTGAGATTATTGATGAAGAAGGGGATGCCTTGGGCATCCCCAAGCTTTGACGCATGTACTTCTTGAATATTTCTTGGGGTGACACGGGTGGCATCCCCAAGCTTGAGCTTTTGTCCATACTTCATATCATCACATCATTCTCTCCCTACACTTGAAAACTTCCTTCATACAAAACTTCACACAATCTTCATTAGCAACATTAGTGTATTCAAAATAATAATCCTTTGGGTTCAGTTTCAACTCAAGTAAATCATCCATTAAAACATAATCTACTGTAGCAATTTCTTTTAAAATCCCAAGTGATCAAGAGAACTCAAAAAGAAACCGATTAAGAGGCAAATGCAAATAATGACAGAAATCTGTCAAAATAGACCAGCAGGTAAAGACCGATTTTTTAGAAAATCTTATTTTGCTCAAATAGAAAAGTGCAAAACTAACTAAAGTTGGGTAATAACCTGGGTCATAAGCACAAAAATTACAGCACAATCCGACGTACTGAGATTTTTCATATCTTACTTCCCTCTCATTAGAGGTTATTCTTGGCACAAAAACCAAATAAAAAGGATAAGGAGAGGTTATTACAGATGCAATAACTTCCAAGACTCAACAAAACAAAAATAAACTGAAAGTAAAAATATAATGGGTTGTCTCCCAAAAGCTCTTTCTTTATAGCCATTAAGATATGCATCATAATTTTGATGATGCTCACATAAGAAATATGAAATGAAGTTAAAGAGAGCATCAAGAAGCAAATATGGAACAAATTTAATTCTAACCACTTCCTATGAAAAATAATCTTGTAAATAAACAAGTCATGAAAGTACAAAGCAACAAGCATAGGAAAGCAAAACAAGTGCAACTTCAAAATTTTCAACATAAAGAGGGGAAACTTAATATTGTTGAGATACATAAAACAATGTTTCCCTCTCTCATAATAACTTTCAGTAGCATCATGAATAAAATTAACAATATAAATATCACATAAAACATTCTTATCATGAGCCACATGCATAAAATAATTATTACTCTCCCTATAAGCATAGTCATTCTTATTAATCGTAGTGGGAGCAAATTCAAAAAAATAGCTATCATTATTATTCTCATCACCATAATCATCAAATATAGGAGGCATATTGTAATCATAATTAAGTTTCTCCTCAATAGTAGGTGGACTGAAAATATCATACTCATCATTGTAATCATCATATACCGGAGGTATAGTATCATCAAAGTAAATTTTCTCCTCCGTGCTTGGGGGACTAAAAATATCATGCTCATCAAAACTAGCTTCCCCAAGCTTAGACTTTTCCATAGCATTAGCAATAATGGTGATCAAAGAATTCATACTAATAACATTGCTATTAGCATGCAAATAAAGTACCATATGTTTTTTAATTTTCTCTTCAAACACTTCATGCCCTAACTAAAGATAAATACTATAAAGCTCTCTAATTTTGTTGTTGTTTTCCATTAAGCCTAACTAGTGAAAAGAAAAACAAGAAACAAAAAGATATAATTGCAGAATCTAAAGGAAATAACTTTGAGCACTCACACACCAGCAACGGTACTAGAAGATAGCTTAGTAGCCAGAGGATGTGAGTATATTTCACCTTACCTCCCGACAATGGCGCTAGAAAATAGCTTGATGTCTACGCACGCTTCTATTCTTGTAGATAGTGTTGGGCCTCCAAGTGCACAGGTTTGTAGAACAACAGCAAGTTTCCCTTAAGTGGATCACCCAAGGTTTATCGAACTCAGGGAGGAAGTGGTCAAAGGTATCCCTTCTAAAGCAACCCTGCAATCAAGATACAAGAAGTCTCTTGTGTCCCCAACACACCCAATACACTTGTCAGGTGTATAGGTGCACTAGTTTGGCGAAGAGTTAGTGAAATACAAGTAATATGGATGTAAGTGGTAAATGCAATCTGAAATAAGAGTGGAAGCAAGCAAACATGTAACATGACTGATTGTAAATGGTGTTTCAATGCTTATAAACAAGGCCTAGGGATCATACTTTCACTAGTGGACACTCTCATATAAATATCTTCTCTTCATTATGCTACCCTGAACTACTCTCTGGTTGAACGATGTAGGGCTATAACAGCACATCTTAAAGTTCGCATTCCCCATCTAGATAACCCCTCACTATCACCTTGAGCGCTAGATGGTTCCAACAAACACCACAATCTCATAGAGACATCCAACTCAAATTATACTCATGATAAGTATTTCTGTAACCTTAGCCTAAGTGCCACACGGTGTGCACACTGTCAACTTCACACACATGGGGATAAGTAGAGATTAATTAAAGCACTTGAGCAGAAGAATAGATCTACTTATTCAACTAGATTACAATGCTCATGATCTCAATAAGATCACGCATAGAAAGAGAGAGATGAACACATAGCTACCGGTAGAGCCCTTAGCCTCGAGAGAGAACTACTCCCTCCTCATCATGGGAGTCAACAACGACCATGGAGATGGCGTTGGAGTCGATGGAGATGGCTCCAGGGGCACTTCCTCATCCCGGCAGGGTGCCGGAACAAAGAATTCTGTCCCCCGAATCTCCTCTTCGGTGGCAGCGGTGCTGCGGAACTTTTCGTGGAATTCTGATCCTCTCCTCTAGAGTTTTCGTCTTGGGGGGTTTATATAGGCAAAGAGGCAAGGTCAATGGCCTCCTGAGGGGCCCACACCAGGGCCTGGCGCGCCTAAGGGGTGGGGGCGCGCCACCCTATGGTGTGGCTGCCTCGTGGCTCTTCTCCGTCTCTGCTTTGGACTTCTATGTCGTGTCGGAAAAAATAGGAACTTCGGCTTTTGTTTCGTCCAATTCCGAGAATATTTCTTTACTAGATTTTCTGAAACCAAAAACAGCAGAAAACATGCAACTGGCACTGCGGCATCTTGTCAATAGGTTAGTTCCATAAAATGTATAAAAATGCCTCAAAGTGTAGACAAAACATAAGATAGTTGATACAAAACAAGCATGGAGCATCAAAAATTATAGATACGTTTACGACGTATCAGTGACTCATGCTTGACCTTTCAGTCTCGTGTGTTCCGAGGCCATATCTGCATATGCTAGGCTCGCCAAATCTAACTTGTGTGTATCTGTAGTGCAACATGTCTTACACCCACTGTATGCGAATGTAGATATGTCTAGCCCTCGAACATAATGACGAACTTTCTTGGTGGTGCACACACAAGGGGAACACTATCATTGAAATTAATTAGGGATTATCTTATTTGCTATCGCTGAGTATCTAATACTAGCATATAATAACATGTAAAACATGTATGAACATCACATGTATATACTGTGATATGATATGGTCCTTCTTCTTGCGCCTAGATCGCCATCGAGCTCTCCGACATGATCTCCATCTTGCCCCCAGTTTGATGCCAAGTCCACGACGTCACCAGCAGGTCGTGCATCGGAACAATGACTATTTTATGCTACTTAGTAACAGAAAAGTAAACTACTTTACCTTCGTAATGACCAATACCATATCATAAAACATGCCCTCCCGCAAAACAAAGTTAGATGTCTCTACTTTATCTTTTGCAATTTTTACGTGGTTGTTAGGGCTTTCGCAATATAATCGTTTCTAATCTACGAACTTTCCAACCACAACATGGATCCAACAGTTGTCTCTACTACACCCCTTTCGGGGCCCTCCGTTGTCAATGCTATATCAACTATTGAATGAGAGACATACACCCTCTAGCCACTTATACGATACAAGCTGTATGTTGAGCGTGGAACCAATCTCGCCTATGAATACACGTAAGGTCGGTCCGGGTCGCTTCATCAAACAATACCTTGATATAAACAAGTAAAGTTAGAGGGTAACAACTAAGGGATCAATGCCCGCACAAAACTTGTGCGTACTGGCCGTACAACACTCCTACCAATAGATCAACTCTGATACCACTGAAGGGGTTCTTAAGTAGAAAACAAAAAATTTCCTACGATAGAACTCTCTAACGCCCAAGATCTATCTATGTAGTAATGTAGTAACGACCGGGGCGTATAGAATACATACCCTTGTAGACCGTATGTGGTTAACAATCCGAGGGGAACGTGATTGAAGTAGTTGAATGCGTGGCCAACCTCAAGGTCGCGAAGCTGCTCGCAGGTCATCCCTGGCTCCATCTTCATCGTGCAGCACCTCCGGCTCACGACATCCAAAGTTCCCCAAGTCTTGCACCTCGTGGCTTCGTACACATCCGGTGTACAATGAGACTTCTGTCTCCCCGATCCCGCCTTGAGTGTGTAAGTAGATCTCCGGCTTGGAATCCCTGCAGCGCAATGGCGTGCTGCAGGTGTGCCTTGTTCGCATGGCCCATACATGGGGCCATGGTCACAAGGTAGAGAGAGAGAGGGAGAAAATCAACAAAAGACTTCTCCAATTGTCGTATTGGTGTGTTTAATCCCACACATGGGAACCCCTTTATATAGGCAGAGGGGGCGGGGGGTGACCTCTCCATTGGGTTAGCCATGTGGGACTAATAATAAAAGGAAAACTGGAAAAATAGATAAAACCAGCAGGATGGGCCAACATCCAGCCAGCCCATCAGTAGCAAGCAGTAGCTAGGAGCAGAGACGGCCGGTTGGGCCGACCCGCCCCACCATAGCCCAGCTTACAAGCGCCAGGATCAGCAGCCCTCGGGTGGGCCAGAAGCCCCAGCGACCTAGCGCGCGAGTCGGCCAGGCGGGACAGTGGCCTAGGAACGCGGCCGAGTGGGCCGTTGTGGCCCAACAGCGCCAGCACTGCCTCTGCCCGGGTGGGCCGCAAGCCTTTGGCCAGCCAGCCGCAACCAGCTCCGAGCCACCCCCCGTGCAACGCCCTTTATCTGTCGCTCACATGGGCTGGTTCAAAACCAGCCCAATAGTGGCTGTATGCTGTTTTTATTTCTCTTTTTCCTGCGGCTTTCTTTCTAGGTCAAATCCCTCTGGGATTTGGCCTAATAAGAAAGTTACCTTTATAAATCTTAATTTAAACAATATTTAGATTATATTAATTCACAATTAACATATAATAAATTGTATATTTAAATTCCCATTTATCTGAAAATCCTTTCAGTCCCTTTCCTTCATTCTTTCTCCGAACAACTTCGGATCTCTCCGTGGAACAATTCTGGCTTGCTACTTCTCTATGGTGATTCTATCTTATGGATAATCTCTCTCATCATACCCTTAAGTGTAACCCCTCACAGCTCAGGAATGGCACATACATGATCTCTATCAATGATCAATAGAGAGACCGGGATGCCCATAATGACCCTTGTGCATTCCATGATGACAATGTCGTTTGAACCGTAAATTGTTGAGTCCAATTCCCTTTGTTTCTCTGATATGACTTGTCCAAGATTTGATCATTGGTGTCACATACATTGTTAAATCTTGTTACCGACAAGTTCTGTTTCACTTGTTACTGTGATATTACATCCCCGTAACCTAGTCACATGTTGCAACATTTATGGATGTAATCTCACCAAGCCAGCCGTATGTATCTTACCCGTCACATGGGTGAAAAAATCCCGCTCTTGAATCACATGTCAGCTACTGTTCCTTTTGAATACCCAACGTACACCTTTATGATCACCGTGTCACCAAGTGATGTTTGATGTAGTCAAAGAAGTCTTGGGAAACAGTGAGTAATATGATCTCACGGTCTAAGGAGAAGGAGACTATGTTTCTAGCTATTGCACCAATGAACTCTGTGACTTGATCGTGTCGCAATCTTTGAAGAATGTCCATCACATCATTCACCAATGATATGACCTCGTGTCAATTGGCATAAATGCCCCATGAGCAGGAAACCTTGATCATCATTTGACCAACGAACTAGTATGAATAGAAGCTACTAGGGACTTGGTTTGTTTCATACCACACCTGTACTAATGTTTCCACTTGATACAGTTATAGCACAATATGAAACTATTACGAACTAATTAAGATATGACAATAAAAACCTATTTATTGTTTGCCTCTCGGGCATATCTCCTTCACAAGTATCTCACCTGAAGCCTTTATCAATCTATGTGATATTGGGTACCTACAAGTCCATAGATGGAGACAAGAGACAAAGAAACAAAATATAGAAATCTCTATTTGCAAACAAACCACAATACCCCCCTGAATTAGATGCACATAATTGCTGCGAGGTTTCTCCCCACCCTGCAACCCGTGAGGACTACTCACTCATAACAAATAAATTGGAGATAGAAAACATTGTGCAAATACTTAGATTGAAACCAAAGATTCTTACAATGGTCGCCAAATCAAAAGGAGATCTAAAGTACAAAGCAATGGCTGTGGCTAATGGATGGGATGGATGATGGAAGTGATGAAAAATGGATGAACAATGGCGTGGATCTCCTTTGGTGGTGTTGTGATGTAATCTAAGAATGGCGTCTCTCTGGCCGGCGGCTGGAGCCTCAAAATATATAGGTGTCTTCACAAAAGTTGTAGGGTTTAACGAGACGAAGCTGTCGCCACATGGTATAGGTGGATGGTACAGGCAGGCCTTGCCCGTACCAGTGGTCGTTAAGCTTGCTCTTGCTTGGGAATGACTTCCCAATTACTTGGCACTGTGGACTTCCTCAAAAACCTTCATTATGATTCCTGATTTCGCATTAGAAAGCGTGATTCTTGCACAACACAATTCAAAGTAAGGTTTTGCATATCTTTGCAATTTTTAGTCATTAGTGGAAAGGATTGAGAGTTTCTTGTCAATTGCTTGACCAAAAAAATGTTTAAACGCAGTGGGAGATGGTCATTTTTGAAGCCATCACTGCGCGTGCGACAGAGAGGAGAGACAGAGGTTGGGCTGCGGCCTAGGTTAGGGCTAGAGGCTATTTTTATTTTAGAAACACTTTTTGTTTTCTTAATCTATTTCTTTGTTTTTATTTTCAATTTCAAATCTGCTTGGTACATTTTAAAAATTACTAGAACTTTTATTAACACTTTAAAATACTGTAGAGCCCTTATTAACAATTTAGTCTCCTCAACTTTTGTATTTTCAAATTCAAAACACTTTTGAATGCTTTTAGGGATATAGGGAAAACTAGGGTTAGGGTTTTGTTTTCCCCTACTTATTTGTTAATGCACATTTTCTTAAGTCCAAAGAGATGCATGCAATGCTCATGATGCACAATCAAACCCTAAATAAGAATTACTAAAACTAGGGGTTTTACAATTCTATCCCCCTTAACAGAATCTCGTCCTGTGATTCCTAGGTAGGAAGAAAGAAAAGAACAGGGTTTCACTAGTCTTCTACGATCTTCAAGAAGAGGTTGATCCATGCCACCATTATTGAATGAATGAAACTCTTCATTTTATTCGACGTAGCTACACACACTAAAGAAGAGAGGGAAAGACACAAGACCACAACTGAGTATCTCATGGTTAACTCATGGATAGATGCTTCCCGAACATCTCTTGATCCAACTAGCATGAAACACGCCAAGGTAACGGAGGAAAAAAAGGAGATGGTTTCAAGGTGTTAGATAGCTGGTATTCATAAGGATTGAGACCATGGAACTCTAGAAGAGTTTGAGCTTCTAAAAAGGAGAGCGTACAATGAACACGACCACAGACTTCGAGAGATGAACCTATACTAAATGACTTAATAGAGCTTCATGGATACAAAGATATATCGAGAGAACCAAGATGTTGAACTATTTTTGACATAGAAGGGTCATTGTTTGGTTCAACAGAAGGTCAAGACAGAAAGTTGTTCTAGTGGAGAGGACTCATAAGAGTCACAAGGAACATGTAACAAAAGAAACTAATGATTACCAAAATCATAGTCTCTCTTTGAACATGTTAGAGGAACCGAAGGAAACTCTTTATTCATCCAGGTCTATCAAAATCTTTGCCAAAGATCGTGATATTACTTCATACCGCCATGATGATTAAGAAGATTCCTGATGCCACGAGAGAAAGAAAATTCATTCTCAAACTTCAGTTACTTGGCTCAACAACACTTGCCAATGTAAAAGGGTCTAGAGGATTGACCGAGAGACATTTAGCAACTCTACTTTAAACGTTATCCTTGATGTTCGAGATACCAGTATTAGTCTAGTAACAAGCGTTCAATTAGTCATCAAGTATAGGTCGGACCTCGTAAACAAAGAAAATCACAATCACAACTCCTATAACAAGTCATAGAAGAAGCCTCATGAAGATTGGTTATTATTGCTGAATCAAGAGAATATGAAAATAGACCTTCCGACTAATTGTGTCAACCATCACATCAATCTTGCCAAATTTACAAAGGGACCTATGTTAAAACCCTTGAAGAACACAAACCATTATTGTTGCTTGAGATTCAACTTTGGTTAAGTGGAGCGATACTTCTGACTCAGCATGTCTGAATAGAAAGTTTGCAACATTTACCACAAAGGTAAAGTTACTAGATTATCAAGACATGGACTACAATGTCAAGCTCCAAATGAATGAGCTAGGTTGTGAAACCCATGTATTAGCAAGTTAACGAAAGATATTTGCTCCTACATAAATTAATTGCAATGAAACAAAAATGCATCATTATTTGGAAACAATTAATAAGATGTTGAAGTTTTTAGAACTTCTTCTCTTCCATAACAAATCAGTCAATGGCTTAGGGTGCTTGGACTATCTCCTTGAGATGGGAGGGTATCAACGTCCCATATCAAGAATTTCTTTGCACATGCTTGACTGGCTTAAAATGATTCCTGAGAAAGCAAGGATAACTCTTCTCGAATCCACGGTGACATCTTTCAACAATTTCACATGAACTAGAGAAGGTCACTTCTAACATCTAGAACACATACTTCAAGGTGACATGAAGTCAGTTCTCAAAAGTTTCCAACATTAGTGCAACTATTCCTTATGAATCTAGTCTAGCACGGGGGAGATAAGAATGTCATCGATGGGCTCAATAAAAAACTTATTAAAATACCCCAAGAAGATGGACTCATATATTGTATGAACAAGACATAGATATTGGTCAGACCAAAGGACATGAAGATGTACCCCAGTGAAATATTACGAATAGATACACCATCAGGATAGTCCTTAGGACTAAGTTTGATTTGATGATACCCCAAATCCAATCAAAGGAGGGGAAGCTAACATATCCGCAAAGGAAATATTATCTTTCTTCAGCATGAAACAAAACTAGACATCCTCTTTAAGATGGAATAAAGTCTGATAGAACTTTTGTTTTACAACTCTCCAAGTTGTTGTTTAAGCTCAACCAACTAGTTCAGGGGTATCCAGTATGGATCCTTGGAGAAAGAAGCAATTTCAAAGAACTTGCTTGATCAAGAACTTGACAACACGGTCATGTAAGAACATGGCCATAATTCTAGTAACTCTTTAACCGAGGATCACGAACAAGAGATCACAACCGGGTATCTAGTAGAATATCATGAACCACCGATATGTAACTTAGTTATAGAGGAGACTTTCTTGATAAAACAAGGAGACATAATCTTAGAGCTTCATCACAAACCTAACTCTTTAACCGAGGAGGGTGTACCAGAATAATAGACTTGGTAGCACAATTGTGAGACCCTGGTGCATGGCTGATGTCTACGCACTTCTATTCTTGTAGACAATTGTTGGCCTCCAAGTGCAGAGGTTTGTAGAACAGCAGCAAGTTTTCCCTTAAGTGGATCACCCAAGGTTTATCGAACTTAGGGAGGAAGTGGTCAAAGGTATCCCCTCTCAAGCAACCCTGCAATCAAGATTCAAGAAGTCTCTTATGTCCCCAACACACCCAATACACTTGTCAGGTGTATAGGTGCACTAGTTCGGCGAAGAGATAGTGAAATACAAGTGGTATAGATAATTATAAGTGGTAATGGTGACAGAAAATAGCTTGATGGCGTGGAAAAGACTAGGCAAACTGAAATAAAGATGGAAGCAAGCAAACATGTAACATATCTAATAGCAAACGGTGTTTCAATGCTTAGAAACAAGGCCTAGGGATCATACTTTCACTAGTGAACACTCTCATATAAATATCTTCTCTTTATGATACTACTCTTAACTACTCTCCGGTTGAACACTCTAATCCATGGTAGGGCTATAACAGCACTCCTCAAAGTTCGCTTTCCCCATCTAGATAACCCCACACTGTCACCTTGAGCTCTAGATGGTTCCAACAAACACCACAATTTCATAAAGACATCCAACTCCAAATATAACTCATAACAAGTATTTGTAATCTCTAGCCTAAGTGTACACGCTGTTACTTTCACACACATGGGGTGAGCAGAGATCTATTAAAGGACTTGAGTAGCAAGGTAGATTTACTTGATTACAAAGCTCATGATCACAATATGATCATGCATAGAGAGAGATAGATGAACACATAGCTACCGGCAGGACCCTTAGCCTCGAGAGAGAACTACTCCCTCCTCATCATGGGAATCAGCAATGGTGATGGAGATGGCGGTGGAGATTGATGGAGATGGCTCTGGCGGCACTTCCCCGTCCCGGCAAGGTGCCAGAATAGAGACTTTCTGTCCCCCGAATCTCCCCTTCGGTGGCGGTGGCACTGCAGAACTTTTCATGGATTTCTGATTGATGATTTAGGGTTTTTGCATCGGGAGGCATCTTATAGGCAAAGAGGCAAGGTCGGTGGGTGGCAGGGGGCTCACACCATGCCCTGGCGTGGCCAAGGGGGACCCGCGCCTAGGGGTGGTGTGGCCACCCTATGGCCCCTCTCCGACTCTCCTTCTGGCTCCGTGAGTCTTCCGGGAAAATAACAACTTTGGCTTTTGTCCGGTGCAATTCCGAGAATATTCATTTTCTGACTTTCCTGGAACCAAAAACAGTAGAAAACAGGCAACTGGCACTGTGGCATCTTGTTAATTGGTTAGTCCAAGAAATCATATGAAAAGTACTCCAAAGTGTGGACAAAACATAAGAAAGTAGATAAAACCAAGCATGGAACATCAAAAATTATAGATACATTTGCAATGTATCAACATCCCCAAGCTTAACTCCTGCTCGTCCTCTAGTAGGTAAGTGATAAAAATAAAGAATAATTTTTGAGGTGACATGCACCATCATAAACTTGATCAAAGTATTTGTAAAACACTCAAAGCTGGGATCATAGTACTTCAATCATAACATGAAAGACAAAGTTCTAGCAATAAGACAAAGAAACTATGATGCAACATGAAAAGGCACAAACAAAAGATTCATGAATAACAATGCTTTGCAAGACGTTTGTTTGTTTCACATAAAGTAAACATAGCATAATAGTATTCATCTTGTCCCTCATAGAGTAGCAAACATAAATGCATAGGACACCTTCAAAGTTCATAAGAGTGACTAGATGCAAATAGTTTAAAACAAGCAATATCAAGGTATGCATCAATCAACTAGTCTTGGGACAATGCACATAGAACTAAGAGTGGCCACTACGCTCTCAAAGTAGGTGCATAAAGGTAGAAGGTGGAGACTCAATGTAATGGTGGAATAAAGGCCTTCATAGAAGGAAGTAGGGATTCAAGTCTCATAAAGAGCTTCCAAAAATTATGGTACTTATAACTTTCAGCTCTCATTGCCCTATCATAAGCATCTTGAAGTGACTAAGGTTAAAGTGAACAAACTATGGTGTACATGCTTGACGAAGTATAAGTTAGAAATCTCATGTCCCTTGAATACAAGGGCCGCTCCTCATGCTACTCAAGTTTAGTCACCGGTAAGTTCTAGATGGGTCTAAAAAACATCATAATTTCATAAAGATATCCAACTCCAAATATAACTCATAACAAGTATTTGTAATCTCTAGCCTAAGTGCCACCATGGTGTACATGCTGTCACTTTCACACAAATGGGGAGAGAAGAGATCTACTAAAGCACTTGAGTAGCAAGGTAGATCTACTTGATTACAAAGCTCATGATCACAATATGATCATGCATAGAGAGAGAGAGAGAGATGAACACATAGCTACCGGTAGAACCCTTAGCCTCGAGAGAGAACTACTCCCTCCTCATCATGGGAATCAGCAATGGTGATGGAGATTGATGGAGATGGCTTTGGGGGGCACTTCCCCGTCCCGGCAGGGTGCCGGAACAGAGACTTTCTGTCCCCCGAATCTCCCCTTCGGTGGTGGCGGCGCTGCGGAACTTTTCGTGGATTTCTGATTGATGATTTAGGGTTTTTGCATCGGGAGGCATCTTATAGGCAAATAGGCAAGGTCGGTGGGTGGCCAGGGGGCCCACACCATGCCCTGGCGTGGCCAAGGGGGACCCGCGTCTAGGGGTGGTGTGGACACCCTGTGGCCCCTATCCGACTCTCCTTCTGGCTCCGTGAGTCTTTCGGGAAAATAACAACTTTGGCTTTTGTCTGGTCCAATTCTGAGAATATTCATTTTCTGACTTTCCTGGAACCAAAAATAGCAGAAAATAGGCAACTGGCACTATGGCATCTTGTTAATAGGTTAGTCCAAGAAATCATATGAAAAGTACTCCAAAGTGTGGACAAAACATAAGAAAGTAGATAAAACCAAGCATGGAACATCAAAAATTATAGATACATTTGCAATGTATCAATGGCTTAATAGGATTGATAGGATACCCATATCAATAAGTGCAACTTATTTTCTGGAAGCTCATCTGAAAAGAACTCCGAGGTTAAGCATGCTTGGCTCAGAGTAATTTGAGGATGGTTGACTAACCGGTAAGTGGGTCCTGGGTGCGCGCGAGTGAGGTCAAAGTGTGTAGAAAAGACTAGTGTTGGTCTGTGGAGTCAGTCTAGAGATCCTAGTAAGCTACAAGGGGTGACAACTCGGGCACGGAGAGTCAGAGATTTTACAAGTGGTATCATTGCTGACCCTCATGGTTACACGGGAGTGTGCGAGTCAATGGAGGGACATATGGATCATAACACGCGTGGACACGACATGGCACATGTGCCAACACTGGACGCACAGACGTGTGCCAAGAGGGGATGTTCCTGGCTTGTGGTTGATCGACAAGGGCATCGATCTTCTAAGGGTGGGAGTATGTGAGACCCTGGCGCATGGCTTAATAGGATTGATAGGATACCCATATCAACAAGTTGCAACTTATTTTCTGGAAGCTCATCTGAAAAGAAGTCCGAGGTTAAGCTTGCTTGGCTTGGAGCAATTTGAGGATGAGTGACCGACTGGGAAGTGGGTCCCGGGTGCGCACGAGTGAGGACAAAGTGCGCAGAAAAGACTAGTGTTGGTCTGTGGGGCTAGTCTAGAGATCCTAGTAAGCTCCCAGGGGTGACAACCCGGGCACGGAGAGTCCAGGGTGTTACAACAATCATCCTTTGCTTTAATGATAGGGTTAACCAATCACTTCAAGAATGACGCAAAATGTCCTGAGAGTTCGAAGCAGTAATAATTGCTAAGAATCTCGGATGGCCACATCATTACGCACACGTATCATCCATGAGCGCGAAAGCTCAGAGGGATGGTGGGTAAATATGTGTAAGAGCTTCAGTTCATTAAGAGAGGGTCATAAAACTTACCATGACCTCTTGGAATAGAGGAGTGTGATACTCTTAAGGTAGAATAGACATAAGCTAATTCAAGCCTCTTAATCTGCGGATTAAAACTCTTTGACTTGGTCTTAGAAATGACGAGGTACTGGAGTTTGTTTCTACTGGACATCCCGAATTGGTTTGTCTTGACGAACCACAAGAGTATCTTGCATCAAAAGACACCAATGCACATTTACTACTTGACTACCAACTGGTAGATGAAGGTCAGAAAACACAACAAAAGAGAAGGAACATACTCAGGATAGAATCCCGAGATGTGGATGCATAGATTTTCAATCTTCCAAAAACCAATGCAGGAAGAGGAGTGTGGCAGAGTCACGAGTGTAGATGAGAGACTCATGAGAACTCTTGCCGTGATCTATTTGGTTCCATTAAAGAACATCTGCCATAGCTAGTGGTAGGGAAAGTCCTTAGTTGTCACAATTCAATCGTGACAATAACCACAATCTTGTAGGTTGTACTAAAAGGTACTAGACATCCTGAGGTAATGTTTGAAAATTAACAATAGGGATCAACAAGATGGATCTTGGGTTAAAGGTCATCTTCATGTAAAGGATTCACAACACTAGAATCCAACACAATCAAGATCTTTGGTTCAAGTCCAAGGGTTAAAACCCGAGAAAGGAGTAACTACTATCTTATTCGTATAGAGGGTACTACAAGGTAGTAACCACGAGGTAGCTTTCAAGAGAAGAAACAACTTCTGAAGTACCCAAACAAACTAAAAGGAGGCTCACGAGGCGAAGGAAACCTCGAGACCGAGAACATAACACTGTGGAACATTATATTTTAGGTTCCCTAACATGATGGAAGGAAATCTCTCAGCTGAAGCGGAGCAAAGGAAACAAGGAACACACAAAACACATGACTCCAGATAACTCAACAACTAGGTCAACTGGTTGAGAAAAGACATGCCTAAAAAGGCACCTAAGCTTTGAAAGACGAGATGAGGTAGCAAAAGTTTTTAAAATCAACACAAGATACGATGACCCAAAGTTAGAGCGAAAGTAGGTAAGGGGTAAAAAGAATCATACTAGCGTTTTCGCAAATACTTTTCATCTTTCAAATAGTTTTCATGAACACTAGACTCAACATCGACCAATAGCAAGGTTTTCCTATAGTCGATACTTCTCTGATACCAAAACCTGTCACCCTCCGGGATTATTACTAGATAAATCCCAGACCTTTGTGTGATATAAGCCTAACTTAGATCTCAGAAGCGTACAACGAAGGAATCCATAACACAAAAATGACCCTAACAAACAAAAATTATTAAAGCAAGCTCATAACTGAGCAGAGAACCAAAATATTACAAATACAGGTCACTGACCACAAAGACCAAACAACGAAAGGGAAATTATGCTATTAAGTATAGCAAACTTAACAAATGGACTAAGAGGCCCGAAGCATAACGATGACATCCCACTCAATAGGTTCCAGTCTACCGACCGGGAACCCCAAACTACTCGTCGATGCCGTAACGAACTCATCTTTTGTTGTAATACTTACTCTGTTACAAAAGTATCAACAAAGCAAGGCTAAGTATAGGGTGTACTCTACAAGACTTATGGCTGGTGGAGTTACTTTGCATAAAGCTAATTTTTTGCAAAAGAGGTAGGAGAAACTCGACTAATAGAACCTTTTAAAAGGGGATAAGAAAGCGATATCTATAGCTTTGATCTTCTCTTGATGTCCAACGAATCTTTATCAGCTGAACCTACCAACTAGGATCACCCCCTCGATCCCTAAGGAAGCATCCTTAAGCACACCTTACTTTACTTGCCAAGTTTTATGATTAGGTTCAAGTTCTCTATGATCTTTGAATCTATTCCCAAGTCGTCCATAACAGTTGACATGACTTTTCAAAAAGATTAATACCCTGCAGGGGTGTACAACTTTACCCACATGTACCAACCATCTCTTAATGCCACTTAAGATTGGCCCTCTTTCTTGGAAGGCCGGTAGAGGGTTATTGGACACGACCTTTACCTTGCTTTTTCCAGACCATGAGTCACACCCTAGGGAGATGCTGCCGTAACGGGCCGAGTCCCGAAGCTAGTCCCTAGAGATGTGAACAGGGTTTGAGATTACGGAGGCCGTGCCTCTCCCATTCCCTTCCACGCTGACCTAGCTATTATGAATGCACCTCCTTCACCCCCTTTGAGAATAACCGGAATGCATATGTTGGATGGAATGCCCGAACTATGTGAGTCATGGAATCTACTAGGCAAGTTAGTTGGTTGAGGGGGTTTCCAGGCCCCCATGTGGCTGTATGCTCGTCTTGGTTCAAGAGGCAAGAACTTGGATCCTAGTGGTGGAAAATATGGGACTACAAAAACACAACCCAACGTGGCCTCCCATATAAGACTTAACATGTTAAATTCATAGCTCGGTCTCATTAACCGGATGGACCAGTGATATCAACTAAGCATGGCTAAGCACAACCGATATAAATAGATCTAGCAAAGCTCACAATCCAAACCCTAGTTATGCTAGGAGCAGTGGATCAGGGATTATAGGCTACAAAGGGAAGATGCATCAGATAGGATTATTCTATCTATCGATAAAAGACTTTGGAATCGTATGCACATGGAAAGAATTGAAATACTTTGAAAGCATAGGATTATATCATGTGTGGGGCTATGCTTGCCTTTGCTTGTTGATACCCAAATATAGATCTTCAGGGTTCATCAGATGGACTTTTTCATCGATAACCTTCGATGGTGTTAATATCGATCTTCAATCTTGGACTCGATCTCGTTGCTCACATCAACTCCAAGGTCTACCGAGAAGAAGCAGAAACACCGGAAAGGAAAGCAACAATCAACACATGGTGTCGATGAAATGCTCAAGCAAGTATGATGATATGACAAGTTAAAGGGTGTTGAATTGTAACCCTAAACATGATCCTTAATTTAATTAGGGTCAAAGTACCCTAAAGATGGCATTCACTACAAGAAAGGTGCCCATCCGCAATGACTTGGCCCGTCGATCATCGTAGATGGCAGATCTTCCGCAACGAATTTCTCGGCTCGATCGTGGCTGATGGGAAACTTTTTTCCGGTTTTGCGGACCTCTACTACGACGAAACCGCTAAAAACATGGATGAAGCTTGGCCGACATGTGGCAAAAGCAAGATTTTCGGTTCCTCGTGCGATGTTGACTCCCCAAGTATTTTGAGGCGTCTGGGTCTCGGACATCAGTCTCTCTAGCGGACCATACTTTTCGGTCACGCCTCCCTGATTTGAACTCGACAACGTTACTCAATGTGTTTGCCATTTAGTCAGGCTGCTGGGTCCCACATGTCAGCCTCTCATTAGAAGAATCA
The DNA here is from genome assembly GCA_023614405.1 of Avena insularis. NCBI lineage: Eukaryota > Viridiplantae > Streptophyta > Magnoliopsida > Poales > Poaceae > Avena > Avena insularis. The sequence goes on from CM042696.1 coordinate 452,493,934, forward strand.
TGTGTATGATGGAATTATTTTCCTTCGCTCACGCTACCCTGTTCCAAACTTGATAGCATTCTTGATGCATCTGCTGTTTAATCATGCTACTGGGTCCCACATGTCATACTCTCATTAGAAGAAATGTGTGCATGATGGAATTTGTTTCCTTGGCTATTGCCTCCCTGATTCCAACTAGATAACGTTGCTCGATCTATTTGTTGTTTAGTAATGCTGATGCATCCCCCATGTCAGCCTCACATTAGAAGAATCGTGTGTATGATGGAATTTTTTTCGCTCGCGCTACCCTGCTTCGAACTTGATAGTGCTTACCGATGCATCTACCATTTAATCAAACTCCTAGACCCCACATGTCATAATATCATTAGAAGAAACTTGTGTATGATAGAATTTTTCCCTCACTTGCGCCTCCGTGTTTTGAACTTGATAGCATTGCTCACTGCATCTACCATTTAATCACACTACTAGGCCCCACATGGCATCCACTCATGAGAAGAAACATTTGTATGATGGAATTTTTTCCCTTGGTCACGCCTCCATGATTCGATCTTGATAATGTTGCTCGATGCATTAATCATTTATTCAGGCTGCTGGGTCCCCCATGTGAGCCTCTCATTAGAAGAAACGTGTGCATGATTGATTTTTTCTCGCTCGCGCCTCCCTGTTTCGAACATGGCAATGTTGCTCGATGCAGCACCTGTATAAGGCCGCGCTATTGGGTCCCACATGTCAGTCTCTCTGTAAATGAAACCTACATATGATGGACTTTTGTATCGGCCGTGTCCGCTGTTTTGACCTTGGAAACATTGTTCGATGCGATAGCCGTGTATGATCTTGTTTATGGGCCCCCATGTCAGCCTCTCTGGTATGTTCTGGCTTATGGGTCCCCAATGTAGCCTTGTATGTTCTGGTGGGTAGGTCCCCGGTGCTAGCCTCTCTGTACAAGTATTTAACTTTTTTTCAAACCCGACCATTAAACTCGAGGGATGCTACAGGCTGGTGGGTCCATGATGTCAGCCTCTCCATAATGCGATATTAAAATGTAAACCCAAGATATATATATAAATATGTATGCACATGGGATTCGAACTAAGGACCTTCAAATCAAATAGACATAAACTGAGTGCTTTGCCACTGCACCAAAGATATTTATATAAATTATATCATTAAACATTTATTAGTACTACAACTTATGTATCAGTCTTCTAAAAAATATTTTGTGTGTCTATGTTTATATCTTTTAAAATATAAAATGGCAGTGCTTAGGCATCTCAATTTATAAAATGCCACATAATAGAGCAGTTTCTAACATGGTTAGGAATAGTTCTTTTATTTTGAGAGGTGGGGGGAAATGCCCAAAAGGCCGAATTAAAAAGAGTTTGGCTATCTACATGGTCTGCTCTACATGGTCTATACTACATAGGCTATCCTCCATGGTCTCCTTTCTCAAATTTCTCTAGGATGTGCTCAGCAGTCAACCGTGTATTTCTCTCAAAAAGTGTAGTCCCCCATGTCCCTCTCATTAGAAGAAACGTGTGCATGCTAGACTTTTTCCTCGCTCGTGCCTCCCAGTTTCGAACTTGGCAACGTTGCTCGATGTAGTAGCTATATAAGGTATCCCTACTAGGTCCCACATGTCAGTCTCTCTGTAAATGAAACGTGTGTATGATGGACTTTTCTTTTCGGCTGTGTTTGCTGTTTTGACCTTGGAAACGTTGCTCGATGCGGCAACCGCGTGTGGTCTTGCTGCTGGGGCCCACATGTCAGCCTCCCTGGTATGTTCTGGCTTGGGCATGTCAGCCTACTTGGTATGTTCTGGCTTGTGGGTCCCTGATGCCAGCCTCTCTATACAAGTACTTAACTTCTTTTTTTCAAACCCGCCCATTAAACTCAAGGGACGCTATAGGATGGTGGGTCCGTGATGTCAGCCTCTCCGTAAAATAATATTGATACATGAAAAAAGTAATCCCAAATAAATATATGTCAAGCACACATGATTCAAACTCAAAACCACAACAAAACATAAACCGTATGCATTGCCACTATGCAAAAGAAACCGCATGAAAATTATCATTAAAAGCTTTATAGTACTTATAACTTATGTATTAGTCTTCTTAAAAATATTTTGTGTGTCCATGTTTATTTATCTTAAAATAAAAGGGTAGCACTACTGGAACCTCAATTTATAAAATGCCACATAATGGATTAGTTTCTTAAAAACATGGGTAGGCAAAGTTTTTAGAGGTGGGGGGCAATGCCAAAAAGGCCAAATTAAAAAGGTTTTGGGCTATGGTCAATGGGCTCCTATCCCAAATTTCACTGGGCCGTGGCTTGCTGGATTCAAACACAGACCTCACCAAGGGAGGAAAAAAAGTGATAATTCCTTTTACAGATATTCATGTAAAAATATTTAAAGAACCAGTGACACACACCACGTGCGCCAAAACAGGGCTGATATCCAATGACTTCACTTGGTGAAATCATGCTGTATATTTACCCTCTCATCTCTATCCAAAACACATCTAATGGTTCCGATGACACACATGCAAAAGGTCTAGAGCAAGGAGCCAGCAACAACGCCATAACTTTTGACAATTTCAGTAGCATTTGAAAGATTAGGCAGTATAGAATAATAAGACATAAAAAATATCGACATATTCGTAGTTCATATTCTATAGCACTTGACCAATTCAACAACATTTTAAAGTGACTGATTCAAAAAATACAGACACTGAATTTCAATAGCAGCACAGAGAGAGCCAGTTCTTGTTTTAGCTCTAAAAACCATGTCACACAATCAATTTGCCCTTTTCTCCAGACACACTTGATCACTGGAATACAATCATTCTCATAATATTTGTTCATATAGGGAACCTTCATATAGATACAGATATACCATACCAGTAAGTACTAGTCATAGCTCCAATCCAGCAAAAGGTTATCACAATTTTACCACCCATATATGATCAATGGAGATAAGACAACCAGATAATAAATTACAATAGCATGCGATCAAAGAGATAGATAGCTAGTATCTTCATGAACAATATGCGGCATTCAGGGCATCCAAATACATCAACCTTGACCGTTCTTCCAATGGTAAGTTTGGCTGCTTTGTGGAACTTGATCCACCTAGAAGTAGCTGTCAAGCACCCAACAGTCGAGTTAATGGCGTAGCATCCCTCGATTTGCACTCCTTAGCTCTATATCTTGAATACTATTATGCCCTTTCGTTTGGCCTGGAGTTTCTTTGTGGCACTCTTAGGAAATTTCTGAGTCAAAGCAAGAGATAGACGCGTAATTACTAAGAGAATGCACCGAATCATGTGAAACTTGAGAAGACATTTAGAGCAGTTTATCTGCCTCCATATACTCACAAAAATAATTCGGTGCGACCTTGTGATGACACATGTGTAGGATAAGGTTTGACAAGGCACTGCCTGGGGTGATGTAGGATCTTGTGCCGATGCCTGTGTTGGGGCTGGTGAGGTAGCTAGTGCTGGTGCAGGAGATGATGCCACTAATTGTAGAGGGGCTGGTGTAGAATCCAAAAGGCCCAGAACCGGTGCTGGCGTCAGCAACTTGATGCTAGATTCCATCTGAGGGGTAGCTAAGCTGACTGCAGGGATGGTAGAGGGAGATGACATGTGTACAAGAAAAATGGTCTCTTATACAACAGTTACTCAGAAGATAGTGATTAGAGGATATGATGAGTATACAAGCAAGTTAAGTTACTACCTCCATTCTTGCTCCTTAGTTCAACAGGTGCCGAAGTAGGAACTAGGGCCAGTGCCGGTGCGGGTGCCAGCAGCTTGATGCTGGTTACCTTCTGGGGTAGGTAAGGGGACTATAGGTGTGGTCAGAGAGGCATATGAGATATGTACAAGCAAAATGGTTCCTTATACAATAGTTACTCCTAGACAGAGATGAGAGTATACTAGCGAATTAAGTTACTGCCTATATTCTTTCTCCTACTTAGGTCAACAAGTGCCATTGCAGGAACTGAGGCCGGTGCCGGTGCTAGCAGCTTGATGCCGGCACCCTTCTAGGGTGTACATAAGGGGAAGCAGACTGCAGAAGTGGTCAGGGTCATATGATGAGTAAAGATAATGGTGCAGAATAGTTAGTCGCAAGAAAATCATTAGAGGTTGTGATGAGTACATTAGCAAATTAATTAGTACTACCTCTGTTCTTGGTCCTTAGGTCAACAGGTGTACGATGGCGTGCAAGTATCTACCCAGGCTTGATAAAATGGAATGCTACCTCGTCCCCCCGCTTCAGACCATTCTCACGGACATACTTGGACCAACCTAGGCCACCCAAATAGGTGGTGGCCATCATCTGGAGACATCCACATAATATACTTGCCGCATGCCTTTAGGGCGCTCGCTATAGAGAGTTAGAAACTTGTCGTTTGCAAACATCTTGTTTATAATGGGGCGAGCGACACAAGGGACAACCTTCATGATAAAATTGATAGAGAAGTAAGGCGGCATAAAAAAGTGAGATACAAGATCTTACATCAAGTCTATCTAAACTACTTGCAATTCATACCTGATACCATGGGTACCCTTTGTGAATGGTGGCCATGCACCATTTTTCTCCCATCTTCCTTTGGAAGGGCATACAAGCCCCCTTTCAATCTACAAGCTTGACAAGAGGACGGTAGAAGAAAGGGCTGAGCAACTGGTGCGCGGTACTGATTGAAATTAATTGGAAAGGTTAAATTATGTAAAGAGTAAGTAAATCTAATAATATAAGACAAAACCATTGCCTGTAAATCAAGCATATTTGATGTTTGCGAACTTCTAATGAGCATAAAGATATAGTACTAGCTGATATCAATAACACGAAAAATCATAACATGTGAAATTGTGGATTTCCAAATTATACCCACTTCTTAGAGAGGTCAATGCCAACCTGGGTACTGTGTTGGCACTTCCTCGTCGTGTAGACGATGTCCGATTTTGGTGCGGGCATCAACAATCTACTAGCCTCTACATCACCCTTAGCCTTCGCAACAACACTTTCAATCTGCATAAATAGCAACAAAGCTCAACAGTTCAATACAGTACATAGTAGTCATATACTGACTATATGAGATAGTCAGACAGATCAGATCTGGATTCACATAAACATAATGCCGGAATTAGTAAAATCACACATATCTTTCTGAACATCTGATAAGAATGGATGACACTAAGCAGATAATAATTAAATCAGACTAAAACATGGTAATAAGGGTATTAAGAAAAAATATCTTTCTCTTTAAGCTGGGCCCTCCCAGCTGGTCAGTGGCCTTGCACTTGTTTGGTGAGTAGTGGTACTGGCCAGATCCTGCAACATGTGGGGGTACCATCACGTTTGTTGCACCTAGAGCACCGCACGTTCGCAGGTATGTACCACCGTGCTACTGTAAATAAAGAAGAGATGGTGTCACAAAGGCTTCCACAAAAATAGGATGCAGACAGAGACAACACGGGGATATATCCACTAGAGCTCCTTTTCTATTATTTCTTTCTACGCTATCCTTAGTAGCGGGTTGGTTACATCTATAACCCAAATGGATAGCCAACCACTTTCAGCATTGGAAAGAATGGAAGAACACAAAGAATATACTTCTACATTACCTTTTTAGGCAACTTTTAAGGGAACTGACGGGACCATCTCTATCCGTAGTGGCCGTGCGCGCCACTGACCCATAGTTCTCCATACAGAATCTGATGCAAAATCTATTGCACATTATGAGTAGAAACTAAAGGTTAGAGAAGTGAAGAACACCGAAACTGAACCCGACCAAATGCCCCAATCAGGACAACAGTGACCATGCCACGACCCCGTATCCATAAAAAATCAGTACCCCTGCTCCACTTCCTAACCACGCACCCCACCGCCACCCCCACCCAACTAACCTAATCGATCAGAGCAGAGGGAAAATATCCTAATTATGTGATTCCGAGGTAAGAAATAAGCAAGAACTCCATAATCAAAGCATACCGAATAGTACTACTAATAGTACCCACAATGGCCCAATCGTAAGCAAATTAAACAAAGCCAGATTTCGAGGTGAGAAAATACACCCACCTATTTCAGAAAGAACTCCCCAATCGGAGGTTGCACCAGTTCCAGCAGTTGCTTGCTAGATGAGAGCTAGCTAGTGGTGGTTTCTTGTATTTTCGGTAGAAAGGCATGGGTAGCAGAGTAGTAGTACTAGGGGTAGGCAGTACACTTCTTCTATAGTAATATTTTTAAGTGGCGATGGCTGGAACATTTTGCCAGGGAATTTCCGAATCTTTTGTCCAAGGTATCACGTAGTAGCCTACAGCTGTTTGAGGGGATAATTTAAAGCGGGACCCACATCAAAGGGGTGAGTTAAAGCGGGTCCCACATCAAGGGGGTGAGATAAAGAATTGAGCGAGCTAACCTCCTCCTTCCCTTGGTACTACTAGTTCTCTTGGGTTCCTCTCCCAGGACCGAGAAAATCGCCCCTCTTTGAATCAAATTGATCCCAGCTTATATATCCTCTTGCTGATTTGGCTCACGGAGCATTGCATAGGGAACCAGTACTGGAGCCTCAAAAACCATTTGGGAACCGATAAAAGCATACGCTCGGATTTCAGACTAGAAACACACAAACACACACATATATACAATTTTACGGAATAGTTTCCAATTATAGTTCTACTAACAAAGGCATAGAAATCATAAGGTAACTCCACCCCTGCATATTACAGAACTACGATAGCAGCGAACCAATCATGGGATAGCTCTACACCCCAAGAGTTTTGTAACTGGGCTAGTGGTCATGAGACTACCCAGATGGAACCAAAAGTACACCCCTGATGATCAGCAACCCTACTTCAACTCCATCCATAAGCAGTGTACCCGATCCACAGCCTTAGGTGCAGACTCATCAATGAATAGGTCATCGTCATTACCATCAAAGTCCTCTTCGGTTGTTTGCTTCTGTGATTAGTAGATTAACAGATACATTTATAGAGAAACATCAAAGACACACGACCTGAACATTTGTTATTCAACAGATATACCTTGTCATCTGGCATAGCGGAAGTACCAGAAATGAAACCCGTTCCATGCAGCTTGCGTTTTTTCTCTCCTCCCCTTATCCAAGTTGATCAGATGCTTAGGAGCTACCTCTATTAGTTGATCTAGATGATAAACATCTGCTTCCCATACTTGATCTTGATGATAAAGATGTGCTTCCCCTGGTTCATATGGAGGATCATATGGTTCACCATGAAATACCCATCTAACATATGTGCTTAGCATCCCAAATATAAAAGTATGGTCTTCCTCTATACTTTGAGGTAGCACCCTACGCTTCACACACAACCGATAGGGGCAATGTACTTTTGAGTTGTCACAATGAGCTCTAACAAACTCCATAAATTGTAGAACACCAAGGATATGTTTAGCGCTTCCTAATGGAGCAACCTCTATCCAAAATCTGTCCATCTATTTAATTATGACATACAAGGTTAATTCTTATTAAAAGAAAAGAAGGAGACATATAGATGGAGTACATAAACTATATATGCCTATGCATTTCAGCAAACATATTAACAACAAAAATCTCTAAAGGTATTTAGGAACACAGATCAAGCGCAGAATAAACTATGACCATGCAGACTAAGGACAAATTAAACTACATATTTGAGGAGGCAGATCAGGTGAAAGTTCAATAAAATGCAAACCAGATCGATCTAGAGATAGAAGGACTACCGTGGGATCGATGTGCCTACCAGTGTGTCTTAAGAGAGCTTCTTCGTGCATGGTGGTTATGAGGAGCGACTGTGAGTGCTTCTATTTTGTGGGCAAGGGGTGAGGGTCTAGGCGGCGGAGGGTGGAAGTTATTACATAGCGCGAAGGGGTAGGGAGGGGTAACTTTGGAAATGCACATAGCATTGCACTTTGTGAACGAATGGCTTTATTTCAACATATATTAATTTTGTCCCTAATTATTTTTGGAAAAGGCGCCAAATTTGGAAATTCGAAAATAAACTTCAAATTTGGAACCAAACATATTGGTTGATTTTCCAAGATGCACCGATATAACAAATGTGGTCACGTCATCATAAATTATGGCCATGACCTTGGTCACCTTTCTTTGGACGATGGTCATCTTTTTGAAAGCCTTGAATTGTTCGACAATTTCAGCAAATGCCTAAAAACTCATTTAAATGCTGGAAAGCAACTCTCGTTGGCATGTGAGTCTAGACGGTAGCAGCACATCCGGGCGGCCCCATGTCAGAGCAGCGTATGTTAGAAGCTTCAACCTCAACATTTTGGCACTGCGCCCAAACATCACACGCATCCATTCAAATATCCTGCACATCCATTCAGGCATACTTCATTTTTTTTAGAATGCAAAATTCATCTTCTATCACTACCCTGGAAACAAGATCCCGAAGAACCCGAGGAGCACCCTAAAATCTTGAGGGATATAGCCATAAAGCAAGTAAACCCTAAATCCTAAAGAACCCATAAAACCTAAACTGTAAGACCATAAAACACTAAACCCTCAACCCATAAACCCTAACTAAGCAGGTACCGTGCACTTATAGATCAAAGTTTGATATACTTTCATTAAATTGCGGCAACGCCATTCTATTCCATGAATATTAGCATAAATCTTGAACATTATTGAAAATTCCCTAAAGCCTCAACCCCTAAATGACCCTAACAAAGGAGGTATCATGCACTTGAATATCAAAACTTCAGATATACTTTCATCAAATTGTGCTAATGCCATTCTATTCCATGAGTATAAGCATAAAGCAGCTTGAACATTATTGAAAATTCCCTAAAACCTAAACCCTAAATCCCTAAAACCTAAACCCCTAAAAACCATAAACCCTAGAGCCCTAAACTCTTGGTGTTTTGCCCTTGATTTAGTACTTGGGTACCCAAACCCTAACCAAGCAGGTTCCATGCACTTATAGATCAAAATCGAAGATACTTTCATTAAATCATGGTAACGCCATTTTATTCCACGAATATAACCATAAAGCTTGAATTTTATTGAAAATTCCCTAAACCCTAAAACCCTAAACCCTCAACACCTAAACAACCTTGGAAAATGAGGTATCATGCACTTGTAGATCAAAATTATAGATATAGTTTCATCAAATTGCGCTAACGTCATTCTGTTCCATGAATATAAGCATAAAGCAGCTTGAATATTATTGAAAATTCCCTAAAACGTAAACCCTAAACCCCTAATCACGACACCCCTAAAAACCATAAACCCTAAAACCCTAAACGCTAAACCCTCATCCCCTCAACCCCTTACCAAGTAGGTATCATGCATTTATAGATCAAAATCCGAGATACTTTCATTAAATTGGGATAACACCATTCTACTCCACTAATATATATAAGCATATATATAAAGATTGAACATTATTATTGAAAATTACCTAAACCCTAAAACCTAGACAACCCTAAACCCTCAATCCAGAACCCTAAACCCTAAATACCGAACCTTAAACTCCTAAACCCTAAACCCGAAAATACTAAACCATATACCATAAACCCTAAACCCAAAAACCCCGAACGCTAAACCCTAGGCTATATATATATTTTGTGAAAACTAGGGCAGTGGGATTTTGAGCCAAACTTTTGTAGTTGCTTCACGACAAAAGCCACTGTTGTCCATTGAAAATTAAAAATAACTTGAATTTCGAAGCTTGCTCTGTAAATAATATTTTAAATGCCAATACGCACCAATCTACTAAATACGAACATGCTATTATAAACTATAACAAAGATATGGCCATGAGCTTGGTCATGTAGTTTGAAACCATGCATATTCATACATGGAATGCCATATATCGTATGAAAAAGTTAAAGCCATTATTCTCCATTGGGGCTTTTAAAATAACTTCAAATATGGAAGATCTTTTTGTAAACAATGTTTAAATGGCAATATGCACCAACCTACCAAACATGGTTACATTATCATAACGTATGGTAACACATATGGCCTTGACATTGGTCATCTAGTTTTTGAAAGCCATGAATGTTCATACATGGTACGCTATATTGTGAAACGAGTTTTTTCAGGAGTTATCATATTATAAGATTATATTTTTTATGGAAATTAGCTAATGCACACAGTGAGACACCAATAGAGAAAATAATGGTTTTATTTCGTTTTATATTTTGTTTCTTTTTTTGAAAAAAATGGCCCAAATTTAGTGTCATTACCATTCATATCAAAAAGTTGAATCTAGCAAAACTCTCGGTGGTTCTCCAATATTTGACTAAGGTACCTTTAAATTATTTTTAAAAAGTCAACAACAAGCTATATCACAGACTTTGTAGTTCGTAATTAGACATACTTACTTCAAATTTTCAAAAAGTCATTTTATTGCACATGTTTAGCGAGGAAACTTGGAAATTCATGAAAGTAGGGCATTATGCATCAAATCTAGAATCTCCTTTTGTAAACATTGCTTGAAATACCAAGATGCACCGATATACCAAATGCGGACACATCATCATAAATATGGCCATGACCTTGGTCACCTTTCTTTGGACGATGGTCATCTTTTTGAAAGCCTTGAATTGTTCGACAATTTCAGCAAATGCCTAAAAACTCATTTAAATGTTGGAAAGCAACTCTCGTTGGCATGCGGGTCTAGACGGTAACAGCACATCTTGGCGGCGCCATGTCGGAGCAGCGTATGTTAGAAGCTTCAACCTCAACATTTTGGTACTGCACCCAAACATCATACGCATCCATTCAAATATCCTACAAATCCATTTAGGCATACTTCATCTTTTTTAGAATGCATAATTCCTCTTTTATCACTGCTCCAGAAACAAGATCCCGAAGAACCCGAGGAGCACCTAAACCCTTGAGGGATATAGCCATAAAGCAAGCAAACCCTAAATCCTAAACAACCCATAAAGACTAAACCGTAAGACCATAAAACACTAAACCCTCAACCCATAAACCCTAACCAAGTAGGTACCACGCACTTATAGATCAAAATTTGATATACTTTCATTAAATTGCGGTAACACCATTCTATTCCACGAATATTAGCATAAGTCTTGAACATTATTGAAAATTCCCTAAACCCTCAACCCCTAAATGACCCTAACAAAGGAGGTATCATGCACTTGTATATCAACATTTCAGATATACTTTCATCAAATTGAGCTAATGCTATTCTATTCCATTAGTATAAGCATAAAGCAGCTTGAACATTATTGAACATTCCCTAAAACCTAAACCCTAAATCCCTAAAACCTAAACCCCTAAAAACCATAAACCCTAGAACCCTAAACTCTTGGTGTTTCGCGCTTGATTTAGTACTTGGGTACCCAAACCCTAAACCCATAAACCCTAACCAAGAAGGTTCTGTGCACTTATAGATCAAAATCTAAGATACTTTCATTAAATTGCGGTAACGCCATTCTATTCCAGGAACATAACCATAAAGCTTGAACATTATTGAAAATTCCCTAAACCCTAAAACCCTAAACCCACAACACCTAAACGACCCTGGCAAATGAGGTATCATGCACATGTAGATCAAAATTTCAGATATACTTTCATCAAATTGTGCTAACACCATTATATTCCATGAATATAAGCAGAAAACAGCTTGGACATTCTTGAAAATTCCCTAAAACGTAAACCCTAAACCCCTAATCACAAAACCGCTAAAAACCATAAACCCTAAACCCTCATCCCCTTAACCCCTTACCAAGCAGGTATCATGCATTTATACATCAAAATCCGAGATACTTTCATTAAATTGGGATAACACTATTCTACTCCACGAATATATATAAGCATATATATAAAGATTGAACATTATTATTGAAAATCACCTAACCCCTAAACCTAGACAACCCTAAATCCTAAAACTGTAAACCCTCAATCCTGAACCCTAAACCCTAAATACCGAAACTTAAACTCCTAAACCCTAAAACCCAAAACCCTGAACCCTAAACCCTAGGCTATATATATCTTTTGTGAAAACGAGGTAGTGGGATTTTGAGCCATAGTTTTGTAGTTGCTTCAGGATAGAAGCCACTGTTGTCGATTGAAAATTAAAAATAACTTCAATTTTGAAGCTTCCTTTGTAAATAATAATTTAAATGCCAAGACACACCAATCTACCAAATACGGACATGCTATTATAAACTATAGCAAAGATATGGCCATGACGTTGGCATCTGGTTTGAAAGCCATGCATATTCATACATGGTACGCCATATATCGTATGACAAAATTAAACCCATTATTATCGATTGGGGCTCTTAAAATAACTTTAAATATGGAAGCTCTTTTTGTTAACAAAGTTTAAATGCCATTATGCACCAACCTACCAAACATGGTTACATTATCATAAAGTATGGTAACACATATTGCATTGACATTGGTCATCTAGTTTTTGAAAGCCATGAATGTTCATACATGGTACGCCATATTGTGAAACGAGTTTTTTCAAGAGTTATCAAATTTTAAGATTATATTTTTTCATGGAAATTAGCTAATGCACACATTGAGACACCAACAGAGAAAATAATGGTTTTATTTTGTTTTATATTTTGTTTCTTCATTTTTTTTAAAAATGGCCCAAATTTGGTGTCATTACCATTCATATCAAAAAGTTGAATCTTGCAAAACTCTCGGTGGTTCTCCAATATTTGACTAATTCGGTACCTTTAATTTATTTTTAAAAAGTCAACATAAAGCTATATCACAGACTTTGTAGTTCATAATTAGACATACTTACTTTAAATTTTCAAAAAGTCATTTTATTGCACATATTTAGCTAGGAAACTTGGAAATTCATGAAAGTAGGGCATTATGCATCGAATCTAGAATCTCCTTTTGTAAACATTGCTTAAAATACCAAGATGCACTGATCTACCAAATATGGACACATTTGTAAGCTTGATTGGTGAAGATTCTTCAATGTACGGAGTAGTACAAAACATGGAAACGGTATAGGAACTATGGCTGTGAGCTTGGTCATGTTGTTTGAAAGCCTTGAATTAATGTTCATTGATTTTGGTAGATGTCTATAAACTCATTAAATGATGGAAAGCATACATGTCTATGGGTCTATCTGACGGGGACAGCATCCCAAGTTGGAGTAGCGTACCTTAGAAGCTTCAACTTCAAAATTTCGGCAGAGTGCTGAAATATCCTTCCTCTCCATTTGAACATCTAGCACCCAAAATTTTGTTTGCAGAAATTTAGCCTAGAAGCTTGAAATGGCGTTATACATTGTGTGAAAAATGGGGGCAGTGGCATTTTGAGCTAAATTTTGAGCTCCACAAAAAACACATTGTTGTTACTTGGAAATTTGAAAACAAACTTAAAATTTGGAACCATACATATTGGTTGATTTGCCAAGATGCACCGATTTACCAAATGCGGACATGTCATCATAAACTATGGCCATGAACTTGGTCACATTTTTTTGGATGATGGTCATCTTCTTGAAAGCCTTGAATTGCTAAATTTCAGCAAATGCATAGAAACTCATTTAAATGCTGGAAAGCACCTCTCGCTGGCATGTGGGTCTAGACAGTGATAGCGCATCTGAGCGCCCCCACGTCGGATGCTAGAACCTTCGACCTCAAAATTTTGGTACGGCGCCCAAACATCGCACCCGATCCATTAAAATATCCTGCACATCCATTCAAACATGCTTCACCTACTTTTAGAATGCAAAATTCCTCTTCTTTCCCTGCTCTAGAAACAAAAACTCGAGGAACACTGCATTAACAAAGGGGTATAGGTGGTAAATTTGTGTTCTACCAAGTGCATCACCCAATTGATGTTTCCATGTCCTTCTTCAGTATTTACCTGCTAGTGACCCACATGTCAGTGAGCCAGAATTACGGGAAGTAGAGATTTCCATTGCTTGTTGTTCAAAATTCAAACATTTTTCACTAAACCAAGATAAAATCGTTAAAATCGGCGAACCTAGGTGGGAAGCTTGAAAATTCTTGAAACTTGGCATTATCAGTCATTTTTTAATACTTTGTGAGAAAATTGGTGCGGTGAGATTTTGAACCACATATAGTCTTTGTAGTTGCTTCACAACGGAAGCCATTGTTGTCACTTGGACAATTTAAAATAACTTCAAATTTGGATGCATAGAGTGTAAACATTGTTTGAAATGCCAATATGCAGTTATGCACTATACTACCAAACATGTGAATGGAATATGCCTCGAGAGGCAATAATAAAGTTGTTATTATCCTATTCCAAGTATATGATATATGTCTATTTTGCATGCTATAATTGTATTGATTGGAAACTTTAATACATGTGTGATGCCTCTCTTATAAACTAGCTCGTTGATTAACAATATGATCAAGGTTTCCTGATCATGGACATTGGATGTTGTTAATAACGAGGTCACAACATTGGTGCAATTATGTGATGAACTCATACGAAGTAATCCTAGTCCTTAGACCATGAGATCATGTCAGTCACTAACACTAGAAGAGTATCTTGATAACATCAAACATCACACCGTAACATGGTGACAATAAAGGTGGGTTCAGTACTCCGAAGGTTTTATGTAGAGGCTCACGGATCAAGAGTGGGATTTTTTCATCCCGATGATGGATAGATATACTCTAGGCCCTCTCGGTGATATCACATTGAGATAGCTTGCACGCAAGTGATGTGATCACTAGAATGTTATATCACAGGAATGAGAAATGAGTGCATGTTGTTACGAGATCAAACTAGGTATTGAGATACCGATGATCGAATCTCGGACATGTAATATATTGCGAGAGAAAGGGATTTAGTTACTAGTGTTAAAGGTTCTCATGATCATAGAAGTCATCGTTGAATGTGTGGGAGTCAGTATGGATCTCAAGGCCTCGCTACTGATTATTGATTGGAGAAGGGTCTCAATCATGTCTGCATTATTCACGAACCATAGGGTGACACACTTAAGGAATACTAACACCATTTGTAGCAATGTGTTCTAGAGAAAATATTTACAAAGCGCTCGAATTATTTCAATGGACACCGAAATTGTTTCGGGTGAAATTGCTGAAATTGGTTCTACATGTGATATTCAAATGTTGCAGGGGGTTTATGTGAATGTTTGTTAATTAAAGTAATTAACAAACATCTGAATAAAGTAAGTAAAATACTATTATTAAACGAGAGTTGCATTAAATTTGGTGGAAATTTAATGCATGCGAGTGGAGTTTTGGGTGGAGTCAAATTTATGTGAGTGGAGCATCCACTACATGAATGAGGAAGAGGTGGGGGCACCTCCCATTGGCCGCCAGCCATGGAGAGGGGCTTCCCCCTCTCCCTATAAAAGGCCCCCTCTCCTCCCTCATAAAGCACACCTCCTCGTGAAGGATCTCTCTCGAACTCTAGAATTATTCCCCCATGGTCTCGGATTAGCGAGATACATATTCCCGGTGGCTCTTTGTCTAGAAGGATTTCCTACTTCCGCTGCATCGCTAGAGCGATGATGCGGAGGTTGTTCGGTGGACCGGACATGTGTGCGAGCACGGATGTGCTGCTGATTTGCGACGCTAGGACTTCCTCTTGATCTTGAGATCAGCAAGCGATCGACTACATCATCCACGAGTCCAATCTCGTTAAACTTTGTCGGTATTCAAGGGTATGATCTCTATGGATGTATATCCACCCGTTGCTTGTATCTAGTAGATAGATCTTGGTGCTTATTAGTTCCCATCATAGGATTTTTTTTGTTTTCTATGCTATGAACCCAACTGTTGTATCAGAGCCTGATTTATGCGTAGATGATTTGCACGGGTAGTACACATAAGAGTATGTGGGCAATGATGATCATGTTATTGCATCTTAAATGTATTTTGGATATTGGTGGCATATTGGGATGAAGCAACCCGGACTAACTTTACATGTCCTCGCACATGAGACTTGTTCCACGCTTGACATGCAACTAGTTTTGCATAAGTGGCTAGCAGGTGTCTGTCTCTCCTACTGTAGTCAATATCTGATTTGCAACAAGTTTCTATTAATTTGGTTATCATCGTTGTGGTTCCATGTTCGTAGGTAAGACCAGTTCTATCTTTGAAAGCCCTAAGCCATGTAAAACTTGGATAAATTAGAAGCGTCTAGTTTAGATTGTTGTTGGGATAGTGTCATGATATGGTAATGTTATAATTTGAAGTATAGTTGATACTCTTGGAAATTATAGGATACCTAACGTGTAAGTTCCATAGACCTTGGCCTTACACACAAAGGAATGATAAATATCATACCACGATGCACATGATAGTGATCAAAGTGCAAGAACCATATCATTTCACTTTTTTGCATGTGATGTTTGCATCTTATATTGCTTGTTTGGTGCTTTAGTAGCATTATAAGATGATCCCTCATTTAGATATCAAGATAAAATGTGTTCTTCATTAAGTATGCACCATTTTATGGATCATTGTTTCAAGATATTATGTGATGATCGCGTGTTTTTGACTCTACGCTTTCATACAACATGTATAAGACAATTTTACACACGCAAGTACTAAGGTTCTTGCTTGGCGAGCCTAGCATGTACATACATGGCCTCGAAACACAGACCGAAAGGTTAAGCATGAGTCATATAGTTGATATGATGCCCATATAGATACTCGCCTTTGAAGATACACCGACTCACATGATGATCAGACTTGGTGTAGTGGATTTGGTTCATGTAATCACCAAAAAGACACGAGGGATGTTGTTTTTGAGTGTGAGTTCATTCGTAATTTGGATTAGTTGAACTCGATCTATCATAAACTTAGTCTAAATAAACTTTACAAATTCTGTTGTAGATGGCACCACTTGCTTTTAATTTCAATGTGTTCATGGAGAAAGAGAAACTTGCGACGAATGGTAGCAACTTTACCAACTAGGCCCTGAATCTGAGGATTCTCCTCACTGCTGCACAAAAGTAATATGTGCTAGAAGCGCCGCTAGGACCCCCACCAGCTCCTGATGCCCCTGATGAGGAAAAGAATGTCTATTTGACTCATCAGGAGGACCACAACTTAGTTCATTGCGGCATACTATATGGGCTAGAGCGAGAACTTCGAAAGCATTTCGAAAATGGCAATGCCTTTGATACCATGGGTGAATTGAAAATGATTTTCGATATCCATGCTTCCGTAGAGAGTTATGATGCTTCTGAAAAGTTCTTTAGCTGCATGATGGAAGAGAACAACTCTTATAGTGCACATGTACTCAAAATGTCTAGGTACACCGATAAGCTTGTGTCCTTGGGAATAACGATTCCCATTGACTTAGGCATACATCATGTTCTCCAATCTCTGCCACCTAGCTCCAAGAGCTTTGCGATGAACTATAATATGCAGGGCATGAAGAAGTCTCTCCCGAGCTTCTGTCAATGTTTAAGACTGCAGAAGTAGAGATCAGGAAAGAGCATCAAGTGTTGATGATCAATAAGACCACCAATTTCAAGAAAGACAAGAAGGGTAAACAGAAGGGAAAGAAGGGCAAAATATCTATTGCTGCGCCTGAAAAGAAATCCCGAGATGGCCGTAAGTCTGATACCGAGTGCTATTATTATAAGGGCACTGGCCATTAGAAGCACAAGTGCCCCAAGTATTTGGCGGGTAAGAAGGCCAGCAAGGCAAACAAATGTATATGTGATATACATGTTATTGATGTGTACTTGACTAGTACTCGCAGTAGCACCTGGGTATTTGATACTAGATCGGTTGCTAATATGTGTAACTCGAATCAGGGGCTATAGAACAAGCGACAACTAGCAAGGGATGAGGTCACGATGCGTGTCGGAAATGGATCAAAGTTCATGTGATTGCCGTTGGAATGCTGCCTCTCCATATGCCATCGATATTAGTGATAAATCTAAATATTTGTTATTTGGTGCCTGCGCTAAGCATGAACATTGTATCTGGGTTGCGTTTATTGCAAAGAGGTTATTTGTTTAAATCCGAAAACAATGGTTGTTTGATTTATATGAATAATATCTTTTCTGGTCATGCACTTGTGATGAATGGTTTATTTCTGTTAAATCTCGATAGTATGATATAAATATTCATAGTGTTGATGCTAAAAGGATTAAACTTGATAATTATATATCTGCATATAGGTGTCACTGCCATCTAGGTCATATTGGTGTTAAACGCATGAAGAAGCTCCATTCTAATGGACCCTTGGAATCACTTGATTTTGAATCATTTGATACATGTGAGCCATGCCTTATCGGCAAGATGACTAGAACCCCATTTTCCGGTACAATGGAGCGGGGACCAGATTTATTGGAAATCATACATAGTGATGTACGTGGTCCAATGAGTGTGTCAGTGCGAGGTGAATATTGTTATTTTGTTACTTTCACGGATGATTTAATTAGATACAGGTATATATAGTTGATGAAACACAAGTCTGAAACCATTGAAAAGTTCAAGGAATTTCGGAGTGAAGTGGAAAATCATCGTAATAGAAAGATCAAATTTTTGCGGTCCGACCTTGGAGGTGAGTATATATGTTACAAGTTTAGCGCACATATGAGAGATTGTGGAATAGTTTCACAACTCATGCCCGCTAGAACACCACAACATAATGGTGTGTCGGAGCGTCGTAATCGTACTTTATTGGATATGGTTCGATCTATGATGTCTCTGACTGACTTGCCAATGTTATTTTCGGGTTACGCACTAGAAAACACTACATTCACTTTAAATCGAGCATGATCTAAATCCGTTGAAATGACACTATAAGAATTGTGGTTTGGAAACAAACCTAAGCTGTCATTTCTTAAAGTTTGGGGATGCGATGTTTATGTCAAGAAACTTCAACCTGATAAACTCGAACCCAAAGCAGAAAAATGCATCTTCATAGGATACCCTAAAGAAACAATTGAGTATTCCTTCTATCATAGATCCGAGGGCAAGGTTTTTGTTTCCAAGAACAGATCTTTTCTAGAGAAAGAGTTTCTCGCGAAATGTGTGAATAGTCGGAAGGTACAACTCAAAGAGGTTATTGAACCTTCTCTTCTTGAAAGAACGAGTGGCGCAGCGACGGAAGTTGTTCCGGATTTGACTTCACCGAATGAAGAAGGAACTAATGACAAAGATCATGAAACTCCAAAAGAGGATACTAATGCGCTCGATGATCGACATAGAGCTCGTTGGGAACACCAAGAGGAAGGTATGATGAGTACAGCAGAAAGTTTTCCCTCAGTTATGAAACCAAGGTTTAATCGAACCATTAGGAGCAAGGAAACACCCCAAAGGTGTTACTAGCTGAGCTTTGGCAGGGCGCACTACCGGTGCTAGTAGCAATGTGGAGACCTGCACAACACAACCACAGAACTTTGTCCCCAACTTGCGATGAGGTTGTCAATCTCACCGTGTTTTGCGGAAAACAAAGGATTAAACGTATCGAATGGAAAGAAGTAAAAGTTTGCAGAAAGTAAACACAAAGCAGAAACAGTTTATAGATTGTATGTAAAGACAAAGGACCGGGATCCATAGTTCACTAGAGGTGGCTCTCCTTAAGATAGATAACATGCTGGGTGAACAAATTACAACGGGGCAATTGACAAACGCCGAGAAAGAAATACATGCATATACTAATCATCTTGACTCCTTTGAGACTTGATTGGGCATTACAACATAATACATAGACCGCCATCCAACTATATCTATGACTAATAATCCACCTTCAGGTAATCATCCGAACCCCCTCCAGTATTAAGTTGCAAGCAACAGATTATTGCTTTACAAACTGCGTGTAAAGTAAACAATATGATTGTTCTATGAACAAAGGATTGTTGTTTTCTCCCTAGTAGCAACAACACATCTAGTACCTTAGAGATTTCTGTCACTTCCCAGTTACGGAGGATGAACCCACTATCGAGCATAAATACTAACTCTTGGAGTTGCTAGCATCTACTTGGCCAAGGTAGCTACTAACAACGGAAAGCATGCAAGATCTCAAATAACAAAGACATGATAGAATCAATAATCAATCTGAAATAGCATCTCAATATCCATCGGATCCCCACAAAAACAACATGTATGAATTACAAATAGATGATCTTGATCATGAACAGAGCTCACAAGATCTGAACATGAAAGCACAAAGGAGGAGAAACCAGCCATCTAGCTACTACATGGATCCGTAGTCCAAGGATGAACTACTCACGCATCACACCGGAGGCTTGCATGGTGATGAAGAAGGCCTCCAGGGTGAATTCCCCTCTCCGACATGGTGCCGGGAAGAGCTTCCGATCCCTCCCGATCTAGGGATGGAGATGACAGCGGCTAGAGACTCTTTCGTGGATTTTTGATCGGGTACTTAGGGTTTTCGTCCTGAGGGCAATATATAGGCGGAAGGAGAGGCCGAGGGGGTGCCGGGACCAACCACACCACCCCCTGGCGCGGGCCATGCCTGGCCGCGCGGCCAGGTGGTGTGGCCGGCCCCTGGCCTTTGTCCGTCTCGTATTCTGGCACTTGATCCTTTCCGGAAAAATAGGCACTTTGGCTTTTGTCCTGTCCAATTCCGAGAATATTCATTTTCTGACTTTCCTGGAACCAAAAACAGCAGAAAATAGGCAGCTGGCACTGTGGCTCTTGTTAATAGGTTAGTCAAAGAAATCATATGAAAAGTACTCCAAAGTTGGAACAAAACACAAGAAAGTGGATAAAACCAAGCATGGAACATCAAAAATTATAGATACATTTGCAATGTATCAGATACTACCGAACCTCGCAGGTCAAGCAGGACACGTGTAACTCCTGAACTATACGGAAATCCTGTCGTGAATTTCATGGTAGATGAAATTAATGACCCTGCAACGTATGAAGAAGCGACGATGAGCCCAGATTCCAACAAATGTCTAGAAGCCATGAAATCCAGATGGAATCCATGTATGAAAACCAGGTTTGGACCTTGGTGGACTTACCTCATGACCAAGGCCGTTGAGAATAAATGGATTTTCAAAAGAAAAACTGATGCTGATGGTAATGTGACCATCTATAAAGCTCGACTTGTCGCAAGGGGTTTCGTCAAATTCAAGGAGTTGACTACGATGAGACATTCTCTCCCGTAGAGATGCTAGAGTCGGTTAGGATTATGTTAGCAATTCCTGCATATTTCGATTATGAAATATGGTAGATGGATGTCAAAACTGCATTCCTGAATGGTAATATTGAAGAAGAGTTGTATATGATACAATCTAAGGGTTTTGTCGATCCTAACGATGCTGACAAGTATGCAAGCTTCAGCAATCCATCTATGGACTGAAGCAAGCATCCCGAAGTTGGAATCTCTGCTTTGATGAGGTGATCAAAGAGTTTGGATTTGTCCAAACTTATGGAGAAGCTTGTATTTACAAGAAATTGAGTGGGAGCAATGTGGCATTTCTGATATTATATGTGGATGACATATTACTGACTGGAAATGATATATATATTTTAAACAGTGTTAAAAGTTATCAAAACAAAAAAAATTCAATGAAGGACCTTGGTGAAGCATCATATATATTAGGCATTAAGATATATAGAGATAGATCAAGACGCCTAACTGGGTTATCACGAAGTACATACCTTGATAAGATTTTCAAGAAGTTTCAAATGGATAGAATTAAGAAGGGGTTCTTACCTATTTTGCAAGGCAAGACATTGAGTAAGACTAAAAGTCCGGCTACGGTGGAAGAAAGAGAGATAATGGATAAGATCCCCTATGCTTCAACCATAGGCTCTATAATGTATGCCATGCTATGTACAAGACCGGATGTGGCACATGCTATTAGTTTGACTAGTAGGTACCGATCTGATCTAGGTTTGGAACACTATATAGTGGTCAAGAATATCCTTAAGTACTTAAGAAGAACTAAGGAAATGTTTCTTGTATACGGAGGTGAAGAAGAGTTGGTCGCTAAGTGTTATGTTGACGCTAGCTTTGACACCGATCCTGATGACTCTAAGTCTCAATCCGGATACGTATTTCTCTTGAACGGAGTGGCAGTTAGTTGGATGAGCTCCAAACAACCTGTGGTGGCTGGATCAACAACGGAGGTGGAATATGTTGCTGCTTCATAAGCAGTGCAGGAAGCGGTTTGGATGAAAGAGTTCATAACTGAACTAGGTGTGGTTCCTAGTGCATTGGACCCAATGGTGATCTATTATGACAACAATGGAGCCATAGCCAATGCCGAGGAACCAAGGTCTCACAATAATTTCAAGCATATAAGTGCCGGTTTCACTCCATCTGCGAGCATGTCAAGGATGGAGATATAAAGATTTGTAAAGTACATACATATTTGAATGTAGCAGATCCATTGACTAAAGTTCCCCTAGGGCAAAACATGATCAACACTAGAACTCCATGGGTGTTAGATTTATCACTATGTAAATTAGATTATTATCTCTATTTCAAGTGGGAGACTAAAGGGAATATGCCCTGAGAGGCAATAATAAAGTTGTTATTATCGTATTCCAAGTATATGATAGGTGTTTATTTTGCATTCTATAATTGTATTGATTGGAAATGTTAATACATGTGTGTTTAATAAACCAATAAAGGGTTCCTAGTTATGCCTCTCTTATAAACTACCTCGTTGATTAACAAGATGATCAGGGTTTCCTGATCATGGACATTGGATGTTGTTAATAACAAGGTCACAACATTGGTGGGATGATGTGATGAACATTTATCCGAAGTATAGCATTATGATCAAAGTAATTGTGTTTATATTGCTATAACATCAAATGAAGTAATCCTAGTCCTTAGACCATCAGATCATGTCAATCACTAACACTAGAAGAGTATCTTGGTAACATCAAACGTCACACCGTAACATGGTGACTATAAAGGTGGGTTCAGTACTCTGAAGGTGTTATGTAGAGGCTCATGGATCAAGAGTGGGATTTGTCCATCCCGCTTACGGATAGATATACTTTGGGCCCTCTCGGTGATATCACATTGAGATAGCTTGCAAGCAAGTGATGTGATCACTAGAATGTTATATCACAGGAACGAGAAAATAGTCCATGTTGGTAACAAGATCAAACTAGGTATTGAGAGACCGATGATCGAATCTCGGACATGTAATATATCGTGAGGCAAAGGGATTTAGTTACTAGCATTAAAGGTTCTCACAATCACAGAAGTCATCATTGAATGTGTGGGAGTCAGTATGGATCTCCAGGTCCCGCTACTGATTATTGATCGGAGAAGGGTATCGATCATGTCTGCTTTATTCATGAACCGTAGGGTGACACACTTAAGGGATACCGACACCATTTGGAGCAAATGTGTTCCAGAGAAAAGATTTACAAATTGCTGGAATTATTTCAATGGACACCGAAATTGTTTCGGGTGAAATCGCTGAAATTGGTTCTACACGTGATATTGAAATGTTGCAGGGGTTTTATGTTAATGTTTTTTAATTAAAGTAATTAACAAAATTCTGAATAAAATAAACAAAATAGTTTTATTAAATTAGAGTTGCATTAAATTTGGTGGAAATTTGTGAGTGGAATTTTGGGTGGAGTCAAATTTATGTGAGTGGAGCATCCACTACATGAATGTTGAAGAGGTGGGGGAACCTCCCCTTGGCCACCGGCCATGGAGAGGGGCTTCCCCCTCTCCCTATAAAAGGACCCCTCTCCTCCCTCACAAAGCACGCCTCCTTGTGAAGGATATCTCCCCCTATAGAATTATTCCCCCATGGTCTCGGATTAGTGAGATACATGTTCCAGGCGGCTTTTCGTCTAGAAGGAGTTGCTGCTTCTGCTGCATCACTGGAGCGAGGAGGCAGAGGTTGTTCGGTGGACCGGACATGTGTGTGAGCACGGATGCGCTGCTGATTTGCGGTGCTAGGACTTCCTCTCGATCTTGAGATCGGCAAGCGATCGACTACATCATCCACGAGTCCAATCTCGTTACACTTTGTCGGTCTTCAAGGGTATTATCTCTATGGATGTATATCCACCCTTTGCTTGTATATGGTAGATATATCTTGGTGCTTATTAGTTCCCATCGTAGGATTTTTTTGTTTTCTATGCTGCTAACCCAACAACATGGACACGTTATCATGAACTATGGAAAACATATTGCCATGACCTTGATCATCTCGTTTGAAAGCCATGAATGTTCATACATGGTAAGCCTTATTGTGAAATAGGTTTCTTTGAAATTTGTCAAGTTTTAGCATACTTTTTCATGGAAACTAGGTAGTGCACATAACAAGATACTCTGCGAAAAAAAGACCTTGCTTCAATTTATATATATTTTATTTCGATTTTTCTTTCAAAAGGTCCCAAATTTGGCTGCATTAGTATTCATATCAAGAAGTCGAGGGGTTGTTTGGTTAAACTTATCTATCGATTTTCGCTTTATTTTATAAGCCACTTTCAATTTTGGCTTTTGGATTATACCATCATTCAACTATGTCAGAGTAAAAGCTAAAAAATAAAGCGAAAACACGTTCCTAGCTTATAAGCCAAAAATCAAAAGCTAGAATTAGATCCCAACCAAACAATGCCTAAATCTCACGGAACTCTTGGTGTTTCTCCCATGTTTTAGTGCTTGGGTACCTTCAATTGGATTTAAGAAAAAATATGACGAAGCAGGGTATCATCGACTTGTAGATCAAATTTTAAGATACTTTCATTAAATTGCGGTAACACCATTCCATTCCACGTATATAACCATAAAGTTTGAACGTATTATTGAAAATTCACGAAATCCTAAAGAATAAACTCTAAACCCTTAAACCCTGACCAAGCAGGTATCATGCACTAATAGATCAAAATTTGATATACTTTAATTAAATTGGGTAACACCATTCTATTGCACGAATATAAGCATAAAGCTTGAACATTATTGAAAATTCCCTAAACTCTAACCCCTAAAACCAAAACCCTAAACCCTAAACCCTGACCAAGCACGTAGCATGCACTTATAGATCAAAATTAGAGATACTTTTGTTAAATTGGGTAACCCCATTCTATTTGATGAATATAAGCATAAATCTTGAGCATTATCGAAAATTCTCTAAACTCTAAACAACCCCTAAAACCTAAACCCTAAACCCTAAAACTCTAAACCATCAACCCATAAATCCTAACCAAGCAGGTGTCATGCACTCATAGATCAAAATTTGAGATACTTTCATTAAATTAGGTAATGCCATTCTATTCGACGAATACAAGCATAAATCTTGAGCATTATTGAAAATTCGCTAAACCCTAAACCCTAAACAATCCATAAAACTAAACCGTAAAGCCCTAAACCCGTGACCCATAAACCCTAACCAAGCAGATACCATGCACTTATAGATCAAAATTTGAGATACTTTCATTAAATTGTGGTAACACCATTCTATTCCATGAATATAAGCATAAAGCTTGAACATTATTGAAAATTCCTGAAATCCTAAACCCCTAAAAGCCAAACCCTAAACCCCTAAACCCTAAACCCTTACCAAACACGTAGCATGCACTTATAGATCAAAATTTGATATACTTTCGTTAAATTGGTAACGCCATTCTATTCGATGAATATAAGCATAAATCTTGAGCATTATAAAAAATTCCCTAAACCCTAAACCCTAAACAACCCCTAAAACCTAAACCCTAATAAACCCTAAAACCGCAAACCCTCAACCCATAAACCCTAACCAACCAGGTATCATGCACTTATACATCAAAATTTGAGATACTTTCAATAAATTATGTAACGCCGTTCTATTCGACGAATATAAGCATAAAGCTTGAGCATTATTGAAAAATCTCTAAAAACTAAACCCTATACAACCCATAAAACCTAAATCGTAAAATCCTAAAACCCTTGACCCATAAACCCTAACCAAGCAGTAATGCCATTCTATTCCACGAATATAACCATAAAGCTTGAACATTATTGAAAATTCTGTAAACCCTAGAACCCTAAACCCCAAACCCCTAAACGACCCTGAAAATGAGGTATCATGCACTTGTAGATCAAAATTTCAGATATACTTTCATCAAATTGTGCTAATGCCATTCTATTCCACGAATATAAGCATAAAGCAGCTTGAACATTATTGAATATTCCCTAAAACCTAAACCTTAAACCCCTAAAAACCATAAACCATAAACCCTAGATCCCTAAACCCTCATACCCTCATCCCCTCAACCCCTTACCAAGTAGGTATCATGCACTTATAGATCAAAATCCAAGTTACTTTCATTAAATTGCGATAACACCATTCTATTCCACGAATATATATAAGCATATATATATATATATAAAGCTTGAACATTATTATTGAAAATTCCCTAAACCCTAAACCCTAGACTACCCTAAACCCTAAAACCCTAAACCCTCAATCTTGAACCCTAAACCCTAAATATAGAATCTTAAACTCCTAATCCCTAAACCATAAAATCCTAAACCATATACCATAAACCCTAAACACTAAACACCTGAACCCTCACCCCAAAAACCCCAAAACCTAAGCTAGGCTATATATCTTGTGTGAAAATGAGGGTAGTGGGATTTTGAGCCATACTTATTTGTAGTTTCTTCACGACAAAAGCCACTGTCATCGCTTGAAAAATAGGAAACAACTTTAAATTTGAAAGCTTACTTTGTAAATAATATTTTAAATGCCAATACGCACCAACTACCAAATATGGATAGGTTATTATAAACTATAGAAAATATATGGCCATCATGACCTTGGTCATCTGGTTTGAAAGCCATGCATATTCATACATGGTACTCCATATATTGTGAAACAAGTTTTTTTCAAAAGTTATCAAATTTTAAGATTATATTTTTCCATGGAAACTAGCTAGTGCACATAGTGAGACACCAAGAGATAAAATAATTCTTGTATTTCATTTTATATTTTGTTTCTTTGTATTTTTTTAAAAAAATGGCTAAAATTTGGTGTCATTACCATTCATATCAAAAAGTTGAATCTTGCGAAACTCTCGGTGGTTCTCCAATATTTGATTACTTGGTACCTTTGAATTATTTTAAAAACTCAAGAGCAAGGTTTATCACACTCTTCGTAGTTCGTAATTAGACATACTTCCTTCAGATTGTCAAAAATTTATGAAAGTAGGGGATTATCCATCAAAACTAGAATCTTTGTTTGTAATGCCAAGATGAAGTGATCTACCAGATATAAACATGCTATCATAAACAATAGCTAAGATATGGCCGTGACCTTGGCCATCTTGTATGAAATCCTTCAAAATAAAATGTTTATCAATTTCGGAAAATGTGTGGAAAATCATTTAAATGTTGGTAAGCATACTGTCGCTAGCGTGTGGGTCTAGAAGGGGCCAACATGTGAGAGCGGCCACGTCAGAGTAGTGTATGTCGGAAGCTTCAACCTCAAAATTTCCATAGAGCGCCGAAACATCCCACACATCTATTCAAATATCTCGCACATCTATTCAAATATCCCACCCTGCTTTTTGCAAATGCATAATTCCTCTTCTATCCCTGGTCCATAAACAAGGACTAGAGGAGTACTGCAATAATAGAGGGGTATAGGTGGTAAATGTGCGTCATCCCACCTATATCCCCCCATCGCCTCTTCCCCGCCCACACCCCTCCGACCTCGACCTTCCTCGAGCTACTTCACCCCCGGCCCTCTCTTCCACACCAGAGCTCCTTCACTATCGGCACTCTCTTCCACACCGGAACTATTTCACCGACTCCCTCGCTGCACCGGATCTTCTTCACCAACGCTATCGTCTACCCTACGGGGGGCTTCACCAAATCACTCATTGCTAACCCCGAAATGCCTAGCTGCCGCTTCTGCTGCTCTTTTGCCCATCCCACTCATCCTCCTTGCGCAGCGATAATTTATCTTGTCCAGTTTCTATTTTTCGGGTACTCGTAAGCAACGAAATCATTAGAATGTCCTGCAATACTAACTCATAGATGCTATTCTGCATGCTATTGCCATTTCGTTAGGTAATTTCAATATCCTGCATGCTATTGCCATTTCGTTTTCACCCCAGATCTGGTAGGTCCTATCCACATCATTAGCTTCTCGCGTTTATTCCCTTTCTTACATTCTCACGCTACCGGTATAATCCTGAAACACTAACTCATAGATGCTATTCTTTCCGAGCGCTTGCACGGGTCATGCTAACAGCTCATAGAGGATCCAACACTAACAATCAGACGCCAAGCAAGGCTGAAGTGCGAGGTTTCCTTGTGTTACTTAAACCAGTTTCTTGTCATGTTAATAAGTTATATAACCTACATGCCTAATAATTTAATTAGTCATTCTACCTAAAACCTTTCCATGACATTTGCATTCATGTTCTGTTGTGTTTCTATCTACAAATGCTTAATTCAGAAAATGTCCATCTAGTTTGAATCATATACCTGGTCATTTTTAATGCTATCTTTTTGGTGTTTTCACCTGCTTTCATCCTTCCAAACCAGCTATCTAGTTTGAATCATACATATGGTAGTTATTAATACCATGTTTTTGGTGTTTTTCAAGAGTTTTCATCCTTCCCAACCAGCTAACTAGGTTTTAAATGTCATGCCTTAGTGTAGAGAAATGACAATGGAGTACAAGGACCAGAGTTCTAGCTGCTTGGCTCAGATTTTTCTAGAAGATTAACCAGGACTCCCACCCACTTGAGATGGAGCTACTGTCAGCCCGAACATGCTACTATAAGTTCATACTTACTTTAAATGATCTCTACTTTATATAACACTAATTGTTTCCTTTGTTATTTGTTTTAACCTCCTTCACCACATTATAGTAGGGTGCAGTTAAAACCAAGCATGAGTCCTCAGAAGGCAGGACTGAAAGTTGTGATCCCTCTTCCCATTCATCCTCCCATTGCATTTCTGAAGAAAACAAGTTACTTATAGTCCACCTAGAACAACTCCTGTAGGTGATAAATATATAAAGGTTGTATTACATGCAGAAAGAAAGGGTGTAGCTGCTCTCAGATGTCAACACCCGGATTTTTAATCCCAGATGCCTATTATGTCATACATCGCAATCCCAGGATTACCATTTTTGCGAGATATAATAGATTGGATATCATAGTACATCATCCATTACAAACCATACATAAGGTCTTACACAAATAAGGATCTCATGATCCAGTCTTAATACAACAAGCAACGGAATAAAAGATAAGCGTAGCGGTGGGGTCCATCTTCAGGGGCACATGCAATGCTGACGAAGGCAGATAGTCCTAGTTATCATAGCCGTCCGGCTGTCCATCATCTTGGTAGTTTCCTTCATAGTTTGGCCATGAGAATAGCCAGGGACAAAAGCCATGAGTACTCTTTAAGTACTCGCAAACTACCACTAACAAGTAGTATAGTTCTAAGTTAAAGTGCTAACTCTATGTTTAACTATAAAGTTAAGTTTGAAACCTAAGCTGAGTTCAGAAGCAAAGAAAGATAAAATAAGGTTCTAGAATCACTTAAGTTGGGAAGCTAGTGTGATAAACACAACCCTGTTGTGGTCAAGTCAAGATTCATCATTCCTTTCATAAGTTATTTTGAAAACATCTGACAACGAAACAGTATGGCCATTCCAACTATCCATAACCGCGGAAGGCGGCTATTTGAATAGTTTGACACTCTGCAGAGGTGGTACACTTTCACCACAAGATTCGATACATCTGTCAGGGATAACCCGGAATCATCATACTTAGTATGCAGATAATCAAACATAACCTTTCCTTTACACACCCTAGTATAAGCACCTCTCCTATGAGCATGGCCTCCCAATCATGATCATCTGTCATCTTGGGCACTGCATAGGTGGACAACATTGAGAGGTAGCCTCAACTCAGACCTCTCCCGCGAGGGAACTAATACTAATGCATATAAACTTCCGAATAAGCCTTACCCAATTCAGGTATTGTGGTTGAACGGTAAATTTGGAATGGTATCGCATCCGAATCCAACCATCCGTTTTTATATTAGGGCTATGGCTCATGCCTCAACATTTTCATCATCATAAACCATTTGTGTTTCTCAACACATGTCAAAACATCTAATAGAATGACTCATCATTCTAAGGTTTTCTCAATTCATTTTCACCAAGTGTTCCCATCTAAAGTGACTCAAGTTTTTATCTAGTCTAAACTACTAAGTTAAGAGTGTTCACTAAGGTGGAAATATGGGATCAATCTCATGCCATAGAATGACATCTAAAATTATCTCTATAGGTCAATTTTATACTCTTTATGCTACCTTCAAAACAAGTAAAGGACTTTGTGTAAAGTAAAGGAAGTAAAGCTTGAAATTAATACTTGGGGTAAAGAATAGTCAAAGTGGTATAACCACAGCATGCCTAAAGCATCTTTGCTACACCATCTAGCTTAATCCTAGCTTGCTAAGCATTATACTTGCAGGTGTTAGCTTGCATTGTTAATGGTGTCTTGCTAATATAATTCTTGCAGGGTTAGCTTGCCAATAGTAGTTTGCCTTTGTTGGTGCAGTGGTTGAAGTTTTCTTCCTCCTCTTGATAGAACTCCTCCTCCTCGAAAGCTTGGTCGGTACTATCGTCTATAAATACATACGGAGTACACAATCACCAAACAATACTTAACTAGTCTAATTAGCACTCTAAGGCACACATTTGATGATCTATTATCATCACAAGCATCACAAGTTTTATTAACTAGTTTCATTTTTTTATTTATGAAAAGTAATTTCTATTCATTGAAAAATTAACTAAGATTTAATATTCACCACCTAAAATATGGGATCATGTGGACACATGTCATCACCACATATTCTAACATGTGGGAATGTGATTTAAGGGTTGGTTCATAATTACTTTGGTCTAAGTTCATTATTTAATGATTTAAAGTGACTAGAAATGCCTATATAGCATTATTTTGGTATTAGTCCAAAGTCACTGCATGTAAACCTTAATATTATTACATATTCAGATAGTTATGGTGAAATGTGATTTTTGAGAGTTGGAATCAACTCAAAAGCTATCATGGTTGATTTTATAAAAATGTTGCAAGTTCAAATGCTTCTGTTTTGTTATTTTTACTAGGAGAGATCTATAACTCTAATTGAACTAAATCCAACGGGCTTGGGTAGATCTTTTCAGTAGCTTTCTAACAAAATTGGAATCACTCCATTTGGATTTGTAAATCTCTCTGAATTGAATTTCAAACTAAGGGACAGAACTAGGTTTAAACTAAAATAGAAAAATCCTAATTCAAACTAAATGGGTTTGTGATAGCTAACGGGCGGCCCAGTGACACTCTGTGAGGCACAACGGTGAGGGGGTCACGGTCAGTGGCTCATAACGCGCGAAGCGGTATGGGGCGATGTGGGTCGTTAGATTAGAACGGGGATCAATGGCTGGGGCTCGTCGTCAACGATGAACAGGTCGAAGCGAGTGAACCCTAAGCGGCTCGATTGGGGTGCTCGAGGCGTGCAGGGCTCCAGCGATGATGGCGAGGCGGGCAAATGGACTGGTAGATGACGGCGAGCTCAGGGGTGGTCGAGGCAGCTCCTAGGGTGGACGAAATCGACATCGCCCTCTCCTCCTCTGCTGCCGGCTACTCCGGCCAAATTCCGGCGAACAAGTGCTCGCGCTGCTCCGGCTAGAGGTGGGGAAGGGTCAGTGGCAAGAGGGGAGGTGAGTGGTGTGCAGAAACTGGCTTGGGGTGGCCTCTATTTATAGCCTGACGATGCGACCGAGAGGCATGGGCAGGCGGCTCCGGCGAGGGCTGCACAGTGTGCTAGCGGCGTGGCTCAAGGTAGGGGACAGTGGCTAGTCTCCTGGCGGTGCTCTACGGAGTAAATGCGGGCCTAGGGATGGTGCTATGCGGTCGGGCGGTGCTTGCGCTCTAAGCGGCAAGGGCGGCGGTCTCCACGGTGAGCGGTGGCTATGGTGCGTTGGGCGGCGAACAGGCATGTCCGCGGTGTTCCTGGGGTCGTGGCGGAGTGGTGGACATGGGCTGCGGTCGAGGGGCGGCGTGTTCACGCGTGTCGGGCACGACGCTCTGGCGCGTGCTCGGCATGGCGTAGACAGTCAGTGTGCGGCGCGCTGCGGGTGGTCCATGGCGCGGCTGTGCTCGGGGAGGGGATAGAGGGTGGCAGTGAGGTCCGAGCTAGCTCGTAGACATGGCGAGAGAGAGAGGGGCAGTCTGCTGCAGTGAGGCAAGGTTTGGCCGGCGAGCTGGTGCTCGGGGTGGCATGGCCTTGCTGCTAGGGGGTAGGGGATGGGGTGTAAATGGCCTGGTTAGATCATTTGGAGACAGTGGGAGTGTTTTGAGGACAATTGGGTGCAAAACCCTGTACAAAACAGTGAGCTAATTACTAGGTGTAAACTCTGCCTGCCAAGTGTTCGTGGAAATGGCCGCAAGAACTTTATTTTTGAATTTTGAAAAGATTTTTGGTGGGTGTGCTATATATAAGCTTGAGACTCTGTGGGTGCTTGGGTTTTGAAATTTGAGTTCATTTGAGTGGTTTTTTAAATAGTGGGATCTTCCCATATAAAATAGATTCAATTTTCAAATGTCATTTAAATATAGTGTTTGAAAGTTTTTGTCAGATCACAAAGTGGGCCTTGGTACATCATTATGTGTAATAGTAAGGGGTGCAAAGATCCACAATTGTTTCTGTTAGATTTTGAGTACTAGGAATAGCCAAAGTAGGTATGTTGATTAAAATGGCACAAATGACCATTCTCTTCTTTTATTCATTTTGATTTGTTTTTCTTTGGGATTTGTTTGGGAATGATCTAGATGATGTTTATTTCACCAAAGAATCATTTTACAAGTAGTGGATCACTTAATCATGGCAATTCAAATCAACTCCTATTTAAATGCACACACATATGAATGCTTTAATAATTTTAATTGGAAAAGTTTTTGTTAACCCAAATTTTGATGATTTGGATCTTGATAAC
This sequence comes from Avena insularis, assembly GCA_023614405.1. NCBI lineage: Eukaryota > Viridiplantae > Streptophyta > Magnoliopsida > Poales > Poaceae > Avena > Avena insularis. The sequence goes on from CM042696.1 coordinate 452,526,861, forward strand.
CTTGGATTAAAGTTTTGGCATGTTACAAACCTTCCCCCCTTAAACAAAATCTCGTCCCGAGATTTACAAAGAAAACTAGGAACTAAAGAGATCTGGGAACTCTGTCCTAATGTAATCTTCTCGCTCCCAAGTTGCTTCGTCTTCGGTATGGTTCTCCATTGAATCTTGAGAAACTTGATACTCCTGGTCCTGGTGGTTCTGTAAGCTTCTTCTAGGATACGGATGGGCACTTCACGATATGTTAGGTCATTGTTGATCTCCACAGCTCTGTGATCGATGTCCTTGAACACTTCAGTCTTCTCTGGGCCTTCCAGGCATTTGCGAAGTAACGAGATATGGAACACATTGTGGATGGCTGACATCTCTTCAGGTAGTTCTAGTTGATACGATACTTCTCCTCGACGGTTCAGAATCTTGAAGGGCCCGATATATCTGGGGGCTAACTTTCCTTTCAGACTAAAGCGTTGGGTTCCTTTCAATGGCGAAACCTTGAGATATACAAAATCTCCGACATTGAAAGTCAGGTCTCTCCTTCTCTTGTCAGCATAACTCTTTTGTCTGGATTGGGCGGTCTTGAGGTGCTCACGGACTTTGTGAACCTTCTCTTCGGCTTCTCGCAGAATGTCGGGTCCAAAGATCTGACTCTCTCCTACTTGCGACCAATTCAAAGGGGTACGTCACTTTCTTTCGTATAGGAATTCAAATGGTGTCATTTGCAAACTAGCTTGATAACTATTGTTATATGAGAATTTTGCGAAAGGCAGGCAGTCTTCCCATTTTGATCCGTACTCTAACACACAAGCTCTTAACACATCCTCTAGGATCTGGTTGACTCTCCTAGTCTGTCCATCAGTTTGTGGGTGATAAGCTGTGCTAAAGTTCAACTTGGTGCCTAATCCTTCCTGAACTTTCTGCCAAAATCTCGAGGTAAACTGGGTTCCTCGATCAGATACTATGGTCTTGGGGGTTCCATGCAGACTAACAATCCTAGCAATATACAGTTCTACTAGCTTCACACTCTGGTAGGTAGTCTTGACAGGTATGAAGTGAGCTACCTTGGACAGTCTATCGACTATGACCCAGATTGAGTCATTTCCCCTACTAGAAGTAGGCAAACCGGTGATAAAGTCCATTCTGACAAAATCCCATTTCCATTCCAGAATCTGCAATGGTTGCAACCGTCCTGTGGGTCTCTAATGCTCTGCTTTCACTCTTTGACAGATGTCACACTTGGCGATGTAGCTTCCGATTTCTCTCTTCATCTTGTGCCACCAAAATTGCTCTTTCAAATCTTGATACATCTTCGTTCCTTCGGGGTGGATAGAATAAAGAGTATCATGAGCTTCCTTCATGATAACTTGCTTCAGCTCCGAATCTGCTGGAACACAGATACGTCCTTTGTACCACAACACTCCTTCGTCTTCAGTGAATCCAGGTACCTTTCCTGTACCAATACGACATTTGATTCCGTCGATACTTTCATTTCCCTTCTGGGCTTCCTTGATTTGGCTAATCAAAGTGGGTTGAAGTTCAATGCTAGCTAAGAATCCTTTGCTAACTAGCTTAGTTCTGAATTGCTCCAACTCCTCATACAAACTTGGTTGCTTCTCCTTGATCATGGTGTTTAGCCTACACGGCAATCTGCTAAGAGCATCCGCTACCACATTGACTTTACCGGGGTGATAGTGAATGTCAAGGTCATAATCCTTGATTAACTCTATCCATATCCTTTGCCTCATATTTAGCTCTTTCTGAGTGAAAATATACTTCAAGCTTTTGTGACCTGAGTAAATCTCACAGCGATTACCCATCAGATAATGACGCCATGTCTTCAATGCCAAAACTACGGCTGCTAATTCAAGATCATGGGTCGGATAGTTCTGCTCATGCTGCTTCAGTTGTCGAGACAGATAAATGATGAATTTGCCTTCTTGCATCAATACACATCCGAGACCAATCTTGGATGCATCACAATATACATCAAACGACTTCTTGATATCGGGCATGATCAATATTGGGGCTGATATCAATCTCTTCTTCAGCTCCTAGAAACTGGCTTCACATTTGTCTGTCCATTCAAACTTCTTGTCCTTCTTCAACAATTGGGTCATGGGTCTGGCGATGCTCGAAAATCCTTCTACAAACTTGCGGTAATATCCCGCTAATTCGAGAAATGCACAGACTTGGGTTTGAGTGGTTGGGGCTTCCCATTCTTCGACATCTCTGATCTTGGCGGGATCAACAGAAACTCCTCCAGCAGACACAATATGTCCTAGGAATCCTACTTCTTTCAGCCAAAACTCACACTTGCTGAACTTGGCATATAACTGATGCTCTCTCAGGGTTTCTAGGATGATTCTCAGATGTTGATCATGCTCTTCTTCTGACTTGGAGTAGATAAGGATGTCGTCGATAAACACAACTACAAACTTATCTAGGAAATTCATAAAGATCTTATTCATGAGATTCATGAAATAAGCAGGGGCATTGGTTAATCCAAAAGACATAACCGTATACTCGTATAAACCATATCGAGTAGAAAAGGCGGTCTTTGGAATATCCATTGCACAAATCTTAAGTTGGTGATAACCAGTCCTAAGATCAATCTTTGAGAATACCTGGGCTCCAGTCAACTGATCAAATAGATCCTCTATCTTTGGCAAGGGGTACTTGTTCTTGATGGTGACGTCATTCAGTTTTCTGTAATTGGTGCACAAACGGTTGCCTCCATCTTTCTTGTCGATGAATAACACTGGTGATCTCCATGGCGATGCGCTTGGTTGAATCAAGCCTTTTGCTAACATGGCATCCAACTGCTTCTTCAGTTCCACTAACTCTGAGGGGTTCATGCTATAGGGTCTCTGGGCTATGGGTCCGGTTCCGGGGATTAGTTCGATAATGAACTCAATATCCCTATCCGGGGGCATACCTGGCAATTCATCTGGGAATACGTCGAGGTATTCACAGACTACTCTTACTTGGTCTATGGTGGGTAGGGCTAGACTCTTGTTGCACTTGAATTGACGGGGTAAGGTTTCAGAGATATGCTCTACTGTGACTCCATAGCTACTGGTCATGGTGATGGCTTTCTTAGCACAGTCTATCATTCCTTTATGACATGACATCCAGTCCATACCTAGTACTACTTCCAATCCTTTGGTTCCAAGTACAATTAGGTTGGCATAAAAATCTATCCCATGTATTCTGATAGGCACAACTTTGCAAATTTTTCTAGCTTTGGTTGTTGAACCGGGGATTTGAACTATCATGACATGATTCAAGTTGGTTGGGTGAATCTTACTAGTGCATGCAAATTCTTAGGTGACAAATGAATGCGATGCTCCCGAATCAAACAATACTCTTGCTAAAACTAAGTTGACAGAAAACATACCCAACACTACATATGGTGCTTCTTGGGCTTCTTCTACGTTCATGTGGAAGAGACGACTGTTGCGGTTGTGAGGGTTCCCTAGGGCAAATCTTCTCCCTGGTTGAACACGACGCTGTTGTTGAGCTGGGGCATTCACATTGGCAGTGGCTGCAGTCTTCTTGGGACATTCATTGGAATAGTGACCCTTCACTCCACACTCGAAACAAGTGATCTGGGACTTGTCTTTTGCTGCGACGGGCACAACATTGCTGCCAGTTTTGGGTGCAGTGTTGTTCTTCTTGTTGTTGTTGTTGTTGCTCTTGGGAGGTGCATGGTTGAAATTGTTGGCATTGCCGGAGTTGTGATTGTTTCCTCCGGGCTTCACATTGCCTCCGCTATGGTTGGGGTAGCTTGGGCGAGACATTGGGGGTCGATTGTTCCTTGGTGCCTATCCTGGTGAAGGGTTGGGATGGTACTTCTGGTGACTGCTGGATCCTGATTTCTGCATCATATGACGCTTGCGGTTGTCATTTGCCTGGTTAATCTTCCCTTCCATCTGAATGGCAGAGTCGACTAGCTCTTCGAGATCCTCGAAACGGATGTTGATGAGGACAGTCTGCATCTCATCATGCAGTCCGTTCAAGAATCTCTCCTTCTTCTTGGCCTTCGTGTTGATCTCATCAGGTGCATATCTGGCAAGTGACAGGAATCTGTCATGGTATTCCACCACAGTCATTCTGCGTTGCTTCAAGTCGTGGAACTCATCCCTCATTCTGTTGACTAGACCTTGCGGCACGTGGGTGCGGCTGAACTTGATTTTGAAAGCTTCCCATGTCATCACTTGACCATGGTTCATGTTACAGATACTAGTCCACCAAGCTCTTGCATCTCCCGCCAGATAGTGGGTGGCAAGAGAACTTTCTCGTTGTCATCAACTCCTGCAACTTCTAAGTTGTTTTCCATGGTCTGTAGCCAGTCATCAGCATCTAGTGGGTTTTCAGCTTGGTTGAAGATTGGGGGATTGGTATTCTGAAAGTTTTTGAGTTTGGATCCATGGTGATCTTGGTTTCCATGGTTCTGGTTGTTGAGAGCCATCTGGGCGATCTGTTGCAGTGTTGCTAAGTTAGCTTGGTGTTCTGCCCTGCATGCTTCTCTGTCTGCGATGAGATTCTGCAAGATCTGCAACATTGGGTCTTGCGATGAGCTTCTCCCTCCTTGGTTTCCATGAGTCATCTGAAGATTGAGGTAGATAAAAGGTAAGAGGGAAAGTTCTAAGGTTCATGGTTTTGGTTTCAAAGCTAAAACTTTGAGTTTGACTCAGGTTTTGCAACTAACTTCATTTCATTCATGCAACAAGCACACGATATAAACACACACCACAACAATCAAAGGAAAACATATGGTTTGAAGAACCATTCTGCAAGCTACGATATAGTGGGACCGATACATCTCATGCTACGATAGTGCTCTAGTGCATCTACTCATCGTTGATGAAGTCGGAGTCCTCATCGTCAGTGTAGAAGTCCACAACATCCTCCTCTAGAAAGTCATCATCGTTGCTGAGGTAAGAATCCATGTCTCCCTGGATGTCTTCACCCTCCTCTTCTTCCTCCTTTGCTGCAAGCTGAGCTTCTTGCTCCTTGACGGTCTTCTCGAGGTCGGCCACCTTCTTGCGAAGACGGGCGATGGTGCGATCCTTCTTCTCGCACTGGAGGCGAAGAGACTGACGATCCTTGACTAGCAGTGAGAAAGTCTGGGCCTTCTGGGCGGCAATGGCACGGTTCTGGTTGGCGAACTCTCTAGCATTGTCCAACTCCTTCTGACGATCGTACAGTAGGAAGTCAAGGTTCTCCACCTGACGCTTCAGCTCTGGGTGACTTGGCCTCTCCATGGGCATTCCCATGAAGTCACGTCTTGCATAGAAAGCAAAACGGGTTCCTTGGAGTTGGTTGACACGGAGGGCACATAGACGTGCGAGAGGTTCATGCATTGCCCTGGCTAATCCATCTAGCCAGTTGTTCTCTCTCACGGAGAACTGGATTCTCCCGGATGTTGGTGCTTCAATGCTTCCTCTAAGATCAGTGGTGACTAGCCACTTCAAATATCCTCCTGGGGGTCCTGGAAGTTGAGCTCCAAGAAACTCCAGATGTGGGCGTCCCAGTAACCCCGACAGTGAATCCAGATCCCTCTTGAAGATCAGTTGACCTCCGTTTCCTAACTGGTAGAACTTGCTGAACTGAGTCTCCATCTACAAGAATTAAGGATGAGGAAATTAGTGAAGTGATCAAGTGTGTCAAATTTTAAGTAGTAATGTAAGAATTTGAGGAACATGAATTTTTGAGAAAGGATGAATTCCCAAGGATAAGAGAGGAAATAGTTTTTCATAAATACTCACTTTGGTTTGGAAATTAGGTTTTTGGTTCGGACGTCCATTCTAACTAGGGTCTCCTATGGTCAGGATGGCTCTGATACCAACTTGTCAACACCCGGATTTTTAATCCCAGATGCCTGTTATGTCATACATCGCAATCCTAGGATTACCATTTTTGCGAGACATAACAAATTGGATATCACAGTACATCATCCATTACAAACCATACATAAGGTATTAAACAAATAAGGATCTCATAATCTAGTCTTAATACAACAAGCAGCGGAATAAAAGATAAGCGTAGCGGTGGGGTCCATCTTCAGGGGCACAAGCAATGCTGACGAAGGCAGATAGTCCTAGTTATCATAGCCGTCCTGCTGGCCATCATCTTGGTAGTCTCCTTCATAGTCTAGCCATGAGAATAGCCAGGGACAAAAGCCATGAGTAATCTTTAAGTACTCGCAAACTACCACTAACAAGTAGTATAGTTCTAAGTTAAAGTGCTAACTCTATGTTTAACTATAAAGTTAAGTTTGAAACCTAAGCTGAGTTTAGAAGCAAAGAAAGATAAAATAAGGTTCTAGAATCACTTAAGTTGGGAAGCTAGTGTGATAAACACAACCCTGTTGTGGTCAAGTCAAGATTCATCATTCCTTTCATAAGTTATTTTGAAAACATCTGACAACGAAACAGTATGGCCATTCCAACTGTCCATAACCGCGGGCGCGGCTATTCGAATAGTTTGACACTCTGCAGAGGTGGTACACTTTCACCACAAGATTCGATACATCTGTCAGGGATAACCCTGGATCATCATACTTAGTATGCAGATAATCAAACATAACCTTTCCTTTACACACCCTAGTATAAGCACCTCTCCTATGAGCATGGCCTCCCAACCATGACCATCTGTCATCTTGGGCACTGCATAGGTGGACAACATTGAGAGGTATCCTCAGCTCAGACCTCTCCCGCGAGGGAACTAATACTAATGCATATAAACTTCCGGCTAGGCCTTACCCAATTCAGGTATTGTGGTTCTATGGTAAATCTGGAATGGTATCGCATCCAAATCCAACCATTAGTTTTTATAAAAGGGCTAAGGCTCATGCCTCAACATTTTCATCATCATAAACCATTTGTGTTTCTCAACACATGTCAAAACATCTCAATAGAATGACTCATCATTCTAAGGTTTTCTCAATTCATTTTCACCAAGTGTTCCCATCTAAAGTGACTCAAGTTTTTATCTACTCTAAACTACTAAGTTAAGAGTGTTCACTAAGGTGGAAAGATGGGATCAATCTCATGCCATAGAATGACATCTAAAATTATCTCTATAGGTCAAGTTTTGTACTCTTTATGCTACCTTCAAAACAAGTAAAGGACTTTTTGTAAAGTAAAGGAAGTAAAGCTTGAAATTAATACTTGGGGTAAAGAATAGTCAAAGTGGTATAACCAAAGCATGCCTAAAGCATCTTTGCTATATCATCTAGTTTAATCCTATCTTGCTAAGCATTATACTTGCAGGTGTTAGCTTGCATTGTTAATGGTGGCTTGCTAATATAATTCTTGCAAGGGTTAGCATGCCAATAGTAGCTTGCCTTGGTTGGTGCAGTGGTTGAAGTTTTCTTCCTTCTCTTGATAGAACTCCTCCTCCTCGAAAGCTTGGTCGGTACTATCGTCTATAAATACATACGGAGTACACAATCACCAAACAATACTTAACTAGTCTAATTAGCACTCTAAGGCACACATTTGATGATCTATTATCATCACAAGCATCACAAGTTTTATTAACTAGTTTCATTCTTTTTATTTAAGAAAAGTAATTTCTACTCATTGAAAAATTAACTAAGATTTAATATTCACCACCTAAAATATGGGATCATGTGGACACATGTCATCACCACATATTCTAACATATGGGAATGTGATTTAAGGGTTGGTTCATAATTACTTTGGTTTAAGTTCATTATTTAATGATTTAAAGTGACTAGAAATGCCTATATAGCATTATTTTGGTACTAGTCCAAAGTCACTGCCTGTAAACCTTAATATTATTACATATTCAGATAGGTATGGTGAAATGTGATTTTTGAGAGTTGGAATCAACTCAAAAGCTATCATGGTTGATTTTATAAAAATGTTGCAAGATGCAAATGCTTCTGTTTTGTTATTTTTACTAGGAGAGATCTATAACTCTAATTGAATTAAATCCAACGGGCTTGGGTAGATCTTTTCAGTAGCTTTCTAACAAAATTGGAATGACTCCATTTGGATTTTTAAATCTCCGTGAATTGAATTTCAAACTAAGGGACAAAACTAGGTTTAAACTAAAATAGAAAAATCCTAATTCAAACTAAATGGGTTGCGCGGTAACGCTAACGGGCCGGCCCAGTGACACTACGCGGCGCGGGGCACAGCTGACAGGGGGGGTCTACCGGTCAGTGGCTCATAACGCGCGAAGCGGTATGGGGCGATGTGGGTCGTTAGATTAGAACAGGGATCAATGGCTGGGGCTTGTCGTCGACAACGAACAGGTCGCCGGCGAGGTCGAACCCTAGCGGCTCAGTGGGGGTGCTCAGGGGGCGTACCAGGGCTCCAGCGACAACGGCGAGGCGGGTAAACGGACTGGTAGACGACATCGAGCTCAGGGGTGGTCGAGGCAGCTCCGGGGGTGGATGAAATCGACGTCGCCCTCTCCTCCTCTGCTGCGGGCTACTCTGGCCAAATTCTAGGGAACAAGTGCTCGCGCTACTCCGGCTAGAGGTGGGGAAGGGTCAGTGGCAAGAGGGGAGGTGAGTGGTGTGCAGAAACTGGCTGGGGGTGGCCTCTATTTATAGCCCGACAATGCGACAGAGATGATGGGTTCGTAGGATGGAAAACAAAAAATTTCTACCGCAAGAACGAACAAAACCCAGATCTAATCTAGATAAAAGCCAAGATCTAATCTATTAGACATGTGCAACGAGATATATCTGTACTAACCCTTGTAGATCCGAAAGCCTTGTGCGAGATCGGATCTCGTGGTTGATGTAGACGATCACTTGCCGATCTCAAGATCGAGTAGATGATCCTTCCGGCGCCGCATTCCGGCAGCGCTTCCGCAGTCGGTCACACGTGCGGAGCCAAAGCAGACCTTCCTCTCCTTGTTCCAGCGAGTAGTAGAGGTAGTAGATCTCTCCACGGAATCCCAGCAGCATGACGGCGTGGTGGTGGTGGTGGAGTAGAGAATTCTGCAGGGCTTCGCCTAAGCCAGAGAAGATGGAAGGAGGAGGAGAGAGGCGGCTAGGGTTTGGAGTGGAAGGGGCAAAGGGGGTGGCGCCTCCACCCCTCTATATATAGAGGGAGGGGTGCGGCCTAGGGTTCCCACCCCTAGGCCCACCCCTTAGGGCCGGCGCACAAGGGAGCTTGGGGGGAGAGTCCTTCCCCCCAAGTTTCCCTTACTTACCCTTTAAGTTTCCCTTTATCATTTCTTGGTTTTCAAGTAAACTCCAAAAAATCTTGTAGAACCTTCCGAAACATTCCAAAACCTTCTAGAATCCCCATATAAATACTCCGGAACATTTCCTAACTTAGAAAATGATCTCCATTATATGAATCTTATTCTCCGGACAATTCCGGATCTCCTTGTGATGTCCCGGATCCAATCCGAGACTCCGAACAACATTCGGTCTCCAACGCACATTCCATATCTACTTAAAAGAACTTCGAACCTTAAGTGTGTCACCCTACGGTTCGTGAATATGTAGACATGATGGAGACACCTCTCCGATCAATAACCTCAGCGGGATCTGGAGATCCATAACGGCTCCCACATACTCAATGATGACTTCGTGATTGATAGAACCATTAACATACGAAACCAATTCCCTTTGTCACGCGATACTCTACTTATCCGAGGTTTGATCGTCGGTATCTCCATACCTAGTTCTACCTCGTCACTGATAAGTACTCTTTACTCGTTCCATGTTATGTCATCCCTTGTGACCTAGTCACATGCTTGCAAGCTAACTAGATGACATTCCACTGAGAGGGCCCAGAGCATATCTATCCGTCATATGGATGGACAAATCCCAATCTTGGTCCATGCGCTTCAACACATACTTTCAGAATACCCAATGACACCTTTATAACCACCCAGTTACGAAGCGGTATTTGATGTCATCAAAGTACCCATCCGGTGATGGTGATTAACATAACCTCATGGTCGAAGGATTAGGTTACTATGCATTTGAAAGCTTGTAGCAATACGAACTTAATGACTTGATCTTATGCTACGCTTACTATGGGTGTGTGTCCATCACATCATTCTCCTAATGATATAACCTTGTTATTAATGACATCCAATGTCCATGATCAGGAAACCATGGTCATCAATTAATCATCAAGCTAGTTCAACAAGAGGCTTACTAGGGACTCTTTTATGTTTACAAAACACACATGTATTAGTGTTTCCTTATAATACAATTATAGCATGGGATGCAAACATTCATCATAAACACAAAGATATAATAATAACCACTTTTATTATTGACTCTTGGGCATATCTCCAACAGTCTCCCACTTGCACTAGAGTCAATAATCTAGATTACATGGTAATATACCTAACACCCATGGCGTTCTGGTGTTGGTCATGCTTTGCTCTAGGGAGAGGTTTAGTCAACGGATCTGCCACATTCAGATCAGTGTGTACTTTGCAAATTTTTATGTCACTATCCCGGACATACTCACGAATAGCATGGAAACGTAGCTTGATGTGCTTCAGCTTGCTATGTGACCTTGGCTCCTGTGCATTAGCTATGGCACCTGTGTTGTCACAGTAGATGGCCATCGGGTCCAACGCACTAGGAACCACACCAAGTTCAGTAATGAACTCCTTCATCCATATGGCTTCTTGTGCAGCCTCCGAAGAAGCTATGTATTCCGATTCAGTTGAAGATTTCACCACAACGCTTTGCTTGGCACTCCTCGAGCTCACTGCAGCACCATTCAAAATAAATACGTATCCATACTATGACTTCGAGTCATCTGGATCGGTGTTCCAACTAGCATCGAGTATATTATTTACAACAAGTCGTTCATCACCTCCATAAGAAAGAACCATATCCTTAGTCCTATTCAGGTACTTTAGGATATTCTTGATCGCTGTCGATGCTCCATTCCAGGATCACTTTGATATCTACTAGTCAAACTAACAGCATGTGCTATATCCGGTCTTGTACACAGCATGGCATACATGATACAACCTATGGCCGAGGCATAGGGAATATTATTCATCTTCTCTCTAACTTCTGCCGTAGCTGGACTTTGAGTCTTACTCAAGGTCTTACCTGACAACATGGGCACGGACCCTTTCTTGCTCTCTTCCATTCTAAACTTCTTTAGAACTTTGTCCAAGTATGTACTTTGTGAAAGCGCTATTAGGCGTCTTGATCTATCTCTATAAATCTTGATGCCTAGAATATATGCCGCTTCGCCAAGATCCTCCATTGAAAAACTATTATTCAAATAGGCTTTGACACTATTAAGGAGTTCTATATCATTCCCAATCAACAATATGTCATCTACATATAGTACTAGGAATGCTACAGAGCTCCCACTCACTTTCTTGTAAATACAAGCTTCTCCATAAGTTTGTATAAATCCAAAGTTTTTGATTACTTTATCAAAATGTTGATTCCAACTCCGGGATGCTTGCTTCAGTCCATAAATGGAGTGCTGAAGTTTGCATACCTTGTCAGCATCTTTAGGATCGACAAAACCCTTGGGTTGTACCATATACAACTCTTCCTCAATGTCACCATTAAGGAACGCCGTTTTGACAACCATCTACCAAATCTCATAATCGAAATATGCAACAATTGCTAACAAAATCCTCATAGACTTTAGCTTCGCTACTGGTGAGAAAGTCTCATCGTAGTCAACTCCTTGAATTTGTCGGAACCCTTTCGCGACAAGTCGAGCTTTATAGACGGTAAAATTACCATCAACATCTGTTTTTCTTTTGAAAATCCATTTGTTCTCGACAACCTTACGGCCATCCGGTAAGTCCACCAAAGTCCATACTTGGTTTTCGTACATGGATCCCATTTCGGATTTCATGGCTTCTAGCCATTTGTCGGAATCTGGGCTCACCATAGCTTCTTCATACGTCGCAGGGTCATCATTGTTGTCCACCAACATGACGTTCAAGGCAGGGTCATACCAATCATGAGTGGTACGAACCCTCGTTGACCTGCGAGGTTCAGCAGCAACTTCGTTCGAAGTTTCATGATCGACATCATGAGCTTCCTCTCCAATTGGTGCAGGCGGCACAAAAACATCTTCCGGTGCTGCGCTACTCTCAACTCCGAGAGAAGGTTCAATAACCTTGTCGAGTTCTACTTTCCTTCCAGTCAATTCCTTCGAGAGAAACTCCTTCTCAAGAAAGGATCCATTCTTGGCAACGAAAACTTTGCCTTCGGATCGATGATAGAAGGTATACCCAATTGTTTCTTTAGGGTATCCTATGAAGACACATTTCTTCGCTTTGGGTTCAAGCTTATTAGGTTGTAACTTCTTTACATACGCTTCGCAACCCCAAACTTTAAGGAACGACAACTTAGGTTTCTTTCCAAACCACAATTCGTACGGTGTCGTTTCAACGGATTTAGATGGTGCCGTATTTAAAGTGAATGCGGTTGTCTCTAATGCATAGCCCCAAAACGATAGCGGTAAATCTGTAAGAGACATCACAGACCGAACCATACCTAAGAGAGTTCAATTACGACGTTCGGACACACCATTACGCTGTGGTGTTCCCGGCGGTGTCAACTGCGAAAGTATTCCACATTTCTTTAAATGCATGCCAAACTCATAACTTAGATATTCACCTCCGCGGCAGAACGCAGAAACTTAATCTTCTTGTTACGATGATTTTCCACTTCACTTTGAAATTCCTTAAACTTCTCGAAAGTTTTGGACTTATGTTTCATAAAGTAGACATACCCATATCTACTTAAGTCATCCGTGAAAGTGAGAACATAACGATATCCACCACGCGACGCTACACTCATTGGACCGCACACATCAGTATGTATTATTTCCAATAAGTCTGTAGCTCGCTCCATTATTCTAGAGAATGGAGTCTTAGTCATTTTTCCCATGAGACATGCTTCGCATCTTTCAAGTGATTCAAGAAGTCCAACAGAATGGAGTTTCTTCATACGCTTCACTCCAATGTGACCAAGACGACAGTGCCACATGTATGTAGAATTATCATTCAATTTTGTTCGTTTAGCATCTATGTTGTGAACATGTGTATCACTACTATCGAGATTCAGTAAGAATAAACCATTCATCTCAGGTGCATTACCATAAAAGATATTACTCATATAAATCGAACAACCTTTATTCTCGGACTTAAAAGAGTAACCATCTCGCAATAAACAAGATCTAGATATAATGTTCATGCTTAACGCAGGCACCAATTAACAATTATTCAAATTTATAACTAATCCCGAAGGTAGATGTAGAGGGAGCGTGCCGACGGCGATCACATCAATCTTGGAGCCATTTCCAACGTGCATTGTCACCTCGTCTCTTGCCAGTCTTCGTTTATTTCGCAGCTCCTGTTTCGAGTTACAAATATGAGCAACCGAACCAGTATCAAATACCCAGGCACTACTACGATTACTAGTAAGATACACATCAATAACATGTATATCGAATATACCTTTCTTCTTGATGTTGCCGTTCTTCAGATCTGCCAGGTACTTGGGGCAGTTACGCTTCCAGTGACCAGCACCCTTGCAGTAGAAGCATTCAGTTTCAGGCTTAGGACCAGCCTTGGGCTTCTTAGCAGGTGCGGCAGCTTTCTTGCCGTCCTTCTTGAAGTTGCCCTTGTTCTTAGGCTTGCCCTGTTTCTTGAAATTGGTGGTCTTATTGACCATCAACACTTGGTGCTCCTTCTTGATCTCCACTTCAGCAGTTTTCAGCATGGACGATAGTTCAGGCAACGTCTTGTTCATGCAGTGCATATTGTAGTTCATCACAAAGTTCTTATAACTCGGTGGCAGTGATTGGAGGACACGGTGAATCCCTAACTCATTAGGAATCGTTGTCCCCAACTCTTGGAGCTTGTTTGTGTGCCCAGACATGGTGAGCACATGCTCGCTAACGGAGCTACCCTCTTCCATCTTACAGTTAAAGAACTTTTCGGAGGCCTCATAGCTCTCCACGGCCGCGTGAGTCTCAAAAATGAGCTTGAGCTCCTTAATGATCTCGAACGGGTCGTGGTGCTCAAAGCGCTTCTGAAGCTCCGTTTCTAAACCGTCATGTGATGGCACACTGAACTGTGGAGTAATGATTTTTCCGAGTGGCGTAAACATTCTTTACGTCATCGGTGGCATCTTCTGCAGGTGCGTCACCTAGCGGTGCTTCGAGCACATAGGTCAACTGACCAACCCTGAGGACAATCTTCAGTCCACGGAGCTAGTCCGTGAAGTTGCTTCCATTGTTCTTAAGCTTTTCTTTCTCTAGGAATGCATTGAAATTGATGGAGAAGTTCGCCATAATCTACAACAAATTTGCAAGTAGTTTAGACTAAGTTTATGATAAATTGAGTTCAATTTTAATTCTTAAATTAACTAGGTGAACTCCCACTCAAAACAACATCCCTCACATTGTATTAGTGATTACACGAACCAAGTCCACTACACCAAGTCCGATCTTCACGAGAGAAGATGTAGTTTCATCGGCGAACAATCTTCATGTTCATCATATCATTTATATGACTCGTGCTCTACCTTTCGGTATTCCGTGTTCTGAGACCATGTCTGTACATGCTAGGATCGTCAAGATTAACCTTAGTTTCCGCATGTGCAAATCTGGCTTGCACCCGTTGTATGCACACGTAGAATCTATCACATCCGATCATCACGAGATGCTTCAAAACGACGAGTCTTAGCAACGGTGCCAACTAAGGACGAACACTTTATTACTTGATGGTTAGTGAGAGGGATCATCTTATAATGCTACCATCGCGATCTAAGCAATACAAGATGCATAAAGGATTAACATCACAGGCAATTCATAATTAGTGTGATATGATATGGCCCTTTCTTCTTATGCCTTTGATCTCCATCTCCAAAGCACAAACATGATCTCCATCATCACCAGCATTGCGTCAAGGTCAGTGGCGCCGCTTCATGGTTGTCCATCATCACTGGCAACTATTACAACTACTTGGAATAAAGCTATTACAAGATGAATAGACACGCAGGTCTTAACAGAATTAAAGACAACCATTAGGCTCCTGCCGGTTGCCATATTACAACAAGGATCATTGCATACATCAAATATAATCACAATCACATGATGGGCATATCACATCACAAAACCCCTGCAAAAACAAATTAGATGCCTCTAATTTTCTTTGCATGTTTTACGTGGTTTGGGGCTTTCGAATAAGAACGGATCTTACCTACGAAACTGAACCACAACGTTGATACAAGTGCTATCAAGTACAAAGTGTAAATTGGATCTATACTATGGTGGGAGAGATAGACACCCGCAAAGCCACTTGTGCAAAGCAAGTTACACGTCAAGCGTGGAGCAATTCTCATGTGCGATGACATGTAAGGTTTGCCCGAGCCGCTTCATCCCACCATACCGCAAGATGCAAAGTACACAAAGCAAAAGACGGCACGAGCACCAACGCCCACAAAACCATTGTGTTCTACTCGTGCAACAGATCTACGCATAGACAAGGCTCTGATACCACTGATGGGTTCGTAGCATGGACAACAAAAAATTTCTACCGCAAGAACGAACAAAACCCAGATCTAATCTAGATAAAAGCCAAGATCTAATCTATTAGACATGTGCAACGAGATAGATCTGTACTAACCCTTGTAGATCCGAAAGCCTTGTGCGAGATCGGATCTCGTGGTTGATGTAGATGATCATTTGCCGATCTCGAGATCGAGTAGACGATCCTTCCGGCGCCATGTTCCGGCAGCGCTTCCGCAGTCGGTCACACGTGCGGAGCCGAAGCAGACCTTCCTCTCCTTGTTCCAACGAGCAGTAGAGGTAGTAGATCTCTCCACGGAATCCCAGCAGAACGACGGCGTGGTGGTGGTGGTGGAGTAGAGAATTCTGCAGGGCTTCGCCTAAGCCAGAGAAGATGGAAGGTGGAGGAGAGAGGCGGCTAGGGTTTGGAGTGGAAGGGGCAAAGGGGGGTGGCGCCTCCACCCCTCTATATATAGAGGGAGGGGTGCGGCCTAGGGTTCCCACCCCTTAGGGCCGGCGCACAAGGGAGCTTGGGGGGAGAGGCCTTCCCCCCAAGTTTCCCTTACTTACCCTTTAAGTTTCCCTTTATCATTTCTTGGTTTTCAAGTAAACTCCAAAAAATCTTCTAGAACCTTCCGGAACATTCCAAAACCTTCTAGAATCCCCATATAAATACTCCAGAACATTTCCTAACTTAGAAAATGATCTCCATTATATGAATCTTATTCTCCGGACAATTCCGGATCTCCTCGTGATGTCCCGGATCCAATCCGAGACTCCGAACAACATTCGGTCTCCAACACACATTCCATATCTACTTAAAACAACTTCGAACCTTAAGTGTGTCACCCTATGGTTCGTGAATATGTAGACATGATGGAGACACCTCTCCGATCAATAACCATCAGCGGGATCTGGAGATCCATAACGGCTCCCACATACTCAACGATGACTTCGTGATCGATAGAACCATTAACATACGAAACCAATTCCCTTTGTCACGCGAGACTCTACTTATCTGAGGTTTGATCGTCAGTATCTCCATACCTAGTTCTACCTCACATCGATAAGTACTATTTACTAGATCCATGTTATGTCATCCCTTGTGACCTAGTCACATGCTTGCAAGCTAACTAGATGACATTCCACCGAGAGGGCCCAGAGCATATCTATCCGTCATATGGATGGACAAATCCCAATCTTGGTCCATGCGCTTCAACACATACTTTCAGAATAACCAATGAAACCTTTATAACCACCCAGTTACGAATTGGTGTTTGATGTCATCAAAGTACCCATCCGGTGATGGTGATTAACATAACCTCATGGTCGAAGGATTAGGTTACTATGCATTTGAAAGCTTGTAGCAATACGAACTTAATGACTTGATCTTATGCTACGCTTACTATGGGTGTGTGTCCATCACATCATTCTCTTAATGATATAACCTTGTTATTAATGACATCCAATATCCATGATTAGGAAACCATGATCATCAATTAATCAACAAGCTAGTTCAACAAGGGGCTTTCTAGGGACTCTTTTATGTTTACAAAACACACATGTATTAGTGTTTCCTTATAATACAAATATAGCATGGGATGCAAACATTCATCATAAACACAAAGATATAATAATAACCACTTTTATTATTGCCTCTTGGGCATATCTCCAACAAGAGAGGCATGGGCGGGCGGCTCCGGCGAGGGCTGCACAACGTGCTAGCGGCGTGGCTTGAGGTAGGGGACGGTGGCTGGTCTCCTGGCGGTGCTCTACGGAGTAAATGCGGGCCTAGGGACGGTGGTATGTGGTCGGGCGGTGTTCGCGCTCTAAGCGGCAGAGGCGGCGGTCTCCATGGCGAGCGGTGGCTGTGGTGCGTTGGGCGGTGAACGGGCATGTCCGCGGTGTTCCTGGGATCGTGGCGGAGCGGTGGACACAGGCTGCGGTCGAGGGGTGGCGTGTGCACGCGTGTCGGGTGCGACGCTCTGGCGCGTGCTCGGCATGGCGCAGACAGTCAGTGCGCGGCGCGCTGTGGGTGGTCCATGGCGCGGCTATGCTCGGGGAGGGGACAGAGGGTGGCGGTGAGGTCCGGGCTAGCTCGTAGACATGGCGAGAGAGAGAGGGGCGGTCTGCTGCAGCGAGGCAAGGTTTGGCCGGCGAGTTGGTGCTCGGGGTGGCATGGCCTTGCTGCTAGGGGGTAGGGTATGGGGTGTAAATGGCCTGGTTAGATCATTTGGAGACAGTGGGAGTGTTTTGAGGACAATTGGGTGCAAAACCCTGTACAAAACAGTGAGCTAATTACTAGGTGTAAACTCTGCCTGCCAAGTGTTTGTGGAAATGGCTGCAAGAACTTTATTTTTGAATTTTGAAAAGATTTTTGGTGGGTGTGCTAGATATAAGCTTGAGACTCTGTGGGTGCTTGGGTTTTGAAATTTGAGTTCATTTGAGTGGTTTTTTAAATAGTGGGATCTTCCCATATGAAATAGATTCAATTTTCAAATGTCATTTAAATATAGTGTTTGAAAGTTTTTGGCAGATCACAAAGTGGGCCTTGGTACATCATCATGTGTACTTGTAAGGGGTGCAAAGATCCACAATTGTTTCTGTTAGGTTTTGAGTACTAGGAATAGCCAAAGTAGGTATGTTGATTAAAATGGCACAAATGACCATTCTCTTCTTTTATTCATTTTGATTTGTTTTTCTTTGGGATTTGTTTGGGAATGATCTAGATGATGTTTATTTCACCTAAGAATCATTTTACAAGTAATGGATCACTTAATCATGGCAATTCAAATCAACTCCTATTTAAATGCACACACATATGAATGCTTTAATAATTTTAATTGGAAAAGTTTTTGTTAACCCCAATTTTGATGATTTGGATCTTGATAACCTTGGATTAAAGTTTTGGGATGTTACATCAGATCTGTAGCTGAAATGTTGAAGAAGAGTACAAATGATACATTGAAGCGAATTGCCATGTACCGATCTCTTATTGATGATATCAACACTTTGTAATCTTTCAGAATGTCAATCTTGTTGTATAATCTATTGTAATACTTTTATTGTTGTGGAATAAGTAGTTTAAATTTGTGCGTGTTTAGTAATTAATTTCCAGATATTCCTGTGTTGTTCTTCAAAAAAGTAGGTGCTAGCAAAAAAGGCCGAAACAGTAACAGGACGGAGCACTAACATGTTGAACATTGAAACAACATGAACATGGACGGTCCAAAATGAAAATTTAAATGGGAGAACAGTAGAAGGCCAGAATAGTAGAAGGCGGGGACGGTAGAAGATCGGAACAGTAGAAGGGCGGAACTCTAAAGGCCAGAATAGTAGAAGGCCGAAACAGTGAAAGGCCAGAATAGTGAAAGGACGGAAGAGTGAAAGACCAGAATAGTGAAAGGCCAGAACAGTAGAAGACCAAAGTTGTGAAAGGCCTGAATAGTAGAAAGCGAGAACAATGAAAGACATGAATAGTGGAAGGCCGGAACAGTGAATGGCCTTAATAGTAGAAGGCTAGAACTCCTAAGGGCAGAACAATAGAAGCTCGGAACTTTTAAAGGCCTAAACATTAAATGGCCAGAACAATAGAATGCCAAAACATTGAAAGACCAGTACAGTTGCAGGCCACTACAGTAACAGGCCGAACAATACCGGCCTAAATAGCCAAAAGCCCAAACATTAAATTTCCTAAACAGCATCGGGGCCAAAATCCTAAAAGGCTGGAACAGTAATAGGCCTAAACAACAAAAGACTAGATTAATACCACACATGTACAATACCGGGTCATCTTGGTGCATGGCTCAAGTGGCTACACAGTGTTGGGCTAACTTGGGCCTCATGTAGGTCGAAACAGTATCGGACTCGAAAGTTCATGGGCCGCGGCTAGCTACAGTACTAGACCGATTACAAACAATGCAGGACAAAACAATAAAGGGCCATATTCCTATTGGGCTCTCCTCATGGGCTGGCCTAGTTAATAATTAACAGGCCTTGGCTTGGCCTAGTTTCTACCATGGTTTCTATGACCATTAACGGCGGTAACCAGCCACTAATAGCAGCTGCCACATGGCAGTTTGTATGGCATTAGTAGTCAGCACGGCTGGCGAACAGATCTATGACGGAACAAGTTTTCGTGACCGAAGAGTGCGATCCGCCACGGTTAGAAAAAAAATCGTGGTTGATTTATTTGTGCAGGGTTTTTACCACAAAGTCCATCCATCATGACAGACTTTTAGCCACGAAAACAGGGCGTCAATCACGAAAATCGTCCATTGTAACAGACAATTTTTCTTGTATTCTAGAGGAACCCCAAATGCACGTACGAGGTTGCTATTGTTCTTCTAACAAACTTCTTAGTTGAAGTTATTTAACAATGCATGATTATGGGTCCATTGTGTAGATCTTATTTTTTGAACATTTTGATATATTATACATATTTTTCTGACTTAAAATGATTTAGTTATGATTTTCCCATTTTTAATTAATTTTAAATCATTTTTAAACAATTAAACATTTTTGGGATATACTAAATTATTTTTCATCTGGCCCCACATGTCAGAATTTTATTCATTTCTAAAAATAATTATTGAAATGATTAAATATCTAACATTAGGGAGCCACTTGTCAGCATTTTTCATTTACTAAAATAATTACATAAATGTATTACTAAAAAGATTAAAAGAAAAGAAAAGGGGAATTGACATCATCCTGACATCATGATGACTTCATCAATGCCATTGCTCCTAGATCGAGCTCGGGCACAACACTAGAGATGATGCAGGGCTACGGGAGGGGGCGCATTCAATGCGGTGGTTCGCACTAAACCATCTAGTGGCGGCGCCGCTAGTGGGAGGTCACCGGAGCATTGCCTCCGACGAGGATGATTGGCGGCGGCTGTAGGTGGTCGACGGGGAGGTCAACCAAAGGGTGAGGGAGGGAACATAGGGGCACTTTAGAACCACGAGCACGATAAAGGTGGTGGCGAGGCTGGGGGTGGTCGAGATTGATGACAATGATGGTGGCTGGAGCTCGGGAAGATGCAGAAGTCACGGTCGATTGCGACCGAGCAGGGATGATTCCCTTGGGGAGGATGACCAGCATGGCGAGGTGGTCCTGACGGTGCAATCAGCGAGGAGCGGGGAGGCACAGAACGACGGCGACCAGCCAAACCTGTAGCTAGGGTTTCAGAAGCTCTTGATAAATTGCGAGAGAGGGCGAGGAAGAGGGGAAGCAGGGCACTCTAGGGTTCTCCATGATAGCCAGGGTCTTGTAGGCATCAGTGGTGTCGGTGGCATGCATCTTGGTGCAGTAACATCAGTGTTGGTGACAATGAGCTGCTTCGTTGCATCTACCGACGAGGAGAAAGACGACGCGGGGGAAGGAGAGAAGGGGTACCGGGCTAGAGAGGGCTGTAGATGGGCCAAGTTCGGCCGGCTGCTAGGCTGCGGCAAAGCTAGAGCAGCGGGCTGCTAGCGGCTGCATGTGCAGCAGAGAGGAGAGACAGAGGTTCGGCTGCATCCTAGGTTAGGGTTAGAGGCTGTTTTTATTTCATAAATCCTTTTTATTTTTCTATTTCTTTTTCTTTGTTTGTATTTTCAATTTCAAATCTGCTTGTACATTTTAAAAATTACCAGAACCTTTATAAACACTTTAAAATGCTACAGAGCCCTTATGAACAATTTGAGATCCTCAACTTTTGTATTTTCAAAATTCAAAACACTTTTGAATGCTTTTAGGGAGATAGGGAAAACTAGGGTTAGGGTTTTGTTTTCCCCTACTTATTTATTAATGAACATTTTCTTAAGTCCAAAGACTTGCATGAAATGCTCATGATGCACAATCAAACCCTAAATAAGAATTACTAAAACAAGGGGCGTTACATGACCTTTGACACCGCTGCCAGGGTGGACCATATCCATCGATGACATCATTCATGTGACTCGTGCTTGATATTTTGATCTCCCGTCTTTCGAGGCCATGTATATACATGCTAGACTTGCAATTCAACCTAAGTGTATTCGCAGTGCATACATGGTTTGCACCCACCGTATGCGAACGCAGAGATGTCTAGCACCCGAGCATCATGGCCTGCTTCATAACTATGAACTTTCTTGGTGGTGCACACTTTAGGGAGAACACTAGTATTGTTATTATATTAGGGATCATCTTGTTAATTCTACCACCGAATATCTAATACATCTAAGCACAAACAAGATGCACAAAAAATAACATCACATGCAATTTGTAACGTGTGATATGACATGGTCTTTTGCGCCTTGATCTCCATCATGCGCCACCAGCATTCTGCCAAGCTCATGGCGCCATCCATCGGTCTTCCATTAAGTGTGTTCATGCAATTGACCATATCACATCACATTACCCCTGCTGCATCTTAATGTTAGACACATCTACTTTATTATTTGCAAGTTTTACGTGGCTGCTATGGGATTTCAAGATAGAACTGTTCATACCTACGAATATCAATCACAACATTGATCTTGTAGTTGCCTTATAACTCCCCTCATGGGTCCTTCCATTGTAAATGGCATATTAATTAACTATTGTGAGAGAGATAGACACCCACAAGCAACTTATACGATACAAGCCATATGTCGTGGAACCAGTCTTGCGTAGGATTACGCGTAAGGTTGGTCTGGGCCGCTTCATCTCACAATGCTACAATATGAACAAGTACAAGTGGGAAGGTGTCAACTATGCGATCAATGCCCCACAATAAACATGTGGTCTACCCATACTAGCATAACTACACATAGATCGGCTTCGATACCACTGAAGGGGTTCATAGCAGAAAACAAAAATATTCCTAGCTAGCGTGACACCGGAATCGTTGATCTATCTATTAGTTAATTTAGTGATGAGATGGAGTTACGATTACATACCCTTGTAGATCGCAATGCGGTTAATGTCTCACGAGAACATGGACGAAGTAGATGTGCTCTACCAACCTCTAGGTCACGAAGCTCCTTGCTCGTCTCCTCTTGGTCCTTCCACGACAACCTAGTGCTACATGTGGAAGCGCTATCCAAGGTATCCAACGCGTATGATGTCTGATGACGACCCCTGTTCTCCCTGATATAGCTGGGATGTGGAAGTAGACCCTCTGGAACCGAGATCTACAGCGTGTCGGTGGTGTTGGCTCTCTCGTGTGGGAATTTCCTAAGGCTATTTTCCTTAGGGAATTGTTCCCCTCTTTCTCGGTTGAGTCTCACAGGTGCAGTTATTCATGGAACCGCACCCGTGAGACTCAGCTAAGAAAGAGGGGAACAATTCCCTAAGGAAAATAGCCTTAGGAAATTCCCATTCCATTTCTGTGTGTCTTTTCCCCCTCAATATACACCTCTTCATATAGGGGAAAAATGGATACTCCCTTCCCACTAGTCCCCATGTGGGACCAAAAGAAAAGGAAAAAAGGAGAAGCACCGACCAACGGCGTGTGGTGGATGTTTGGGCCCTAGCGTGTACCATCCCACGGCCTTCCCGGGTGAGATGGTGGCTCGCGTGGGCTGGCTTGCACCCACGCCTACTCGCGTGGCCAGCCTAGCAAGGTAGCGATAGTGGCGACGACTGGGTGGGCCACTAGCGGCCTGCCAGTGTGCCTGCCCGCGCACGCCCGCACCCTCCCGCATGGGCCGAGGCCATGACCTACTAGCGGTGGTGGTTACCGCCCGCTCGCGCGACCATGCGCAGTCGTCCGTCCTCGTGGGGCCAGCCACTACGGCTTTTTGCTGCCTATTTGGAGTGCTACCTTTTGGGTCGATTCCCTTCGGGGTTTTGGCTTTATATAGAAAGCTACCCTATAAATATTAATATAAATATTTATTTATTATATATTAATTCACAATTAACATATATATATATATGCATATTATAAATTGCTATTTATCCTAAACACCTTTTGATCTTTTCCGTCTTTTTCCAAACATCTTCGGACCCTCTTCGAAACTATCCCGATAATCCTTTCTCTAAACTATTCCAATTTCTCCTTCTCATTGGTGATCCCTTCGCTTCCATAGAGATATCTTAACATCGCCAGACACTTAAGTGTGTTACCCTATGATTTGGGAATAGCACAGACATGATTGATATCTCTCTCTGGTCAATGATCAATAGAGGGACCTGTATGTCCATAATAACTCTCATGCATTCCACAAAACTCTGTCGTGTTCAAACCATAAACTATGTGTCTTATCCCTTTGTTTATTCGATACATGACCTATCCAAGATTTGATCTTTAGTATCACCATACTAATCTCGTTACCAACAAGTGTGCTTAACTTGTTATCGTGATATTGTATCCCCATGACCTAGTCATACAATGCAACTTATTGGATACCGTCTCACCGAGTGGGTCCAGTTTATCTTCCTGTCACGTAGGTGGACACCGATCTTGAAACATAGGCCTCAACTGTTCTGTTGGAATACCCACTACACACTTTTATAGTCACCCAGTTACGGACATGACAGTTGGTGTGATCAAAGCATCCTCCGGAGATAGTCATTAATAAGATATCTCACGGTCTAAGGAGAAGGTCACTTTAGTTTTATAACTAATATGAGTAGATAACATTGTAATACTTATGTGGGGAATGTCCATCATATCATTCCCTAATGATATGACTCCATTTTCAACTGGAACAAATGCTCCATGAGCAAGAAACCTTGATCATTGGTTGCCCATTGAACTAGTTGAATAGAGGCTACTAGGGACCTAGTTTGTTTCCATACCACACCTGTATCAATGTCTCCTTTTGATACAGTTATAACACAATATAAAACAATGATGAACTAGTGTTGAGAGATGATAATAAACCATTTATTATTTGTCTCTAGGGTATATCTCCTTTAGAGATGACAATTATTCATAGCAGCAAGATACACTACCCCTAAACTTCCTATGATCTGAGGTTGACAAACAACAACCCAATTTACTAAATGATACTTTTTAACACCTTAATTTTCTTGCCAAAATAGTCTCTTCATGAAAAATTCAAATCTATTCAAAGGAGCTTTTGGAATTTCATAGAAAGACAACATATAGAAGGGGACATTACTCAAACATCCTCTCAACAAAGTTAATATACCACCATAGGGTAAAAAATTCCTTTCCAAGTATGCAATTTGGATTCCATCTTATCTTCAGCTGGTTCCCAATCACTGTTCCTCAATCTCTTATAGTGAACTACAAGGCCTAGATATTTAAAGGGGAGTTTTCCTTGTACACAAGTTAAAATTCTATCATACTCTTCAATCTTCTCCACAACACTACCAACATACATAACCTCACTTTTATAGAAATTATTTTTCAAACCCGAGAGATGCTCAAACAAGCATTAAATCAAATTTAAATTCCTAACATGTTCCAAACTATACTTAAACAAGAAAATAGTGTCATCGACATATCGTAAGATAGAGATACCATTAGGAACTAAATGACTAATCACACCCCTATTCGGGCCTTTCTCTTGAGCCATGTGAACTAAAATAGAAAGAACATTCACTACTGTATTGAAAAGGATAGGGGACAGGGGAACACCATATCTCAATCCTCCAACAGCAATAAAATAAGGTCCTATTTGGTCATTGGCCATAACAACAACCTTACCAATATTAACTATGGCCTTCACACATCTAATAAATAATTGAACAAACCTTTCATCACTAAAACATCTTCCAGAAAGGACTTCTCTATTTTATCATAAGATTTTTCAAAATCTACTTTGAAAATAACAGTTATAGTCTTCCTAATATTAAGTTCATGCAAAATTTTATGAAGAAGAACCACTCCATCTAGAATGAACCTACATTTTATAAAAGCTATTTGAATAGGGGAAATGATGTTATCAACCAATCCCACATTTCTATTATTCACTACCTTAGTAAAAAACTTGAAGATAAAATTTAAAAAAAAATCGTTTACAAGCCTATAGCTTATTAGAACACAGAGTTTTAGGGAGAGAGCAAGAACACTATAATTAAACCTAGCAGTATCCAACACTCCTCCATAAAAAATCTTTTCTCAGGACCTATAAATCTCGGACCTTTTGAGAGAACTCAGCAAGTAGTCCATCAGGTCCTGGACTTTTATTAGGTTTCATTTAAAAAATAGCTAATCCAAGTTACTCTAGAGTAAAAGGTTGAATTAAGCTATTTTTGTCAGAATCGGAAAGCACACAAGGGATAGAGAAATCCAAATGAATAGCATTAGTATTATCACTAACCCCCAAAAGAGTCTCATAATAAGAAGTAATACATCTAATCCATAATAAGTGTCGCTGATTTAGTACTATTTTTGTACAAATTTTGTATGATATCTTCGACACTTTTTTTTGGATCGAAGGGAGTAAGAAATTAGGAGATTATGATCTCCTTGGATAAATCTCTCTTCATGTCTAAGGGAAATGATCTTATTTCTCCTCTTTATACCACTAACTTTATCCATAAAGTAAGTAGTTAAAGAGTCTCCTTCTAATAGTTTTTTCTTTTTAGATCTCTAAAACCATTTTAATTCCTCCTCTTTATTAATGATAGAAAGTTGTTTTTCTAAATCTTTAAATTATAGTCATCCATAGATAAACCATGTACCTCACTATTCCTATCAATAATATCTATTTTATCCAATAGAGACTTTTTATTCCTCCTATTAGCACCTTTCCAGTTATAGTTCCAACCCTTAAGATTCTTACATAATTTTCTATATCTTTGTTGTGAGATATCGATCAAACTTTTAGCTTTAAAAGACATGAACCAAACTTCATCTCTAAGGAACTAAAACAATTTAAATTTAAAAGGTCTAGTAATTTTTGGCATGTTCAGCCCAAAATGGATTACCAAATGAACATGATCAGACCCAAATATAGCTAAAGCTTTAGAGGAAGAGAAAGAATACTTCTCTTCCCAATCAACACTAACTAGAACTATATCTAGCTTTTCAAATGAAGGATTTTGTTGATTATTGGACTAGGTAAAATATCTACCTGCAATGTATAATTCCCTCAAATCCTAATGCTCAATAATGGAGTTAAACATAAAATATCATTTACTAAATTTCTTCTTCCTACTGATCTCACAAGCTTTCCATATAATATTGAAATCACCTCCCATCATGAAAGAAAATTTGCTGCAATTCAAATCTCGTACATTTCTATACAAAAGAAATATTATCTCTATTGTGAAGTGGGCCATAAAAAATAGATTCCAAATAAAATCAGAAAGCCTATCTTTCATAATCATTCTGATAAAATACAAACCATCACTAAACTCAGTTATATCATATTTATTAGTATCTACACCTAAAGCGAAACCTCAGCCAAACCTCTGGATCCCACTACATGCCAATTAAAGATCTTATTAGCAGACATAAATTTAAGACAAGAAATAGGAATATTTTCCTTTTTAAGTTTAGAAAACCCGATGAAAGAAATATTATTGTTAGAGGCAGAATCTCTAACACCATTCCAAGTGTCAGCATCACCAACCCTCTTATATTCTAAAGAAAACCAACCATTTAAATTAGATTATTTCTTATTCCTAAATTATTATGCTACATAGGAACATTAAGCCTTACTCTACCTCTACATCTACCCCTAACAGATATAATAGAATTCCTATGCCTATTTAACATACCTAGAGAAGCCAAACCCTTAATGCAAGAATCAAAATCTGAATCCATTTCACTATTATCACCACTAGAGCTACTATCTTCATCCCCATCAGGAAGTAGAGCATGAACATACTAAGGATCAAAACTTGCTAGTTTTTCTATGCCATTCATTCCTCCTTCTTTGTTAGAATTCTTACTAGCTATAAATAGATTAAATCTGGCTTCCTCTAGAATTTTAATAACTCTAGCAATATTATTAGTCTTAATGGTACTCTTTCCTAAAGTAATACCAATACTACTAGCAGTAGTAACAAAACTATCTCTAGATGAATTAAGAAAAGTGGGTATACCCGAGGTTTACCTCCAGGTTCTTCTTCTTGGCAAGGTCGACAACTTTTTCCATCATGTTCCCTTCATTGTTTATCCTGGAAAATTTTCTTCTCAACTCATCCACAACATCATCATTTTTATTCTTTCCCTTGTCTTTTCCACCTTTAGCTCCTTTTTTGCATTCTTATTCTCCTGTTCACCTGCAGCTTGATATCGAGAACTTTGAACTTTATCTTATTGCATCTATTCATTGGCAGCCAGATCCAATTATTTGATAGCTTGTGTCCCCAGACCACATCTCCTAGCAAAAGTATCCGTATCTTCTTATGGATCCATTTCCACCCAGCCCCTCAATTTTTTGTGTAGATTGAATAGATCAATCTAAATCATAAGCATCACGTCCCTTAGAGCAGGTATTGATTTCTATGTATGTCCTTATAGCCCAACTTCTCCCTCAACTCTTTTTCCATCTTCCTATCTAGTTTTTCTTGGCTTGAAGGTACATCTTCATCCATCTCATCCATAGGAGGTTCCTTACCCACAGGTTCTTTCTTGTCTACTCCAGTCACCTTGTCTTGTTTCTTATTCCCATTTTCCCCACTAGGTTTATTATTCGTTCCATGTTTATTACTAGGACTAGTTGCATTGTCTTCAACATTAACTACTGCACCATCCACTATGGGTTCTGCATGCTCCACAAATTGTTGTGGTTCAAACTTTATGTGGTAGATGAAGTGGTAATCGGTTATAACACAAATTTTGGGCATTTTTGCAGGGTCCATCACACATACATTAATCTTGATCACTTTACTTCCCTATAGCTAACCATGTGTACATCCTCAACATTTCCTAACATAGATCCTATCTCATCAAATCCTTCTTTGTGTAATAAGGATTCAGGAACCCAAAATCTTTGATCCAAACTATGTACACTATGAATTTTGCAATTGAAGATGGTGACCACATTGTCACCTTTAGCAATCTTGTGATACTCTTCAGGCCAAAATAATCATAGTTGCTCATTTCCTCTAGCCTAGTCTTTGAAGAGAAGTTGGGGAAGAACATTCTATTTCTAAAATCTTTGATTTTCCATTCAGCACCCCACGGGAACTATCTATTGCAAGCTTCCTTCATCCAGAAAGAATGGACATAACCCCAACAACACCTTGACAGGTAATACTTTTTGGTTTTCTACCAATCTTAGCAACTAGCATTTGAATCCCATCTTGTGCACATCCCACTAGCTGAACCATCTTCCTAGGTCTAGCCACCATGCCACATTTAGCTAACATGTGAGAATTTTGAGCTCCACAATTGATATAGAACAGAAGTGTTTTACAGTCCTTTGCAATGTGTTTATTGTCCCCACATTGGAAAACAAGATTTCCCTTCACTCTTACTTTTATCCAAAGTGATATCCAAGTAATTAGTAACCTCCATTCCAACAAGGCCACCATTACTTTGAACACTCCCAGAAGATCTTGATCTAATAGTATTCTTGATAGTAGAATTCATACACATCACTGATCTTTGTTGAAACTATGCTAGCTTGATCAAAGTTTCTCCCCTACTAGCCTAGGTCAAGTTATAAAGTTCTGCCCCATAGTCGATTCCTGATAGAAATTCCCTGGTTGAGCAGCTACCCATGTTGCCTCATGAAACATACTTGGACCTGGCTCTCGTTGATCAGGACCAAACTACTCTTCTCTCCCATATCCAAAACCCTCTTGGAAGTTCTGAAAGTTGGCTGCAAATTTGAGGCTTCTACTATTTCTGTTGTGGCGGTGACATCTTCTACGAGGGAGGCCTTTGTGCAGGTGGAAACACACATGGATTCCAACCTTTCCCTAGTTCACCTTGTCCCATCGACCAATCACCTCAGTGACATCCTTGAAAACCCCCACCTCTTCCTCCTCTCCGATCTTGTGGTCTTCTTGGAACTGCATTGGATGTAACTTCAAAGAAGGTTCTTCCTCTCCACCTCCGAGCTTCACTACCACCGCCAACTAGAGGCCACTCTTCTATCATGTTGCAGTATATGGGGTTATGAGCAGTTCGCCACCCGATACTATTAAAATATGGTAGAGCTATAGTTCTAATGCAATTATATATATCTATACCACTCTATAGTGTATGAATAACTTTTAACATTGACCGTTGGACGAAGACTAGAAAATCCCAACATTAGTGACCGTTGCATCGTATTTTCCATATGTTAGATTATGTCACCTATAATATCTAGAAAATTCTATTGTTAGCCTTTAGAATAATGTGAACACTATGCATACATGTCAGGAAACACTTCAGCATCATTCAAGAATCTTCTATGCTTAAAATATTCCACTTACTTTTCTTAATAGAACTGTCATTTCTTAACTTTGTGATTTTCTCTTAGTTCAAGAGTTTATCTTTACTAAAATTCATTTATGTTCTACATATGGATTACTAGATATTCATTTTAGTTGCACTATCAACATCAGATACTTAATTATAAGAGACACCTCCCGGATAGAATGTGTTACACATATTTTAGCTTAGTTTTATATAGAGTCTGTCACACAATCTTTAAGTATTAGTTAGCTAAGAAAGGTTGATATCTAAATGATATAAAGTACAAGAACTAAATATACACCCGATACTTTCATGGATGTTGCACAAAATTATAATTATTTTTGAGATTTACCAATTATAATTCGATATGCCATACTTATATTACATGACCTCTCACGTGTAGGTCACGCACAAATTACTAGTACATCATTGAACGTAAACCCACAACCGTTCTTGGTTCAGTTCTACCTATTCTAGCTAGTTCGTGACTTAACTTATTTGTGTCACGATCAACGGTGCCAATTTGGACCTATCATTATCGTATCAATTCATGAATCACCTAGAATCTACTCGCATATATGGATGTATTTGGTGTTTCCATCTTGATCAGCTCCCAGGCTTTGTCATAGTTCATTTCCGAAGTGAAATTCGAAGAAGTCTAATGGAGCGATAATGAGAACCCCTCTTAAATTGCAGCTAGCCCGACATCGACAACTGATGGGGTTCACAGTAGAAAAAATATTATACCTAGCGTACGCTAATTGCCAGGATCTATCTAGGAGTAATTCTGTAACGAGAATTTTTATTTTGACATACTCTTATATACCGAAAGCGTTTCATGTTCATGATGAACGTGGATGTTGTAGTCTTACTCGTAGCCAACCTCAAGGCCGCGTTGATTCTCGCACGATGACCATGTGCCACAACTTGTAGCACCTCTGTGGTTTCACACACGTTCGATGCTCAACAGTGACTCTTGGTTTCTATGACCTAGTCGAGATTGTGGAAGTATATCTTTTGGATCGGGGATCCAGCAGCGCGACGGCGTACCGGTGATGAAGTGGTACTCCATGCACACAGTTCTTCTTCAAACTACGAACACGAGAGCCAACGAGAGAGACGCCATGTAGGAATAATGCCTTGGGGCTTGGGATTGGTGTGTCGCCCCTCCCCCACATTCCCCTCCTTATATAGGGGAAGGTGAGGGGGCGCTCTAGGGCTTGGAGGCGGAGGTGGCTAGGTGGTGGCGGTGACACTACGGGTGGTCACCACGACGCGTGCCCAATTCTAGGTCGGTCAACCCCGTATCATCTTGGGACAGTTGTTCTCACATGAGCCTCTTCCTCCGGGAATTGTTCCATTTAGGTGGGTTTCTCCTAAAAATTAAATTTAAATATTAGTTCCATTAATTAATATTAAAAACATATTATTTAATTCCTTATGATCCAAAACACCTTTCAGATCACTCCGAAGATCCTTTCGATTCTCATGGAACCTTTCCGGTTCTCTCTTCTCTTCAATCCAGTGATCCCGATCATACCAAAACTATCTCCAAGTATCATTGAACCCTTAAGTGTGTTACCCTACAGTTTAGGAACACAATAGACATGATTTATACGCTTCTCGAACCAAAGATCATTAGCAGGACCTGGGTGCCCATAATGACCCCTACACATTCCACGATTTAAATGTCATTTGAACCATAAACATTGAGTCCCATTCTGTTTGTTACTTGGATACATGACTTGTTTGAGATCTGCTTGTCGGTATCATTATACCTAGTTTGATCTCCTTACTGACAAGTGATACTTAACTTGTTCCCGTGATATTACATGCTCGTGACCTAGTCATACGCTCCAGCTTCTTGGATGTAATCTCATCGAGTGGGCCCGGTGTAACTTCCTGTCACATGGGAGAAAAAAATCCTGATCTCGATACATACACCTCAACCTATCCCTTCGGAATACCTAAGAGGCACCTTTATGATCACCCTGTTATGGTGTGATGGTTGATGTAGTCAAGGCAGCCTTAGATGATAGTTATTAGATATGATCCCACGGTCTAAGGATTAGGTTACGACATTTCCTAATTATCGCAACAATGAACTTTGTGACATGATCGTGTTGAAATACTTATGTTGGTTAAGCGTGTCATTCACTAATGATATGACCTCATTGTCAATTCACATAAATGTCCATGATTAGGAAACCTTGATCATCAGTTGACCAATGAAATAGTTAAATAGAGGCTACTAGGGACTTGGTTTGTCCATGATCAGGAAAGCTTGGTCATCAATTGATACAATTATAACATGGTATAAAACTATTATGAACTAATGAGATATGATAATAAACACACTTTATTAATTTGCTTCTAGGGAATATCTCCAATAGTCTCCCACTTGCACTAGAGTACAAATAATCTAGTTGCATTTGTTGCTAATCATAACACCATATCATATAGTGTGCTATTGATCATGCTTCCTCATTAAAAATGTTTTCATCAACGGTCTGTATCTTCTAGATCCGCGTATGTTCTCTACAAATGGTTAATGTTATCTTCTTTAACATTATTCTATTATCACATAATGTTGGCGAAGTATATGTTTGACGGCATAGTGAGACTTTGTTTCCATGTTTCTACAATAACATCCATAGAGTCAATTGGACTTTCACATAGTCATGTATACTAGAAACACACACAGTTGAAAGTTGAACTTCCTAAGCCAAACTTATCATTCTTGCGACTTCTTAAGTACATACTTCTATATCAATATAGATACTTAGTTATTGCTAGGCACTGAGGATATGCTTAAAAGCTTTGTTCAGTGATTTACTCCAAAATCACTTTGGAACATGTTCTTCTCACTAAGAACTTGGGTCACATTATGTTGAGTACACAACACAATTTATATGACAGAACCTATGACTGATGCATAGGGGATGTAACACATTCCTTTTCTATCGTTTAACCATTATTGTTTATACCAAGATAAACTGAATGCTTCACCTAGTTATACAAGTAAGAATTTATTTCTTGGCTTGTTCTATTCTGAAATTTTACAGAATCTAATCTAGGACATTCTAAATTTCTTTAGAAACTAATTCAGGAAAGCATTTTGACTGTAATGTTATTAAACAGATTGATCCATCTCAATAGAATTTAATGTTTTTTTAATCTATAGAATATTTACTAACTTAAATAATCATTAATACTCATTAATACCAACTATACCATTCATAATATGTCATCTACATATAGGAATTTTGTTAAGCTCCCACTCAAATATGTCATTCACATATAAGACTAGAAAACTTACTTAGCTCCGACTCAAAATATGTCATCTGCATATTAGGATTAGGAAAGGTATTCAGCTCCCACTCAATTTCTTGTAAGTGCAGGTCTTCTTAATATTTTTGTAATTAAAAAACCATTTGATCATCTATCAAATTGAGAATTCTAGCAATCAGACACTATGATCCATATGATTTCTTGTTGTACCAATTACAACACTTCTTCAATGGTAATATTGAAGGAGACATAGTTTTTGCAACCTTCTATCAATTTATCAAATTCTAGTAATTGTTAGTGTAAACCCAATATACTCAAGCATCGCTAAACATGGTAGTCAACCATTTGAATTTGTGAAAACATTGTTTGTGACAAATCAATCTTTATGTCTTTTTATAAAGTTCCATTTCTTCCTTGTAACTTTGCAGTTATTTGGAAGATCAAGTAACCCCTTTACTTAATTATATCAACTAACATTTACTTTGTAATCTTAAATGTACTTAATATAGGATTTCATGGCTTTTTGCAATTTTCTGGTACTTAGGTCCACCATCACTTCTTCGTAGTTCATAGGCATGTCTTGTTCCATTACCATGACAACTAAATCATGAATATAATTCTGCAAATAGGCATAATGTATTCTTGAAGTATACTTACTTCAGTAAAAGTATTATTTGAAACATCATGATCATAATCCTTAGTTTCTCCCCTATTTGTAGAGTTTGGTTCTGGAACATATTCTATTATGCTACTCAACATTTGGAGATAAGGTCAACTACCTTTGTTTGATCTTTTACTTTCTTCCACTAACAACTTTATCAAGAAACTTCTTCTCGAAAAATATCATGCTTAGAAATACAATTATTGCCCTTTTGATTTTTTATTTGTGGAAGATGTATTCGTAGTTTCCTGAGAATACACTACAAAGATTTATTCATTCATTATAATTTCAAATTATCATATAACTCGAAATTCTAGAAACTATGTCATTCCATAACTCATATGGTGTTGTTTCCCCAAACTTAGATGGTTCCTTATTTTTAATTGAGTGTTTGTTATTTAATTGCTAACTCTAAATAATAATGGTAACTTGGTAAGAGATAATTTTGGACCATACAATATCTAATAGAGTATGATTATAATGCTTAGAAATATCAACACATTGAAGTGTTAAAGCATCACAATTTGTGAAAAACATCTTTCACAAGTCCGTATGCCAAAACTGAACTCAAATATTTATCTTCGATCAAATCGCAGAGACCTGATATTCTCGTTAATTTAATACCCATATTCATTTTAATTTTTTTTGAGCATGTCAAATGGTTTGAGACTCGTGTTCCATTAAGCAAATACACATATTTACTTAAATCCACCCCATTAAGATTATAAAATAATGATATCCACTACTTGCTGAATTACAATCATCATGCATGATATTCAACAATCCAACGCACATTCTGTTTTACCAGAACGCCGAGTTTTAGCCATCTCACCTGGTAAGTCATGGTTTGCATGTGTTAAAAGATCAAGTATCTAAAGCATTTCATGTTTCATCGGAATGAACCTACCACTGTGACTTAAACGATAGTGTTAATCAAAATGATATCATTATTAAGTTTGGATATCTTTCAACAATTTTAATATTTTATAAATGCTTAAACTACTATCATTTAGATAAAAATAAGAACAACTCATTCATAACCGTAATGTGACTATAAAAGATATTATTCATAAAATATAGAACAACTGGCTTTGCACTAACTCATATGAATAACAATCTCACGAGATGCAAGACACACTAATAGAGTTCACACATTTATAATGATTATAAAACTTTATTCAAATCCACTAATCCAAATGATAGATGTAGAGGGAGTGCATTGTCGGCCATCAACCCATCTTTCTTGCCATCAACGTGCTATGTCGCCTCATCCCTTCCACTCAACTCTCAAGCAGCGGGTCCTATTTTCATAAAACATAACAAGTATAAAATACTAAGTAAACGGCAATAATTGTTTGTAAGGAAAAACATTTATAACATGTATATCAAATATACCTTCTCCGTCGATGACTTCCCCTGCAATTGGTTCTATCTTTAGAGTTCTAAACTGAGTCATGAACTCATGAAAGATGAACGATTCCCCTTGCATGACATAGCCCAGGACGATATGTTTGTAGCTGGGAGGAAGCGAGTGATACACCTCATCTATCACAAATTTGTCCGTCATCCAGTAGTCCGAGTCATACACAAGGCGTCCATGAATTCCATGCATGATCGCCAAGTGACTCTCTAAGCAAGTGTTTTCTTCTAAAAATTCATACTTCATCACATTGACTTGCGATATGAATAGTGCTTTTAGTTGATCAACCATATCATATTCGTCGGTGTTGAAGAAATGCATCCGCAATTCAGGCTCCATGAAATAAAGCATGGCACATTGTATAGTAATGGACATGTCATGGCGAGCATGATAACCACTATCATCTTGATCACTCGCGAAGCCCTTGGGAAAATCTCCTAGCAGTTATTGTATCACGTAGAGCAAGTCATTTACTTTGAGGATGTCCCTCATGCATTGGTACTAATCTATGACATTAGACCCATCTACTTTAAGTTCCTCATCATGCAATAAAGATCCATAGTTGAAATACATCATTGGGGTATGACATGATCTACAAGGATATTTGCAAAGACATTAAGACTAAGGGCATAATATGATTTCAATTTATAATCACATTATTAAATGAGCCTCACACTGAAAATATTATCCCTAAAAATGTTTTAGCCAATACACGACCCTAATTCACTATACCACCCCCATCGTCATGGCCGATGGCATAGTTGCAAAGGTGGACATCAAAATGTCGATCACATCATTCATGTGACTCATGCTTCATCTTTCACTTACTTGTGCTCCGAGGCCACGTATGTACATGCTAGGCTCTCCAATATAACCTTAGTGTATTCGCTATGCAACATGGCTTACACCCACCGTATGCGAACGTCGATTTGTCTAACACCCGATCATCATGACATTCTTCATAACGGAGAACTTTCTTAGTGGTACACACTAAGGGAGAACACTTTTATTGGTATTAATTAAGGGATCATCTTATAAATGCTAACATCGAGTATCTAATAGCAATCAATAAGATTCATAAAGTATTAACATCACATGCAATTATATTGTGTGACATGATATGGTCCTTCATAGTGCGCCTTGATCTCCATCGAGCGCTCCAACATGATCTCCACCTTGCCCACCAGCATGGCGCTAAGTCCACAAACCCCTCTAGTTAGTCATCCATCATGATGATTGACTACTACTACTACTACTGCTGCTACTACTACTACTACTACTACTACTGCTACTACTACTACTTAGTAACAGAAAATAACACTACTTTACATCATGATCTCGACACGTAGGTGATGGCAACAACTTCGTGTGTACCAAATTGTTGGGACTCCAAGTATAGAGTGTTGTAGCAAGCATCTTTTCCCCACAAGGGTGACTAAAGGGTTTATATCAAACTCTCGAGGAATTGGCGAAGAGTATCTTTTTATTCTCCTCTCAAGAAATCTATAAAACAATGTTTTTGCCTTGTATACCCAACTCCACCATGAGGTTGTCAAGCACAAGTTTTTGTATTAGTAATATGAAATAATAATAAGAACAAGTAAAATAAACAATAATAAAATATGCAAGTAAAGTAAATGCAATAATAAAAGGTATTTTTGTGTTTTTTTTGTGTTTGCACGTAAGATAGTATTTTTGTATTTTCGAAATATTAAATTGTAGAAAATATTAATAATAGTAGTAATGTTGGAAAGTTGTTTCTTATGATAAAAGTTGGACCTGGGTTCATGGATTCACTTGTCTATTCTATTTTTAAGTTATAGTGTACAAAAAATAATTCATCATCAACATAATATTGGTGAAACTTCAATATGTGTTTGATAAGCATTCATATGGGCATCACGTCCTAAC
The DNA here is from genome assembly GCA_023614405.1 of Avena insularis. NCBI lineage: Eukaryota > Viridiplantae > Streptophyta > Magnoliopsida > Poales > Poaceae > Avena > Avena insularis. The sequence goes on from CM042696.1 coordinate 452,563,949, forward strand.
ATAGAGATGATGCAACACATATCTCTTATACTCCTCTAGAAAGGGAAAACTCCAAGCAATCTAGAATTAAGAATTAACAGAGCATAGCCTTAAGTACTTTGACATAATGTTTGAATAACTAATATGCTACCTTGACCAAATAATATTATCGAGCTGTCACAAGACAATTATAGCACATGAATTCATTTAATACCTATTGAGGTAACAAAATAAAGGTAAAAACCATAGTATCTCTTGGATTTGTTGTCACTATTCAACACCATTACTCCATCTAATACACACTTTGCCCCACACATACTCTTGCATACAACTTGGATCAAAATAAGTAATTAAGAATCGGGTACATTATATGCATCTATCTATACATCTTACACATAAATATATTCCAATCTCATTGACGAGGGGTTAGTTCATCAATTCCCATCGTTGATGGACTTAGGTTCGAGGAATTGGGGAGCGCTGGAGGCATCAATCGTCTAGCAAACAAGCACGTAGGTGACGTGAGGTGTTACCCATGTTCAGGCCTCGAAGAGGACCCTACTCCTGCTTGTCTACTCTTGATTATTGGGGAGTCGAAAGTTACAAAGGGTGCATAGATGCAATATAGCGAGGTGTATGCGAGGGTTGTGTATTGTCCTCCTCGCTGCCCCTCCTAGCCATTATATAGGGAGGCTAGGTCTCAAGATAGCAGGTCGAGTCGGTTATAGATTAGGGTTTTCCCTTTAAATTTCTATCTACATTTTGCCATGTTCTTCAAGGACTCGATCTCCTATGGATCACCCGAATCCTTACTGGGCTTCGTTTGCACCGTGGAAGGATTCCCTATGGGAGTAGCCCAAGAAGGATTCCACAATGCAAATCTCGAGATTACGATGTACAGATATTTTTTCATACGGTGCGCGACCAGCGCTCCCTATGGGAGTAGCCCCCGAGCGCCTATTCGAGTAGCAGACTCGACTAGCGACTTTGAACAATTGTTGACTGCTGTCATTAGTTTTATCTTTTGTCGATTGTGCTTTCAGCACACCCTATGGGAGGAGCCCCCGACTAAACAATCAAATCATTAATTCGAAAGAGGGGGTTGAGATGTAAATGTCTTGCTTGTGTGTTATGACAATTCGATGCGTGGCCAGCACTCCTGTTAGGAGTAGCCCTCGAGTGCTTAGTTGAGTCGCGGAGTCGACCAAGGACTAGATAAGTCGAAGAGAATGCTCCTGCTGGAGTGGGTTTCTTGATGAAGTTAGTGCTGACATCTTGATGAGGTCAGTTGCCTATATAAGCGGTGTTGATGGGACGTGAAGGAGGTGGGCCCCGAAGTCTGACTAGGATTTGACCAGTCACACGTTATCTTTGGTGTTAACTGCGTCTCCTTGATTCTTGCGCACAGTGGGGAACATGCAGCCACGGTTCGCTATTTGCCCTGCCACGCATCTTCGTTGATGTGTGCCATGCATAGAAGTGAAGTTATGCGATCCGTTGGATGGCATTCCCTAGTGCTTAAGTAGGGTTTTGGGTGCGGTAATTTTCGCACTGATCTTCTTCTTCCTTTGTGCACCTCCGCCATTGCCATTCTCCTCTGCTTCATCGCACCCATACCTCGTGCTATGCTGGACATTCTCAAACCTTTTCCAAGCTACTTCCTTCGATCCCTCCACCATCGAAAGATGGGAAAAAGAAGGGAGGCACTACCACTGGATCTGCTGCTATCGCCGCTACAGCGAAGAAGAAGGGCACCGAGCCACTGGGTCTGGCGCCGCTGCCGCCACCAAGAAGAAGGGTCCGGGAACCCGCATGACCAATGGGTCATGGTGGCTTACTTCATTGAAGGAGCATGAACTTCTGACACATCACCAAGACGGTCTACTTCTCGCCAATGAAGCAGATTGCAAGATGTCAGGGCCAGAGGTAATCCCCGATCCCCCTGTTGGATTTCGGGTGATGTATCTAGCATTCATCCTCCATGGTGTTTCTTCCCCTCCACAAATTTGTGCGAGGGTTGCTTTGTTTCTATGGGCTCTAGGTGCAACAGCTGACACCAAACTCCATCTTGTACATCGCATGCTACATTACCCTCTGTGAGTGCTGGCTCGGAATCGAGCAACACTTTGAGCTCTTCAAGAAACTTTTCAAGCTAAAGAGGAAGTCGGGTTCTGGCTCAGTGGTGTATGGTATCGATGGCTACGGTATCTAGATGGAGCCCAATGTCTAGTATTTCAGCCTCAACAGTGCCTAGTCCGTCCAAGGTTGGAGGGAAAAATGGTTCTACATCCAGGACCAACATGTTGAAGGCGAACGATCTAGACTTGCTCCTTTCGACTAAAAGGCTGAGCTAAGGAGGAAGAGATCCTGGAAGAATGTTGTGATGCCTGGTGAAGCTGATTAAGTCAAATTCTTGTATAAGCATGTTTGTGACCTGCAGCTTATCCGAGGCCAAGAAGTCACCGGTGTTGACCTCATTCGCACTTTTTTTTGACTACAGATGCAGCATCTGTAGGCCAGGGCACACCCAATGCCGTGCTGGACTAGCATGGATCACATCACTCGCATCTCCCCAGAGAACTTTCATCGGTGGAGGTGGACAGGAAAGTTTGGGTGCTGACGAAGTACCCTACCAAGGATATCCTTCCTAGAGACTTAGCGATGCTGCCCTTTCGCATGAGTAACTCGCCTCCTAAGGTAAATTGTGCCATCGACACCTCGTTGTTGTACATTTCCTTGTCCATGGGACATTTGGTGATTATAGTTTGATGCTTGTACTAGGATTGGAAAGTGGCGAGTTCACTGCCACCTCAGCTAGAAGGAATTCTGCCTCCCGAAGCCAAAGAAGATGACAAACCAGGGTCAATTGTGCCTATCATTGACATGCAGGATATCTCTGATTCCAGCGAAGATGGCACCCACAAATGCTTCCAGAGTAAAGAGTCTGACGCATCGACACCGGAGGCACCAAAAGATGCTTCGTCAGAGGGGGGGTACCACGAGTCCTATTCTGGTGGTTCCTATTCGCAGCGTGGCTCTGCCACTACTGAAGAAGCCAAATAAATTGAAGGAGCCACTAGACGAGGATTTTGACCTTGACAATTATGATGGGTTAGTATTCCGCTTGAAGTTAAGATTTTCTTGTCCTGCAATTTCCTTTGTGCTGAATGCCTTCGTGAGATTGCTACAGTATGACTGCATCATCATCATCCGATGACTGCCATGTCATGGGGGATACCAGAGTCGTGGACTCAAAAGGTGCAGACATGGAGGAGTCTGCGCCGTCCCTGAAGATAGCGGCCAACTCTGACGCGAGTTCCTCAAGTTTGCCCCATATGGGGGAACATAGGGTTCTTGTGCGAACGCCCACCAAGAAAACACCTCCGGAGTCTTCGAGTGGCCATGTAAGTGATCGGAAGCTTTCCAATCTAAGGGTTTGTTCAGTGTCGAAGTCTTCCTTGACGTATGTTAACTTCTATAGCCTATCCCGCAGGAGGCTGTTCTTTTAGGCGAGTAGATCGTAATCCTGGGCTAGCAGCATGCAGGTTAACTTGTGTTGCAAAGTAAGCCCGTTAACTTGTGCTGTACCGCTAAATATTCGTTTTGTTAATGCTTGATGTGTTCTCCTGGTTCTTCATAGTAAAACAATGACTTGCTTCGTCGAGTGAATTCCCTTGAGAAGGGTCTGAGCGTGGCGGATACCAAGCGAGATGAGGCACTCAAAGCCCTCGAGTGCCTCAAACAGGAAACAAAGAAGCGCAAGGAAGATCTATAAAATAGCCATCGCAGCCGACAAAGAAAATGGGTTCACAGAACAACTTTTCTCTATTGCCCAAGAACTCTCTGGTATTTGTTTACCTAATCTTTCATTGTGCTTATATTTTCTTCTTTGGCCATGCTTGTTGATTCGTTGGAGTGCAATCCCAGATGCCGTGTTGGATTCCACCGCCAGGCTCTGGCCCATGAGGACACTTTCGATGGTGCTGTGGCGGCAGTCGAAGATCGCGGCGCTTCCGCCCAAGATGCCCTCAAGAAGGCTATAGCCATCAATGAATGGAACCTCAGGGACCTTCTAAAATCCCATATAATTTCTCTGCTCCAGAATCAAAACACCTATTGGAAACAAAGATGAAAAATTAATTGGGTGAAATTAGGTGATGAAAACACAAAGTTTTTCCACTCCAAAGCCACCATCAGCTATAGACACAATTATATTTCAATGATTAAGAATGATAGTGGGCAAGAATTCTTTACTCACTCTGACAAGGCTGACGTTCTATGGAATGACTTCAAAGCTAGAATGGGTACTTTGATCAAAACTAAGATGCTTTTCAATCTTGAAGATTTCTATGGAAATGGTATGACTGATGAGATGAATATCTCACTTGAAGGACCTTTTCTTGACAAAGAAATTGAGGAGGTAATATCTGATTTGCCAAATGACAAGTCCCCTGGACCTGATGGTTTTAACAATGAATTTATCAAAAGATGCTGGTCAATCATTGGAAATGATATCAAATTACTCATCCATGATTTCTACAATGAGAAGGTCTCTCTTGAAAGTATCAACTTCTCCTACATTACTCTCATTCCTAAAATATCAAACCCTTCTACCCCTGCTGATTTCAGACCAATATCCTTATTAAACTGTGTGTTCAAAATCATTACCAAACTCCTTGCAAACAGACTTCAAACTGTTATTCTGGATTTGGTACATAAAAATCAATATGGTTTCCTCAAGAACAGGTCTATTCAGGATTGCCTTGGATGGGCTTTTGAATATCTCTTCCAATGTCACAAATCAAAAGAGGAAATTCTCATTCTCAAATTAGACTTTTAAAAGGCTTTTGATACAATTGACCATTCTTCCATCATAAACATCCTCAAGGCTAGAGGATTTGGCAGAAAGTGGATCAAATGGATTGAAATGATTTTTGAGTCTGGCTCCTCTGAAATTCTACTAAATGGAGTACCCGGGAATTTTTTTTACTGCAGGAGAGGTGTGAGACAAGGAGACCCCCTTTCACCACTCCTTTTTGTTCTTGCTGCAGACCTTCTTCAATCTGTCCTGAATAAAGCCATGCACCTACAACTTCTGACCCCCCAATAGGTGGACCTCCTAACAATGATTTTCCTGTGATTCAATATGCTGATGATACATTGGTTGTTCTTAAGGCAGATGCTACTCAATTATTGTGCTTGAAAGCCCTTCTTCAAACTTTTGCACTGTCCACTGGTCTCAAAGTCAACTATTTGAAATCAAGCATGATGCCAATAAATTTATGCAATGATAGATTGATTCACTTTGCTCTAACAATCAATTGTCAAACTGGCAGCCTCCCTTTCACTTATCTTGGATTACCTCTAAGCTTATCAAAGCCATTCATGGAACATTTTCCACCTATTGTTCAAAGAGTTGAAAGAAGACTTTGTGGTATTACTAACTTCTTGAACTATGGAGGAAAACTACAACTGGTTAAATCTGTACTATCCTCACTTCCTCTATTTTTCATGAGTTGTCTGGAGGTGCCAATTACCATCAAAGATCAAATCATAAAATATATGAGACACTGTCTTTGGAGAAAAACGACTGAAGATGTTCGAGCCAAGGGACATGCACTGGTGTCTTGGGATAAAATTTGTCCTCCTAAAAATCAAGGGGGACTTGGAGTCCTGAATATCCACATTCAAAATACTACCATACTTTTAAAAAACCTGGACAAATTCTACAATCACCATGATATCCCTTGGGTTCATCTCATTTGGGAAACTTACTATAAGAATGGAAAATTACCTGGAAGAAGCATGGAAGGAACTTTCTGGTGGAAAGCTCATATCAAGTTAATTAATAATTTTAAGGCCATGGCTAAGTGCAATCTGCAATATGGGAAAACTGCATATTTTTGGTCTGATCTTTGGCATAATGAGTGCTATAAAAATAGATTCCCACATCTGCTATCCTATGCAAAGTCTTCAAATATCAGTGTTCAGGAATTTTTACAGGCTGATTTCTTGGAGGATAATTTTCATCTCCTTCTTTCCCAACAAGCCTACTCTGAGTTTTTAACCATGGAAGAAAGATGCCAGGAAATCCTTCCAACCTTACATGAGAATCTCCATGATAATTGGAGTTACATTTGGGGGTCAGATAAATATGAAGTGAAAAAGGCCTATTCATCCATGATTGGTTACTCCCCTCCACCACCTCATTTCTCTTGGCTTTGGACATCCTCTTGCCAGAATAAACACAAATTCTTCTTTTGGCTTTTGCTCTAGATAGACTAAATACAAGAAATCTTCTAAAAAGGAAACAGTTTATTCTGCCTGACTACAATTGTGCACTTCTCAACTGCCACTTGGAAGAATCTGTTAACCATTTATTTTGGGAATGCTCATTTGCAAAAAAATGATGGAATCATATTTGCATAGACAAAACAACAAACTTATCAGGATTGGAGGCTTTTTCAGACATCAAAAACAAGTTGCATCTGCCTTTTGCAATGGAAATCATTGTCCTGACTACCTGGGGTATCTGGATCTGCAGAAATGAGAATTTTTTTAATGATAAAATACCTACATTCGAAAGATGGAAGGCAATTTTCTATTAAGAGATGAGATGGGTACAATTCAGAGTCAAAAGAAAATACTAGGAAAAATTCAAAACCTGGCTGAGTCAACACCTAGACCAGAGATAGAGTAGACCTTTACCCTCTTTAGAGATGATTTTTTCTCTTTTTGATCTACCTTAGATCAGTAGACTCATCTGTAATTTCTCATTGTAACATACTCATACCCTTATAATAAAAATTGCACTGGGGACTTTCCGTACTGTTTCACCTCAAAAAAAAAAGGCTATAGCCGTTCTGGGATGCCTTCGTGAAGAGATGCTCCCCAAGGCCAAGCTAGTTGAAGATCTTGATGGCCTAGTCGAGACCTTCGCGAGTGGCATTCCCATGGACTTTAAGAACACGCAGAAGGGAGCCTACACATCCTTGGGGTTGGCAATGGCGCAGGCCTGTGGTGCCAATCTGGACATCAGCCAGATTAGTTTGAAGATGCCAACGACCATGGAGGGCCAAGGGGTAGTTTTCGCTCCCTTTGATATTCGCTATCATAAATATGGGCCTCGGCTCATAGAGACACTCATGAAGTACTCTGCGGAGCGAAAACGACTGAACGCGGCGAAAGCCACGGCATCAGGGGCTACATCAGCAAAGGCCACGACATTGAAGGCCGCCACGGAGTCGAAGAAGCCCGCGGGTGCTGATGCGTAGGCGTAGCTATACACTTTGCTTCCTTTTGTAGAGACGCGGAAACTTCTAGTCTTATCTTGCACTTCTTTTGTGGAGGTCCCCTTGTCAGAACTTGCTGCTACTTTTGATGTGTAAATTTTCTTTGCGCTTCTGTCACCCAAACTCCAGGTGCAATGTTTTTTTATTCTTTGAATCTTTTGCGTGGTTAGGGTTCTTCGAGTGGCATCCGAGATGTGCCTGCTTCTAATGTACCTGCGATGCAGCCGCGCTCAAAAGTAGAGGAGCTATTTCTCATGTCTCGCTTGCACGATCACATGAAGCATTTTGGGCGAGACGCGCTGATGATTCGCGGCAATGACGATGTCTGGAAGTCGAAGGCGGAAAAATCTACAGAGCAGGAAGCTTATCTTCTTGGCGAGGTGGCTCAAATCAACGAGCATATGCAATGTGGGCGTTTCTTCGACTTCATTGTTTTGATTTGTCTGTGACACTGTTTTCTGGTGACTGATGCCTTGATGGTGTTATCTGTGCAATTGTCAATATCAATCCGCAGGAAGAGAAGGATCGCATCAGTATTCGACTGAGCTGCTTGACTCTGGAGCAGCTAGAAGCTGGTGGATTTTTGTGGACCGACTGGGATCGTGCGATCACATTGGTGACACTGCGGGATCACGTGTTGCAGGTGTTGCACTTTCTGAAGAAATCACAATCATGCTTGAAGCATATCTTCAGGGTGATGTTTCTGTTGGACGTCGCCCGATCGCGCTTGCTGGCTTTGATGCGAAAATTTCATAATGTCGATGCAGTACACGAGTGCGTGCACCAACAGCTTGTTGCGTGTGCTAATTCTGCGTTGGCGCTTGTGCGCATGCAGCGACTCGACATGGACTTGGATGCTGTCGCCATAGGACCACCACCGCCTCCAGCAGGGATGTCATGAAACTGCGACTCCACTTTCTACATCCTTCAGGAGGTAGGCGCCACCTGGGATTACTTCAGTAATCGCAAGGGTCCCTCCCAGGGGGCTCGAATTTGAGTTGCCCTTTCTGCTTAAAGCATAGGACGAGGTCTCCTTCGATGAAGGATCTTGGGCACAATGATCGGCTGTGGTAGTTGTGGAGGCTCTGTTAGTAGATCATTGATTGTTCCGTCGCGATCTCTCGTGCTTCATCGAGGAGGTCGATGGACTCTTCGAGTGCGGAGGTAGACTCGTCCTTGCTATAAACGACGACCCTTGGGGCCTTGTAGCGTACTTCTGTAGGTAGCACTGCCTCTACGCCGTGCACCATTTAAGAATGGGGTGTAGCCTGTGCCGCTATTTGAAATCGTGCATAGGATCCACAGTACTGATGGAAGCTCCTCAGCCTAACACCTAGCTGTTCGCTCGAGTGGTCGAAGGAGTCTTTTGTCGATTCCGTTGCAGACAAGGCCGTTGGCCTTCTCAACTTGACCGGTTGTCTGGGGATGTTGCACTAAGGCATAGTTGATGTTGATTCCCAGGTTTTCGGAGAAATCCTCGAACTCGTTCGAGGGTAAGTTCGTCTCGTTGTCGATGATGATGCTATGTGGCACCCTGAACCTGAAGACGATGGACTCGAACTTTGTGGCAGTGGCGCCTATCTAGTTCGTCACCAGCATGGCCCCGATCCACTTGGTGAACTTGTTGACTACGACGAGGAGGTAGACGTATCCTCTGGGAGATGACTTCTGCAGCTTGCCGACCATGTCGAGTCCCCATTGCACAAAGGGCAAGCCACAAGTATGTGCCTGAGTTCTGCGCCTGGTGCGTGGGGCTTATCCACGAATCGTAGGCAAGCATTGCATCTTTGGACGATGTCCTTGGCGTCACGCATTGTGGTTGGTCAGTAGAAGCTAGCTCGTAGAGCTTTAGCAACAAGGGCGTGACTACGGGCATGGCGCTGCATGTTCCCTCATGTATCTTGAGGAGGATGCTCCTTCTGTCGCCGTTGGTGATGCATCGCTGGAGGACGCCCGTGATGCTGCGCTTGTATAGCTCACCATTGATGATGGTGAAGTCCTTGGAGCGCCACGCTACGTTCCGCGCATTAGTTGGGTCATCTGGCAACCTTTTGTAAGTGGGTATGTTACGTACGGCTACATCCAGGATGGATCGATGAGCATGACCTCCGTGGGGCCTTCGAGTTCAGGTCCTTGTTCTGTATTGCTAGGACCTTTGGGTTCTATGGGTGGCGCACCCCCGAGTCCTTTGGTGGTCTTGCAGGAGATTTCGGCTTGATGGAGCACTCATAGATCTGCTCAAGGAACACGCCTAGTGGTACCGGGGTGCAGGTGGAGCCTATGTTGGTGAGCACATCATCTTCCTTGTTGCTTTTGTGGCTTACATGTCACAGCTCATAGCCATCAAAGTCTCCTTCGAGTGCATTGTAGAGGTCGCGGTATGCGACCATGTTGTTGCTCAGGGTATCGCACGGGTTCATGATTTGATCCACCACGAGTTTGAAGTCCCGTAGATGATGAGTCGTGTTGCACCGCGGGCTTTGGAGGCACGAAATTTCATCTGCAGGGCCTTGTATTCTGCCTCGGTGTTGGAGGCATGGAATTTCATCTATAGAATATATATCATCTTGTCACCCTTTGGTGACATCAGGATGACGCCGGCACCAACTCCCTCTTGATTTTCGGATCTGTCGAAGTTCATTATCCATAGGAAGGACATATCTGGTGTATATGGGAGTTGGTTCTCCATCCAGTGGACGAGGAAGTCCGGAAGAACTTGCGACTTTATGGCCACGTGTAGCTCGTATGTGATGTCCTGTGGGGATAACTCGATTCCCCAAAGGGCGACTCATCCTATGGCGTCCGGGTTGTTGAGGATGTATCCCAGCGGGGCATCGTTCACCAGAATGATGGGGTTCTCTTAGAAGTAGTGGCACAGTCATTGTGTTGTCATGACGATGCCTTAGGACAACTTCTAGTAGTGCGGGTAACACAGTTTTGTTTGCGTCAATACCTCGCTGATTAGTATACTGGGCGTTGCACCCCATGGATCTTGTTTTCTTTGGCTTGTTCCACTACCAGCACGACACTGACCACCTAATTGGTGGCGGAGATGTATAGCAACATGGACTCTTTTTCCCTAGGCGTCACCATCATAGGCGAGGTGGAGAGCAGACGCTTGAGGTATTTGAATGCCTCTTGTGCTTCATCCGTCCACTCAAACTTCTCAGCTTTGTAGAGGATCTTATAGAACAGTAGCGCCTTTTCACCCATTAGACAGATGAATCGACTAAGAGCCACGATTTGCCTAGCCAACTGCTAGAAGCCTTTGATGTTCTTTGGCCTCTCCATGGCCAGTATGGCCTTTATCTTCTTCAGGTTTGCCTTGATTCCCCTAGCGGATATGAGGTACCCGAGCAGTTGCCCAGATGGCACGCCGAAGGCACACTTCTCTGGATTCAGCTTGATCCGGTAGCGGTCGAGGTTCTCGAAGGTCTCTAGGAGAATGTTGAGTAATGTGGCTTCCTCCTTGGTTTTGATGACGATGTCATCGACAAAAACTTGGATGTTCCGGCCAAGTTGGTTTTTGAGGCAAGCCTGCATACACCATTGATAGGTGGCTCCTGTGTTCTTCAGCCCAAAGGGCATTGTCATGTAGAAGTAGACGCCAAAGGGAGCAATGAAGGCTGTCTTCTCCCGTTCCTCCTCCATTCGAATCTGATGGTAGCTAGAGTTGGCGTCGAGGAAGCATAGGCGGTCGCATCCCACGGTGGAATTGATTATCTGCTCGATCCGTAGTAGCGGGAAGTGGTCCTTCAGGCAGTGCTTATTGACACAGATGAAGTCCTTTTGGGAACAAGCACAGGGTTTGCGACCCAGGTGCTCTCCTTTATTTCGCTTATAAAGATGGCATCGAGGAGTCTGTTGACTTCCATGCCGACCGCCTTTGCCCTTGGTTCTGACAGTCGACTGCTTAGCTGGTCTGGCATCAGGATTGACGTTGAGTGCATGCTCGGCGAATTCCCTGGGAACTCCCAGCATGTCCACTAGACACCAGGCGAAGATCTCCCAGCACTCACGATGGAATTCTATGAGCGCAAGTTCCTATGCGGGACTCAAGTTGTTGGCAATGAGGGCCGTCTTGGTTGGGTCTGTCGGGTGGACCTAGACTGCCTTGGTGTTCACCGATGAGTCAAAGTACTGGTCGGATGCGTTCGGCTTACTCACGGGAGGAAGACTATTGTCTGTCGACCCCTTGAGTCTTCCTAGTTCTTCTTGCATGGCCAAGGATTGTGATATTCTATTGAATTCTCTATCGCAGCTATCTGACTTGGCGAAGGTTCCGCTGACGTTAATAATGTCATTGGGTCCTGGAATCTTCATCTGCAGGTAGGCGTGGTGCGAGACCGCCATGAAACTTGCAAACGCGACACATCCAAGGATGGTGTGATACTGCAAGGGCCAGTCGACCACTTCGAACTTGAGGCGCTCTCCCCGGAAGTTTGTTGGCGTGCTAAAGATGACGTCCACATTGATTTTGCCCAAGGGGTATACGCCTTTTCCCTGGGACGATGTAGTGGAACGTTGTGTTAGAGGCCTCTAGGAAGGAGAGGGCGACCCGCATGGCGCGTAGGGTGCTGGCAAACATGAGGTTGATGCCACTGCCGCTGTCCATGAAGATGTGAGTCATTTCGTAGACACCCATTTGTGCCTCGAGCACCAGGGGAGAGTAACCCGGGCGAGGTACTTGGCACGGGTGATCGTGCTTGTCAAGGGTAATGCAGGACTCGCACCCACTGAGATACTCAGTGGTTGAGGGTGGAGAGTTGACCGCTGATGTCTGCAAGTGTACATATCATTTGTAGCTAGTTTCGAAGTATAGATATCGATCCCACAGGGAGCCCAAAGGTAAGTGTTTATGAATCAAGTCTCTGTCACACTCAAAGTTGTCACATGTATTCGAGTGAATTGACTGCAAGTGTGGAAATAAGAATGAATTTTGGATTAAAATGGATGTATTTAAATAAAACTAAAATGTAAGCTTTAGGAATAAAAAGCATAAAAGTAAAGAACGATTTGATTGTTTGGGGTTTTCTTCAGATGACAAAGAAGGCACGAGGAGGTACAGTTAATGGTGATAGTGACTATGCCAGGTGGACGAATGAAAGTGTAACAATTATAATCTTATCAATATATGTGTAGGTGAGCAACCCATAATTAGCCAGAACTCCTCTTGGTAGATTTCATCCCGACTTCAATAATCCTACTAGCCTGTTACCAAAACCATGGTCAGTCACTAGTCGATTAAGATCCTTCAGGTTGCTAAGCAATTAAGCTCCTTTGATCGGACTAATGCAATGAGCATAGTGGTTCCTTGCGATCCTCGAGTCAAACTAGTTTCCCATTGATACCCCCTTGTCACTCGGGGGTCGCCGGTTTGCTAGCGAACAAGATCCTACCTATGTAGAACAAAGCATCATGTTGTCTAGGCCCTTAATTGGACAACAAGCATTAGGCATCCCACAGATAGTCAAGCACACATTAATATAATAATTAAAATCAATCACAAACTAATGGAAAATTTATGGAGGCACATCACATCTCACCAATCCCTCACATCTCCCATGCCCAAGGAACTTACTCACACATGAGAGAAGAAAGCATCATCGATATAATTAAATAAAGGGAGTTCTTCTTGATATTACCGTGGAATCCACAATAAGAATATAAAAGTAATCCAACACAATTCAAGATAGGAAGAAGCAATCTCAAACCCTAGTCTTGCAAAGTGAAGATCTCTCTCTCAAGTACAAGTAATGGATATGAGGGTGTGATGGCTAGGAGGTCGAAGATCATGGAGCGAGATGAAGAACGTCTTCCTGTTCTTCTCCGGATCTCTTCTTTCTCCTCTCTGGATGGGATGGCGGCTGGTGTGTTATGATTTTGCGTCTGGCCTCTTCATGGAAGTTGTCCCTTTTGACAAGACAGAGGCGGCGACAACTATATGTCCAGAAAAATATTCTCGCTGTATAGTTGCTCGTCAAAGCTTCTGTAAGCCTCCCTTGATTGCTTCCAAAAAGAGACTTGCTTGTTTTCTCTTGAATATTGTGTTTCTCTTATTAAAACCTTTTGTTGATGTTCAGAACCTGAAATGCACATTAAAAACCAAGTTTTCTTTGCTACCAAATATTAGTGTTAGGTAAAGCTAGAAAACGATCGAATCTAGAAGAAAACCTTCACTTAAAACCATAAAAAATATGTCAAATCTCATAGCTATTAAATCCCCCAAGCTTAGATGTTTCTCGCCCTCGAGTGACAAGAAAATAAGGAAGAATAACAGAGATTCGAGACTGAAATAAAAGAACTTACAAGCTTGCATTGGTGCCAAATACTTTTCTTCACAATTCCTGCAATCTTAAACATGATCAGACAAGTATTCACAAGATTGCACTAAGTCCACTTCCTAACCACGTATATCTTGCTAGCAAATAAATCATATGCCAGAGCAAGTGTCAAAAGTTTAGATAAGAAAGTGAAACAATTTCTTTTGGTATCTCCCTTTGTTGAGAGATGAAAACTTTTTGCTATTGTTTCTTTAATCAGTTAAGAGTACTCAAGTTGGCACAAAAAACATTCAATTTAAGAACAACTCATTTATTCCCATGTCAAAATTTCAAGACTCTCAAAGTACCTTTTTCCTTTCCTTGTTTTTCAAAAACTTCAGCCCTTTCATAGAGAAATCATGCAACTATTTTTAACCTATTAATTGGGACTATGTTGCGCACTCGTAACCATGCCAATAGATAACTGTTGAGCAATAGTGGGTCAGAGGATTACTACAACTTCACTTGGAATGTGAAACCATGAGGAGACTAAAATTTTACCCATCATAGCATTGTAGCTACAGACGCTTATATAACTAAATAGCTGAAATCAAGTGGTTTCCCACATTTAGATCGTTCATTGGCCAGCGGAGTTAATAGTTCCCCATGGAGCACGACATTGTTGTAATGACATGCGTAAAGCAATATCTTACGGTAGTTATTAGAAAAAGCAGTGGCATAAACTCTACTACTTCGAAGCATCCATTTTATCAGACAATTTCATTTAAGGGTGCTATCGAGTCTATTTACATTAAGCTCAAATGGGATTGAGTAGCTCTAAAATCAAATCCTTTGAGCTAAACATTGACTCAAGTCATCTTTTGGATGCTTTTTCTTGTTGTAAAATTGCTGGAAATATTTTTAACCAAGTTCATTACTCATTATTTCAAAGCTAAAAAGGAGACACTAGCAAAGGAATATAATTTATAGGATAGCAAGCTAAGTGGGGTGTGGCTCAAGTGCAAGCGAGTAAATAATGGTTGGATCAATTTAAGGTTGCAGAAAAGGTGATGAAAGGAATGTGGTACCTCCTCTTGCTTACTTCATTCTCGTCCTTGAGTCGAACCCCCTCTATATTTTCCTATTGCCAAGTCACCTGAAATTGAGCAATCTTCGAGAGAAACAAAGAAACAAAGTTGCAATAAAAGTTACAACTAATTTTTCTGTGTTTTTGGTTTAGGAATGCAAACTAAAAGTAAACATGCAATTTTGAATAAGTAAAATAAATCAAAATAAGAAATAAAAGTATGAACGCAAGGTTTGGAGGTTTTCAAACCTCCCCCGAGCTTAGGCTATTGCCAGGCTCAGTTGTTGCCATCATTCGGCGGCTGGTGCGGATACTGCTGGTAGTAGTCGGGGAAGTGGGTCATGAAGTGACTGAACTTATGAGACAAGGGACTCACATCTTCATTCACTCCTTGAAGAGTGTGGTCAATCTCCCCAACGCGCTGGTGGAACTACTAAAATTCTTGATAGGGGACGTAGATGAACCCCTGCTGCAGCTGATTAGGCCATGGATCCCAGGATCCCCCTTGTTGCTGCTGCTATCCCTCCCAAGCAGTATTGTATTCCTGCTCCTACTCCTGCTCATGCTTATCCTCATCGTTCTTCTCTCCTTCTTCATCTTCTTCTTGATCAGGCCAAAATTCATCCATGATCTCCACCACTTGATCCTTGGTGAGGATCCAGTTGTCCTTCTCCACAATCGTGCAGGCTTGTGGACACGGCAACAGAACCTGCTCACCCTGTGCATCACCAAGATAACCAAACCGATATGCTCGGAGCCTTTTGTTAGCTCGGTAAACACCAAGGAAACCACAAGCAGTTAAGTATTTGACATCCATAAGTTTGGAGCCGTCAACAGGTTGCATCACAGGTAATGTAATGTTCAATGCTAGGGCAAGGTTGGTTACCAATCCACCAATGCGAATGTCACCTTTCTTTTTGTTGCTCTGGTGGCGAAAGTGCTGGATGAGTAGAGCCACATGACTAGGGCTTTGCGGTGCATTGGGGAAGAGTGCCTTGGTGATCATGGCCATGCCCGCATTGGCCATGGAACCGGTATCTCCTCTTCCCAGTAGTGTATTGGCGAGTAACAAGGTGTAGTAGAGAATTGTTGGTTTCTGAATGGTGGACATCTTCTTATGGTAGAAAGTCCTGCCACCGTTAACAGAAATAACCTCCCAAGTTTCTCCACTTGAGATGCTATATAAATTTGTAAAAGTTGACTTCCCATCGTGAGGGAAGCCAAAAGCATCACAAAATTGTTCAAAAGTTATTTCATAATGCTGATGGTTCATGGTGAAGCTTACCATGCAAGCATTACCTTTCTCCTTGTGGTCATCGTAGAAAGAGGCAAGGAACTCATGGGTGAGCTCGGTGTAGGTATTGTGGCTTGCGTAGGCGAGTATAGATAGCCTTGAATTTGCACACATGAGGTTGAAGTCTGTCCTCAACCCTTCCGCGGTGAGAAAGCTATCATCAGCCCAACGTGTGGGCATCACCCTCCTTGATGAAACAATGGACAACTTGTTCTTGAGCTCGGCCCGGAGTCCTGAGCTCTCGCCACATTGGAGCTTGCTCTTGAAAAAAATGCTACAAATTTTGTTCATCTTGATGCACTGAAAAATTTCACCATGAAACCTTAGGCATATAGTTTCTACATGATATACGAACGATTCTACATGGAAAAATTTAATCCTAACGTGAGAAATCAAAAGGAAAAACAAAATAAGCTTGAGTTCATCCACTAGATCAATGTGAGAGTTTCAACCATATAATATTAAAAATAAAGCATGGATAGGGAGAGAAACATACCGATCTGTTGATTCCCCAACTCAAACGAACGAAATCCATGAAGAATCAAGAATTCTAGGTGGGTTTTGAGGGGTTTGGGGAGAGAATATGAGAGAAAAAGTGAGGAGGAGGAAGAACCCTAGCCGCCCGACGCGATTAAGTGGTTGCGCCGAACTATACGGGCGCAACTATATGGACGGGATATGTAGTTCCCCCTGTATAGTTGCGGCGACATCGACAATTAGGGTTTCTTTATGCCAGAACACAGCTATACAGACGCAACTATACGGCCAGATCACAATGGTCCCGCCGTATAGTTGGTCATCAAAACTTCTGCGTCCTTGAAATAAATTTTCTTAGATAGGCATCGATAACTATACGGCCGAAATTTTTATTCCCGCCGCATAGTTGGTCGTCAAACCATCAGTACTCTGGAAAAGAAATTCAACGAAGGCATCGATATCTATACGGACGGAACTATATGGCAGAATTTTTTATTCCCGCCGTATAGTTGGTCGTTAAATCTTCTGTACCTTCAAAACAAAATTTGTGATGGCAAAGATATCTATACGCCCAAACTATACGGCCGGATTTTTTATTCCTACCGTATAGTTGGTCGTTAAACCTTCAGTAGTCATCAACAAATTTCTATTTCTTCGAGAATTCTTTCTTATCCGAAAACTTAGCGAAACACCTTGTCTTTGACAGAAAAATGACAGTAAAAATTGTCGACCAACAACAACATATATAGAGTAGGATTTTTAGTACTACCGAACTTCTTCTCCTCAACTGGAGATTCACTTTTTAATATAGACAAAATGATTAAGCTAGTTTTTGTAGATAAAACTCAAACTTTTATTTTTATACCTATTCTATGTTTGTTCAATTGATATTTCTACTACTTTTTGACAGCTGCATTTTCATTGGCGCACTTCCACAAGAATGTCTATGAAAACTTGTAGGAATGCGATGAACATTTTATTCTTTAGTCTATTTTATTAATGTGATGGGTTAACTCCCATTAAGCATTTTATTAAGAATGGTTGAATAACTCAACCCCTTCTCTGTTCTTGAATTCTTACCTTGGGTTTCCCTTTTTCCAAGGCACTTACCACATGAACTCGTTTTTCCGGTGGAATATATCCTTCTCCTGCTTCTAGCTTCTTCGGAAAATATCGGATGATTTCAGCATCATAAACATTGAACATTATTTTTCCCTCAGCACAATCAACTGACGCTCCTGCAGTACTAAGGAAAGGTCTTCCAAGTATTATAGATAATTTTTCATCCGCTGGCATTTCAAAAATAATAAAATAAGTGGGAATAACATGCTCATCTAACATGGGAATACCTTACAGGTACTCGAGCTTGGCATATACGGTCCAGCCTAGAAGAAGCCCACGATGTTGTTAGCGTCCAGTCAAGATTCGGGTGATCCAAGAGACTTTGACTGCTTGCAGCACACGATAAACTTAAGATAGAAGTTTAAAGGGAAAACCCTAATATGTAACCAACTCGGCCTACTATCCCGAGACCTAGCCTATCTATATAAAGGCTAGGAGGGGGCAACGAGGAGAAGAATCCACAACCCTAGTTTCCACACCATCGCCAGATTGCATCTGCACACCCCTATAACTTTTGACTCCTCGATAATTCCAAGAGCAGACAAGCAGGAGTAGGGTTCTCTATGAGGCCCGAACCTGGGTAAACCTTGCGTCCCTGTGTTCTTGTTTTCTAGACGATCGATGCCTCTAGTGATCCCTACTTCCTCGTGTTGGGTCCGCAACATAGAAACAAAAAATTTCCTACGGTGTGAACTACACGCCAAGATCTATCTACTAGGTACAAAGCAACGGGTGGAAACGAGAACTTATCCTCGTAGACAACAAGCTTTGTTAACAAGTAGGAACTCGTGGTTGATGTAGTCGTACACTTGCCGATCTCAAGATCGTGATGAAGTCCAGCAGGTCCGGCTCCAGCACGTCCAAGTCCAGCACCGCAAAGCAGCGGTGCATCCGTGATCGCACACACGTCCGGTACCCCGACAACCTCCGTCCCTCGCTCCAGCAAAGCAGCGGAATCAGCAACTCCTTTCCAGATAAAGCCACCGGGAACATGTATCTCGCTAATCCGAGACAATGGGGAAATAATACTAGAGGGGGAGAGAGATCCTTCACAAGGAGGTGTGTGTGAGAATTGAGGAGGGGGTGACCTTTTATAGGAGGAGGGGGGTGCCCCTCCTTCATGGCCGGCGCATGGAGGAGGTGTCTCTTCACCTCCTCCATTCATGTGGTGGTAACTCCCTCCACATAAATTTGCCCCTTCACATTCTCTTTTAAAGTCTCCACTTTAAATGCATTAAATTTCTCCAAATTTAATGCTCTCTCATTTAATAAAAATCCTTTATTAATTTTATTCAGAATTTTGTTAATTACTTTAATTAACAAACATTCATATAAAACCACCTGCAACATTTCAATATTACATGCAGAACCAATTTCAGCAATTTCACCCGAAACAGTTTTGGTGTCTATTGAAATAATTCCAGCGCTTTCTTAAATCTTTATCCGAAACATATTTGCTCCAAATGGTGTCGGTATCCCTTAAGTGTGTCACCCTATGGTTCGCGAATAATGCAGACATGATCGAGACCCCTCTCCGATCAATAATCAGCAGCGGGACCTGGAGATTCATACTGACTCCTACACATTCAACAATGACTTCTGTGATCGTGAGAACCTTTAACGCTAGTAACTAAATCCCTTTGTCCCGCGATATATCACATGTCCGAGATTCGATCATCGGTATCTCCATACCTAGTTTGATCTCGTTATCGACATGCACTCTTTTCTCATTCCCGTGATATAACATTCTAGTGATCACATCACTTGCTTGCAAGCTATTTCAATGTGATATCACCGAGAGGGCCCAGAGTATATCTATCCGTCATCGGGATGGATAAATCCCACTCTTGATCCATGAGCCTCAACATAACACCTTCGTAGCACTGAACCCACCTTTATAGTCACCTTGTTACGGTGTGACGTTTGATGTTATCAAGATACTCTTCCGGTGTTAGCAATTAACATGATCTCATGGTCTAAGGATAAAGATTACTTCGTATGATATTATAGCAATATAAACATAATGACTTTGATCGTAATGCTATACTTCGGATGAATGTTCATCACATCATTCCACCAATGGTGTGACCTTGTTATTAACAACATCCAATGTCCATGATCAGGAAACCTTGATCATCTTGTTAATCAACAAGCTAGTCTATAAGAGAGGCATAACTAGGAACCCTTTTTGTTTATTAAACACACATGTATTGATGTTTCCGATCAATACAATTCTAGCATGTAAAATAAACATTTATTATAAACATGGAATAAGATAATAACCACTTTATTATTGCCTCTCGGGCATATTCCCTTCAGTCTCCCACTTGCACTAGAGTCAATAATCTAGTTTGAAAAACTTTGCGCATTGAACAACTACGGCTTTCTGGTGTTGCATATACGCTTTTGCTAGTGGTTAACATAATCTCCGGATGTGACAGTTTCAGATCCGTGTGTATTTGCATGTCTTTGCGTCTCTACGCATCACTCATTCTCAAATGAGATGGCATTGTATAAATTTGGTCCTCTGGTGAGACCTTTAGTTCGTTCGGCTCAAAATATGTTGATATTATTGTCACACAATATATCTTCATAGTATTAGCCCACTTTGAACCACACCTAGTTTGATAACAAACTACTTAACACAAATGCCCTCCTATGCTGCTACTATAGCAGTCATATACTTAGCCTTTTGTTGTAGTATCTGTCACAATATCTCAACTTTGGAACTCATCCAAATCCATCATGGAACATCCTTTCCATTATATAGTGCCACCCATAGTTTAAATTGAGATAAATTTAATTTGTATCTTGTGACAAAACTAGTATCAATGTAACACTTTACAATGAACTACCTTTAACTATTTGTCACTTATACATGATATATTCTTAGTTCTTCCAAAGCTCATAAGAATATCTTTACTATTGTCCAATGATCATCTTATGAATCATTCTGGTATATGCTCATAACATTTAGAGCATAGGACATTCTGGATATATACATATCATGGTATAATCGATCAAAATCTTCATGTGATTTTACTCACCAAGTGTTGAAACACTTGAATTTTGATACAATCCTTTCCATGCAGCAAGAACCTTTCTTGTTGTTTCCATATTGAACCCTTTCAATATCTCATATATGTATGTCTGGCACAACCATATTTGCGCCTCAATCTATCCATATAGATATTGATGCCAAATATTCCGGGCTTGCCCAAGTCTTTCATCGAAATCTCATTTTAATGAAATTCTTAACTTGTGTCAATACAAGATACATCATTTCCAATCAACAATATGTCCTCTACGTAATGTATTAGAAATATGTCTCAGCGCTCCCACTTAATTTCTTGCAAATGCAAGCATCTTCATCATCTCCGATGAATTTAAACTCTTTTAACAGTTTCATCATGGTGAAGATTCCAACTCCGCTATGCTTACTTCAACTATTGAAGTTTACATGCCCTTTTAGCACCCTTTGAATCAACAAAACCCTTCGGACCATGTCATGTACATGTCCTAGGTTACCATTCTATTAGAAGAACCTTGTTTTGTTTATTCAACTACCATATACCAAATTATATGTAGTGGTTGCTACATTAATCCGTCAAGACTATATATCGCTATGAAAGATCATATCTTTTCATAATCAACTTCTTGAACATTGCCGTAAACTTCTTTCCGACATGTCGACTATTTCATAGATGTTAAACATCCATGTCTTATTTCTTTATAGATCCAAACACGATCGATAGGCTTCACGCCTTTCCGGAGGGTCTTCCAAGTTCAGAAACTTGTTTTCTCGTGTATGGATACTATCACAGATTCTATGACTTCTAGTCATTTTATGGAGTCAGGGCCCATCATCGCTTCTTTGCATGTAGTCGGTTCATCATTGTCAAAACAATAACGACTTGCTTATCAAATCTTACTATTTGATTCTTACCGACCCACACAGTTCTATAGGAACTCTAATCTCCGAGATCACACCTTTTGTAATTACGAGAGCCATGAGCATTGTGGCCGCCACCGGGACACTTTCTGGCGCTGCGCTACTTAGAACATATAACTAAGGTTCAACAAGCTTATCAAAGTTCTATTGTCCTCCCACTTAACTTTTCACGAAAAATTCCTTCTCAAGAAACTTGACGTTCCAAGTAACAAACTCTTTTGTCCTTGGTGTTATGGAGAAATTCCCAACAAATTCTTTGGGATAACCTACAAAGACGTGCTTATCCGACTTTGGTTGTAAATATTTTACTTATGCATAGCATACCAAAATTTAAGAAAAGACAATTCGGGTTTTATCCCAAACCATAACTCATATGGTGTCATTTCAATGGATCACGATGGTGCTCTTTTCAGTGTAAAAGCGGTAGTCTCTAAAGCTTCAATCCTTAAAACATAATGGCAGTTTTATAAATGACACCCTTGATCTTACCATGTCAAACATGGTTTGATTTTATCTCTCGAATATGCCATACTCCTATGGTTTATCAGGAAACACAAATCATGGAACAATTCCTCCAGTCTTAGGTGTTTTTGCTAAACATGTAACTCAAATATCTTCCTTTATGATCGAATCATAAACTATTTATTTTCTTGTTACAATGATTTTCCACTTCATCTTGAAAGTCTTTGAACAATTTTCAAATGTTTCATACTTCTTCCTTGTTAAGTAAATATACAGATATATTCACTCAAATTTTTGGAGAAAGCATATGAAGCAAAAAGATCCATCGCATATGGCTACACATAATGGACTATGCACATCAGCATGCACAATTTCCAATAAGTTAGTCATCCGTTCCTCTCTGGCCTATGGACGGAGTTTCAATTATCTCGAGGAAAGTCTCACATGCGTCAATTGATCAAAATCAAAGACTCCAAAAATCCATCAACATGGAGTTTCTTCATGTTTTCTTTCAAATATAATTTAAACAACGATGTCACTTCATAAGTGATCTTTCAATCATTTGTCTTGCGACATTTTAGCAATAGTGTTTATGGATGTGATTTCTCCAACTAGACTTGTAAAAGTTCATCCATCCTTTATGGAATACAGTAATTATTTGAACAACCATTGTTCTCGTGATACCGGAACAAAATAACAATTATTTAAACAAATCTTGAAGGCATGGTTTGATGACAACGAAAAACACAATAACACTTTAGTTGTTTTCGATGAACATCATCACTCATTCTCTTGCTGGTTACTTAGGCCATTATAGTTCATGAATTGCTTGTCCTGTATGACACTTCATACCAACCAATTCGGTATCCAATACCTAAGAACCACATTGTTTAACAAGCAAGGAATATAGCCATAACATGTATATCTTCTATATACCTAAGTTGGACATCTCCAACCTTTTATTTTCTGCCAAATATTTTATAGATTCTCTTTCAACAATTCCTTTTCTTTTAAAAGAATCTATCAACATCAATAGTGGTGTCATCAACATGACACATGGTACAAAGCGTATATAGTCAAATACTAATACCTTTGGACTTGAACTTTGAAGTGGATCACCATCATCAAATGTTTGGCATTCTTTCAAAAATCCATTCTTTAGTAATCTATTAGTGTAGTAAACATTTTACTTACATCTTCTATTCATCCTTATCATGACAACTTTCATGATCAAGCTACTATAGCTTATAAGGAAGAATCACGAGTATAATATCAGTTCCCAAAACCTTTTTGGTAGATTCGGATGCCTAGCATCTCCATCCTTCACAAATTCTCATACAATATGAGAACATGTATTTTGCTAAATTATACTCTATCATAATGCAACCAAAAACATTGTTTCAGATATCACAATATCTTTTCACACATGATGGTTTCTGAAACAATTTTCAGCTCCAATATAATCTTGATATTAAAACAACTTTTTGAATATCAATAATCATGGAGGCAAACATGATACTTTAGATACTAACATTAGAATTCTTACTCTTGATTTAATACTACTTATTAAACTTCATGGAGTAAATAGAGTTTGCTGAAAGTTTGCAATAGGACTTATAAACTTTAAATTGACATTCGAAACAATACGATACCAGTTCTTAAAGTAAATATCTAGAATTCTATAGTTCTATTATCTCAAATAAAAACTAAGCATAAGGTAGAAAACGAATGCCAATGACTACAACAAACTATGCAAATTCACTTTGATTTAATTTATGACAAATTTGGTTCGACTAATCCAAATTAGAAATGAACTCCCACTCAAAAACGACATCCCTCGTGCCTTTTTGGTGATTACATGAACCAAATCCACTACACCAAGTCTGATCATCACGTGAGTCGGTGTAGCTTCAAAGGCGAGCATCAATATGGTCATCACATCAACTATATGACTCATGCTTAACCTTTCGGTCCGTGTTCCGAGGCCATGTCTGTACATGCTAGGCTCGCCAAGTAAGAACCTTAGTATTCGCGTGTGTAAAACTGTCTTACACCCGTTGCATGAAAGCGTAGAGTTGAGAACACCCGATCATCACGTGATGTCTCGAAACACGATCCATAGAACGGTGCATACTTAAGGAAGAACATATTTTATCTTGATATTTAAATGAGGGATCATCTTACAATGCTACAGAAAGCGCCAAACTAGCAGTATATGATGCTAACATCTAATGTGTAAAGTGAGATGATATGGTTCATGCATTTGATCTCTATCATTTGCATCGTGGTATGATATCTATCATTCCTTTGTGTGTAAGGCCAAGGTCTATGGAACATACACGTTGAGTGTTTTGTAAGAGTATCTATCATACTTCTACTTACAACAATACCATATCAATATACTAGCCCAACAACGATCTAAACTAGACGCCTCTAATTTATCAATTGTAAGTTTTACGTGGCTTAGGGCTTTCGGAGATAGAACCGTTCTTACCTACGAACATGAATCACAACGAGGATAACCAAATTATTAGCAACTCGTTGTAAATCAGATATTGACTATAGTAGGAGAGACACCCTTGACCACTTATGCAAAACTAGTTGCATGTCAGTCGTGGAACCGGTCTCATGTATGATGACATGTAAGGTTGGTCCAGGCCGCTTCATCCCACTATGCCACCAATATCCAAAATACATAGAAGATGCAATAACATGATCATCATCGCCCACATATCAACATATGTGTACTACCCATGCTAAGCACCTACGCATAGATCAGGCTCTGATACCACTGTTGGGTCCACGACATAGAAAACAAAAAATTTCCTACGGTGTGAACTACACGCCAAGATCTATCTACTAGGTACAAAGCAACGGGTGGAAACGAGAACTTACCCTCGTAGACAACGAGCTTTGTTAACGAGTAGGAACTCGTGGTTGATGTAGTCGTACACTTGCCGATCTCAAGATCGTGATGAAGTCCAGCAGGTCCAGCTCCAGCACATCCAAGTCTAGCACCGCAAAGCAGCGGTGCATCCGTGATCGCACACACGTCCGGTACCCCGACAACCTCCGTCCCTCGCTCCAGCAAAGCAGCGGAAGCAGCAACTCCTTTCCAGATAAAGCCACCGGGAACATGTATCTCGCTAATCCGAGACCATGGGGAAATAATACTAGAGGGGGAGAGAGATCCTTCACAAGTTGGTGTGTGTGAGAAGTGAGGAGGAGGTGGCCTTTTATAGGAGGAGGGGGGTGCCCCTCCTTCAAGGCCGACGCATGGAGGAGGTGTCTCTTCACCTCCTCCATTCATGTGGTGGTAACTCCCTCCACATAAATTTGCCCCTTCACATTCTCTTTTAAAGTCTCCACTTTAAATGCATTAAATTTCTCCAAATTAAATGCTCTCTCATTTAATAAAACTCTTTTATTAATTTTATTCAGAATTTTGTTAATTACTTTAATTAACAAACATTCACATAAAACCCCCTGCAACATTTCAATATTACATGCAGAACCAATTTCAGCAATTTCACCCGAAACAGTTCCGGTGTCTATTGAAATAATTCCAGCGCTTTCTTAAATATTTATCTGAAACATATTTGCTCCAAATGGTGTCGGTATCCCTTAAGTGTGTCACCCTACGGTTCACGAATAATGCAGACATGATCGAGACCCCTCTCCGATCAATAATCAGCAGCGAGACCTGGAGATCCATACTGACTCCTACACATTCAATGATGACTTCTATGATCGTGAGAACCTTTAACGCTAGTAACTAAATCCCTTTGTCCCGCGATATATCACATGTCCGAGATTCGATCATCGGTATCTCCATACCTAGTTTGATCTCGTTACCGACATGCACTCTTTTCTCGTTCCCATGTTATAACATTCTAGTGATCACATCACTTGCTTGCAAGCTATTTCAATGTGATATCACCGAGAGGGCCTAGAGTATATCTATCCATCATCGGGATGGACAAATCCCACTCTTGATCCATGAGCCTCAACATAACACCTTCGTAGCACTGAACCCACCTTTATAGTCACCCTGTTACGGTGTGACGTTTGATGTTATCAAGATACTCTTCTGGTGTTAGCAATTAACATGATCTCATGGTCTAAGGATAAAGATTACTTCGTATGATATTATAGCAATATAAACATAATGACTTTGATCGTAATGCTATACTTCGGATGAATGTTCATCACATCATTCCACCAATGGTGTGACCTTGTTATTAACAACATCCAATGTCCATGATCAGGAAACCTTGATCATCTTGTTAATCAACAAGCTAGTCTATAAGAGAGGCATAACTAGGAACCCTTTTTGTTTATTAAACACACATGTATTGATGTTTCCGATCAATACAATTCTAGCATGTAAAATAAACATTTATCATAAACATGGAATAAGATAATAACCACTTTATTATTGCCTCTTGGGCATATTCCCTTCACCTCGAACCTAAGTCCATCTGCAATGGGCTTTGATGAGTTAACCCCTCGTCAATTGGTGCCGTCTATGGGAATCAGGAGTGCTGATGTTGTAGTTTCCTTGGCCCCATCAACCACGATCTACGACACCGCTACAGCAGAGACTCGCCTCCTCTTTGGTGCCTTTGACTTCACCGTCCACACGCCAGCCACTCGCCCAGATTTCGAGTCTGTGGGCGATGGAATCGGCCTGGCGATCGGGATCTTACGCTTCCAAGTTGGTCGTCTAGGCACACTTCGCCTCCTTGACTAGCCGAAGGTTCCAACAATTGCTCCAGCATCGTGGTTTCCACCGCCGATTGGCACCCTAAGCGAACTTAATGCTCCAACATTAGTCTTGAATACGGACAATGACAACAGTCGCGATTCCAATTTGGGCGATCTGGTAATAGAAGGTGGAGCCTACGGCTCTAGATCCGAAAGTTGCGGGAGCAACAGCTTCCCCGGCCATTACATGTGCGCCGTCATCAACATGGGCGGGAATGGAAACACTTGGGACAATACCAGCACTAGTGGTGGCATCCCAGTCATGAATGGTGTCCCCCCAACAGTGCCCCACCAACAACGGGACAAAAGGGCCCATCCCAGAAGATCAGCCGAACCTCTCGGCGAATTAGCAAACCTGAGTGCCCGTGCTGATAAAGCTCAATGACGCTGAGTGGGTGATACATTGCAAATGTATCTATAATTTTTGATGTTCCATGCTTGGTTTTATCCACTTTCTTGTGTTTTGTTCCAACTTTGGAGTACTTTTCATATGATTTCTTGGACTAACCTATTAACAAGAGCCACAGTGCCAGCTGCCTGTTTTCTGCTGTTTTTGGTTCCAGGAAAGTCAGAAAATGAATATTCTCGGAATTGGACAGGACAAAAGCCAAAGTGCCTATTTTTCCGGAAGGGATCAAGTGCCAGAATACGAGACGGAGAGGGGCCAGGGGCCGGCCACACCACCTGGCCGCACGACCAGGCCTGGCCTACGCCAGGGGGTGGTGTGGTGGCTCCCGGCACCCCCTCGGCCTCTCCTTCCGCCTATAAGTTGCCCTCGGGACGAAAACCCTAAGTACCCGATCAAAAATCCATGAAAGAGTCTGTAGCCGCCGTCATCTCCATCCCTAGATCGGGAGGGATCTGAAGCTCTTCCCGGCACCCTGCCGGAGAGGGGAATTCACCCTGGAGGCCTTCTTCATCACCATGCAAGCCTCCGGTGTGATGCGTGAGTAGTTCATCCTTGGACTACGGATCCATGTAGTATCTAGATGGCTGGTTTCTCCTCCTTTGTGCTTTCATGTTTAGATCTTGTGAGCTCCGTTCATGATCAAGATCATCTATTTGTAATTCATACATGTTGTGTTTGCGGGGATCCGATGGATATTGAGATGCTATTTTAGATTGATTATTGATTCTATCATGTCTTTGTTATTTGAGATCTTGCATGCTTTCCATTGTTAGTAGCTATCTTGGCCAAGTAGATGCTAGCAACTCCAAGAGTTAGTATTTATGCTCGATAGTGGGTTCATGCCTCTGGTAATCTGGGGAAGTGACAGAAATCTCTAAGGTACTAGATGTGTTGTTGCTACTAGGGAGAAAACAACAATCCTTTGTTCATAGAACAATCGTATTGTTTACTTTACACGCAGTTCGTAAAGCAATAATCTGTTGCTTGCAACTTAATACTGGAGGGGGTTCGGATGATAACCTGAAGATGGATTATTAGTCATAGATGTAGTTGGATGGCCGTCTATGTATTATGTTGTAATGCCCAATCAAGTCTCAAAGGAGTCAAGATGATTAGTATATGCATGTATTGCTTTCTCGGTGTTTGTCAATTGCCCCGCTGTAATTTGTTCACCGAGCATGTTATCTATCTAAGGAGAGCCACCTCAGTGAACTATGGATCCCAGTCCTTTGTCTTTACATACAATTTATAAATTGTTTCTGCTTTGTGTTTACTTTCTGCAAACTTCTACTTCTTTCCATTCGATAAGTTTAATCCTTTGTTTTCTACAAAACACGGTGAGATTGACAACCTCATCGCAAGTTGGGGACAAAGTTCTGTGGTTGTGTTGTGCAGGTATCCACGTTGCTACTAGCACCAGTAGTGCGCCCTGCCAAAGCTCAGCTAGTAACACCTTTGGGGTGTTTCCTTGCTCCTACTAGTTTGATTAAACCTTGGTTTCATAACTGAGGGAAAACTTTCTGTTGTACTCATCATACCTTCCTCTTGGGGTTCCCAACGAGCTCTACGTCGATCGTCGAGCGCATCAAGACATTTTCTGGTGCCGTTGCCGGGGAGTCAAGGACATCTTCACAAGGGGAGTCCCTCATAACCAATCTCTTTACTTTGTTGTTTTTGTTTTGCTTAGTTTCTTTTTGCTTTGTTTTGTTCTTCAAAAAAAACACAAAAAATTAGTTTTACTAGTTTGCTTTCTTTATCAAAAACACAAAAAAAATTAAGTCTCCTTTAGTTGTCACCCCTTCCTTAGCTCACCATGTTGATCCCTACTTTCACCTTAAAAGACCTTTCAATTGGTAGTGGTTCTATAATTGGGAAAGATAATATTGAAGAATTCTTTAATCATGTTAGCAAACATGAAGATACTAAGGATAGATCCCTTGTAGAACTTGCTCCAAATTTTGAGATTGCTACAACTTCTTTAATTCACATGTTAGAAGCTAGATTTGTTAACCTCAACCCCTTAATGCAAGTAATGTTTCTTAAGCTTAAAGAAATTGAGTACCATGAAAAGAGGGATTTTATTCTAGAAACTTTGTTTAAGGAGTTCTATGATGTTGCCATGGAAGCTAGAAAAGTTTTTAAATGTTTCAATATGCTAGGCTCATGTGTAGATGTTGTTGGTACACGAGAAAAGATGGACAAAACCGAACCTAATGGGGAGGAACCTAAGATACCAATACCCTTTAAACTAGTAGCAATACATGATGCCATAGAAAAGAATCTTGACTGGATTGTTCCTGCAAACCCTTTTGATGAGAATAGTGAACCTAAGAGAATTGCGAGAGGATCCTCTAGAACTTATTTGGATGATATACCTTGCCTTGTTGAAAATATTTCTGGTATTGATCTTAATGCTTCTTCATTTGAGAACACTTGATTCTTTCTTTGCTTCTTATGCCTAACTTAAAAGCGTTAAAGAAAAGTACTTGTTGGGAGATAACCCAAGAGTTTTAGATGAGTCTTGGAGTTATTACCTCTGTAATAACCGCTCCTTATCCTTTTTTATTTGCTTTTTGTGCCAAGAGTAACCTCTAATGAGAGTGAAGTAATGATTGGGAAAGTTGCTGTCCCGAAACAGATTTTTGTGCTTCACCGTAAAATTTCCTGAGAGAGCTCTGTATGTCGGAATGATATGTAATTTTTTGTGCTTCTGCCCCAGGTTGTTATATAACTTTAGTTAGTTCAACACTTTTTGATTTGAGCAACATAACGTCTTCGAAAAAATTCGTATTTACCTGCTGGTCTGTTTTGACAGATTTCTGCCATTTTCTGCATTTGCTTCTTGTGGGTTCCTTTTTGAGTTCTTTTGGGGAATTGAGCTTTTTGAGGGAAGTGCTACACTAGATAGTGTTCTAATGGAAGTTTATTTGGTGTTAGAACTGAACCTTAAGACTTATTTATCTTGAGTGCACTAATGTTGCTAATAAAGATTGTGTGAAGTTTTGTATGAAGGAAATTTTTTAGGTGTATGGAAGGAATGAGTAATGAGATGAAGGATGGACTAAAGCTCAAGCTTGGGGATGCCACGCGTGTCACCCCAAGAAATATCCAAGAAGTACAAGCGTCAAAGCTTGGGGATGCCCAAGGCATCCCCTTCTTCATCAATAAAAATTCTAGGTTTCTTCCAAACGCTTCATTTCTATTGTTTCATGCACAGTTGTGTTTTTCTTGGAGCGTCTTCTTTTTCCTTTTCGTTTTGGTTTTTAGTTTTCTTGGTTTGCTTAGTTTTCTGAATAATTTTGTTGTACCCCCTCTTTGATATGTTGGTTTGCAAATAGTTTGGTTTGGTTTGGAAAAGAGTAGGGTTCATACTCATGTGGTAAAAAGAGCTCGTTTTTGACTGTGGCCTATGCTTTGTCATGCCATGCTTGATATTGTTTTGGCTTTATGCTTAGTATTCTTTTCTATAGCATGACTTGTTATAAACAATTGAGATTGCTTAATGTGCCTTGGATGAATCATGTGTTGTTTTAGCATATTAAAGCATAGTATAGTGGTATTCTCCTTTGATGCTTTATTTGGGTTGACTTGGCGCATGCTCACACCATGTTATGACTATCAAAAGTCACCATAGCCTTTATGATCCTTTAGTTTTCAACTTTTAGTATCACTTTATGCTTTGATCAATGATGTTTTGTCGCTCTGCATGATTATGGCCATTATTGCTCTCTTAGTTTGTCGCTCCCAGTATTTTGCTAGCCTCCACAACAAAGTATGAGTTCCACTCATGCATCAAAATCCCTAAAGCAAGTTATTCCAAAGAGTCCACCATACCTACCTATTAGCTTATGCTATTCCAAGTATATTCATGCTTTTGTTTACCTTCCACTTGTTATGAGAAAACTAGTGATTAAAGCTCTCACGAACTTGATGACACACTTTACTTTATTGCCTCTAATAAACTTGAACCATTGGGTCCTTCTTTGTTGCGTATATGTTTGCGCTTTATAAGCTGAAATTAGCAGAACCATGTTTCATGGGGAACGCTTTCAACATTGCACTTGTACTTTGTACCCCGTTGATATCATGTTCTTTTGCTTACGGATCCCGGCGGTGTGAAATAAAAGTGGAACTTGTAAGATCATGGAGTTTGTATGTGTGTTAGAGAAATGCTTGGGCCGCTAGCCTAAGCCATGCCTAATCATGGTGGAAACTTGCAGCATCACCATAATGAGCACTCTATGAAGCATCCTCAATAAAAACCTATGCAAATAGCAAATAAAAAGATCGTTGAGATGCTCATTGTCTGCTTGCCTTGTCATTTTGATTATGGGAAAGCTCCCGTATCATGTGCAAGGGGTACCCCGTTGGCGGTTCGTAATGATACACATGTACTTACAATGACAAGAGCTTATTCGTGACTGAAGTTGAGTAACATGAGGATCGGTCTTCGTAAGTAAGGGGCATGCGATTTCGGTTTATAACTTGTCAAGCATATCCTCTTAGTTGTGTCACTTTAACCTTAACCACCTTCAAGATGCTTATGATAGGGGCAATGAGAGCTGAAAGCTATACGTACCATAATTTTTGTAAGCTCTTTATGAGACTTTAATCCCTACTTTCTTTTACGAAAGTCCTTTCTTCCACCATTATATTGAGTCTCCACCTTCTATCTCTGTTGTGGTGGTGTCACGACAGATGCCATGGATAGGCTAAAGGTAGGGACTAATACACGCTAGGGGAATCTAGGGAGGAATAGTGAAGTGATTCTCCACACAGAAGTTTATATTTGCTTTCCCTCCAAGGTTACAAGTGCTCCTAGAGCTGTATTGGCGAGAGGAGGAAGAAGGAGCTCTCTTACTCTCGCTCACGGATCACACTTAAAACCCTAGCCAAACTAGAAAAATCGGAACCCCCTCTACAGAAGCCCTAGCCCTCCTTATATAGGGGGGGATAGGTCTCCACTTAGGGCATACGTGGAGAATATTCCTGAGAATATGCCATCTCCCAAAGTAGTAAGCCGACCGGGTTACTTTTCCCTCGCGTCACACATGCAGAGGCTACGTGAGCCTCTGCGGCGGCCGCGTCAGCCGACATGGGCATCGTCACCCTTGTCGGCCACGCCTCGGTGGTCCTGCCCTTATGCTTTTGCTCGAGGCAGCGTGCAGGCTTCTTTTGACCAGCGAGATTCCTTCCTTCTCCTAGAAGCTAGATGTGACCCGGATCATAGTTGATCCGGCCACACCCGTTCTTGCATACAAGTTAAACATGCGTTTCCGACTTACTGCTTAAGTCGGCTGAGACTTAGTTAGGTGAACGCCCCCTGGTCCGGGTTACCCCGTGATTCGGCCTGCCTTGAGGTGACCCGGCCAGCATCCGCTTTGGCCTTGCCGAACCTCGGCTAACTTGGACTTTATACCCCGGCGTGACCCTACCCGGGGGTATCCCCCCAACATTAGTCCCCGAAGTTGGTGCGGTCTTAGCTGCCTCGGCCGCTAAGGCCACAGCAGGTTCAATTATGTTTGACCTTTGGACGTTATTTCCGAGTTACCTCCTTGTCTCAGGTTATATGGATTTACGTTCCCCTTGCACGTTCCAAGTTTTCACTTGCCGGCCGGGCAACCACTTCAACTCGGACCTCATGGTTTTACTTTCCCTCTGCACATTCCAAGTTTTCACTTGCTGGCCGGGTTACCACGATCCTATCCGGGTCTTGCTTCCTTCTCTCGTACGCCAATCCACGTGGATGCTAATCATTATGTTGTCTCATTTTAAGGGCCAGCACAGTAACCGCCGCAGTAATTGTCAGTCATCACTGTGCGCGGGTCACATCATGCCTGCCTCCTCGTTTACCGCATCAACGTGTCACGTCATGGGACCAACTCCACTCTGTGGCCTTCCGTGTGGCTCCTTGCTGATTGGTCGACGCGGGTGGTACACGGCCACAGCGTGTGCTGTGCCCGCAGGACGCGATCCCACTTTCTCCTTGTGGGAGAGGTTAAATAGGGGAGGGGCGCATCACGTAGGCTTTTTCCCCTTACTGCGCCCCTCTGCCCTTTGCTCTTCTTCTTCATCTTCCTCGCGACCGCGCCGCCGCCAGTGCTCCCCAGCAGCAGCGCCGCCGCCACATCTTTTCCCCCATACTTCTATGCCGTCGCCATCGCTACGCTCCTCCTCCACCACGGGTCACTGCCAATCTAGGCCTCTTCCCCCTGCCGCTGCTAGCGCCAGCGAGGGCAGCGATTATCAGATGACGGAGGAGGAGCTCGTCATTGCTGAGCAAGAGATGGAGGAGGACTACGCCGCCGTGGACCGTGGTGCATGGGCCGGGTCATGGGTCTGCCAAGATGGCTTGGACTGGCTCTACCGGACCAGACGCATCCCCGCCGGCGTCATCGCGCGCCTTGCCTCTGCCGAACTCGCCCCCTCACCCAATCTGGGTGAGTACGTTGTGTGCTTGTCGCACATCCAACGGGGGTTCGGTTTGCCGGTCAGCGATTTCTTCCATGACTGGTTAAGCACATACGAACTCCAGCCGCACCACCTTCCTGCCAACGCCATCACTTCTCTTTCTGCTTTTGCCTCTATGATCGAGGGCTACACCGGATTATGGCCCACGAAGGAGCTATGGATCCGGTTTTTTGGCCTTCGTCGTAACGTCATTCCGAATATTCAACTCGAGCCGGAGGACAAGCAGCTCACTCAATTCGGAGCTGCATCCATCTCACCCTATAGGCTATCCGTCTTCCCTCGAGTCACCGGGATGGAGTCCTGCAAAGGATGGGCCCGGACTTTCTTTTATGTCCGGAACGAGGGCACTGAAGACTTGATCCAGCTGCTTCCCTATGCTTCGGGTCCACCTAACCCGGAATCGTGGGACGTTGTCCCCAAGAAGCCCACAACCTTGGCCAACCAGGTCAACAAGAGGTTTGCGGAGCTGAAGAAGCTCGGGTTGTGCAACGAGGATGCTATGATCACGTTCGTGCGCAACCGAATCTCCCCCCTCCAGAGGCGCACCCACAAGGTGTGCCACATGAGCTTCGGCCACGACCCCAATCGGACCTCTCCCTTCGAGTTGAGCAACTCGGAGATCTATCGTCGGGTCAAGGGTCTCTTCACCACCCACAAGGACTTCTCCACTGAATGGACATGGGGAATGGAGCATTTCTGCCGGGATAGACTTCCTCCCTTGGTAAGCTTCGTGGCGCAAATTTACTCCGGGTTAATTATATGTCGGTCATTGTTCCATTTTTGACTCTGTTGTTCATTCTTTTCCTCAGCTATTCCTTCAGCAGACCCTCGAGGACGGCACCGATCCGACCCTTAAATGGGCGCCTAACCGGGAGACCCCGGACAAGGAAGAGCCGGACCAGGAGATGTCCCTCCCAATGACCGACGCTACGAAGCGACCCACCGGTAAACCCTCTTCTATTAGAGATTGGCCCGATGATGAAGATGACTCGGATGTCGAGGTGATTGAACCTGTTGATGCTGTCTCCCTTTCTTATGCTTTTCCGGCATCAGCTAACCCCGGTGGGCAGATCCACGAGGACCCTCCCCTTGCCACGGGGGAACCTGTTCCGGCAGCGCCAAAGAAGAGGCGTGGAGTTGCATCAAGTTCCTCCTCCGGACCTTCTCAGCCCTCCAAAAGGCGAAAGAAGTCCAGAGACAAAACTTCTTCCAAGCCTGCAGGCAAGGCCCCAGCACGAAGGGCTCGGAAACCCAAGGAGCCCCAAACCTCGGACGCGTAAGTCTGTTTTTATCCTGCAACTTGTTCTTTCTTGCATTGTTGTAATTTCTCTTCTGACATTATTTGATTTGGCAGGGCTGCGGTGGAGGTCCCTCAGAGTGGATCTAGCATCTCTTCGCCACTCCATCCCAGCTCTTCTCCCCCTCGTGACGACGAGTCACGCCCACTGAGCCCTATTCCAGAGGGTTCTGCGGCTGCTCCGAGTTCTATTCCACCTCGTCAAGAGGAGGGTAACCTTGGAGCGGGGGAGACCGGTCCAGCCGAGGCAGCGGCATCCACCACTTCGGCTCCACCGCAACCAGGAACTACTGAGACTACCTCCGTACCAGCACCGACACCAGCACCAGCACCAGCACCAACACCAATTATGGCACCAACAACAAGGGCACCAGTGCCAAGCTCCTCCACCTTGTCCGAGTCTTCTCAGTCTCGGCGAGGAAGTACCCAGGCAGCTCCTAAGGGGAAATCTGCCGCACCCACTTCCTCCTCTCAGCAAGCCAAAGGCAAGAAGGCCCCTGACGTCACCAGGGCAGCGTCCACTGGGTCTGGACAGCGCACCCTCGCGTCCATGCTTTCCTAGAAGGCTCCAGCACCGAAGGACGCCCCTGCCGAGCCAATTAGTTCTGCACACTAGTCTGGCCCTTGCTCAGGTTGAGAGGAGAGAGGCACATGTGAGGGGCTTGGTGGCGCCCCACATGCTCAGCGGTGAGCGATATCCTCCGACCTTGATCGAGTTTATGAATAACTGGAACAAGGCGGAGTTCGTCTATAACGACAATCTCCTGAAGAAGTTCGGTCCCGCCGAATTCGCTGCCCAGATGAACACAGCCTCTAAGGCGATTAACCTCGCGGGTCGGATGATGGAGGTACGTTACTTCACCTTTTCCTTATCATGCACTAGCAATATAACCATTAGTCCCCGACCCTCCGGGGGAGTAACTTGTTACTCGGCCGGATGCTCCTTGGAGAACTAACGTAGCTCCTTCATAATTTCAAATATGCACACACCTAGAGCCGGGTTAAGTTCCACTTGGCCCGGATCTTGTACACTTCGAATATGCACACACCTAGAGCCGGGTTAAGTTCCACTTGGCCCGGATCTTGTACACTTCGAATATGCACACACCTAGAGCCAGGCTAAGTTCCACTTGGCTCGGATCTTGTACACTTCAAATATGCACACACCTAGAGCTAGGTTAAGTTCCACTTGGCCCAGATCGTGTACACTTCGAATATGCACACACCTAGAGCCGGGTTAAGTTCCACTTGGCCCGAATCTTGTACACTTCAAATATGCACACACCTAGAGCTGGGCTAAGTTCCACTTGGCCCGGATCTTGTACACTTCGAATATGCACACACCTAGAGCTAGGCTAAGTTCCACTTGGCCCGTATCTTGTACACTTCGAATATGCACACACCTAGAGCCGGGCTAAGTTCCACTTGGCCCGGATCTTGTATACTTCGAATATGCACAAGGCTTAAGTCAAATTTTCGTATTCTTTTCAGGTGATCACCAACCACCGGAGTGCTGAGTTCCAGCGTCTTCTGGATACCCACAAGATGCTGCTCGCAAAACACAATGCACATCTCGCTGAGCATGAGAAAAGGGGTAAGTTTCTCCCTTGGCACTTCTCCGTTTTCCTTCATCTTCCTCTGCCGAACTAGTCTCATTATTTGGTTTTCGCAGCTGGGGTGGAGGCTGAGAACAAGATTATGCGAAAGAACCTGGAGCAGATCAAGGGTAAGTCCTTTTTGTCCGACCCTGCTCTGCTTTCCATCTTCTTTTCTTCTTGGCTTGGCAAACATTCATACCTCGGCTCTGCCGGGTCAACACGCTATTTCAGCATCTCTTGAAGATAGTGTGCCCGTGCCTGACATGATGCTGCATTTTCTCGAACAAGCAGGGCAGCATCAGGCCGAGCTCAAAAAGAAAGACGATGAGCTTGCCCTCCTCCGAACCAAGAACGACGAGATTGCCAAGCTAAAGGCTGAAATGAATAGGATGAAGGCGCAGCACCAAACCGAGCTTGAAAAGGCTGGCCAAGACTACACCGAAGAACATGAGCGCCTCAATCTCCAAATTGCTAAGGATCGCGAACTTCTCCAGGAGGCCGACGTCAAACTTGAGTCGGCGAACACTGAACTGTGCAACTCCGCCAAAGACGCGATAATTGCATCAATGAATTGACCCGGATCCACAGCCACATTTCACGTAAGTTCCTTTCCGACATACTTCCCCGGGTTACTTCATATGTCTTTTCTTCAGCTTCTTCCTTTGCATTGTTTTCAGGCCACTTTCCAGAGGGTACTCCTATTGCGAGCGCTGATGTTGCCAATTTCCACCGAGAGAGGGGTACTCCTGTCTCTCCTGACGGTGAGAGCATTCCCTTTGACATGGAGGACCTATTGGTCAGCCTGTCATCTCGCGTGGAAATCATCAAGAACTACGACAAGGATCTCCTCGATGTTTCAGTCCGAGTCTTTAACACGTTCTGGCCCGGTGAGAGCGCTCCGAAGAGAATCACACTTCTTGCTGAAAAGCTGTTGGAGATCGAGACCCAACTCGACCTCTGGAGGGAGTCCGCTAGACGTGCTGCAGCTGAGACCGTTCTTCACCACATACTCACGTGGTATGAGAAGATTGATCTCAGCCTCCTGATGCGCGTGCGCACCGGATCCAAGTGGACCGATGGCCCGGAATGGGTAGCTCGGCGCCAGGCTTGCGCCCATAGCCTCGTTGAATATTCTCCCATTCACGAATGGACTAAGGGTCCGAGCTTCCTGGAAGCCGCTGGCGACGAAGAGGTCGAGAATGTTGAAGATGATTCAGACGAGGATGGGGAGGACGATGCCTCGGATATCAAAGAAAGCGAAGATGACGCCGAACTTCCTCCTCCTGCTGCTCCTTAAGTAAAAACACTCGAAAACTTATCAGATCCCCGGTATGCTGGGTGGAAATGTATCCCGTACTTGGGCGTAGTCCTCGAGTTTCATTTTCTTGTTCGTCCAATCTTCTGGCTCGGTTCGTGGCTACCTTGATTCGGTTTTACGACTTACGAATCCGAGCTTCAAAATTTTTTTTAACAATACTTAGAAACTTTTAGGCTTAGCTCAAAATAATTTAGCATAATAGTTTGAAAGTAAATACAAGGTTAGTCCGAAAAACAAACATTGGCTTGATTAAGTTCTTTTTGCTTAGTCGTTTCTCATGTGCTACGCAATTCCAAACTTGTTCTCTTGCTTGCCATGAAGCTAATTCTTGTTGGACAGCAGCAAGTCGAAGAGTTGGGTTTTTGGTGCTCACACACTACTAATCCGAGTTAAGTAGAACAACTTATTCCAGCTAACGTAAAAATAAAAAACAACAAATATTATTAAGGCAGTCCACAAGTTACTGCTCGAGGTGCCAATATTTCATTCATAAGCTCATTGCCGGCATACATACCGACATATGAGAAGACTCGGATACATACACTTCTCTGCTAAGTGTAGAAAGGACGAAGTAGAGCTACATTCCATGGGCGCTTAGATTCCTCGCCGGACCTGTCCGCCTTGTTCTTTTCTTGTGGCTTTGCATCTATAAGATAATAAGAGTCATTGTGCAATGCTTTGCTCACGATGAACGGCCCTTCCTATGGGGGGATAATTTATGCATGCCGGTAGTATGCTGTACCAACCGGAGCACCAGATCGCCTTCCCGAAAGACTCGGGGGCTTACTTTCCGGCTATGATAGCGTCAGAGATTTTGCTGATATATGGCGGAT
Organism: Avena insularis; assembly: GCA_023614405.1. Classification (NCBI taxonomy): domain Eukaryota; kingdom Viridiplantae; phylum Streptophyta; class Magnoliopsida; order Poales; family Poaceae; genus Avena; species Avena insularis. The sequence continues at coordinate 452,602,570 of CM042696.1, forward strand.
CTGGACAATGCCAGTTCTCTCGCTTCTTCCAGCAGATCAACATCATTTTGCTGGGCTTCTTGCACTTCGGCTTCTGTGTATTGTGTGACCCTAGGCGAATCATGCTCTATGTCGGCTGGTAATACAGCTTCTGCCCCATATACTAGAAAAAACGGCGTATAGCCAGTTGATCGATTCGGAGTTGTTCTTAAACTCCACAGTACCGCTGGTAGTTCTTCTATCCAGCACCCCGCTGATCTTTGCAGTGGCTCAATGAGCCGGGGCTTTATTCCGGATAATACTAATCCGTTGGATCTTTCCACTTGTCAGTTCGATGCGGGGTGGGCTACCGAGGCTACGTAGAGTCGGATCTTTCCCGGCAGAAGCGCACAAATGCTCCTTCCGCAAAATTTGTTCCATTATCAGTTATGATATTGTGTGGGTAACCGTACCTCAAGATGATGTCTTTGAGAAATGTTACGGCCGTAGCTCCATCACATTTCCTTATAGGCTTTACTTCGATCCACTTCGTAAACTTATCCACCATGACCAAAATGTGAGTCATATTTCCCCTTGCTGGTTTGAACGGGCCAAACATATTAAAGCACCATACGGTGAATGGCCATGTAATTGATATGGTCTTGAGTTACGACATCGGCATATGTGTCTTGGTAGCGTACCTCTGACAACCATTGCATTTTCTCACCAGATCTTCTGCTTGTTCTAAGGCACTGGGCCAGTAGAATCCATGCTTGGAATGCTTTTGCCACCAAGGCTCGGGACGAGGCATGATGCCCGCACTCTCCTTGGTGTATATCTCGGAGGATGTCAAGCCCTTCTTCCGGGTCAACGCATCGCTGAAGGACATTGGTGACACTCCGTTTGTACAACTCGGAATTGATAATTGTGTATGCCTTTGCTCTCCTCTTAGTTTGCTTGGATAACACCTCCTCAGTGGGTAACGTTCCTTCTTTCAGGAATTGAAATATAGGCAGTGCCCAAGATGGTATTGCTTGTACAGGGAACACATTCTCATCAATTTCCATCTGATCCACCAGCATAACTTCAACCGGATCATGCTGAGCAGTCCCCGGGTCCTGCGAGATAGTCCCCGGGTTCGCTGAGGCAGTCCCCGGGTTTGCCGATGACCACCTCCCTCCATGTCAATGTCCATGGGCTCAGCTCGGATCATGTATCTTCGGGACATAGATCGAGTCGGTTCCTAGGGCGGCACGATAGATGGTTTCGAGGTGCTCAATGCTACACCCGGAATTGCTTGTCGGGTTGATCCGAAGTCGACATGTCGGCAACCTCATTTTCCACCAGGGTACATGGTGAAATTCACCCCTCAAAGTAACCAGATATCTTACGTACATGAAATCATGCGATTGCCATGTTTGGATCAAGGGCGTCCCACAGTCCTGATACTTGCTATACCACCAAATCCGAGTCGCCAAAGCATATGATCCAACGTATACCAATCTCTTTTGCTACCTTGAGCCCATGCACAAGTGCTTCATACTCTGCGACATTGTTCGATGCCGCGAAATGGATTTGCAGCACATATTTCAGCTGGTCCTTCTTTGGCGAGGTAAGCACAACTTCGGCGCCTAGCCCGGTTTTTGTTTTTGATCCGTCAAAGTGCATCCTCCAGTAGTTCGGATCTGGTGGCGGTGGTTCGTATTGTACCTCGGCCCAATCCACAAAAAAGTCCGCCACAGCCTGAGACTTGATTGCTTCTCTTCTATCATATTGTGGCGCATAAGGAGCTAGTTCGATTGCCCATTTTGCAATTCGACCACTTGCATCCTTGTTACCCATTATCTCGGATATGGGAGCCTCACATATTACTTTGATGGGGTGCTCCTCAAAGTAATGCTTTAACTTCTTTGCCACCATATAGACACCATATGCCACCTTTTGAAAGTGCGGGTAGTTTTACTTTGAGGCAGATAATACCTCGCTCAAGTAATACACTAGCCTCTACACCGACTTACCCTATTCGTCGTGCTCTACTACAATCACTGCACTTACAACTCGGTTGGTTGCGGCTATGTAGAGCAATATTGGCTCCTTTGATAGTGGAGAGGCTAACACTGGTGCAGTGGCTAGCATCTTTTTTAAGGGCAAAGGCTTCATCGGCCTGTGGCGTCCAAACGAACTTATCCGACTGTTTCATGAGTTGGTAGAGAGGCAATGCCTTTTCTCCCAACCAACATACAAACCGACTCAACGATGCTAGGCACCCAGTGAACTTCTGGACATTGTTAAGACACTTCGGCAGCTCCATTCGTTCGATGACCCGGATATTAGTTGGATTAACTTCGATACCTCGGCAGGAGACGAGAAATCCGAGTAACTTTCCAGTCGGGACACCGAAGGTACATTTTTCCGGGTTAAGCTTCATTCGGAACCTTCTTAAGTTTGCGAATGTCTGCCTGATGTCGTCAAGGAGCGTTTTGCTTTCCTTGGTCTTGATAACCACATCATCCACATACACTTGTACATTTGGACCTATTTGGTTGTGCAAACATTTTTGCATACATCTTTGGTACGTTGCACCTGCATTACGTAAACCAAACGGCATGGTGCGATAGCTATAAGCCCCGTACAGGGTGATAAATGTGGTCTTTATTTGATCATCCAGATTCAGAGGTATCTGGTGGAAACCAGAATATGCATCAATGAATGACAACAGTTCACATCCCACGGTTGAGTCTATGACCTGATCTATCCTCGGCAGTGGAAATGGATCTTTTGGACACGCCTTGTTCAGGTTCGTGTAATCGATACACATACGCCAAACCACTGCCACGTTCGGATCATCCTTCTTCTTCTCCACCAGCACCGGATTAGAGAGCCAATCCGGATATAGTACTTCCATGATAAATCCTGCTGCTAGCAACCGAGCTATCTCGTCTCCAATGACTTTTCTCCTATCCTCGGCGAAGTGGAGGAGAGGTTGCTTCACCGGCCTTGCTCCGGGTCTCACGTTCAAAGAGTACTCGGCCAACTCCCTCAGAACACCTTGCAAGTTCTGTGTAGACCAAGCAAAAATATCCCGATTCTCACGGAGGAAGTTGACGAGCTCGCTTTCCTATTTCTCATTCAACTCGGCACCAATTGTTACGGTGCGCTCTGGGAACATATCATCAACAAGCACTTTCTTAGTATCCTTTGCGGCTTGGAACGAAACGCTACCATGCGGGTTACTCAGCACCGACATATACTGCTGCGCGGACTGAGCTAATGCCGCCACCTCTTGGATTTTCCTTTTCTCTTGCGCGATCACGAGTGACTCGGCTAGGTTAGACCCGACTGAGGCACACTCAATGGAACGTCGGAAATCTCCAGCAATGGTAATCACTCCATTTGGCACGGGCAACTTCATCTTCAGATGACTGATGTGGCAGCTTGCCATGAACTTGTTCAATGCTGGTCTTCCGAGTAACGCGTGATACGCACTTTCCAAGTTTACCACCTCAAACTCCAGATTCTCAGTTCGGCAGTTATCTCTCGTGCCGAACAATACGTCAACCCGGACCTTGCCTATTGGCTCAGAAGAAATGCCGGGCACAATGCCATGGAAAGTTGTCCTTGTAGCCTGGAGCACGTTCTCCGAGATACCCAACTTGCGCATTGTATCCACATACATGATGTTAATGCTACTGCCATTGTCAATCAGTACCTTTGAGAACCTCACATTGATGTTAGGCCTAATGAATGTCGGGTCCAGCACTAACGCATACGAACCAGGACTCGGCATAAGCTTGGGATGATCTTTGATGTTCTAGGTGATTTCCTTGTCCGACCAAGGCATGTACCTCGTCACCGCTGGCATTACCTCATTGACCTCCATTTGTCGGCGCTACAAGCTCTTTCTATCTATTTCCTCAGTTGTGAACACACAATAGCTCTGGTGATGCTCTCTGTACTCATTTCTTCCCTCATTTCTGGGGTACCTCTGATCTGGCTGGTGCTGATTTTCCACCTGATGCACTGCATCCCTTCTCTCATTATTGTAATACCTCGGCGGAGGGGGAGGCAACATTAGCTGTTGCGTGTTTGCTCTAGAGAGCAATTGCTGCCGGGGTAACTCCTGCCGAGGTTGATCATTCCGGGGTGCCTGAGCATTCCCCGAACCACCTTGTTCTATCTTGCACATCCACTCACATTGCCTCGTTGTATGACCCGCTGGGTTACTCGGATTTGGCGTGTGAAACTTACACGGCTGATCCAACATCGACTCATAGGTGTACCTCGGACGGTCCTTCCTTTCTTGCCACTGTTTCTTTTGCTCTGGCGTCCAAGTTCTTGCCATCATTTCTTGGTGTCCATTGTTGCCCTCCAGTTTTCTGACGTTGATTGCTTCCTGTTCCGGGCTGATCTTGATTCACAGCTGCAACTTGTTGTGAACTGTACCGGTGATCCGGTCTATCATCCCTCCTTTTACCTCTGTAATCATTCCTCCAGGATGATCCGGCTCCATCTCTTTGGTAGTACTCGTCATTCGACTCATTGGAAACGAGCCTAGGTTGAGTTGGATCGCCCAAGGCATACGAATCAGCAATCCGGATCATCTCCGCCAACGTAGTTGGCATCTTCCTTTGTAACTTTTGCCACAGTTCGCTTGCATATCTGCATCCCTGTGCAAACCACGCTATGGCCTGTGATTCTATCACGCCCTCACACGAGTTTCTCACGGTACACCACCGGGTTAAAAACTCCCGATCCGTCTCATTCGGTTTTTGCTTGTACATAGCTATTGTCTGTGGCCTATTCGGCCTCTGATACGTACTCGAGAAATTGCTGATGAACATCTCTTCAAAATCTATCCAACAATTAATGCTTCCGGGCGACAGATTGTTCAGCCATACCCTTGCCGGGCCCTCCAACATCTGGGGTACGTATCGTACAGCCCACCTCAAGTTGCCTGTGGCAATTTTCACAGTCGTAGCATAATTTATCAACCAATCCTCCGGCTTAGTGCTGCCGTCGTACGTCTTCGTGCCTCTGGGTAACTGGAAGTTAGGTACTGGTGGCTCTTTCATGATCCGGGGTCCAAAACACGCAGGACACGGAGGACCTTGACTTTCAATCTGCTCCGACCTATACAGTCGATCCAGTTTCAACCTGGCATCATCCGGCATCAAATCCCTGCTTCCCAATCTCGACCCTATCACATGATAGTCCGGCCTCGGGTATCCTGCATTTACCATTTCCGAATCTCCATCAATGTACCGTTTTCTCGCTCTCGTGGCGCATCTCTCTGTTGCATACCTCGGCCGACACTTTGCTCTTGCCTTGGTATATTCCGCTGCTGCGGTTGTCCTGTAGAGTTGCGCTGTCCGGCATTGCCGTTAACAACATTTCCTTGACCGGCATTGCCTTGGTCACGGTTACCTCGGCCAGCTTCACCTCGGCTTACACTCCATCGATCGTTGTTTCTTTGTACTTCTTTTGCGTTTCCTTCCCTCGTCGGGTCATCCGGAACAATCTGCTTGTTTCTACTGGCCGAGGTTACTACCTCCTCTCTCCTTGTTCCACCATGAGGAGACGATGCGGATCCAGCGGATTTCTCCGGGTTACCCACCGCTGAATGAACGATCTTGGAGGCCCTAGCTCTCTCCGGGCTTGCCTTGAGCAGTTCCTCATTTTGCCTGTTCGCGGTCTGAACCAACTCATTGACCCGATCTTGCTGTCTCTGACGAGCTTCACCCGTCAGACCCTCTAGCTCGGATGCAGCTGCATCCGCTGCTCTGAGGTTTTTCGCCGGGGTACTGTACTTCGGCAGCCCTACGGACAAATAGTTTTCAGACTCCTCAATCCGAGTATCCCCTTCTTTGTTCATTTCACTCATGAGATTTCTCCCCTTCACTTTTACCGCATCTACTTTGTTTGCCTTTGCGTACTCACGCAGCGTCATGTTCAACGACTGCTGAGCCACAGCAATCTTTTTCGCTCCCTTTAGAATTTTCTGCCTAGTTTCCTCTAGCTCGGCCTGTGCCTGAGCCAGATCTACCACTGCTGTTACCGGGTTTGCCAAGCTATCCATAGCTTCCCTCAGCACATTTTCTGGCCTCTCTAGTGGAGGACCTCTACCTTTCCTCGGTGCCTTAGGCGTTAACTTCGGATCTGGCGCCGGATCCTTGCTTGCACCCGCACCAGGCGTAGTCGTCATCACCTCTGCACGGTCCGGGGAGCGAGTGATACGCGCCCCGTGAACCATGGTGACGGGGGCTCCCCTACCTCGATGACGTGCCGCGGATGAACACATGACATGTTCACAGCTACGTAGACCTTGTGCGTGCCAAGCTTGACAAAGAGGCCGTTGCGCGGAAGCGGTCGCGTGCCGAAGCAGCCAACGTTGTCGTTGACGAAGTCCAGCACTCCAAAGCGCTGGACGAGCCCGGAGATGATGCGTTCTCTGGTGGCGATGAAGTTTCCCGTCCGGATCTTGACCCCTACTAGCGCCGCTAGCCCCAAGGTGGGCGCCAACTGTCGTGGTGGTGTCACGGCAGATGCCATGGATAGGCTAAAGGTAGGGACTAATACACGCTAGGGGAATCCAGGGAGGGATAGTGAAGTGATTCTCCACACAAAAGTTTATATTTGCTTTCCCTCCAAGGTTACAAGTGCTCCTAGAGCTGTATTGGCGAGAGGAGGAAGAAGGAGCTCTCTTACTCTCGCTCACGAATCACACATAAAACCCTAGCCAAACTAGAAAAATCGGAACCCCCTCTATAGAAGTCCTAGCCCTCCTTATATAGGGGGGGGCTAGGTCTCCACTTAGGGCATACGTGGAGGCATATTCCTGAGAATATGCCATCTCCCAAAGTAGTAAGCCGACCGGGTTACTTTTCCCTCGCGTCACACATGTAGAGGCTACGTGAGCCTCTGCGGCTCCCGCGTCAGCCGACATGGGCATCGTCACCCTTGTCGGCCACGCCTCGGTGGTCCTGCCCATGTCTGCTTCGCTCAGACAGTGCGTACCGGGGCTTCGGTGGACCAGCGAGATTCCTTCCTTCTCCTAGAAGCTAGATGTGACTAGGATCATAGTTGATCCGGCCACACACGTTCCTGCATACAAGTTAAACATGCATTTCCGACTTACTGCTTAAGTCGGCTGAGACTTAGTTAGGCGAACGCCCCCTGGTCCGGGTTACCCCGTGATTCGACCTGCCTTGAGGTGACCTGGCCAGCATCCGCTTTGTCCTTGCCGAACCTCGGCTAACTCGGTCTTTATACCCCGACGTGACCCTACCCGGGGGTATCCCCCGAACAATCTTTATGCACCTACTTTGAGAGCATAGTGGCCATTCTTAGTTCTATGTGCATTGTCCCAAGACTAGTTGATTGATGCATAACTTTATATTGCTTGTTTTAAACTATTGTATCTAGTCACTCTTATGAACTTTGAAGGTGTCCTATGCATTTATATTTTCTACTCTATTGAGGGACAAGCTAAATACTATTATGCTATGTTTTCTTTATGTGAAACAAACAAACGTCTTGCAAAGCATGTTATTCATGATTCTTTTATTTGTGCCTTTTCATGTTGCATCATAGTTTCTTTGCTTATTGCTAGAACTTTCTCTTTCATGTTATGATTGAAGTACTATGATCCCAGCTTTGAATGTTTTGCAAATACTTTGATCAAGTCTTTGATGGTGCATGTCACCTCCCAAATATTTCTTTTTATCACTTACCTACTCGAGGACGAGCAGGAGTTAAGCTTGGGGATGTTGATACATTGCAAATGTATCTATAATTTTTGATGTTCCATGCTTGGTTTTATCCACTTTCTTGTGTTTTGTTCCAACTTTGGAGTACTTTTCATATGATTTCTTGGACTAACCTATTAACAAGAGCCACAGTGGCAGCTGCCTGTTTTCTACTATTTTTGGTTCCAGGAAAGTCAGAAAATGAATATTCTCGGAATTGGACGGGACAAAAGCCAAAGTGCATATTTTTCCGGAAGGGATCAAGTGCCAGAATACGAGACGGAGAGGGGCCAGGGGCAGCCACACCACCTGGCCGCGCGGCCAGGCCTGGCCCGCACCAGGGGGTGGTGTGGTGGCTCCCGGCACCGCATCAGCCTCTCCTTCCGCCTATAAGTTGCCCTCGGGACGAAAACCCTAAGTACCCGATCAAAAATCCACGAAAGAGTCTGTAGCCGCCATCATCTCCATCCCTAGATCGGGAGGGATCTGAAGCTCTTCCCGGCACCCTCCTGGAGAGGGGAATTCTCCCTGGAGGCCATCTTCATTACCATGGAAGCCTCCGGTGTGATGCGTGAGTAGTTCATCCTTGGACCACGGATCCATGTAGTAGCTAGATGGCTGGTTTCTCCTCCTTTGTGCTTTCATGTTTAGATCTTGTGAGCTCCGTTCATGATCAAGATCATCTATTTGTAATTCATACATGTTGTGTTTGCGGGGATCCGATGGATATTGAGATGCTATTTCAGATTGATTATTGATTCTATCATGTCTTTGTTATTTGAGATCTTGCATGTTTTCCGTTGTTAGTAGCTATCTTGGCCAAGTAGATGCTAGCAACTCCAAGAGTTAGTATTTATGCTCGATAGTGGGTTCATGCCTCCGTAACTGGGAAGTGACAGAAATCTCTAAGGCACTAGATGTGTTGTTTCTACTAGGGAGAAAACAACAATCCTTTGTTCATAGAACAATCGCATTGTTTACTTTACACGCAGTTTGTAAAGCAATAATATGTTGCTTGCAACTTAATACTGGAGGGGGTTCGGATGATAACCTGAAGGTGTATTATTAGTCATAGATGCAGTTGGATGGCGGTCTATGTATTATGTTGTAATGCCCAATCAAGTCTCAAAGGAGTCAAGATGATTAGTATATGCATGTATTGCTTTCTTGGTGTTTGTCAATTGCCCCACTGTAATTTGTTCACCCAGCATGTTATCTATCTAAGGAGAGCCACCTCTAGTGAACTATGGATCCCGGTCCTTTGTCTTTACATACAATTTATAAACTATTTCTGCTTTGTGTTTACTTTCTGCAAACTTTTACTTCTTTCCATTCGATACATTTAATCCTTTGTTTTCCGCAAAACACGGTGAGATTGACAACCTCATCGCAAGTTGGGGACAAAGTTCTATGGTTGTGTTGTGCAGGTCTCCACGTTGCTACTTGCACCGGTAGTGCATACAAAGCTCAGCTAGTAACACCTTTGGGGTGTTTCCTTGCTCCTACTGGTTCGATTAAACCTTGGTTTCATAACTGAGGGAAAACTTTCTGCTGTACTCATCATACCTTCCTCTTGGGGTTCCCAACGAGCTCTACGGCGATCTTCGAGTGCATCAGTGGGCTTGCTATAGGTAAGCCCTATGGGGCAACCCCTACCCCCCAACTTATCACAAGACATGCTGATGGGTTATCACTGGCTGCTCAAGGAGGAGTTCAAGCGCCAGCAGCAAGTAATCGCCCAGCTCGACGAGCATAGAAGGGTAGCAGACGAGTCGAGCCTCCGTCGGGCTCAGCTCTCCTCCATCGGAGGATCCTCCTCTAAAGGCAACGATCATACGGCTACCAGAAGACATTCTCGACTCGCTCAACTCATCGAGAAGGAGAGAGCGGTAGCCACTCGAGTCATCGACTTCTCATCCATGATAGTGGACACGCGGGGCAATGTGCTCCCCAAAACGGCGCAAGCAGCGGTGATGGTAGCCACTATGTACCTGCTCAACAACCAACCGCTAGCTGGGGTCCCACGGTCCGCCATGCACCGATTTACGATCGCTGGCCTAGGACTATTCGAAGCTTCCCTCATCAAAGATCCAACATCGGAGCCGAAGAAAAGCAAGGCTCTGGTCAAGCACTACTCTTCCCCCTCCTCCAGCGATGATAGCCATGACTTGTCACGACGACGACGCTCACGGCAGCACGACTACGACTACGGCGCGTGCAATGACATCACACAGTGCAAGGTCGACAAGAAGCACGCAAGGCATGCCTGTTCAACTAACTCGGAAGATGATGGGATAGAGCTCTGTGACACCAGCTGTTTCAGCAGAGGCATATGGCAAAAGCGAATGCCAAAAGGGTTCAAACTCCCATCAGAGAACCATAAATTCGACGGCCTCCAGGACCCAAAGATATGGCTGGAGGATTACATTTCCTTCGTCTGGATGCACGGTGGAACCACAAGCACGACCATGGAATGCCTCCAGCTATAGCTGCAAGGCGTCGCTCGCGCGTGGGTCAATAATCTCCCGCGCAGATCGATTCGCAGCTAGGACGAGCTGGTTTATAGTTTTGTGCGAAACTTCAAGGCCACTTACAAAAGGCCCGCATCAATCGAAGAATTAAGAGGCTGCTACTAGAAGACTGGAGAGTCATTGCGCTCATACATCCAGAGATGGTACATCATCAAAAACTTTGCAGAAGACATCTCCGAGGACCGTGCAATTGAAGCATTCAATGGCGGCGTGCACCGCAGAGAGCTCAGAGAGGAGCTGGGCCACACGAATCCCAAAACAATCGACCACCTGATTGAGATCCAAATAGGTGGGCCGATGGAGAGAACTCGGTGAAAAACCACGTCCACTCAGATGATGCTGACGACCTCGGTTGCAGACACGATCGCCGAGGAAAACACCGGATGCACGGTTATGAGGACCGCGAGGAAGTCAATATGGTCGCGGCTGGCTACACCGACAAACGCGACGACATCAATCGCAACAACAAGGAAAACCATGCAAGTGTGGCAACACCGCACTCGCGATGAGGCACCTGGAACATCTATCCATGACAAACTGTCTGGACCGTGCAACGTACACTTCTACATCAACAAGAACGACGACAAGAAAAAGTCCAGCCACCTTCTAAAGGACTGTCGTGAGTTCCTTAGGCTCCACGAAGGCCTAGCCCGGATGAATCGCGGCATGATAAACCAAGGCTATGGAGCTGCTCCGAGCGCTGTGGCTCATGAAGCACCACCACCACCACCCGGGCCACCACGACCTGCAGCTGCACCAATACAAAACAACGGAGATGAGCCATACCCCCAAGTCAATATGGCGATGAACTCTCCACCCTCCACCACTCAGTACCTTAGTAGGAGCAAGTCCTGCATTATCTTCAACAAGCTCGATCATCCGCATCAAGTACCTCACCCAGGTCACTGTCCCATGGCGCTCGAGGCACAAATTGGAGGCTTCGAGATGAGTCGTGTCTTCATGGACGGCAGTAGCGGCATCAACCTCATATTCGCAAGTACCTTGCGTGCCATGCAAATCCATCTGTCATGCCTGGAAACTTAAGACACAACACTCCACGGCATTGTCCCAGGGAAGGGTGTATACCCCCTAGGCAAAATCAGCTTGGATGTCATATTTGGAGGACCAGCAAACTTCCGGTGAGAGCTTATCGAATTCAAAGTGGTCGACTAGCCTCGCAATACCACTGTATCCTCGGACGTGTCGCGTTCACGAGGTTCATGGTGGTGCCACACTACGCCTACCTGCAGATGAAGATGCCGGGCCCCAACGACATTATCAAAGTCAACGGAAGCTTTGAGAGGTCCAACATCTGCTACAGGTAATTCTATAGAATCTCCCAATCTTTCGATATGTAGGAGGACCTGTTGAGATTGAAGGAGTCGACAGACAACAGTATACCTCCTCTGAGTAAGCCAAGCTCACCTGACCAACCCTTCGACACATCGATCCACACCAAGGCGGTCCAGGTCCACCCAACATACACGACCAAGACGGCCCTCATCGCCAACAACTTGAGTCCCGCAGAGGAACTCACGCTCGTCGAATTCCTCCGTGAGGGCTGAGAAATCTTCCCCTGGTGTCCAACAGACATGCCAGGAGTTCCCAGGGAATTCGCCGAGCACTCACTCAATGTGAATCCTGAAGCAATACCAGTGAAATAGACAATACGTCGACTATCTGAGCCAAGGGCAAAAGTGGTCAGTATGGAAGTCAACAGACTCCTCGACGCTAACTTCATACGCGAGATCAAGGAAAGTACCTGGGTAGCAAACCCCGTGCTAGTTCCTAAAAAGGACACGGATATCCCGTGGATGTGTGTGGACTTCACCTCCATGAACAAACAATGCCCAAAGGATCACTTCCCATTGGCGCAGATCTACCAGATAATTGACTCCACCACGGGATGCGAGTGCCTCTGCTTCCTTGATGCCTACTAATGCTACCATCAGATTTGAATGAAGGAGGAAGACCAGGAGAAGGCATCCTTCATCACGCCCTTCGGCATCTTCTACTACACAACGATGCCTTTTGGGCTAAAAAACGCAGTGGATACCTACCAGCGGTGTATGCAGGCCTGCCTCAAGAACCAGCTTGGTCGTAACATTCAAGTCTACATCGACGACATCGTCATCAAAACTAAGGAGGAAGCCTTGTTACTCGAAGATCTCTACAAGACCTTCGATAACCTCGATTGCTACCGGATCAAACTGAATCCATACAAATGCTCCTTCGGCGTACCATCTAGGCAATTGCTTGGGTACCTCATCTCCGTGAGAGGGACCGATGCCAATCCGAAGAAAATAAAGGCCATACTAGCCATGGAGAAGCTAACGAACGTAAAAGGTGTTCAACAGCTAGCTGGGCGAATTGCGGCGCTCAGTCGATTCATCAGTCGAATGGGCAAAAAGGCGCTGCCTTTCTACCAACTCCTTCGCAAGGGTGACAAATTCGAGTGGACATATGAAGCACAAGAAGCATTTGAAGACCTCAAGCGTCTACTATCCACTTCGCCGGTGTTGGTAACACCTAAAGAAAAGGAGCCGTTGTTGTTGTACATCTTCGCCACCAACCAGGTGGTTAGTACTGTGCTTGTAGTGGAACGAGCCGAAGAAAACAAAGTCCATGGGGTACAACGCCTAGTCTACTACCTCAGCGAGGTGCTCACGCTGACAAAACAACAGTACCCACATTAAGCTGGCATACGGCCTCTTCATGACAACCCGTCGACTGCGCCAGTACTTCCAGGAGCACCACATCATTGTGGTGAACGATGCTCCACTAGGGCACATCCTCAACAACCCTGACGCTACCGGATGAGTCACGCTTTGGGGGATAGAACTGTCTCCACGAGACATCACATACGAGAAGCGAGATGCGATCAAGTCATAAGTACTCCAAGACTTCCTCATCCACTGGATGGAGAACCAGCTCCCTGACAAGCCAGACATGTCCTATCTTTGGACAATGCACTTCGACAAATACAAACATAAAGAAGGAGTTGGCGCGGGCGTCATCCTAACATCGCCACAAGGTGACAAGATGAGGTCTGTTTTGCGAATGCAGTTCCGCACCTCCATCAACGAAGCCGAATACAAAGCCCTACTCCACGGGATGCAGACAGCCAAAGCTTGTGGCGCAACGCGACTCGTCATCTACGGCGACTATAAACTGGTGGAAAATCAAACCATGAACCAGTGCGATGCTCTGAGCGACAACATGATCGCCTACCACGACCTCTATGACACACTCAAAGGGGACTTTGATGGCTGCGAACTGAGGCATGTCGGCCGCAAGAGCAACGAGGAGGCGGATATACTCGCCAACATTGGCTCCAATTGTGCCCCGGTGCCACCTGGAGTATTTCTAGAGCGAATGTGCGAGCGCTCCATAAAGCCAAAGGCCCTAGAGCAGAAAGCTAGCACGACAAAAGACTCGGAGGCTGTCGTGGGAATGACCACGATAGTCGCTAACAGGGGTAGCGATTGATAAGATTGGGGGCGAGAGCTAGCGGCCATCTGCGAAGCAAGATGGGGGCAGATGCACATGAGTTTACCCAGGTTCAGCCCCCCGGAGGGTAAAGACCTACTCATGCTAGATTGTATTGGTGGAGAGCGAGTTACAGGGGTGGCGATCTCGGCGTCTAAGCAGCGAGTCACTTGAAAGGGTGTATGATGGAACGTGAGTACAAAGGGAACCCTAGGGAGGTTTATATAGGGGGTACCTCGCTAGGGTTTACAGATATACAACCAAAATAGTCAAGGATTCAGAGAGTTTGACCTAATCCGATTGGGCTTCGGCTATGCTTCTGGGCCTCCAGCTTCCAGTCGCCAGGCTTGCTCCTAAGTCATGTTCCAGTCGTTGTCCTGCAGGCCCACTTGCAAGGCCCTTGGCCCAATCGGAACGTCCTGTTGAGCATACCCCATTCGGCATATCCCCATCAGTAGTCCCCGAGGCCAGTGTTGATTAAGCACAAGTGTTCATTTGGCAGTCGGAGTAGGCGAGTCCAATTTGGACACCCAGTTGAATCAGCGACGGACTCCCTCAATGAAGGTTTATGCTCGAGTCGCTGCCCATGCCGAATGGTCTAGGCATACCGACAAGAGAGTCGAGTGGAAGAAGTTGGACCGCCAACTTGGTCAAACTAGCTGTTGGGTAATCCAACGGTAACTTTAGTGTAATTACCACGGGTAACGGCTATCCCGAGATTGGCGGGTAGCATTATCTTTATAAGGAGAGTGGTGAGGAGGCTCATAGATCTTCCTTCGCATTTCTCACTCCTGCGCACTCCCAGTCTCTCTATCTCCCCGCGATCTAGAATTTCCGGACCAAGCGACTTCATATTCTCCTCGATGGTGCCTCCAAAGGATCTGTGGGGGAAGTCCAAGTGTACCGCCGCACAGCTCAAGTCGTTTGAGGACGTGGGGGTTCTCTACAAGGGGAATTTGCGAATTCTCGCGGCCTCCGAGACTAAGCCGAAGCCTCGCGCCGGTGAACTCATATGTTTCCCGAACCATCTCGAGAGGGGCTTGGGATTCCCCACCTCGATCTTCTTCCGGCGGTTCTGCGCGTATTACGTGATCACGCCATCAAATCTAGGTCCACACAACATCAAGCAGTTGGCAATCTTCGTCGCCTTCTGCGAATGCTACCTTGGATGCCGGCCTTACTTCCTGCTATGGCTAGAGCTGTTCCATGGCCATATCGGTCGCGACGGATCTGCTGGCCCTATCTTAGCGGCAGGCGGCGTCACCTTTCAATTGAATCCGAAGGCGAACTTCTTCAAGCTCCTGAAGAAAGCTGCGAGCGAGTGGAAGAAGACCTAGTTCTATGTGAAAGAATCCACTCCCTCTGGCAAAGTGGTGCTCCCTATGTATGTTGCAGAGAGGAGCGGGCCCCATTGGCTGATAGCGAGAAACCTCCCTGACGATCAGAGGATGGCCGTCGCCGAAGTGATGGAGCAGATCTAGGTGTTGAAGAACAAGGGGTTGGATACAATCAATCTTTACAACTGCTGGCTCGGGCGGTGCCTAGTCCCATTGGCGACCTATCCCCACTAGATGTATGAATACACCAGGAAGAACGATCCTTCCAGGACTAGCAAGGAGTCCTGGGACACCGCGGACTACAAGGCCGCCTTGAAGAAAATCACAGACGTGGAGTTTACCAACACGTCGACCGGGCTCGCTCCATACGTGGCCGAGTAGAATGAAGCTCCCACGGTAAGCCTTTCTTAGTCGCTTCGTCTTTTAGCCACGACTCATGCGGGCGCAATTTGCACCCGTGACTCGTCATGTTCAGTCATAATTTTTAACCGGACTTCTTCTCCCTGTCCACTCCTAACTATTCTAGATTCTTGAGGGTTGGATTCCCCCACTCGACGAGGGAATTACCGAGGAGCTCGAAGAGGGGACCGAGGGGGAGTCCTCCGAGAGTGAAGAGGAAGCGAGGGAAATTCCCCTGCCAGCACCCACGACCCGCAAGACTCGCATGCAGAAGCAGCGCGAGATTGAGGCGAGCCGCAACTTTGAAGAGCGCGATGATGATGACGAAATCCTGCAGGAGCATAGTTCGTGGCAAACAGCCACGCCAGCGAAGCCCGCACGGAACCTAAAGTCTCCTGCAAAGAAGCAGGTATCAAAGACGACGTTGTCGCCTAGATAGGTGGTGGCCTTCGAGTCAGATGAAGAGTCCGGTGATGAGGCGGTCGATGCTTGAACCAAAATCCCTGAGGACCCAGCTCCGATGACGGGGTCAGACGCCGCGACCGTAGTGGTGGAATCGGTGGTTCCGCTTGCCACGGTTGTGCCAACGGTGTCCGTCGTTGGATTGATGAAAAGTACGCCATGATGGGGTCCTCGAGGCGTGCGGAAGAGAGGGGTGTGAGACGTACGGTGTTCCGGGACGGTGAGCACATAAGTTTACCCAGGTTTGAATCTGCTGGCTTTGGACGGATCCTACTCCTGCTAGCAATCGATGTCTGGCGAGCCGGAATATGGGTTACAAGGGTTCGCCTGTGCGAGTTGAGATTGTAGACTATTGAGGGTGCCCTAAAGGCTCTCCCTAGGACGGCTTATATAGATATCCGGCCTAGGGTTTACATGAGAGATCTATCTGGCTACGACTAATAGTCGGTTACAGAGTACATCTTGAACTACAAGTAACACTATGGGCCTAAGTCGGTAAGTCTTCTAGGCCTTCCTGTAGCCGTACTGGACTCTATATCTTCTCCCTGACTGGGTCGCCCATGAAGCAAAGCTCTAACCCGAAGTGGGCCACCCTGGTCAGTGAGGAACTGTGAGGATACCTGAAAATTATATCCCCAACAGCAGCCCCCGGAAGTCTCCAAGATCCAAAGTCGGATTCATCGTCATCTAGCTTGATCGTCAGCTTGCAGAATCTTGAAGGGTTCCTGAAACTTCAAAACAAAAGATACGATCCGGGTCTCAAAAGTAAGTCGGACCTATCAGTACGTTAATCGGATTTTCCAGCTTGATATTCAAACTAAGCCGGAACTTAGTCTCTGACGTCACCTAACACTGGTCATGGTCAAGTCACGTCATCTGACAAACATCCTGTCAGCACGACCGTTGGTGGGTCCGCCGTTCGCAGAACCGAGGCGCCGTTTCAATGCATACGCAGAGATCGAGGTGACGTAATCATCACGTGGGTCCTTCCCAGTTCCTTCCACGACACATGGCGTTTACACAGTGCCGTTTGCACGAATCTTGGCGCGGTTAGGTGGTTATAAGGGGTGAGGATTTCCTTTTCCTCATCTTCACCTATTCCCTTGATGTTCCTTCTCCTCCACTTCTCCCTCGCGCACAGAGCTCTTCTGCCTCACAGATTCCCAGCGCCGCCCATCCAAGGTCACTGGCGCACCGGAGAAATGGCTTCCTCTTCATCGTCTGGTTTGGGTAGCTTCGCAACAGCGGCAACTGCGGCGGAGAAAGAGAGCAACCTGGGGTTTGGATCTCGTGTCTCCTAGACGACGAGAAGCTCCGTGGTGTGGAGAATGAAGGGCTCCTCCACGCTGGTGACTGGCGGAGTGGTTTCGGCGAAACCATCCCCAACCCGCACACCAACAAGCGGGTACACTTCGGCACCCACCTCGACAGAGGTTTGTCTTTCCCTCCCTCAGATTTCTTTTCTGAGGTGATAGACCATTACTGTGTTCAGCTTCACCATCTTCCTCCCAACTCCATCTTAGAGATGAGCGCTTATGCGACTTTGTGTGAGGGATATATCGGCATTAGGCCGAGTCTTACTTTATTCCGTTTCTACTTTCATGTCCGTAGAAACTCCATTACTGCCGGTAATCCTTATATTACCGGCACTATTAGCCTTTCATTTAGACGCGAGCGTAGTTATCCTTGCATTTCAGCTAGTGAGTTGGTCAAACAATAGCCGACCACTTTCTTTTACCTTAAGGATATTCCTGCTCCTGGCAAAGCCACTGCTTTGCCGGCTTTCATCGACAGAGCCGCCACGGACCTAGTGTCTTGGGACGAGGCTCCTCCGGCTCTCAGTGACGATCTGATCCTTACTAAGAGGCGGATCGAATATCTGATAAAACACAAGGGCCTGCGAGGGTCCGACTTAGTCCAACCTTGGGTCGCACGTCGGATCCAGCCCCTCCAGCACCACGGTGACGGTCTGATGCACTCCATCATGGCGTCGAAGAATGACTCCCTCCGCATCAGTCCTAAGGGTTTAAATCCACATGATTACATAAGCCAGATCAAAAGGCTGATCAACGAGCGGATTGAGAGGAAGATTCCAGACTTGTCTCTAGACATGAACACAACGGAGGATCCTGTAGTGCCGGTAAGATTTTAACAATAAACCCTTTTTTATGTGTCTCATCTTTAAGTTATTTCACAATACTGAGATATTTATCTTCTTTTCAGCTTGCCGACCTCCCCGAGTCGGAAATGGCTCCTATCGAGGGATATCCTCCGGAGTTTTCTCAGGAGGAGGAACTGGTTCCACTGCCGGACGTTGCGCCCAGGAAGTGCAAAGCTTCGACAGTGGCCATTGGCACAAAGGAAGTGCCAGTCGTGAAGAGGTAACTTTCCCCACAACTTCCGCCTTTGTACTTTACTCGTATTTTCTTCCGAGATGTAATGTTTTCTATTCTATCACATTCTCAGAGCTAAACAGCTCATCAAGGGCAACGGGAAGGGAACTTCTTAGAAGCCCCTGTGGCAGACGAAGCTGACTATGGCTTCTCCTGCCACAGCTCCTCCGACTCCTGCCCCTCAACCTTCCGCAATGCTGATGATTACTCCATCGCCAATTGTCACAGAAGATCCGGCTCCCTCAACAGGGCCAGCGACGCTTGAGTCGCAGACTGACATCACCATGGGTGGCTCTGGTTTTGATAAGGGTGAACCCTCTTCGGGTAATGATCCCTCGGTAGAGACTTTTGCCGAAAACCTCCTGAACAATCCGGGACTTGAAATTTGGCTTGTCTCAGAAATCTGCGGAAGAAATCCAGCTTCTGGCCCCGCAATGCCTGGAGAGCCGAAATCTCTCTACCGAAGAAGAAGCACAAGAAGCGGAGGACATCAAGTACTCCGACCTTCTTGAACAAGTCCGCCTTCGCGACGAGGGACTAAGAGCTGGTGTGCTTCCACCACCTCCAGTTATTCCACTCACCCTCACCGAGAAGGCTACCACGAGATGAACATGTGCCTGAGCAAGCTCACACATGAACATCATTTAAGTAAAAATTCCAACTCACATTTTTCTTTATTGTACTTTATATCATATCCTCTAGCCCCCAAGCATGAAGTAGGATATACAATCCGGGTTTATGCTTCCTTAGGATGCCAAAGAATGAACTAGTGTAGCCCCCAAGGCACGTGCTGATATTAGTAACAATATTAGCTCGAGTCTTTAGTAGACTTCTGACTCTGGGTATTCCGACTTACAGAAAGTTAATTCATATAACCAGGATTTATTGAAGAACATCTGCAACAAGCGGAGATATATCAGAGCTCTCGGACTTGAAAATGCTGAACTGAAGGTTTCCAAGGATGAGGCCGAAGGTAAACATTTCGAGACTCAAAACTTTGTCTTGATTTTCATAGTCGAATATTTTCTACTAAACTATTGTTCTTTTGTCTTACAACACTGATAAAACAGTCCTGCGCTATGATCGAAGAGGCTGAGAACCTCAAAACCCTGGTGGTGGAGAATAAAGAACTTCACCAAGAGCTGGATAAGCTCAAGGCAGATCATGAGAAGAGAATCGCTCATATTCTCGAATCCTCTTCCGTGGCTACTGATGAACGTGATCGTAAGATTGCGGTTCAATTTCCGAGAATCTTGGATCTCAACAATGAGCTTTGTAGAGAGAAGGATCTTTCCGAGGCGCTCCGGGCTGAACTCCGGAGTCTTCGAGAAGAGAAGACCAAAGTTGATGACGTCATCTTTGGTATGTTTCCATCTTTCTAACTTGTCTACATTCTTTGACTCTTTCGATGTCGGATTTACTTAACCATTTTGCGTTATATGAATAGGTCCTCTTAACTTGACAGACTCTGCTTCTACCGAGCCTCGCACCCACCGACTTACCCAAGTCAGTGATTCCCTTCATGACTTCCGCCAATCCATCAAGGACATTGGTGAAGCTCTCAAGGTTCCGGACATGCATTGCATGTCCGACTTTCAGGTGCGAGACCAGGCGAAGGAGATGCCACAGCTCGTCCGGGACTAGAATATGTCCTACGCGTGATCAGCAACGCATAACTCCCTCACAATGGTCATGAGCCACCATGGAATCATGGAAATTTGGCAAGTGACCAGAGGGTACTGCAAGGTGGACGAAGATGGATAGGAGCAAGACATCAAGGCCATTATGGACTCCTGCGCCGGATATGGGTGCCATGTTGCTGACTTAACCAGCTACGCCACTCCCTTCTTCACCCGCGTGGACACGCCGCCTCCGCCTCCCGAAGCAGCTGAAGTTTCCGACGATGGCCAAACCATATCGGATTTGGACATCTCAGATCGTTATCGTATGCGGTGATGTGTCCAAATGCAGCGCACCTACCTCCTCTCCTGCATCATAGATTACCAGAAACAAATGTATTATTCCGAGAAACATTATGGGTCTGTAAATATGCAGTACTATACTTTTGCTAGTTCTAAGCTTTTATCTATTCAGCACTTTTGGCTTAAATTTATGTGTGCCTGAAATGTTTACATAAGCACTTATACTTTTTTGTCTATACTTATCATTTATCTGACTTTCCACCTCGTCCCTTTCGTGAGCCAGCTAAACTTTCTGCACGGAAACTTTGCCGAGCAACGGAGCTCAATTGCTAAACTAGTTTAAACTTGGAAACAAAGCCAACTTCCAGTAGCAACAATTCACTACTCGGAAAATGCCCGCATTCGGCAATCAGACAAATAACCAAAGTATAGACTAGAAACTTTAGAGTTATACCTGAAGGTAGCATTTTTATAATCAGAAATCTAAACCAGAACAAACATGAGCATAAAGTAATCTCAAGTATTCTGGGATTTTCGACTATGACATGATCAATCAGAAATAAGATGGTTAAAACTTCTCAGTAAAACTTGAGGCAACCAAAACTTAGTAGCAAATGTACATATGTACAAAACTTATTTCTCACAGAACATGTACATATGTATGATTGCAAAGAAGGATAAACTAAGAATAAAAGGGACATAGCTGAGCAATATTCCATGGTCTGTCTAACTCATCCGGATTTGTACTGCCTCCAGCTCTCTTTCTCTTCTTAGTAGCAAGTCTTTCTTTGACTGGCCTCATATCAGTTAAGTAGTACGAACCATTGTGCAGTACTCGACTAACTAAAAAGGGCCCTTCCCATACTGGGGAAAGTTTGTGCTTTCTTTGTTGCACAAGCCGGAGAACCAAATCGCCTTTATTGAAAGATATGTTTCTGACTCTCTGGCTATGATACTTGCGTAACTTCTACTGATAGGCTGTTGATCTCATTCAGCAACGACGCGAACTTCTTCGACTAAGTCAAGATCATTTTGTCGAGAAATCTCGGCATCCTCTTTGATATACAAGGCCACTCTAGGAGAAGTGTGAATCAAATCACTAGGAAGAACTGCTTCTGCACCATAGACCAAGAAGAAAGGTGTGTATCCGGTTGACCTGTTCGGAGTTTTTCGTAAACTCCATATTACAGAGGGTAATTCCTCTGCCCAAGCCCCCGCAACACGTCGTAGTGGTGCTTTGAGTCTCGGTTTTAGGCCTTGTAGGATTAAGCCATTTGCCCTTTTGACTTATCCATTAGCCTGTGGATGTGCGACTAACGCAATGTCAAGCCCGATATTTTGTTCATTTGAGAATTCGGCCAATTCTCCCATAGAGAAATTACTCCCGTTGTCCGTGATAATACTATGTGGATAACCATACCGGATTATAACATCCTCGACAAATCTGTTGGATGTTGCTCCATCACAACTGGTGACGGGTTTAGCCTCAATCCATTTGGTGAATTTTTCCACCGTCACTAAGAGGTGAGTAAATCCACTTGGAGACCGTCTAAACGGTCCTACCATGTCAAGCCCCCAGACCACAAAAGGCCATATTATAGGTATTGTTCGCATCTGATCAGCCGGAACATGAGCTTGTTTGGCGTACTTTTGGCAGCCCTTGCACGTCTTGACCAGCCGTTTGGCATCGGCCTTGGCCGTAAGCCAGAAAAAACCGTGTCTGAAAGCTTTTGCCACTAAAGATTTGGCTGCAGAGTGGTGACCACACTCGCCTTCGTGGATTTCTCTTAAGATTTCCACTCCTTCTTCTAGAGATATGCAGCGCTGAAAGACCCCAGACACACTCCGCTTATAGAGCTCACCTTTAACTATAGTATAGGCCTTCGCTCATCGAATAATCTGCTGGCTCGGAACCTCGTCTTTGGGTAATTTTCCATCTACCAGATAATCATGGTAGGGTTGAGTCCAACTGGGAATTACAACCAGAACTGCTATTAGAGGTGAGTCGGATTTGGTCGGATATTCCTCATCCACTCTCTTTATTGCGGGAACTTTGAGGTGCTCTAAAAAACACCATCCGGGACCTCTTTCCGTGCAGAGCCTATTCAAGATAGTGCATCTGCTTCCTGATTTTCTGCTTGAGGGATGTGTTGAACCTCAAACCCTTCGAACAATTTAGATAAATCATCCATGACAACTTTATATGCTGCCATGTGCTTATTTGCATTACAAATATCTGACACTTGCTGAGCAACAAGATCCGAATCTCCATAACACATCAAACGTCGGATGTCGATATCCTTAGCAATCTGGATTCCATGTAGCAGTGCTTCATACTCGGCAATATTATTTGTCGCTATGAAGTGGATCTGCAACACATCTAGAAGTTTATCTCCTTGGGGTGATTTGAGCACCACGCCAGTCCGCTAGCCCCCGCGAGCCTTAGATCCATCAAAATATAGGGTCCAATATTCCGACTCAGGGAGAGTCATATTCTCCTTCGTCTTTGTCCAATCAGCAACAAAGTCAGCAAGGATTTGGGATTTAATTGCTGTCGGAGGTTTGTACTCAATATCAAAAGCTAAGAGCTCTATGTCCCATTTGGCGACGCGTCCTATGGCGTCACTGTTGTTGATTACATCTCTCATGGGAGTTGTGCTCACCACGGTAATTGGATGCTCCCCAAAAATAATGTAGTAACTTACGAGATGCTAAGAACACACCGTAAGCCAGCTTTTGATAGTGCGGATACCGCTGTTTTGATTCTGTTAGGATCTCGCTAACAAAATAAGTTGGACGCTGCACCAAGTGTTCCTGATTTTCCTCCGGTCTCTCCACTACCATGACGATACTGATGACTTTGTTTATCACAGCAAGATAAAGCAACATCGGTTCCTATGGTTCCAGTGCAGCAAGGATAGGAGCAGATGAAAGTACTTTCTTCAGGTCTTGTAATGCAGCTTCAGCTTCGTTGGTCCAGACAAAATCCTTGGTCTTTTTCAGGAGTTTGTATAATGGTGCGGCTCTTTCACCGAGTCGTCTTACGAACCGACTGACTGCAGCGATGCAACCAGTTAGTCTTTGTACGTCCTTCAGGCGAGTTGGCCTAGAAATATTGAGTATAGCCTTGATTTTGTCTCGGTTCACCTCTATGCCTCTTTGTGACACGATGAAACCTAACAATTTTCTAGTTGGAATTCCAAAGAAGAATTTCTTCCAATTAATCATTATGTTGTATTTTCGTAGATTGGCGAACGTTTCCTCCAAGTCGGAAATCAATGTTTCCTTCTTTTTGGACATCCCCGCAATATCATCCACATATGCATGTACATTGCGTCCGATTTGATCGTGGAGGCAACGCTGCATTGTGCGTTGGTACGTAGCTCCTGCGTTCTTCAGCCCAAAAGGCATCATAACAAAATAGAAGGTTCCGAAGGGGGTTATGAATGAAGTTTTGACTTTGTGAGATTCCTTCATCCGGATTTGGTGATAACCGGAATATGCTTCGAGAAAACAGAGGAGTTCCGAGCCTGCCGTAGAATCGATAACTTGATCAATCCTAGGCAGAGCGAACGGATATTTTGGACAAGCCTTGTTCAAGGCAGTATAATCAACACACATCCTTAAATGAGTGCTGTACTTTTTAGGGACCATTACAGGATTGGCCGACCACTCAGTGTGGATGACCTCTTCTATAAATCCGGCTAACTCGAGCCGTGCTAGTTCCTTAGCAATTGCCTTACGCTTTTCATCGCTGAAACATCGTAAGGACTGTTTGATGGGTTTAGCGTTCGGGTTTACATTTAAAGAGTGCTCGGCAAGTTCCCTAGGTACTCCGGTCATGTCAGATGACTGCCATGCGAAGATATCTTGATTTGCTTTGAGGAACTTGACGAGCGCGCTTTCCTATGCGCTATCTAGGCCTACGCCTATCTGGGTCACCTTGGAGGGGTCATCATCCTTCAACAGCGTCTTCTTCGTCTCTTCTGATGCCTTGAACTCCAGATTCGGCTTTGTCACCTACTTCTTTGTTGCGGGCATCTCGGACGGATCTATGCTCTTCTTGATCTCCTAGTACTCCTGGGCGTACAGCACGGCTTCAGCAAAGGCGGCATTTCCATCCTCGCACTCTCGCGCTTTCTTCGGGTCTCCCCTGATGGTGATCACGCCGTTGGGACCTAGAATTTTCATCATATTGTAAATGTAACACGGACGAGCCATAAAAGCCCAGTAAGCCGGATGTCCGAATATAGCGTGGTACGCGCTCTTGAACGGGACCACTTCGAAGGAAAGTGCCTCCGTTCGATAGTTCTTTGGAGTTCCAAAGGTAACAACCTAAGTGATTTCTCCTAGGGAATTATCTTGTCTTCCTAGGACAACTCCGTCAAAGATCATAGAGCTGTGGTTCAGCTAGGTCTCCGAGATCTTCATCCGGTGTAGCGTTTCGACATACAGAATATTAATACTGCTTCCACCGTCCATGAGAGTCTTGGAGAAACCATAACCATCAATAAGTGGATTGATGATTAAGGCGTATTTTCCTCGCCTGTGCAACTTAGGTGGATGATCAACGTGGTCAAATGTGATTGCCACTTCCGACCAGTCCAAGAATTAGGGGACAGCCAGAACTGTTGCATTGAGCTCATGTAGCACTGCCTTTTTGACCTTTGCTGGTTGAGATCCGAGGAAGGTGACATAAGTGTCTTTCTTGGTTGGAAAATTTTTCTTCCCTTCCGGCTTGGGATTTGAAGCATCAGCTTCCTCCATGTCGGAATGTTCCTTGGTCTCTTTGTCTTTTTCGAGATTCTTCTTTCCCTTCTTCCGCTTAGCTTTGTAGCCAGAGGTGTCATCTCTTTTAATGTTGTCATTGAAACGACACTCGGTGTTGGTGTGGGATGAGCCCCCATTGGTGTCTAAGTGATGCACACACGGGTTATTGGCAATGTCAACCCAAGAGTAGGTTTTTCTGGGTTGCTGGTCTCCTCTACCTTGAACTCTTGAAGTGCCACGACCAGGTTTGCAGCCTCCGTCACGTCCTCCTCGTCCTCCAGACCCGAAAGTAGCAGTGACCACTACTGTTTCCGCGTTGGGTTTTTCTTCCGAGGTATTCTTGCGCCTCTGAGCTTGTTGCTTTGGTTGTTTTGCTGACTGTGGCACAGTCAGGGCATTGAGTAATCACTCAGCATTGTCGTCAGCATCTGCATACTTGCTCACTGTTTCTATCATCTCTCCCAAATCAGTGACTTTGTCACACTTCAAGCGATGACGTAGTAAACCAATTGGGAGACCTGCAATGAAAGCTTCAATTGCAGTTTGGCATTTACTCCTTCACAGGAGTTCTTGGTGTCGATCCATCGTCCGAGGTAATCTCGGCAAGTTTCTCCGGCTTTCTGGGTGCAACGCTGTAGGTCTCCGACCGTACAGGGCCTCCGGTATGTGCCTTCGAAATTCCGAAAGAACACACTTTGCATGTCATACCAATTGTGGATGGTGTTTTCCAGAAGTTCATTAAGCCATGATCGTGCTGTCTTCCGCAACATGAGTGGGAGATATCGGGTTGCGACCAGGCTGTTTCCGCATTTGGCGATGCAGCAAGCTTGGAAGAAATCCTGTAGCCAAGTATCTGGCCGAGCTATACTGTCGTAGGCTTGAATATGTCTTGAGATAGCAAATCCTTCTGGGAATCTTGTAGCTCTTATGCGTGGTCCGAAGCACTTTGGGCCCACGTATATATCATCATTTTCGTAGCGCCACGCCTCTATATTGGAGTTGATCCTGTGCCATGCGTCGTTCGGGGATAGAGATCGCCCCGAGTGTCGAGCTATACTTCGGCTTCTGCCACCACCTCCTCCACCACGACGCCCTCCCTGGACTCCTTGGGAGCCGTTGTGATGGCTACTTGGTGGATAGGGTGGAGCAGCTGGGTTATTTCCGGCTGATCGCCGGCCTCCGTCCGGAGCGTCATTATTCCGGTTTCGAGGAGGGTCTTCATTATGACGAGCCCCCTGCCGGCTTGTCTCGGCAAGGTGTCCGTCGTTCCTTCGCCCGTCATCCGGACCGCTTGCGTGTCTAGGAGGTGGCATTCTTTGTTGGTCCTCCTCCCGACGTTTCTCTTTATCATCGTCCCTGCGGTCTTTCGACTCTCGCTGGGGTGGGTTCCTCGGATTCAGTGCAACAATTGCCTCTTGCTCCGCAACTGGGTTAATGTTACGCTAGTCACGGGCAGCTTTGTGGTGCTGTCCCGAAGATCCGGTTCTTGAGTAATTGTCTTCCCGGCGATCGGAGCGGTGGTGCTTCTCCGGAACGCGTTGGCGCCTTACGTCAGCCCATGCCGGATCTGTGCGACATTGGTCGGAATCGGAGACCATCTTTTGACTTCCGGACATGGCGACCTTTTGCTGCTCCAGTCCCTTGTTGAGTAATTTGATGCCCAACCGGATCTGCTCCGGGCCTGGATTAGCCGATAGGATTTCTCGGGCTACAACGGTGTTCTGTACTGGTGTTGGATACACCCAATCCCCTTTGCTGTCTTTTCGAGGCATCCCCATTTCTCCTCAGAAAAGGACTTTGTGAATCTGCGAGAATTGGTTGTCATTAGTATGACGTTTCCTGGTCTTCTGGTGTTGCCTGGAGTTGTACTTCTCCACAGATGCCATGCATTTCTTTTCCTCCTCAATGTTTTTGGCTTCATCGAGGAGTACTTGATGATGCGCTTCTAGGGCCTGTGCCCTCTCGTCTAGCTCTTCAGCAGTAAGTTCTGCAGCTATAGGAATAGGTGTGGTTAATGCAGCATCGATGAGTTTACACGCACCTTTAGTGATCACGTGTCCATCCACCGACTCTTCTTTTTTGGGCTCGTCTTGGATAAGTGCTCCATCGGAGTCTTCCTCGTATTCCTCGGAATCACCTCCTCTGCCGAGGGTCTTTCGCCAGGGTCTTGTTCTTCTTGTTCTTCTTCTTTGCCATCTTGGAAGCGCCGGTAGCAAAGACGGGTTTGGGTCCGTTTCCCGGAGTCAAGCTCTAATCGGTACTTTCGGACATCTAGACTTCAGGATTATCTCTGATTTCCATGTCATCCTGCGCTTTGGGAGAGTGTTCCCCGGATCCTTCATCCATGTCTTCTCCTTCCTCTGCAGCTTTGGAGTTATACTCCTCTTCATATTCTGCAGAGAACTTTTAGAAATTTGCTGACGTCATCGATTCATCCGAGGACGCGGGTACGTCGGCGTTTGTTCCGATCGCCTCCAGCACTGAGTCGGTGTTGTCTCCAGCATCAGCAGAGCCGGATCCGGATCCCACATATCCGACGAAGTGCGACACGTGCCTCCTGGGATACCTGCGGCTCTCGCGATCGGCGTCGTCGAAACATTTGATGGTCTCGAGGATTTCATCTACACCAGAGTTTTGCATCATCATGCGTCTTAGCGTGTATCTCAGGAAAGGCATGTCTGTCCCGGCGTCATTAGAGCTGGAACCAGTGTCGTTGCTATGCTCCTCCTAGATTTTGACTTCAACGGGTGGGTTGATCTGGGATTCGGCCTCTCTAGGGAGATCCACTCTAGATTCAACTTGGACCGCCAGGTCTGCTTCAGGTTCGGATTTCTCCACTATCTCCACAACTGGTGCGGGCTGGGTGGGATTAGGGTTTTCTGAGATCCAGAACTCTGCCGCCTCCGCGGATAAAGGGGATCCAGAGATTTCTTCCGCCTCTATCATCACCGCTGGGGTGGGTGGGGCAGGTTCAGCAAAGCCGATGTAAACATCGATCTCGCCAAAAGACATGATGGTGTAGGCAGTCACAGCCTCCCTAGCCGGAATCCAGGTCTCCTTGAGAATGATGAGGGGGACGTCGCTAGCGTAGAGGATGCGACCCACGGCGATAGTCTCGCCGATACCGATTCTTGCAGATTCCGCTCGGAATGCAGATCCGAAGCTCACTTGTCGCATGGTGGGCGCCAACTGTCATCGGATTGATGACAAGTATGCCATGAGGGGGTCCTCGAGGCGTGCGGAAGAGAGGGGTGTTAGATGTATGGTGTTCTGGGACGGTGAGCACACAAGTTTACCCAGGTTCGAATCCGCCGGCTTTGGACGGATCCTACTCCTGGTAGCAATCCAGTAATATGGCAGAGCCAGAATATGGGTTACAAGGGTTCGCCTATGCGAGTTGATATTGTAGACTATTGAGGGTACGCTAAAGGATCTCCTTAGGATGGCTTATATACATATCCGACCTAGGTTTTACAGGAGAGATCTATCCGGCTACGACTAAGAGTCGGTTACAGAGTACATCTTGAACTACAAGTAACACTATGGGCCTAAGTCGGTAAGTGTTCTAGGCCTTCCGTGGCGGATGGACTCGTTTGTTCTCCTGTTGGCACGCCCGTGAAGCAAAGCTCTAACCTGAAGTGGGCCACCCTAGTCAGTGAGTAACTGTGAGGATACCCAGAAAGTATGTCCCCAACAGTCTCAGCCGCGCTGGAATCAGGGGCAGCTGAAACCACGGGGTTAATGTCGCCACCATCCGAGGAGACAGCTGCATCGCCCAAGCTGGAGGTTCCCGTGACTGTGACCTTGACGTCCAAGTAACCCATGGTGTCGTGGGCCTCGGGCGTCTTCGAGAAGGGGCTCGCACAGAGCTGGAGAAGCCTGCCCATATTAGCACGAGACTGTGCTTCCTTCCGGTCACAAAGTAAGTTTGTTGTTTTCTTCTTCATACTTTGATACTTTCTTGCGTGATTATCGTGCTGATCATGGCAATTTCACAGGTCCAGTGCCAAGAAGATTGGTCGTCCCTCGATGGCCAAGATTCCACTAGTTGACACCAAGGAGAGGGTTGACCCTGCCAAGAAGAGGAAGGCCGACTCGGTGGAGGCGCTAGTCACTAGCACGAAGAAGAAGAAGGGGGCGTCTCTGACATCACGACATGGTGAAACATGGAGGAAGGTGAATCCTCTTCCCATGCCAAAGAAGTGATGGCCGCTCAGTCAGAGCCAATCAAGGAGGCCCCGCCATCGGAGCCGCTGGCCCCGACGACTAGCACCCCAGTGAGGGTGGCCGCATCGTTTCCACGCTTCATGGTGAAGGCATTCTCTATGATAGCGGAGACTCAGTTGCCGCAAGTTCTAGAGATCGTCAACGATGATGTTGGGCAGAAGGCGCGGGCGTACATCTTTTGTGGTCCCTTCGACAGGCGCCAGCGAGCTTCACAGTATGCTTGGAGCTTCCATTCAGGTATGTCCAGACTCCGAGCGCCTAGCCGCTGAACCAGTCCCCGAGGGTCTAGTTGCTGAATTTCAGCGGCTAGGCACTTAGGATTTTAGTCATCTAGTCCTCGAGGGTCTAGTTGCTGAATTTCAGCGGCTATGCACTTAGGATTTTAGTCGTCCAGTCCCTTATATTGTTCTATTATTAGGGCCTGCAAAGGGAATCATGCTATCGGCAAGCGGCGAAGGAGCGCCTGGAGCGCGACATGCGTGCAACGCAGGAGGCCAACCGGCGACTTCAAGAAACTGCTAGTGAGTGGGTGTTTCCTTTGGCGAGCTCGAGCCATTGTTGCTTGTGCAAAACTGAATTGTGATTCCTTTGCCTCATAGAGGGACTCCCTTCTGCGATTGCCAAAGCCCGCGAGGGGTACGTTCTGGCTGCTAAACTGGATACAGCGAAGGAGCGAATCGACTCGCTGGTGAAGGAGCTAGAGGAGGCGAAGGCGTCGATGATATCTTATGAGGATAGGACCAAGGTTGTCGTCGTCGCGGCGGAGGAGGAGCATAAGGCCTCCGACTCGGTCATCCTCGGATTGCACGATGACCTTGGTGCTCTTGAGAAACATGTGATGCAGAGCTGCCGCAAGCTTCTTGGTGAGTGCCTTCTCTTTTTCTTGCTGGTATGCAGCGAGTCCCCGAGTGGGTGAATCCTTAGTGATGTTGGGTTTCTGACATTGCAGCCCTGATAGGTCAAAGCGATCCGTTGGTGCAAACCTTCGACACCTCGCAGTGTGTGACTGAAGTGGTGAACGCGGCCACCACCTCGGTGCTGTGTGTCCAAGCCATGCTTCAAGGGATGTCCCCCACCAAGGTTATTCCCGGGGTGTTGAGTGAGGTTTGGCGCTATATGGAGGAGGCGCCCGCCGTCGTTGAGTGGATGGCGTGATCAGCCTTCAAGCGCGGGGGCCATCACAACATTGAGCCTTGGAATTGCTCACTTCCCCGACGACTTCGACCTTGACGACATCACTATCAGTTACCCTTCGGCGACTGGCTCGGTGGAGATCTCGGGGGTTCTGAGGTTGACCGCCAAGGCTGCTCCGTTCGCGGAGCGAGTGTTGGCGATGTGAGATTTGCTGCCATACCAGGAGATGGTGGTGCCATCGGGCGACCCCGAGCCGAAGCACCATGACCTGAAGTCGGAGCAGCCCTTCCGGTCGGCATTGTCAAAGTCGTTGACAACATACCCAACGAACCCGTGTGAGCCATTCGTCCGGGTCAAGGGTGACGGTGGCGCCTCTTCGTCGGAGCCTGCAAAATGAGTTGCTGCCCTAAGGGACTTTTGTATGTTATGGCGATTGACCGCTGTTGTAATGTAAACAAACAATATATATGTCAATCGACTCGCAATGCATGGTGAAGTATGTTTTATGTTGATTTTTAGGTGAGCGAGTCCCCTAGCACGTCCTCCCTTTATTAGGGTTTACCTCGTTTATATTTAAGTTTGTTTACTTTGAGTTTTTATTTCGGTTGGAACTGATTTGTTGTGGCGCGTGATGCCAGTCGCCTTGCGACTCAAAGGGAGCGCTGTACTTAGCTGTTTTCTTGGACGCAAGCACGGTCGGTTTAGGAGAGTCCCCGAGCATGGTACTTTAGTCGTTCTAGGCGCATGCCCAAGGTGGGTGAGGACCTAGTGCATTGTTTGTAACACGTCTCTCCCCCTGGCTTGGAAAGTCAGTCGTGTGGCGAGTCCAAGGCAAGCTCTCTTACTTGGTGTGTTCCCAAGCCGCGTGGGGGTTTCTTGTGCTAAGTCCCTGTGTGTGGTACTTAACTGTTCGAGTCGCTTTGCACGAGGATTGGGAGGATGGGTCGCTGTGAGAAGCATTTATTGGTTGTCTTGGCCCAGCAGGCCAGTCGAGCGGGGCGACTCTGATGGTTGCTCCGGGGTGGCATGTTCGTGGAAGACGTAAGGCCCAAATATCTTTGGTGCCCTTGAGTCTCACTACTTAGCCATGCTGGTTGCTCGACCAAGGGTTAACTTCCGTAGGTAGCGTATTGCTAAGTGTACGAGTGAGATTGGCACAAGAATGTGGTGAGTAGGCACAATTTGTGTGATCCGAATTTTTATTATATGGGAGCTAGGTACAAGTTTTGGTTTATGTATAGAACTTTTGGAGGAGGTTTACATTTCATGGCCTCCCAACTTTGAGTTGGCCATCGCCTCTTACATCGATTAGGTAGTAGGTGTCGTTGCCGAGGACTCGCCCGATGGCGAATGGCCCCTCCCATGGGGGGGGGGGAAGCTTGTGCATGCCCTTCTTGTCCTAGACTAGTCATAGGACTAGGTCACCTTCCTAGAAGGTGCGGGTCCAGACTCGGCGGATGTGGTAGCGGTGGAGTCCCTGCTGGTAGATGGCAGTGCGGGAGCGAGCTAGGTCGCGTGCTTCGTCGAGATGGTCGACCCCATCTTGGCGGGCAATCTCGTTTGCCACCTCCACATAATTGATGACCCGAGGCGAGTCGTGTTCCAGGTCGGTTGGGATTATGGCTTCAGCGCCGTACACCACGAAGAAGGGCGTGAACCCCGTGGAACGGTTGACGGAGGTGCGGATGCCCCATATCAGGGAGGGGAGTTCTTCGACCCCGCATCCGAGGGTTCACTCTAGGGGCACCTGAAGTCGCGGCTTGAGCCCTTGTAGGATGCTTTGGTTGGCGCGCTCTGCTTGGCCGTTTGACTCGGGGTGGGCGACTGAGGCAAGGTTGAGCCATATGCCGTGTTCCTCGCAGAATTGCCATGGCGCATTTGGCGAAGTTGGTGCCGTTGTCCGTTATGATGTTGTGCGGGTAGCCTTATAGGTAGATGAGATCGCAAAGGAATATGGTGGCGGTTTTGCCATCGCACTTCTTGATCGGTTTGGCTTCAACCCACTTCGTGAACTTGTCGACTGCGACCGGGAGGTGGGTGAAGCTAGATGGGTCCTTCTTGAACGGGCCGACCATGTCCATGCCCCATACAATGAATGGCCAGGTGATGGGGATGGTCTTGAGTGCCGAACCAAGGATGTGCGTCTGGTTGGCGTAGTTCTGGCATCCAACGCACCGTTGGACGATGTCGATGGCATCGGCGTGCGCGGTGAGCCAGTAAAAGCCGTGTCGCATGCCTTTGGCGACTAGCGACCTAGCACCGGCGTGATGGCCACAGTCGCCATCATGGATGTCTTGGAGGATATTGCATCCGTCTTCTGGCTTTACGCATCGCTGGAATATGCCAGTCACACTGTGTTTGTGGAACTTGCCATTGATGATGACGAAGGATTCACAACAGCGCATGATCGTTCGCGCTTCTGTCTCGTTGTTGGGAACAGTCTTGTGCTCGAGGAAGACGACGTACGGCGTGGTCCAGTCGTTGGGCTCGATGACCATGGCGACTAGGGCGGGCTCGGGTTGTAGAGTTATCCCGATGTAGATCTCCTTGGGCGGGGAGACCGAGGGCTTGTGGATGATGTCAACGAAGATGCCCACGGGTGGCGTTTGGCGGGCCGATCCGATGCGATAGAGGGCATCAACCTCCTCTTTCTTGCGCCCGTCGATCCACTCGACCGAGTAGCCGGTGAAGTGACCTCCCAACTGGTCCACCGCTTGGTGGTATGCTATCATAATGGGGGAGATGGCATCACAGGTCCCCGCGACTTGGCCGGCGACTAGGTCGGAGTCGCCGTAGCACCGTAGGTGGTTCACGTTCATCTCCTTAGTGTCCCTCATGCCATGGAGGAGGGCCTCGTATTCAGCCATGTTGTTGGTGCAGGGCTTGAAGTGGAGGTGGAGCATGTAACGGAGCTTGTCGCCTTTGGGGGAGGTCCGTATGACCCGAACCCCCGCGCCATCCGCATCCTTGGATCCGTCGAAGTGGAGCGACCAGTAATGGAGGTAGGGTATCTTCTCCGAGTGATGTTCTTCTTCCTAGTCGGCGAGGAAATCGTCCAAGGCCTGTGATTTGATCGCTTTGCATGGTTCACACTTGATGTTGTGGATGCTGATTTCGACAGCCCACTTAGCGACTTGCCCAGTCGCCTCGCGATTGCGGATGATGTCCTACAATAGCGCGGAGGAGATAACCGTAATGGGGTGCTCCTAGAAATAATGGGGGATTCGCCGTTGGGCTCTGAATACCGCGTACACCAGTTTTTGGTACTGCGGGTACCGCTGCCTTGAGTCCGTCAGGACCTCGCTGATGTAGGGCACTATACGGGGTGCTCCTTGCCCTCTTCTGGCCGCTCGACGACCATCACGGCGCTGACGACTCGAGTGGAGGCCGCGATGTAGATGAGCATTGGCTCTTTATCGATTGGGGAGGCGAGCAGTGGCACCGCGAGCAGCACTTCTTTGAGTGCCTTGAGCGTGTTGTCTGCTTCTTTGTCCCATTGGAACGTAGGGTTCTTGCGCATCAAGCGGTAGAGAGGCATCGCCTTCTCGCCGAGCCGGGGGATGAAGCGACTGAGAGCAGCGACTCGTGCAGGCACTCGGGTTTCCCGAGCCACACGATGGTGTTGATCTTGGTGGGGTTTGCCTCGATGCCTCATTTGGAGACTACATACCCCAGGAGCTATCCGGTGGGGACACCGAAGGTGCACTTCCCTGGATTGAGCTTGAACTTGTACCTCTGTAGATTCGTGAAGGTCTCAGCTAGGTTGGCGAGCAGGTCATCCTGGCGGGTGGATTTTACCACCATGTCGTCGATGTAGACGTGGATGTTGCGGCCAATTTGGCTCGCAAGGCACTCTTACATGCACCTTTGGTAGGTCGCGCCGGTGTTCTTGAGGCCGAACATCATGGGAGTGTAGCAGAAGGCACCGAATGGCATGATGAACAGCGTATTCTCCTTGTCCTCGACCGCCATTTTGATCTGGTTATAGCTAGAATATGCATCAAGGAAGCACAGCGACTCCGATCCTACGGTCGAGTCAATGATCTAGTCGATGCGCGGTAGGACAAACTCCTCCTTCGGGCAGACACTATTGAGGTTGGTGTATTCGATACACATTCTCCAGGTGTTGTTCTTTTTTAGAACCAGGACTGGGTTTGCCAGCCACTTGTACTTGATTGGCCGAATGAAGCCTTCGGCGAGTAGGCGCTGTACTTCTTCAGAGATTGCTCGGTGGCGCTGTTCATTGAAGGGCCGTAGCGACTGCTTCACCGGTCTCATTTTGGGGTTGGTGTTAAGTTTGTGCTCCGCGAGTTCCCTCGGGACACCAGGCATGTCGGATGGCTTCCATGTAAAGATGTAACAATTCTCACGTAGGAACCCGATGAGCACGCTTTCCTATGCGGGGCTCTTGTTCACCCCAATGGTGACCGTCTGCCTGGAGTCGCCTGGGACAAGCTCGACGGTGCGAGGTCGCCTCGAAAGTGGAGTTTGCGGCGGTTTGTTTCTTTAGGATGGTGGGGTCGTCCTTGTCGATATTGCTCGCGTATTTAGTCTCCGTGGCGATGACAGCGTCGGAGAGCTCGGCGCCTTTGTCTCCCATTCCACGGGCATGTTGGGGTTGTCATGGATGGTGATGATGCCGCTCGACCCTGGGAGCTTCATCACGTTGTAGGCGTAGAGTGGGGTCGCCATGAATTTGGCGAGCGCCTAGCATCCTAGGACGCAGTGGTAAGAGCTGCTGAAGTTTACCATTTCAAAGATGATCCGCTCGGTGCGGAAGTTTGCTAGTGCGTCGAAGGTGACTGGCAGCGTCACCTTGCCGATCAGGTACGCCTTCCGACCGGGGACGATGCCGTGGAAGGTGGTGACTATCGACTCGATCACTAACTCTGGGAGGCGGAGCCTCTTGAATGTGTCCAGGTACATGATGTTGATGGAGCTTCCGCTGTCCATCAGCGTCTTGGGCAGCCGATGGCCACTTTGGGCGACTACCGAAGCGACTTCGCCTGGTAATCGATCTGGCGTCATCTTGGCGACTCCAGGTGATGCTTTGCTCGGACTAGTTGAGGAAGCGGGGGATGTCGACCTGGGTCACCGCATTGATAGCGACTGCACGGGCAAGCACCTTCTTCTCGTGTTTGGTGTCGAGCCTGGTGAAGGTGTGTAGCCAGCCGACGGTGTTGCCGAATCTACCGGCGTTGGCCTTATACCTTGGCGCGGGTTGTTGTTGGGGTCATCCCTTGCCCGCCTCGCCTTCTTGATCTCCTTTAGAGAATGGTAGTCTGCGGTGGTGTGGGTGGTGGGCTTGCCCTCCCTGCTGTCATAGACACAGGGCTGGTTGAGAAGGGCGGCAGGGTCGAATTTTGGACTCGCTGCTTTGTTGGCGCGGTAATTTCCGCTGTCGCGGTAATTTCCTCCGTCACGGCGGAAGTTCTTCGAGTCGCGTTGGTCATAGCCGGCGTTAGCAACGAAGTAGACTCTCCCATCACCGCGGCGCTTGCCGGTGAGGCAAGTGTTGCTGTAGCGCATGTCGCGCTGTCGCCCATTGTCGCTACCGCTGGTGCGGCGTCCTCCCCCGACTCATCATCGGAGTCTTGGTTAGGGTCCTCCTCCGTGTAGTGCTTGGCGATCTCGAGGAGGTCAGGGACATTGTTGAGCGTTCGGTAGACCCTCTTGATCTTGGCAACCAGAGGCTCGTACCGGGAAGAATTCTTGAAGGAGTTGATCGTCGTGTCCGGGTGGATGCCAGAGGTGTTGATCCACAGTTCCTGCCACCTCTGAATCTAGTGGCGGGTCGACTCGCGCTATCCCTGGATGCAGTGCTCCAGGTCTACGATGGTGGTGGTGCGTGTATAGGAGCCTTTGAAGTGCCTGATGAAGGCGTCGCGCATCTCCTCCCACGAGTCGATGTTGTCGGCAAGGAGGGTGTTGATCCATTGCCTGGTCGCTCCCTCCATCATCAGGGGGAGGTTGCAATCAGCAAGCAGGTCGGTGTGGCCAGCGATTCCCATCGCCATAAGGTAGGTGTCCAGCCACACCGCTGGGTCGTATGTGGATCGTATTTTTCGATCTCCTTGGGCGCCCTAAAGTTGGCGGGATAGTTCTCGCCTCAGATCATTGGTCCAAAGCACTGGGGGTCGACTCGGCTTAGCGAGCCCCTTCGTTCAGGGTCGCCGCGGTTGTTGAGGGTGTCCCTCAAGTCATTAGGCTGGCGCGCCCGCCAAGCCTAGTTTTTGACGATGTGTGTGCGTGCGTTGATGGGCTAGCCATTGGCAGCGACCGTGTTCTTTGCCGGTCGCGACTCATTGGTTGAGAGCGCGGGGTTGGCGGCCCATGGATGGTGCGGCAGCAGATCGGGCGGTGGGCAGTTGAGGGTGTTGGTGACGGTTAGGGGGCCGCTTGAGGCCGCCCTGCTTGTTCATGAGCGGGAATACATCCGCCCTCGCGGGTCGACTCCCGTGGCTTGCTACTTGACTGCCCTAGCGAGTAGGGACTTGGCGTACTAGATCTGCAGCGTGCCCTCTCCTTGGATGTCCAGGTGGGCAACTGCGGCGTCTGCCGCAATGACATAGTCCATTGGAGTGGAGTACAGCGGGAGCCCATTGGTGTCGCGGGCCTGCGACGAGATGATGATTTGCGGCTGGTCTAGTGGGACCGCGTGACCTATGGGTGGCGGTGGCGCTCCGGTCGCTGGTGCACGGGGTGGTGGGCGATTGCTGCCATTGGGCACCGCGTTCTCGCAATACTCACGCTCAGCCACGCGGGCAGGGTCGCCCTCGTCGTTGAAGTTCAGGACGTGGCCCTGGATGTTGGAGTGCAAGTGGGTCCTGATGCGTCACTAATGGTAGAGTGATAGATCCTACGTCGTTTCCCGCTCGAGGCAGAATTTCTAGCGCTCGACCAGCTTCTTGCGCGTCGCCTCTTCTAGGCGCAGGTGGGCTTCCTCCACCTCCGTCGCCATTGCGGTTGATGGGATCGGTGTGGAGTATGGATCTGGCGGGGTGGTCACGCTTCCCGCCATGTAGATCATGCTGAAGTGATTGGATCTGGCGTGGAAGTCCTCTCGAGACTCCGAGCCAGAACCGGAGTCGAAGATCCCGAGGATCGAGGGGTCCTCGAAATCCTCACGGTTGGAGACCCGTGTGATGGAGTCCTCCCGTGACGTGGCGGTGATGGAACCGGCGACCGAGGAAGGGGTCACCGAGTCAGCGTCATCATGGAGAGCCGCATCATCTGCGGCGGCATTACTCTCGACCGTGTTGTTGGTAGCCGAGTCGAACTCGGTGTGTTGGGGGATACCCCTAGGTAGGGTACAAAGGCCGAGTTAGCCGAGGTACGACACGGTCAAAGCAAGTGCTGGCCGGGTCACCTCAAGGCAGGCCGACCTACGGAGTAACCCGGCCCATGGAGTATCTCTCTAGCCTTAGCTCGGCTAGCATAAAACATATGTCGGTCATGTTAATCTATTTATTACGCAGGTACCCTCGTAGCCGGGTTAGCCACGTGCTAGCCGGACTACCATATGGCTTCAAAGAGAAGGAAGGAAACTCCTGCTGGTCAAAAGGTGTCTTTGTTAGCTGTATCATGAGCGAAGCAAAGCAGAGGGAAGGACCAGCGGGACTGGGCGACCAAGATGACGCGGGCAATGTCAGCTGACGTAGCCCATGTCTGGTGATGCTTAAAGGCAAGGATTACACTATGGGTTACATCCAAAGACCGGACGAGCCATTAAAGGGAATAAAGAAGCATCTAGCTTTAACAAAGGAGCATATTCGGGGAATATGCTGCCACGTGTGCCCTAACTTTGTCACCCGGGCTCCCCTATATAAGGTGCGCCGGGCCTCCGTAGAGGGGGATCGATCATTTTCTCTGTCTAAGGTTGAACTCTAGAGCTAGGTTGTGGGGAGTAAGAGACATTGTCTCCTTCTCACAAACAGCTCAAGGAGCACTTGTATCCACCATTGCTAGAGAAAAATAACAACATCCGTGCATGGAATCACCACGTTTTCCCTCCCTGGATTCCCCTAGCACACATTGGCCCCATCTTTAGCCTATCCATGGCATCTGCCGTGCCACCACCACGACACGGTGGCACCCACCATGGGGCTAGCGGTGCTAGCAGGGGTGAAAATCCGGACGGGAAGCATCTCCAACACCGGCGAGCGCATCGTTTCCGACCTGGTTCAGCACTTTGGAGCGCTCGACTACGTCAGCAACAACGCAGGGAGCTTCGACAGGCATCCCCCTCCGTGCAATGGCCTCTTCATCAAGCTTGGCATGCACAAGATCTACGTCAGCATGGACGAGTCCTGCGTCCATCTACGGCACGTCATCGAGGAAGGCGAACCACCTCTCAGCGCAGCTTGCGGTGTGCGTATAACTCGCCCCGCTAGCAGCGTTTAGGTCCTGATGACCGCGCCGGACGCGGGAGCAAGCAAGAACCCGGCGCCAGAGCCAGAAGTCACGCCAAAACAACCAAGATCCAGGTTTCCTCCGCTAGAGAGGCCAGAGAATGTACTCCAGCAAGCGATAGATAGCCTAGTAACGCCAATAGCTCCTGTGGTAGATCCGGCTCAGGCGCAAGCTGAGTTGGAGGAAACTAGGCAGAAATTATTAGCTGGCGCAAAGAAGGTAGCAGAGTTACATCAGTCCTTGAACATTACTTTGAGGGAATATGAAAAGGAAAACTGCATAGATGGTGTGAAAATCCGAGGTAGAAACCTGATTACTGAGATCGACACGGAATACGAGCCTAGGCCGGGTAAGACAGCCATGATAGTAACAGGAGGGATGGAGAGGTACAATACCCTAGAAAAGAACCTCAGAGCGGCAAATGCAGCTGCATCCAAGTTAGAAGACCTGACTGGAGAGGGCCAGGAAAGGCAACAAGAGAGGGTGAACCACTTGCTGAGGGTCGCTTGCCAGCAAAACGAGGAAATGAACAACGCAAACCCGGCACCGCCAGGAGCATCACATGTGGTTCATTCGGCTAGAAATAACCCGGCAAGATCCGACGGAGCCGCATCATCTCCGGGTCATAACCCCAGGAGGGAAGAAGTGGTAAACTCCGGGAGAAGAGACAAACAGATGGTCCCCTATGACCCGGTAAGAGCTGGAAAGGGCAAAACAGTGCAAGTTGATGAAGATCGTCACAGTACCAGCCGAGGTGAAGCTGGCCGAGGTAACCATGACCAAGGCAATGTTGGTCAAGGGAATGCTGCCAACGGCAATGCTGGATAGCGTGATCTGGTGGGTACAGGACAAAACATACCTCGGCAGCACCAGCAGCGCGCACCTCGGCAAGAGATAAGTGCAGGTCAAGCAGCACAACAGCAGAATGCTTGTCCGAATCACGAAAGGTAAAATGATGGTTATTCAGCGATGATAAATGACGGATACCCCAGACCGGAGCATAATATAATTGGGTCGAGGCTGGGAAGCACAAACTTGCATCCAGATGATGCAACGCTGAAACTGGACAGAATTTACAGGTCGGAGCTGATCGAGGTACATGGTCCCCCTGGTTTTGTGTGCTTTAGGCCCCGGATCATGAAGGAGCCTCCAGTGCCGAACTTTCAATTGGCTAGAGGAACAAGGACCTACGATGGTAGTACCAGACCGGAGGACTGGCTTATTGATTACGCAACAACTATCAAGATTGCGACTATAAATTTGAGATGGGCATTGAGGTATGTACCTCAAGTGTTGGAAGGACCAGCGAGATTTTGGCTAAACAACTTGCCACCATGAAGTGTTAACTGCTGGCTGGATTTCGAGGAGTTATTCGTTAGCAATTTCTCAAGCACTTACAAAAGGCCCAACAGACCACAAACTCTAGCGTCATGCCGGCAAAGACCGAATGAGTCAGACCGAGATTTCCTGACTCGGTGGCGCAACATGCGCAACTCATGCGAGGGGGTAATTTAATCACAAGCAATTGCGTGGTTCGCCCAAGGCTGTAGATATGGAAGTATGTTATGGCAAAGGCTGTAGCGAGATATGCCAACCACTTTAGCTAAGACGATCCCGATTGCGGATTCGTACGCTTTGGGAGACCCAACTCAACCCCGGCTAATGTCAAGCGAGGCCAACGAGGAGTATTAAAACCGAGATGGCTCTGGGTCATCAAGGAGAAATGATTTTCGAGGAAAGAGAAGGGACGAGCATCCGGATTACAGGTATAACTCATAGCAGGTGGTAGCGGTGGACCGAGATCAACCCAATGCCGGCGCCA
Organism: Avena insularis; assembly: GCA_023614405.1. Lineage (NCBI taxonomy): Eukaryota > Viridiplantae > Streptophyta > Magnoliopsida > Poales > Poaceae > Avena > Avena insularis. The sequence goes on from CM042696.1 coordinate 452,643,171, forward strand.
GCCAGCGCCAGAAAATTGGGGGAAGAACTGGCAACAGAAGAGCGAAGGGAAGAAGCCTTGGACCCCGATGTAGAAAAAGCAATGGCAGGAGCGAAAAGATCGACCGAGGTACATGTTCGAGTCTATGCTAGATCAACCTTACAAGTTTCATACGCCAAGCCCAAATAGCCCGGAGAATCATACAACCCGGCAGTGTGAATGGATGAGGAAATTAGAACAGGGAAGTTCAGGGAATGCTCAGGCACCTCAGAATGAAGCACCCCGGAGTGAAGCGCCTCGGCAGCCATTACTAACAGGGGGAATGGATAGCAACTAATGTTGCCTCCACCTCCGCTGAGATATGAAAACCAGGAAAGGAGGGATGTTGTGCACCAAGTAAACAATAACCAGCAACAGGACCGAAGTTATCACGCAATTGAAGGACGAAACGAATACATGGAGCATCATCAAAGCTACTGTGTGTTTACCACGGAAGAAACTGACCGGAAAAGCTTGCAGCACCGGCGTATGGAGGTAAATGCGATAATGCCAGCAGTGGTAAGATATATGCCTTGGTCAGATTAGGAGATTACGTGGAGTATCAAGGATCAATCGAAGCTCATGCCTAGCCCAGGGACCTACGCACTGGTCCTGGTTCTGACGTTCATCGGGCCGAATCTTAATGTGAGGTTTTCCAAGGTGCTGATTGACAATGGCAGCATCATTAACATCATGTACAAGGATACCATGCAAAAGTTAGGGATATCAGAGAATATGCTACAAGCCATAAGAACCACCTTTCAAGGCATTATGCCAGGTATCTCCTGTGAGCCAATTGGCAAGGTCCGGGTTGATGTGTTGTTCGGTACAAGAGATAATTGCCGGACTAAAAATTTGGAGTTCAAAGTGGTGAATCTAGAGAGCGCTTATCACGCGTTGCTCTGCAGGCCCGCACTGAACAAATTCATGGCAAGTACTCACATCGGTTACTTGAAGATGAAGTTGCCCGGACCTAGGGGAGTGATAACCATGTCAGGGGACTTCAGGCGTTTGATCGAGTGCACTTCTGCCAGATCTAACTTAGCCGAGTCACTCGTGATAGCTCAGGAAAAGAGGAGGATACAGGAGGTGGCGGCTTTGGCTCAATCCGCGCAACAACATATGTCGGCTCTGACCAACCGACATGGAAGCGTGTCATTCCAAGCAACCAAAGATACAAAGAAAGTGCCAATCGATGATCAGTTCCCAGAGCGCACCGTAACCATTGGTGCCGGGTTAAGCAGCAAATAGGAAAGCGAGCTCGTCAACTTCCTCCGTGAGAATCGGGATATCTTTGCGTGGTCCACACAGAACCTGCAAGGTGTGCTGAGGGAGTTGGCTGAGCACTCTTTGAACGTGAGACCCAGTACTAAGCCGGTGAAGCAACCTCTCAGGCATTTTGCTGAGGACAGGAGAAAAGTTATTGGGGATGAGATAGCTAGGCTCCTTGCAGCCGGGTTTATCATGGAAGTACTCTATCCGGATTGGCTCTCTAATCTGGTGCTTGTAGAAAAGAAGAAGGATGATCCGAACATGGCCGTGGTATGGCGCATGTGCATTGATTACAGAAACCTGAATAAGGCGTGTCCTAAAGATCCATTCCCACTCCCTAGAATAGATCAAGTCATAGACTCAACTACTGGATGTGAACTGTTGCCATTCATTGATGCATATTCTGGTTTCCACCAGATACCCCTAAACCCGGATGATCAAATGAAGACTGTGTTTATTACCCCGTACGGGGATTATTGCTATTGCACTATGCCGTTTGGATTACGTAATGCTGGAGCAACGTACCAGCGATGCATGCAAAAATGTTTACATGACCAAATAGGTCGAAACATGCAAGTTTATGTGGATGATGTGGTGATAAAAACCAAGGAAAGCAATACGCTCCTTGAGGACATCCGGCAGACGTTCGTGAACTTGGTACGGTTATGGATGAAGATTCACCCGGAGAAATGCACTTTTGGTGTACCCGCAGGAAAGTTACTCGGTTTTCTGGTGTCCAGCCGAGGTATCGAAGCTAACTCGACGAAAATCCGGGCTATAGAAAGAATGGAACTGCCAAAATGCATTAACGATGTGCAGAAATTCACTGGTTGCCTGACATCGTTAAGCCGGTTCGTATGTCGGCTGGGAGAGAAGGCCTTGCCCCTCTATCATTTAATGAAAAGGCAGACAAATTCACGTGGACGCCACAAGTGGATAGTGCATTTCGAGAATTAAAAAAGATGTTGTCTACTACACTAATCCTAGCCGCACCATTACCCAAGGAGCCAATGTTGCTCTATGTAGCCGCGACCAACCGAGTCATAAGTGCAGTAATTGTAGTGGAGTGCGAAGAAGAAGGAAAGTCGGTGCAAAGGCTAGTGTATTATCTGAGCGAGGTATTATCGGCTTCAAAACAGAATTATCCTCACTATAAAAAGATGGCGTATGGCATGTATATGTCGGCCAAGAAACTCAAACACTACTTTGAGGAACATCCCATCAAGGTGATATGTGAGGCACCCATATCAGAGATTATGAGTAACAAAGATACTAGTGGCTGGATAGCAAAATGGGCAATTGAGGTAGTCCCATATGCACCACAGTTTGACAGAACAGATGCGATCAAATCGCAGGTTGTGGCGGATTTCTTTGTGGACTGGGCCGAGATGCAATACGAGCCACCTCTACTGGACTCCAATTATTGGCGAATGCACTTTGACGGATCAAAATTGAAAGAAGGGCTGGGCGCCGGAGTAGTGCTTACCTCGCCCAAGAAAGATCAACTGAAATATGTCCTCCAAATCCACTTCAGTGCCTCGAATAATGTTGCAGAATATGAAGCACTGGTGCATGGCCTCAAAGTAGCAAAAGAAGTGGGGATACGTCGGATACAATGCTTTGGAGACTCGGATTTGGTGGTGCAACAAGTATTTGGCAACTGGGATTCCTTGGACGCCAACATGTCCCTTTACAAATTTCATGTGCAAAAGATAAGCGATTTCTTCGAGGGATGTGAATTCCACCACGTACCTCGGATTGAAAACCAGGCAGCCGACATATTGTCTAAGTTGGGCTCATCTCGGCAACCAATCCCACCAAATGTTGCCTTGGAACACTTAAGAAAGCCATCTATTACTCCATCGCCCGAATCCGAGTCAATTTATATCCCGGCCTTCTCCGGATCAGAAACTACGCCGATGGAGATGGATTGGGGAGGCACATCTGCAAACCCGGGGACTGATTCGTCAAACCCGGGGATTGCCTCAGCAAACCCGGGGACTACCTCAGCAATCCCAGGGACTGGTCAGCAAAACCCGGCGTAAATTATGTCGATGGATGCAATGGAAATTGACGAAGAACCTTTCCCCATCCGAGCCATACCCACTTGGGGCAAGCCAATATTTGACTTCCTGAAAGAGGGAATCTTGCCGGGCGATGAGGTAATCTCAAGGAAGATCCAGAGAAGAGCAAACGCCTATACCATTATCAATGACGAACTATACAAGGGAAGTGTAACTACAGTACTACAACGATGCGTTGACCCGGAGGAAGGACGTGACATACTCCGGGATATCCACCAAGGAGAATGTGGCCACCATGCATCTTCAAGAGAATTAGTGGCAAAGGCTTTTCCGCATGGATTTTATTGGCCAAGTACTTTGGAGCAAGCAGAAGATTTGGTGAGAAAATGCACTGGCTGTCAGAGATACGCCACAAAAACCCACCTACCAATGTCAGAACTCAAAACTATCCCCATTACTTGGCGATTTGTTGTATGGTGCCTAGACATGGTTGGGCCATTTAAGCCGGCTAAAGGAAGGATGACCCATATCCTAGTTATGGTGGACAAATTTACTAAATGGATCAAAGTGAGGCCAATCAGGAAATGTGATGGTGCAATAGCGGTGAAGTTCCTCAGGGATATAATCCTGAGATATGGCTACCCACACAGTATCATAACTGATAATGGCACAAATTTCGCTGGAGGAGCATTCATGAGATTCTGCCGAGAAAAGAAAATCCGGCTATATGTAGCCTTTGTGGCCCACCCCGCATCGAATGGGCAAGTGGAAAGATCCAATGGACTGGTGTTGTCCAGGATAAAACCCTGGCTCATGGAGTCGCTGCAAAGATCAGCAAGGTGCTGGATAGAAGAACTACCTGTGGTACTCTGGAGTTTAAGAACAACTCCGAATCAATCAAAAGGCTATACGCCATTTTTTCTGGTATATGGGGCAGAAGCTGTAATATCAGCCGCCATAGAGCATGATTCGCCAAGGGTCACCCAATACACTAAAGCTGAAGTGCGCGAAGCCTGGCAAAATGATGTTGATCTGCTGGAAGAAGTGAGAGAACTGGCCTTGTCCAGATCCGCCATATATCAGCAAAATCTCCAATGCTACCATAGCCAGAAAGTAAATCCCCGAGTTTTATGGGAAGGTGATTTAGTACTCTGGTTGGTACAGCGCACTGCTGACATGCATAAATTATCCCTTCATGGGAAGGACCTTTCATTGTAAGCAAAGCTTTGCACAATGATTCCTACTATCTTATCGGTGCACAGTCATAGGAGAAGAACAAGGCAGATAGGTCCGGAGAGGAATCTAAGCGACATGGAATGTAGCACTACTTCATCCCTTTTACACCTAGCAAAGAGGTGAATGTATCTGAGCCATTCATAAGTCGGTATGCATGTCGGCAACAAGTTTATCAATGAACCTTAGCACCCCAAGCAGAAACTCAGGGACTGCCATAATAAATGTTCTTCTTGCTTTCGTATTTTTAAATGTCGGCTGGGTTAAGTCGCTTATATCTTAGCCGAGCTAGTAACGTGTGAGCACCAAAAGCCCAACTCTTCAACTTTGCTGTTGTCCAACACGAATTGGCTTCATGGAAAGCAAGAGAACAAGTTTGGAATTGCAAAGCACATGAAAAAAGACTAAGGAAAAGAACCTAAGTGAGCCGACATAGTTATTCGGACTAACCCTATGTTTACTTTATTTTTCTAACGCTAGATTATTTTGAGCTAATCTCAAAGTTTCAAGTATTGTTAAGTCAATTTTTTGAACCTCAGACTCCTAAGTCAAAAAACCGAATCAAGGTAGACGCGAGCCGAGTCAACAATTGGGAGAACAAGAAAAGGAAACTCGGGGACTTCGCCCATGATAATCCGACATTAAAAACTTAGTGGCAAACATCACAAACTATAGAAAAACGAAACCAAAGTACTTAAATACATCTCCACCCGGCATTCTGGGGATCTGACAAATACGGTTAAGTGTTTTCAAGGAGCAGGGCAGAAACCGAATCATCGGCCGAAGGAGGAGGTACTTCGGAGTTCGTGGGCGGGGCCCTAGACTCGGCCTCATCTTCAGGGCCATCCTCTGGGTCTTCAGGTTCGTCGCCAAGTTTGGAGGCCTCGCCCTCGTTTCCCTCATAAGTAACTTCATCATCAAATACGTCAAGGTAGCTCGGCCCCTTGTTCCAAGCATGGCAGAAGGAGTACTAGATAAGCTTGTTAGCGTAGGCTTTGCAACGAGCAACGCACTCCGGATCTTCGGACCACTTAGATCCGGTGCGCATGCGGGTGATAAGCCCCAAGTCTATTCCTTCATACCATGACAGGACGAACTACAGCGTGATATCAGCCCCGTCTCATGCAAGAGATTCTCGCCACAAGTGCACCTGAGTATCGCACTCCATCAATTTTGCTATGAGATCCGCATTTCCTTTGGGAGTGGGCTCAGTGGGCCAGAGGGAGTAGAGCATCCGCATTGCTGCCGGCATAATATCTGTGCTGTAGTTCTTCACTAGCTCCATGCGAGTGGCGATGCTCGCCAGCAGATCCTCTGTATTGTAAGGGATTGGCTTGGCAGCAGGACCTGTGGGAATACCATGTTGGTCACGAGATCGAGCTACAGCAGCAGCAGCGAGAGTGTCACCTTCTAGAAACTTGCCTGAGAACAAAACAAAGGAAACAATGAACAAAACCACTAAGTCCGGAAAAATGAAAATGGGGCAAGGGAAAGGAACTCATGTGCAATCTGGAAGAGGAGACGCTGGAGCTCGGATGGACATTGGTGCTATGGGCCTGGTGTTTCTCGTATTCTGAGATCACCGACGTAAGTTTGACGTTGGTTTCCTGCAATAAATTCTGATCCTTGGAAATTTGTGTGGTTAGACGCTCTTTTTCCTCGGCAAACTCCTGGTCAGCCTTCTCCAGTTCGGATTTATGGAAGCCCTTAAGCCTCTGGATTTCGACATTCAGCCGAGTAATTTCCGAATCCTGGAGGCACAGCTGAGCTATCTCATCGTCCTTCTTCTCCAATTCATCTTGATGCTTTCCTGCTTGTTCGAGAAAATGTGTCATCATATCAGGAATAGGTATGCTGTCTTCAAGAGCAACTGCAACAGTGGGTTAATCCGGCAGAGCCAAAGTATAAATGTCTACCGAGTCAAGAAAAGAGCACACAATGATCATGTGAACAAGAAAAACACCTTGGATTTCGGCCAGATTTTTGCGCATGATGATATTCTCAGCCTCAACCTCGGCTGCATAGTTTGAATAACAAGTTAATACGGATCACGGATAACTCGAAGGAACGAAAGTGGAAAAAGGAAAAGTCTTGAGTAAAGAAAATTACCCTTTTTCCGGTGCTCCTCCAAGAGCTTGCCATAACATGCACGAACATCTTTGTAGGAGTCCAGCAGCTGCTAGAACTCAGCTGTTCGGCAGTTAGTGGTGATCTGAAAAAATCAAGACAATGTTGGTTCACAGGCAAAGTGAAAATATTCGAAGTCTACAAAATCCGGGCAAAGTGGAACTTAACCCGGCTCCAGGTGTGTGGATATTCGAAGTCTACAAGATATGGGCCAAGTGGAACTTAACCCGGCTCTAGGTGTGTGGATATTTGAATTCTACAAAATCCAGGCCAAGTGGAACTTAACTCGGCTCTAGGTGTGTGGATATTCAAAGTCTACAAAATCCGAGCCAAGTGGAACTTAACTCGGCTCTAGGCGTGTGGATATTCGAAGTCTACAAGATCCGGACCAAGTAGAACTTAACCCGGCTCTAGGTGTGTGGATATTCGAAGTCTAAAAAATCCGGGCCAAGTGGAACTTAATCCGGCTCTAGGTGTGTGGATATTCAGAGTCTACAAAATCCGGGCAAGGTGGAACTTAATCCTGCTCTAGTTGTGTGGATATTAGAAGTCTACAAGATTCGGGCCAAGTGGAACTTAACCCGGCTCTAGGTGTGTGGATATTTGAAGCCTGTAAGATCCAGGCCAAGTGGAACTTAACCCGGTTCTAGGTGTGTGGATATTCGAAGCCTACAAGATCCGGGCCAAGTGGAACTTAACCCGGCTCTAACTTTATCACTATTTGAAATTGCTAAGGACGTAAATTGAATTCTCTAGGAGCATCCGACCGAGTGACAAGTTACTCCCTCGGAGGCTCGGGGACTAGGGGATATATCTATAAGTGTTCATGCATATAAAGTACCACAACAGAAGAAAAGGGGTCACTCCATCATCCGACCAGCTAAAGAGATGACCTTGGTGGCGGAGTTCATCTGTGAGCTGAACTCCGCTGGGCCGAACTTCTCTGGCAGATCATCCTTTGGATCAATAAATTCAGCGTTGTTCGAGTTGTTCACGTACTCCAAAAGTAGTGGACTGTAACTTTCGCCGCTGGGAGAATGACTTGCCACCAAGCCTTTTATGTGGGCCTCTTGCCTCGCAGACTGAGCTGCAGCAGGACTGGTATGCAGGACCAGCTGTCTACTACCCTCTGATCCGGAAGCGGGAGACCCGAAAGTGATGCCCTTGGTTGGCCTGGTAGCTTTCTTGAGCTTTCCGGATGATCCAGAATGCTGGAGAAGATCCGAAGCTGCTGGTCTGGACGGTGCCTGAGAAGCTGGCTGAAATATGTCTGCAATGGACACCGTAGATCCGGAGGCAGCCGATGGAGCTTTCCTCTTTGGAGGCTTGGTGTCGAGGTTGGCGCTGCTCCTGATGCTGTTAGTGCTGCTAGTGGTGCTATTGGTGCTACTAGTGCTGCTACTGGTGCTGGTGCTATTGGTGCTGCTGGTGTTGGTGCTGCTGGTACGGGTGTTGCTGGTGCTGCTACTGGTGCTGGTGCTATTGGTGCTGCTGGTGTTGGTGTTGTTGGTGCTGCTGGTACTGGTGCTACTAGTTCGGAGGAAACTGGAGCTAAAGAAAAACTTGATTGGGGCGGTGCCGATGTGACTGGCACCTGAGAACTTTGCACTGGCACCGGAGAGGAGGAGCTAGGATGATCTGGCATAGCCGTATCCTGGGCTGCCCCACTATCCTGCGCGCTGACATTGCCCTCCTCTTGATGAGAAGGGCTTCGATCAGGCGCAACCGTGGAGTCCTCTGGAACAGGACTGAGCGGGCGAGCGTCATCGTCGTGGGGGGAGAAGGACTGCTCCAGATTGGAGGGGCAATGCCAGAGCCGCTCTGGGGAATGACCCTATGAGCTCTGGAAAATAACAGAGTACCAAGTCAAGAAGAGAAAGAAAAACAGATAAGAAGCAAAGGTAAAGGCAGAAAGGGAAACACCTGGGAGAAAACGCAGAAAGACTTACTCATCCGAGGTTGGAGGTGCCCGAGGCTTGGGTGCCCTCCGAACCATGCTCTTGGCCACTGGCTTGGCCGAGGATTTCACCCCGGACTTCTTCAGCCTCTTCTTGGGCGGTGGTTCCTCCGAAGCTGCGGCCGAGGTAGCCGCATGCTTTTGGGAGGGAGCAGGGACCATACCCCTTGTGGCAAGGGGGGAAGCTCGTGGACCTGACCGGGCGGGTTAGCTGAAGATTCGAACATAACCGGGAAAGCGTAAGAGATGGGCACCGGGTCAAGTACCTCAAGAAGCTCAACATCCGAGTCATCGTCATCCGACCAATCCCTTAAAGAATATGCCTTGCCAGAGGTGCGTTTGACGGTGTCCAGAGTGGGCAGAAAAGTCTCCGGATCAGGGTCCACCTCGTCTGCCTTGGAGTGGTCCGGCACCCACTTGATCGCTAGCTCCTGGCCATCTTCCAGTGGCTGCTGGAGAAAACACTGAGAATAAAGTAGTAGTGGTTAAGTTAAGAAAGTTGTCCGACATACCAGGAATGCCCGGAAAAACCGTAAGAGAGAAATTTACCTTTGGGGGAGGGTTGTCCCGGGTATAGGGAGCAAGCCCCCATTCCCAAGCCTCAGAGAATTCCTTCTCCATGTTGAAAATGGCCTTAACCAGGCGGTATACCGCCGAGTTATCGAGCTCGAAGGAGGAAGTCCGGTGGGGATCGAGGGGGCCGCTCAAGTAGCAGATCTTGTGTGCGCGTTTCTGTAGAGGGGAGACCTGGTTACGAACGAAGGTTATCATGACATCCTCACCCCATAGCTTCTCCTTGAGAAGCTCCTTGATCCGGCGGTCAACCTGGTTCGCCAGAGCGGTGGGTCACTTCGAAATGTTCTCCCACAAAGAGGTGTCCGGGACTCCAAGCTTGTAGGGGAGGAGCCGGATCAAGTCTTTGTCTGTGGTGTTCGAGACATAGAAGAAAATCCGGGCCTAGCCCTTGCAAGACTCGAGCCCGGCAACCCGGGGGAATGTAGAGCCCTTACAGGGAGAGATGGGGGCTACCCCACACTGGGTTAGATGCTTCTCCTCCGGGGTGAGATGCTTGTCCAGAACGATGTTCTTCCGCTGACCAAAGAACTTGATCCACATCTCCTTGGATGGCCAGAGGCCGACATACCCCTCAATGCCGGAGACAAAAGAAGATTTTGGAGGTGATGGTGTTCGTAGGGAGATGGTGTGGTTGCAATTGGTAGGTGGAGAGGAAATCGAAAAAGAAATCGGAAATAGGAAGGCCAAAGCCGTGCTGAAAGTGAGAAAGGAAAACCACGTACTCCCCTGGATTGGGAGAGGGAGAAACCTAATCGGCAGCGAGGCTGCAGGCGACGCCTGTAGGGATGCGGCCCGTGGCGCAAAGCCAATCCAAATCATCCTTGCAGACGAACGCACTGTCCCACCTACCGCGCTCGCGGGCTTCATCTTCCTCCTCTTGCTGCACCATCACGGCAACCTCCTCCTCAGTCATGGCGAGGTAGAGGTCTTCGAGGACGAAGTCGGAGTAGAAGTAGCTGGAGGCGGGGAACCTAGAAGCACAGGGCCCCGTGGTGGAGATCTTGAACAGAGGCGGCGACGCGGTCACTGGGAGTGTATGGACGTGGTTGTGGCGGCGTGGTTGTGGCGGCGTGGCACTGGAGAAGAAGGAGTGGTGGTAGCGGCGTCATAGCGAAGAAGGAAGGAGGCAGGGGAGCGCGCCATGTGTGGGGAACCTCCCCAAGATTGCCCCTAGCCCGCTATTTAACCGCGCGTGCGGGCGCGTAGTGGGATCCTTTGTGGTGGCTCTGCCACACGCTGCGGCTGTGTACGCTACCGAACTAACCAATCAAAAGCCGGCCACAGCAAGGGCCACAGGGAGCAGAAGGTCCCATGACGCGACGTGTTGTTACGGTTAACGAGGCGCTGTAGTGAAGGGACGTGCACAATAGTTATTCCTGACATTGCAACATTAACTGGCGCAGTAAATGGGCGTGGCCCTTAAAACGAGGCAAGATGATGATTACCCTCCATGTAGGACGTGGGGAAGCGTACGAGAGAAGGAAAGGTAACCTGGATACGCGAGCAAAAGACCCGGCCGGCGAACTCGAAATGAGCCAAGGGAACGTAAGAGAAAAGAGTCCGGATTACAGAGTAACTCGGCCAAAGAGGCAAAGATCCGGATATGGGAACCTGCTGTGGCCTTAACAACTAAAGTTGCTAAGAATGCACCAGCTTCGGGGACTAATGTTGGGGGGATACCCCCGGGTAGGGTAACGCCGGGGTACAAAGGCCGAGTTAGCCGAGGTACGGCACGATCAAAGCAAGTGTTGGCCGGGGCACCTCAAGGCAGGCCGACCTACGGAGTAACTCGGCCCGTGGAGTATCTCTCTAGCCTTAGCCCGGTCGCCATAAAACATATGTCGGTCATGTTAATCTATCAATTACGCAGGTACCCTCGTAGACGGGTTAGCCACGTGCTAGCCAGACTACCATATGGCTTCCAAGAGAAGGAAGGAATCTCCCGCTGGTCAAAAGGTGGCTTTGTTAGCTATATCATGAGCGAAGCAAAGCAGAGGGAAGGACCAGCGGGACACGGGCGACCAAGATGACGCGGGCAATGTCGGCTGACGTAGCCCGTGTCTGGTGATGCTTAAAGGCAACGATTACGCTATGGGTTACGTCCAAAGTCCGGACAAGCCGTTAAAGGGAATAAAGAAGTATCTAGCTTTAATAAAGGGGCATATTCGGGGAATATGCTGCCACGTGTGCCCTAACTTTATAACCCGAGCTCCCCTATATAAGGAGCACCGGGGCCTCCATAGAGGGGGATCGATCATTTTCTCTATCTAAGGTAGAACTCTAGAGCTAGGTTATGGGGAGTAAGAGACATTGTCTCCTTCTCACGAAAAACTCAAGGAGCACTTGTATCCACCATTGATAGAGAAAAATAACAACATCCGTGCGTGGAATCACCATGTTTTCCCTCCCAAGATTCCCCTAGCACTCATTGGCCCCATCTTTATCCTATCCATGGCATCTGCCGTGCGACCACCACGACACGGTGGCGAGGTGGCTAATGGAGCGGATATGGTCCTCCAAGACCAGATCGTGGCGTGGTGGTGATCCTTCGGCGATCACCGTTCCCGCCGGGTCGACTGCATCGGTGAAACGATGAACAGGTTGATGGTTCCGATTGTCATCACCGTGTTGTGTAAGATCGGGCGCGACGCCGAGATGTAGCTGCTGGGTAGGATATGGAGGATCCCACCGCTGGAATCATGCGGCCGGTGGCGATCGGCTGATCGATTGGTGAACAGGGTCTCGCCGTAGAACTCAGGGCAGATCGGCCATGTCCCACGGTGGGCGCCACTGTCGTGGGAATGACCACGGCAGTCGCTACCAGGGGTAGCTGTTGATAAGATTGGGGGCGAGAGCTGGCGGCCATCTGCAGAGCGAGATGGGGGCAGATACACATGAGTTTACCCAGGTTCGCCCCCGGAGGGTAAAGACCTACTCCTTCTAGATTGTATTGGTGGAGAGCGAGTTACAGTTGTGGTGAGCTCAACGTCTAAGCAGTGAGTCGCTTGAAAGGGTGTATGATGGAACATGAGTACAAATGGGAACCTGTAACGCCCAGTTTTAGTTAATCCTAATTAGGGCTTCGTTTGTGCATACATGAGCATCATGTTTTAAAATTGCATCCAAAGAATAAAGTAAAACCCTAAAACCCTAGTTTCCTCTCTCTCAAATCATTCAGAAGGGTTTTGAATTTTAAAAAGTACAAAAGTTGTGGAGCCCAAATTGAATACAAGGGCCCTACAATATTTCCACACTTTTACAAAGCCTCTTGTATTTTTGAAATTGTATAAAATAGAAAGAAACTTGAAACACAAATAGAAAAACAGAAATTTAAAAAGAAAAAGTTTTTTGTTAAAAAAATAGAGCAGCAGCCGCAGCAGGCCAGCCCATTCCCCCTCTCCCTTCTTTGTCGGCCAAAGACAGCAGCCCAACTTGGCTTGACAGCCTAGCCAGTACCCTTCACGTCTTTAGCTTTTCTTCTTCCTCGTGTCCGGTGGAGAAGCTGCTGCCTGGCAGCATCAGTGCCGCTCGATCGTTGCTGCACTAAGATCCCCGCCCCGCTGCCCTGGAGAAGAGGATAAGACTTGTGTCGATGCCTCTGTCCGTCCTTATCCTCATCTGCTCTCTCTCCCGACCTCCCTGTCCCGTTTTTCTTTCTTAGGCCAAAACCCTAGCAGCTAGACGCCGTCCGTCGCCATCGCTCCCGGCCGTCCCGGGCTCCATGGAGCATTCCACTGTGACCGCCTCGACCTCCTCTATATTTCACCCTGAAGAGCGCAAGTCGGCAAGGCCCCAGTCTCTGGAATCGAGCCCGTCTTCTCCGACCCTGACGAAGCTCGCCGTCGTGGATTCGCTCGTTTCTGGCCTCCCCGCTCCTTGTCGTCACTTCCATCCGAACCACGGTGAGCTGGTGGTCCCCTAGGACCTCATCCATGTCCCTCTATCGCCCTGTAGCGTCGTGCCGCCGTGTGACCTCCAAGCTCCATTGTCGCCACTCGCCGTAGACTCGTCCCCGGTGACCAATAGCTAGCGGCGCCGCCCTAGTTAGGTTCGCCTCGGCTTCCTCTTCCGTTCGCGACCATATGTGCATGCTGGCTTGCCCTGTGTTGCCGCCGGCGACCACCGTCCACCGGTCAACAACCAGATGACGTGGCGTCCACCAGGCTCTGCTACCGTGGCTGATGACGTGGCCTGTGGCCCACCGGTCAGCCACAGAGGCTAGCCAAGCCCATAGTGAGAAAGTTTAAAAGCCCCCATTGACATCATAATGACGCAGTAAACCTTTTAAATTGTTTTAATAATTTCAGGAATTAATATAAACTTATAAATTCAATATCTAATTATTTATAAGTCAGAAAAATATGAATTATATATCAAAATGTTCAAAAAAATGAGATCTATCTCATAGCATCAAAAGCATACATTTATTCAACAACTTTAATTACACGTTTAATTAGAAGAGCATTTGAACCCCTGTAGGTGATTCCGGGGTCTCCCCTATTCTAGGGTTTGTACCCCTCGGATGCCTTTTAAATTGCCAAGCATGCTATAGGGTTTCATTTCAATGCTATTTAACTTGTCATATCATCATCCTTTCTTGAGCATTGCATCTATGCCATGTGTTGATTGTTGTTCTCCCCTTTTTTCTGGTGTTTGGTTCTTCCCGGTAGAATACGATATTGAGATCGATATTGAAGACCGAGATCAACACCATAGAAGATCGATGAACAATACTTGACCACCTATAATCAAGTCAAGTACAAGGCTTCCGAAGATCTATATCTGGGTATAAACAAACAAGGCAAGCATAGACCCACCATTATACAATCCTATGGTGTCAAAAGCATTTCAATTCTTGCAATGATGCATATGATTCTACTGTGGTCTTTTATCGATAGAGAGAGTATCCTATCTGTCGCATTAATCCCTTTGAGCTTATATTACCTCAGCCACTACTCCTAGCATAACTAGGTTTTCCTTGTGTGCATTGCTAGAGCTATCATCTATGTCTTTCTTAGCCATGCATAGATGTCAGTACTGGTTCATTCAGAAGATGTACCAAATACAGAGAATCTAGTATGACAGGAGAACAAGCTATACTGATGAGGTAAGATCAGTGGTAAAGGTTAAACATGCTAAGGCTTGTATGGGAGGCCACAGTGGGATGTGGTTTTTGTAGTCCCATTCTCGCCACCATTAGGATCCGAATTCTTTCCTTCGGAACCAAGACGAGCGTACAGCCACACGGGGTTTATGGGGACCCCTCCGCTAACTAACTTGCCTAGTAGATTCCATGAGTTGAATAGTTCGGTGTTCCATTCGACATATGCATAGAAAATGTTTTGAAAGATTTGGCAGGTCAAGGTGCATCATAACAGGTAGGTAAGCATGGCCGGGGTTGCTTGGGGTAGATGGCGCCCCTGGTAAACCAACCTCGACACACATCTCTAGGGACCGGCTTCGGGATTTGACCCGTTATGGCGGAACAATCCTTAGAGCGTGACTCATGGTCTCGGCGAAAGCAAGGTAAAGGTCATGGCCAACCACCCTCTACCGGCCTTCCAAGGAAGAGGGCTAATCTAGTGGCATTAAGAGTCAGTTGGCACATGTGGGTAAAGTTGTACACCCCTGCAGGATTAAATCTTTTCGAAAAGCCGTGTCCACAGTTATGGACGACTTGGGAATGAACATGAGATCATAGAGAACTATAACCTAATCGTAAAACTTGGCAACTAATGTTTGTTAAGGATGCTTCCTCATGGGTACGAGGGGGTCATCCTAATTGTGAGATGAGGATTACTATGATGGATATCAATATGATGATCAATTCTTCGGAGATGTCTCTCGCTTATCCCCTTTTAAAAGATTCTGATTAGACGAGCTTCTTCTCCCTCTCATTTTATAAACAAAGATGGCTTCATGAAAAATAACCCCACCAGCCATAAGTCTTGCAGAGTACACCTTGTACTCACCCTTGCTTTGTTGCTACTTTTGTAGCAGAATAAGTGTTTCCCTTGAAGACAAGTTTGGTACGATATCGACACCGACGAGTAGCTTGGGGTTCCCAGCCGGTAGCCTGGAATCTATGGGCTAGGACGTCATCGTTATGCTTCAGGCCTCTTAGGCCATTTGTTAAGTTTGCTATACTTTATGGAATAATTTTCCTTCCGTTGTTTGATGTTTGTGGTCAGTGACCTCTGCTTGTAATATTTTGGTTCCTCGCTCAGCTATGAGCTTGTTGTAATAATTTTGGTGTCGCAGGGTTACTGTTGTGTTACCGATTTCTCACTGAATATCCTCGAGCTCTAGGTTAATCTTATTCTAGGCTAAGGTCTGGGATTTGTTTAACCAGTATCTCGGGGGTCTTACAGTCTTTGGTATCAGAGCAGTACCGACCGTAGGAAAACCTTGTTATTGGTCGATGTTGAGTCTAGTGCTTATGAAAACTATTTCAAAGATGAAAAGTATTTGCGAAAACTCTAGTATGCTTCTTTTGCTCCTTATCTGGTATCGCTCTAACTCTGGGTCATCTTATCTTGTGTTGACTTTAAAAAGTTTTGATATCTCTTCTAGTCTTTCAAAGCTTAGGTGCCTTCCAGGCATGTCGTTTCTCAGCCAGTTGACCTAGTGTAGAGTTCTCTAGAGTTGTGTGTGTTGTGAATTCCTTGTTTCCCTTGCTCTGCTTCAGCTGAGAGATTCCTTTCCATCATGATCTCTCTATCTTATGGGCCCACAAAATCATGTTGATGGTTCCACAATGTCCTGTTCTAGGCTTCGAGGTTTCCTTTTGCCTCGTGTGGCTCCTTTTTGTTTGTTTGGGTACTTTAGAAGTTCTTTCTTCCCTTGGAAGTTACCTCGTGATTACTACCTTGCAGTGTACTATGTGTGACTCAAGTAGTAGTTACTTCTTTCTCGGGTTTTAACCCTTGGACTTGAACCGAAGATCCCGGATTGTACTAGATTCTAGTGTTGTGAATCTTGTACATGAAGCTGATCTTTAACCCAAGATCCATTCCATTGACCCCTGTTGCTAATGTTCACACATTACTTTAGTATGAATGGTACTACAATTCTAGCCTTCGAGCTTGTGGGTTTTGTCGCGATTGAATCTCGACAATTAAGGATTTCCCCTACCACTAGCTATGGCACATGTTCTTTAATGGAACCAAATATATCACGACAAGAGTACTCCTCGTGACTCTCTCATCTATACTCATGACTCTGCCACACCTTACCTCTTCTATGCATTGGTTTTCGGAAGAATGTTAATCTATGCATTCACATCTCGGGATTCTATCCTGAGCATGTTCATTTTCCCCTTGTTGTTTCCGACCTCTATCTGTTAGTTGGTAGCCAAGTAGTAAATGTGCATTGGTATTTTCCGATGCAAGATACTCTTGTGGTCTATCATGACAAACCATTTCGGGATGTCAAGAGAAACAAACTCCAGTACCTTGTCATATCTAGGACCAGGTCAAAGTGTTTTAAATTCACAGATCAAGAGGCATGATTACCTTCTATCTATTCTACCTTAAAGTATCACACCCTTTTCTACTAAGAGGTCATGCTAAGTTTCATGATCCCTTAGTGAAGTGATGCTTCTACACATCTTTACCCACCCTTCCTTCTAGCTTGCGTGCTCGAGAATGATGCATGTGCGTAATAATGTGGCCATCTAAGATTCTTAGCAATTGTTATTGCTTTGAACTCCAAGGACATTTGTGTCATCTTTAGCATGATTGGTTAATCCTATCACTAAGCTAAGGATGGTTGTGCTACCAAGTCCGCTACTCTGGTACACTCTCTTCGGTCAAAGAGTTAGGCTTGTGCCAAAGCTCTGAGACTGTGTCTCCTTGGCTTACCAAGAAAGTTTCCTCTCAAACTAAGTGACATATCGGTGGTTCGTGATATTATAGATGTCTCCCTAGAAGTATCGCCATGTTGCCACATGACCGTGTAGTCAAGTTCCTGAGTAAGAAAGTTCTCTGACTTGTCCTTGTCTCCAAGGATCCATACTAGATATCCTTGAACTAGTTGGTTGAGCTTAAACAACAACTTGGAGAGTTGTAAGACAAAAGTTTTTTCTAACATAGTTCATCTTAAAGGGATGTGTAGTTTTGTTCATGTTGAAGAAACATAGTACCTCCTTCGTGGATATGTTATCTCCCCTACCTTTGATTTGATTTGGGTTATCATCAAATCAAACTCAGTTCCAAGGACTATCTTGATGATGTTTCCACTCGTGATGTTTCACTTGAGTACATCTTCATATCCTTTTGTCTGACCAATACTTTGCCTTGTTTATACAACATATGAGTCCATCTTCCTGGAGTATCTTGATAAGTTTGTTGTTGAGCCCATCGATAACATCCTTATCTTCTCCATGCTAGAATAGATTCATAGGGAACATTTGGCTTTAATGTTGGAAAACTTTTTAAGAACCTTCTTCGTGATATCTCGAAGTAAGTGTTCTGGATGTTGGAAGTGACCTTCTCCGATTCACGCGCAAATGTAGAAAGATGTCGTCGTGGATTCGAGTATAGTTACCTTGTTCCTCAAGGACACAGTTGTGTTTCGTTGCAAGTACTTGATGTATGTGCAGTTGTCTTTTGACAAGTTGTTAATGCATGGGTTTCGCAACCTAGCTCTTTCATTTGGCTTATCACTGTAGTCCATGTCTTGAGAATCTAGTAATTTTACCTTTACGGTAAATGTTGCAAACTATCTATTCAGACATGCTGAGTCTGAAGTATCATTCCACTTAACCGAATCTAAATCTCAAGCAGATATAATGGTTAGTGCTCTTCAAGGATTTGACATAGGTCTCTTTGTAAACCCGACAAGATTGATGTAATGGTTGACACAACTAGTCAGAAAGACCTATTGCCATGTTCTCTTGATTCAGCAAATAACAACCACTCTTCATGAGGCATCTTCTATGAGTTAATTATAGGAGTTGTTCTTATGGTCCCCTTTGTGTTCGAAGTCCGACCTTTACTTGATGTTTGCTTTCTCGAACATCAAGGAGAATATTTAAAGTAGTGTTTGTAAATGTCTTTAGGTCGATCCTCCAGACCCTTTTATGTTGGCAAGCCTCCCCTTGTGCCAACTAACTAAAGTCTGAGAATGAAATTTCTTTTTCCTCGTGTCATCAGGAATCTTCTTACCTATTCATCTGGTGGCGCAAAGTGATATCACGATCTTCGGCAAACATTTTGATAGACCTGGATGAATAAAGAGTTTCCTTCGTGTTTCGATCATGTTCAGGAGTGATGATGACTTCTGTAATCAGAAATTCCTCTTGCTACATGCTCCTTCTGACTCCTACGAGTCCTCTTCACAAAACACCTTTCTGTCTTGGCCTTCTGCTAAACGAAAGAGTGATCCTTCTTTATCAAAAGTAATTCAACAGCTTGGTTATCTATATCTCTATATCCCTGGAAGCTCTACTTAAGCCACCCAGTAGAGTTTCGTATCTCGAAGTCTATGGTCATGTTCTTTCTGTTGTAATCTCTCCTTTTCAGAAGCTTAAGATCTTCTGAAACTCCAAGGTCTCAATCCTTATGAAGACCAGCTATCTATCAACTCGAAACCTATATCCTTTTGTTTCCTCTGTTACCTTGATGTGTTTCATGTTCGTCACCTCAGAGTTGTTCTAAACACTCCATCATGAGTTGACCATGAGATACTTTGTGTGTTGTTTAGTGTGTTTCCCTCTTATCCTTAGAAGTGACCCTGTTTCTCTTCCTTCTTCCTACCTTTGGAATCTCGGGTCGAGATTGTCATAAGGGGGATAGAACTGTAACGCCCCAATTTTAGTTAATCCTAATTAGGGATTCGTTTGTGCATACATGAGCATCATCTTTTAAAATTGCATGCAAAGAACAAAGTAAAACCCTAAAACCCTAGTTTCCTCTCTCTCAAATCTATTCAAAAGGGTTTTGAATTTTAAAAAGTACAAAAGTTGTGGAGCCCAAATTGAATACAAGGGCCCTACAATATTTCCATACTTTTACAAAGCCTCTTGTATTTTTTAAATTGTACAAAACAGAAAGAAACTTGAAACATAAATAGAAAAACAGAAATTTAAAAAGAAAAATGTTTTTGTTAAAAAAAATAGAGCAGCAGGCCGGCCCATTCTCCCTCTCCCTTCTCTGTCGCTCAGCGCAGCACCCGCAGCCCAGCTTGGCCCAGCAGCAGCCTAGCAGCCCGGTACCCCTTCGTGTCTTTAGCTTTTCTTCTTCCTCGCGTCCAATGGAGAAGCTGCTGCCTGGCAGCGTCAGCGCCGCTCGATCGTTGCTAAGATCCCCGCCCCGCCGCCCTGGAGAAGAGGATAAGACCTGTGTCGATGCCTCTGGACGTCCTTATCCTCATCTGCTCTCTCTCTCTCTCGACCTCCCTGTCCCGTTTTTCTTTTTTGGGCCAAAACCCTAGCCACCAGACGCCGTCCTTCGCCGTCGCTCCCAGCCGCCCCGGTCTCCGTGGAGCATTCCGCTATGACTGCCTCGACCTCCTCTATATTTCTCCCTGAAGAGCGCAAGTCGGCAAGGCCCCAGTCGCCAGAATCGAGCCCGTCTTCTCCGACCCCGACGACGCTCGCCATCATCGATTCGCTCGTCTCCAGCCTCCCTGCTCCTCGCCATCACTTCCATTCGAACCACAGTGAGCTGGTGGTCCCCTAGGACCTCATCCCTGTCCCTCTCTCGCCCAGTAGCGCCGTGCCGCTGTGTGACCTGCAATCTCCGCCGCCGCCGCTCGCCGTAGACTCGTCCCCCGTAACCAATAGCTAGCGGCGCCACCCTAGTTAGGTTCGCCTCGGCTGCCTCTTTCGTTCGCGACCATCCGTGCGTGTTGGCTCGCCCTGTGTTGCCGCTGGCGATCACCGCCCGCCGGTCAACAACCAGATGACGTGGCGTCCACCAGGCTGTGCCACCGTGGCTGATGACGTGGCCCGTGGCCTACCGGTCAGCCATAGAGGCTAGCCCAACCCACAGTGAGAAAGTTTAAAAGGCCCCGCTCACGTCATAATGACGCAGTAAACCTTTTAAATTGTTTTAATAATTTCAAAATTGATATAATCTTATAAATTCAATATCTAATTATTTGTAAGTCAGAAAAATATGAATTATATATCAAAATATTCAGAAAAATGAGATCTATCTCATAGCATCAAAAGCATGCATTGTTCAACAACTGTAATTACAAGTTTAATTAGAAGAACATTTGAACCCCCGTAGGTGATTCCGGGGTCTCCCCTATTCTAGAGTTTGTACCCCTCGGATCCCTTTTAAATTGCCAATCATGCTATATGGTTTCATTTAAATGCTATTTCACTTGTCATATCGTCATCCTTTATTTAGCATTGCATATATGCCATGTGTTGATTATTGTTCTCCCCTTTCTTTCTATTGTTTGGTTGTTCTCGGTAGAATACAATATCGAGATCGAGATTGAAGACCGAGATCAACACCATAGAAGATCGATGAACAATACTTGACCAACTGTAATCAAGTCAAGTATAAGGTTTCCGAAGATCTATATCCGGGTATCAACAAACAAGGAAAGCATAACCCCACCATTAAACAATCCTATGGTTTCAAAAGCATTTCAATTATTGCCAAGATGCATACGATTCTACTGTGGTCTTTTATCGATAGATATAGTATCCTATCTGTCGCATTAATCCCTTTGAGCTTATATTACCTGATCCACTGCTCCTAGCATAACTAGGTTTGCTTGTGTGCATTGCTAGAGCTTTCATCTGTGTCTTTCTTAGCCATGCATAGATGTCAATACAGGTTCATTCAGAAGAGAACGAGCTATACTGATGATAGGAGAACGAGCTATACTGATGAGGTAAGATCAGTGGTAAAGGTTAAACATGATAAGGCTTGTATGGAAGGCCATAGTGGGATGTGATTTTTGTAGTCCCGTGCTCGCCACCATTAGGACCCGAGTTCTTGCCCTCGGAACCAAGACGAGCATACAGCCACATGGGGTTTATGGGGACCCCTCCGCTGACTAGCTTTCCTAGTTGATTCCATGAGTCACATAGTTTGGTGTTCCATTCGACATATGCATAGAAAACGTTTTGAAAGATTTGGCAGGTGAAGGTGCATCATAACAGGTAGGTAAGCATGGCCGGGGTTTCTTGGGGTAGATGGCGCCCCTGGTAAACCAACCTCGACACACATCTCTAGGGACCGGCTTCCGGATTTGACCCGTTACGGTGGAACCATCCTTAGGGCGTGACTCATGGTCTCAGTGAAAGCAAGGTAAAGGTCGTGACCAACCACCCTCTACCGTCCTTCCAAGGAAGAGGGCTAATGGACTGGCATTAAGAGTCGGTTGGTACGTGTGGGTAAAGTTGTACACCCTTGCGGGGTTAAATCTTTTAGAAAAGCCGTGTCCATGGTTATGTACGACTTGGGAATGAACGTGATATCATAGAGAACTATAACCTAATCGTAAGACTTGGCAACTAATGTTTGTTAAGGATGCTTCCTCATGGGTACGAGGGGGTGATCCTAATTGTGAGATGAGGATTACTTTGGTGGATATCAATATGATGATCAATTCTTCAGAGATGTCTCTCCCTTATCCCCTTTTAAAATATTCTGATTAGACGAGCTTCTTCTCCCTCTCATTTTATAAACAAAGATGGCTTCATGCAAAATAACCCCACTAGCCATAAGTCATGCGGAGTACACCCTATACTCACCCTTGCTTTGTTGATACTTTTGTAGAACAATAAGTGTTTCCCTTGAAGACAAGTTTGGTACGACATCGACACTGACGAATAGATCGGGGTTCCTGGCCGGCAGCCTGGAATCTATGGGTTGGGACGTCATCGTTATGATTCAGGCCTCTTAGGCCATTTGTTAAGTTTGCTATACTTTATGGCATAACTTGCCTTCTGTTGTTTGATGTTTGGGGGCAGTGACCTATGCTTGTAATATTTTTGTTCTTTGCTCAGCTATGAGCTTGCTGTAATAATTTTGGTGTCACAGGGTTACTGTTGTGTTACCGATTTCTCACTGAATATCCTCGAGCTCTAGGTTAAGCTTATGTTAGGATAAGGTTTGGGATTTGTTTAACCATGATCCTGGGGGTGTTACAGATGTTGGAGATATGCCCAAGAGGCAATAATAAAGTGGTTATTATTATATTTTTATGTTTATATAAATGTTTACATCCCATGCTATAATTGTATTAACCGGAAACATTAATACTTGTGTGTTTTGTAAACATAAAAGAGTCCCTAGTAAGCCTCTTGTTAAACTAGCTTGTTGATTAAAGGATGATCATGGTTTCCTGATCATGGACATTGGATGTCATTAATAACAAGGTTATATCATTAGGAGAATGATGTGATGGACACACACCCATAGTAAGCGTAGCATAAGATCAAGTCATTAAGTTCGTATTGCTATAAGCTTTCAAATGCATAGTAACCCAATCCTTCGACCATGACGTTATGTTAATCACCATCACCGAATGGGTACTTTGATGACATCAAACACCGCTTCATAACTGGGTGGTTAGAAAGGTGTCAGTGGGTATTCTGAAAGTATGTGTTGAAGCGCATGGACCAAGATTGGGATTTGTCCATCCATATGACAGATAGATATGCTCTGGGCCCTCTCGGTGGAATGTCATCTAGTTAGCTTGCAAGCATGTGACTGGGTCACAAGGGATGACATAACATGGAACGAGTAAAGAGTACTTATCAGTAACAAGGAAGAACTAGGTATGGAGATACCAACGATCAAACCTCGGATAAGTATAATATCACGTGACAAAGGGAATTGGTTTTCGTATGTTAATGGTTCTATCGATCACGAAGTCATCGTTGAGTATGTGGGAGCCATTATGAATCTCCAGATCCCGCTGATGGTTATTGATCGGAGAGGTGTCTTCATCATGTCTGCATATTCACGAACCATAGGGTGACACACTTAAGGTTCGAAGTTGTTTTAAGTAGATATGGAATATGCGTTGGAGACCGAATGTTGTTTGGAGTCTCGGATTGGATCCGGGACATCACGAGGATATCTGGAATTGTCCGGAGAATAAGATTCATATATTGGGGATCATTTTCTAAGTTAGGAAATGTTTTGGAGTGTTTGTATGGAGATTCTAGAAGGTTTCAGAATGTTCTGGAAGGTTCTAGAAGAGTTCTTCGAGTTTGCTTGAAAACCAAAAAAGGGTCAAGGAAACCTTGTGGGGGCTAGACACGGATTCGTGGGGGAGGAGGACTCCTCCCCCCTTCCCAACCCGCCGGCCAAGGAGGGGAGTCCTACTAGGACTCCCCCTCCCCTGGCGCGCCTCCCTCCTTTAAATAGAAGGGAGGGGGCGCCCCCTCCTACCCCCTCTCTCATAACAAGCTCTAGCCGCCGCCTCACTCCTCTTCCTTCGCTCTGCTCCAGCTTAGGCGAAGCCCTGCAGAATTCTCTACTCCACCACCACCACCACACCGTCGTGCTGCTGGGATTCCGTGGAGAAGATCTACTACCTCCGCTGCTCGCTGGAATGGGGAGAGGAAGGTCTGCTTCGACTCCGCACGTGTGACCGACTGCGGAAGCGCTGCCAAAACGCGGCGCCGGAAGGATCGTCCACACGATCTTGAGATCGGCAAGTGATCGACTACATCAACCCTGAGATCTAATCTCGTAACGCTTTCAGTTCTACGAGGGTTAGTACAGATCTATCTCGTTGCACATGTCAAATAGATTAGATCTTGGCTTTTATCTAGATTAGATCTGGGTTTTGTTCGTTCTTGCGATAGAATTTTTTTGTTTTCCATGCTACAAACCCATCAGTGGTATCAGAGCCGTGTCTATGCGTAGATCTGTTGCACGAGTAGAACACAATGGTTTTGTGGGTGTTGGTGCTCGTGCCATCTTTTGCTTTGTGTACTTTGCATCTTGCGGTATGGTGGGATGAAGCGGCTCGGGCTAACCTTACATGTCATCGCACATGAGACTTGCTCCACGCTTGACGTGTAACTTGCTTTGCACAAGTGGCTTCGCGGGTGTCTGTCTCTCCCACCATAGTATAGATCCAATCTACACTTTGCACTTGATAGCACTTGTATCAACATTGTGGTTCAGTTTCGTAGGTAAGATCCGTTCTTATTCGAAAGCCCCAAACCACGTAAAACATGCGAAGAAAATTAGAGGCATCTAACTTGTTTTTGCAGGGGTTTTTTGATGTGATATGGCCATTATGTGATTGTGATTATATTTGATGTATGCAATGATCTTTATTGTAATATGGCAACCGGCAGGAGCCTAATGGTTGTCTTTAATTCTGTTAAGACCTGCGTGTCTATTCATCTTGTAATAGCTTTATTCCAAGTAGTTGTAATAGTTGCTAGTGATGATGGACAACCATGAAGCGGCGCCACTGACCTTGACTCAATGCTGGTGATGATGGAGATCATGTCCGTGCTTTGGAGATGGAGATCAAAGGCATAAGAAGAAAGGGCCATATCATATCACACTAGTTATGAATTGCCTGTGATGTTAATCCTTTATGCATCTTGTATTGCTTAGATCACGACGGTAGCATTATAAGATGATCCCTCTCACTAAATATCAAGTAATAGAGTGTTCGTCCTTAGTTGGCACCGTTGCTAAGACTCGTCGTTTCAAAGCATCTCGTGATGATCGGGTGTGATAGATTCTACGTGTGCATACAACGGGTGCAAGCCATATTTGCACATGCGGATACTAAGGTTAACCTTGACGAGCCTAGCATGTACAGACATGGTCTTGGAACATGGAATACCAAAAGGTAAAGCATGAGTGATATGGATGATATGATGAACATGTTGATTGTTCGCCTTTAAAGCTACATCATCTAACGTGATGATCGGACTTGGTGTAGTGGATTTGGTTCGTGTAATCACTAAAACAACTCGAGGGATGTTGTTTTGAGTGGGAGTTCATTTGTAATTTGGATTAGTCAAACTCAATTTATCATAAACACAATCAAAGTGAATTTGCATAGTTTGTTGTAGTCATTGGCATCCGTTCATCACCTTACGCTTAGTTATAGTTGAGATAGTGAAACTATAGAAATTCTCGATATTTGCTTTATGAACTGGTATCGTATTGTTTTGAGTGTCAATCTAAAGTTTAAAAGTCATATTGCAAACTTTCAGCAAACTCCGTTTACTCTGTGAAGTTTAATAAACAGTATTAAATCAAGAGTAACAATTCCAGTGTTAGTATCTAATGTATCATGTTTGCCTCCATGATTCTTGATACTCAAAAGATTGTTTTTAATATCAAGTTTATCTAAGAGCTGAAAGCAATGTTTCAGAAACCATCATATGTGAAAGGTATTGCGATATCTAAAACAATATGTTGGTTACAACATGATAGAGTATATGTTCTCATATTTGATGAGAATTTGTGAAGGTTGGAGACGCTAGTCGTCCTAATCCTCCAAAAGGTTTTGGAAAAGAAACATTATACTCGCAATTCACCTTTATAAGCTATAGCAGCTTGATCATGAAAGTTGTCATGATAAGGATGAAT
Source organism: Avena insularis (assembly GCA_023614405.1). NCBI lineage: Eukaryota > Viridiplantae > Streptophyta > Magnoliopsida > Poales > Poaceae > Avena > Avena insularis. The sequence continues at coordinate 452,668,925 of CM042696.1, forward strand.
AGAAGATGTAAGTAAAATGTTTACTACACTAAAAGATTACTAAAGAATGGAATTTTGAAAGAATGCCAAACATTTGATGAAGGTGATCCACTTCAAAGTGCAAGTCCAAAGGTATTAGTATTTGACTATACACACTTTGTACTATGTGTCATGTGAATGACACCACTATTGATGTTGATAGATTCTTTTAAAAGAAAAGGAATTGTTGAAAGAGAATCTATAAAATATTTGGCAGAAAAGAAAAGATTGGAGATATCCAACTTAGGTATATAGAAGATACATGTTATGGCTGTATTCCTTGGTTGTTAAACAATGTGGTTCTGCGGTATTGGATACCGAATTGGTTGGTATGAAGTGTCATACAGGACAACACAATTCATGAACTACAATGTCCTAAGTAACTAGCAAGAGAATATGTTATGATGCTCATCGAAAACAAACAAAGGGTTGTTGTGTTGCTCGTTAACATCAAAGCTCGCCTTCAAGATTTGTTTCAATAATTGTTATTTTGATCAGGTATTATGACGACAAAAGGTTGTTCAAATAATTACCGTATTCCATAATAGATGGATGATATACAAGTCTGGTTGGAGAAATAACGACCATAAAACTAATGCTAAAATGTCGCAAGACAAATGATTGAAAGATCACTTGCAAAGTGACATCGCCGTTTAAATTATATTGATAGGGATACATGAAGAAACTCCATGTTGATGGATTTTTAGAGTCTTTGATTTTGATCAAATGACGCTTGTGATACTTTCCTGGAGATAATTAAAACTCCGTTCGTAGGCCAAAAGAGGAACGGACGACTAACTGATTGGAATTTGTACATATTGATGTATATAGTCCATTATGTGTAGTCGTGGGCGATGGATTTCAACTTCATATGCTTTCTCCGAAGATTTGAGTGAGTATATGTATATACTTACTCAATAAGGAAGAAGTATGAAACATTTGAAAATGTTCAAAGACTTTCAAGATGAAGTGGAAAATTATTGTAACAAGAAAATAAAAAAGTTTATGATTGGATCATAAAGATGTTTGAGTTACAAGTTTAGCAAAACACCTAAGATTTGAGGAATCGTTCCATGGATTTGCATTTCCGAAAACACCATAGGAGTATGGAGTGTTCAAGATATGCAATGAAATCTTGTTTGACATGATAAGATCAAAGGTGTCATTTATAAAACTGCCATTATATTTTAAAGATTAAAGCTTTAGTGACTACCGCTTTTACACTGAAAAGAGCTCCATCGTGATCCGTTGAAATGACACCATATAAGTCATGGTTTGGGATAAAACCCAGGTTGTCCTTTCTTAAATTTTTGGTATGCTAGGCATAAGTAAAGTGTTTACAACCAAAGTCGGATGAGCATGTGTTTGTAGGTTATTTCGAATAACCATTGGGTATTCCTCCATAACACCGAAGACAAAAGTGTTTGTCGCTTAGAATGTCAAGTTTCTTGATAAGGAATTTTGGTGAAAAGTTAAGTGGGAGGACAATAGAACTTTGACAAGGTTGTTGAACCTTGGCTAATATGTGCTGAGTTGTGCAGCATCGGTAAGTGTCCCAAAGGCAGCAACAATGCTCATGGCTCACGTGCCTCAAAGGATGTGGTCACGGGGATCTAAGTTCCTATTGAACCAAGTAGGTGGGGTAAGTAATCAAATGCCAAGATTTGAGAGTTAAATCATTGTTGTTTGACAATGATGAACTTACTACATGCAAAGAAGCAATGATGGGCCCTGACTTCGTTAAGTGTCTTGAAGCCATAAAATCCGTGATAATTCCATACACGAGAAATCAAGCTTTGAATTTGAAAGACCCTCTAGAAAGGTGCAAGACCTTACAGTCGTATATGGATCTATAAAGAAATAGACATGGATGTTTCACATCTATGAAATAATCGACATGTCGGAAAGAGTTTACGACAATGTTCAAGGAATTGACTATGATAAGATTTGATCTTTCAGAGCGATATTTAGTCTAGACGGATTAATGTAGCAACCACTACATATATTTTGGTATATGGTAGTTGAACAAACAAAACAAGTTCTTCTAATAGAATGGTTACCTAGGACGTGTACATGACACGATCCAAAGGGTTTTGTTAATTCAAAGGATGCTAAAAGAGTATGCAAAACTTCAATGGTTGAAGTGAGCATCGCGGAGTTGGAATCTTCACCGTGATGAAACCGTTAAAAGATTTAATTTCATCAGAGACGATGAAGATGTTTGCATTTTGCAAGAAATTAAGCGGGAGCGCTAAGACATATTTCTAATACATTATATGAAAGACATATTGTTGATTAGAAATGATGTATCTTTTATTGACACAGGTTAAGAATTTCATTTCGATGAAAGACTTAGGCATAACCTAAGAATTAGGCATCAATGTCTATATGGATAGATTGAGGCGCTAATATGGTTTTGCAAAATGTACATAGATAATATGTTGAATGAGTTCAATATGGAAACAACAAGAAAGGTTCTTGACGCACGGAAAGGACTGAATCAAGATTCAAGTGTGTTGACACGAGATTCAAGTGTTTTGACACTTGGTGAAATCACAAGAATATTTTGATCAATCATTCTTTGAGATGTACACATCCAGATATGTCCTATGCTCTAAATGTTATGAGCATATACCAGAATGACTCATAAGATGATCATTGGACAATAGTAGGGATATTCCTATGATCTTTGGAAGAACTAAGAATATATTATTTATATAGTGGTGACAAATAGTTCATTGTAAATTGTTGCATTGATACTAGTTTTGTCACAAATTAAGTTTATCTCAATTTAAACTATGGGTGGCACAATGTAATGGAAAGGAAGTTCCATAACGGATTTGGTTGAGTACCAAAGTTAAAACATTATGACAGATACTAAAAAAAAGGCTAAGTATATGACTGCTATTGCAGCAGCAAATGAGGGCATTTGTGTCAAGTAGTTTGTTATCAAACTAGGTGTGGCTCATAGCGAGATAATACTATGAAGGTACATTGTATGACAATTGTATCAACATGATTTAATCCCAAGGAACTAAAGGTCTCACCAAAGGACCAAATTTATACAATGCCATCTCATTGGAGAATGAGTAATGCGTAGAAACGCAAGGACATGCAAATACACACGGACCTGGAAGTGTCAGATCCGAAGATTATGTTTACCACTAGCAACAGTGTCTATACAACAGCAGAAAGCCATAGGTGTTGAATGCACAAATTTTTAACTAGATTATTGACTCTAGTGCAAGTGGGAGATTGTTGGAGATATGCCCAAGAGGCAATAATAAAGTGGTTATTATTATATCTTTATGTTTATGATAAATGTCTACATCCCATGCTATAATTGTATTAACCGGAAACATTAATACTTGTGTGTTTTGTAAACATAAAAGAGTCCCTAGTAAGCCTCTTGTTAAACTAGCTTGTTGATTAAATGATGATCATGGTTTCCTGATCATGGACATTGGATGTCATTAATAACAAGGTTATATCATTAGGAGAATGATATGATGGACACACACCCATAGTAAGCGTAGCATAAGATCAAGTCATTAAGTTCGTATTGCTATAAGCTTTCAAATGCATAGTAACCCAATCCTTCGACCATGAGGTTATGTTAATCACCATCACCGGCTGGGTACTTTGATGACATCAAACACCGCTTCGTAACTGGGTGGTTATAAAGGTGTCATTGGGTATTCTGAAAGTATGTGTTGAAGCGCATGGACCAAGATTGGGATGTGTCCATCCATATGAAGGATAGATATGCTCTGGGCCCTCTCGGTGGAATGTCATCTAGTTAGCTTGCAAGCATGTGACTGGGTCACAAGGGATGACATAACATGGAACGAGTAAAGAGTAATTATCAGTAATGAGGTAGAACTAGGTATGGAGATACCAACGATCAAACCTCGGATAAGTATAGTATCGCGTGACAAAGGGAATTGGTTTTCATATGTTAATGGTTCTATCGATCACGAATTCATCGTTGAGTATGTGGGAGCCGTTATGGATCTCCAGATCCTGCTGATGGTTATTGATCGGAGAGGTGTCTTCATCATGTCTGCATATTCACAAACCGTAGGGTGACACACTTAAGGTTCGAAGTTGTTTTAAGTAGATATGGAATATGTGTTGGAGACCGAATGTTGTTCGGAGTCTCGGATTGGATCCGGGACATCACGAGGAGATCCGGAATTGTCCGGAGAATAAGATTCATATATTGGGGATCATTTTCTAAGTTAGGAAATGTTCCGGAGTGTTTGTATGGAGATTCTAGAAGGTTTCAGAATGTTCTGGAAGGTTCTAGAAGATTTCTTGGAGTTTGCTTGAAAACCAAGAAAGGATCAAGGAGTCTTTGTGGGGCAAGACACGGATTCATGGGGGAGGAGGATTCCTCCCCCCTCCAAATCCGTCGGCCAAGGAGGGAGGGGAGTCCTACTAGGACTCCCCCTCCCATGGCGCCTCCCTCCTTTAAATAGAGGGGAGGGGGCGCCACCCCCTAGACCTCTCCCATAACAAACCCTAGCCGCCGCCTCTCTCCTCCTCCTTCGCTCTGCTCCAGCTTAGGCGAAGCCCGGCAAAAATCCCTACTCCACCACCACCACACCGTCATGCTGCTGGGATCCCGTGGAGAAGATCTACTACCTCCGCTACTCACTGGAACGGGTAGAGGAAGGTCTGCTTCGACTCGCGTGTGACCGATCATTGAAGCTGCTGAGCGTGGCCGGGAAGGATCGTCCACACGATCTTGAGATCGGCAAGTGATCGACTACATCAACCCCGAGATCTAATCTCGTAACGCTTTCGGATCTACGAGGGTTAGTACAGATCTATCTCGTTGCACATATCTAATAGATTAGATCTTGGCTTTTATCTAGATTAGATATGGGTTTTGTTCGTTCTTGCGGTAGAAATTTTTCTTTTCCATGCTACGAACCCATCAAAAGAACCCTAGGGAAGTTTATATAGGGGTACCTCACTCGGGTTTACAGATATACAACTGAAACAGTCAAGGATTCAGAGGGTTTGACCTAATCCGACTGGGCTTCGGCTACGCTTTTGGGCCTCCAGCTTCCAGTCGCGTTCCAATCGCCTTCCTACAGGCCCACTCGCAAGCCCCTTGGCCCAATCGGAACGTCTTGCTAAGCATACCCCATTCGGCATATCCCCATCAGGGGCCACGCCACCCGATGAGCCGAAGGCACTCGAGGACATGGATCAAGATACAGGACTCGAAGGCCCAATGGAGGTCATGATGATCGAGCCATCCTGGACACAACCATACATAACATACATGCTTAGCAAAAGGTTGCCAGATGACCCGATAGATGCGTCTCATATAGCGTGATGATCCAAGGCTTTCGCCCTTATCAATGGCGAACTATACAAGCGCAGCATCACGGGAGTCCTTCAACGATGCATCTCCAACAGAGACGGAAGAGCCATCCTCCTCTGGATACACGAAGGCACTTGCGGCCATCATGCCGGCAGTCGCGCCCTCGTTGCCAAAGCTCTGCGAGCTGGATTCTACTGGCCAACGGTAATGCGTGATGCTAAGGACATCATCCATCGATGCAACACTTGCCAAAAATTCGCGGGTAAACAACACGCACCTAGCACAGAACTCAGGCCAATACATGTGGCCTGGCCCTTCGCGCAATGGGGACTCGACATGGTCGCCAAGCTGCAAAAAATCCTCACCTGGAGGGTATGTCTACCTCCTCTTCACGATCGACAAATTCACCAAGTGGTTTGAGGCCATGCCAGTGACAAACCAATCAGGGGCCACCACCGTCAAATTTTCTGAGTCCATCATCTTCCTATTCGGGGTGCCACATAGCATCATCACAAACAAAGGAACGAACTTCACCTCGAACGAATTCTAGGATTTCTGCGAAAACCTAGGAATCAACATCAGTTATGCCTCGGTGGTGCACCCTCAACCAACGGTCAAGTCGAAAAGGCCAACGGCCTTGTATGTGGCGGCATCAAGAAAAGGCTCCTCCGGCCACTCGAAAGAGCTGCTAGGTGCTGGCCCGAGTAGCTATAATCAGTACTATGGAGCCTGCGCACAATACCAAACAGCGCTATAGGCTATACTCCGTTCTTCATGGCACACGGTGCCGAGGTGGTACTACCCGCAAAAGTGCGCTACAAAGCCCCACAGGTCATAGCATACAACAAGGCAGAATCAATCCTCGCACTCGAAGACTCCATCGATCTCCTCAACGAAGCATGCGAGATTGCAGTGGAGCGATCAACGATCTACCAGCAGAACCTCCGCAAGTATCATAGCAGAAGGCTACGCCCAAGGTCCTTCGTCGAAGGATACCTGGTCCTACGACTAAAGCAGCAAGGGCAACTCAAGCTCGAGTCCCCTTGGGAGGGACCTTATGTGATTACAAAAGTAATACCAGTTGGCACCTACCACCTTAAAGACATAGAAAGTGGAGTCGCATACTCCAACCCATGGACCGTCGCTCAGCTAGGCACGTTTCTACCCTTAGATGTTTTTACTTTACAAATAAGGCTATTCAGCCAAGCTACTTAACCACACATTGTATCCCCTGATATTCTGCGAATAAATAAAGCTAAGTGCCTCCAACTTTATGTTTTTATTTTTACTTACAATTGCATTACTCAGGGGCTGCGCCACCCTTTCCACCTTGTTACACGAATAACGCAGTAGCCTGAGTAGCTGGCGTACTATCAATCGAACCCTTGGTAAAACCAACCCAACTGCAACGCACCTGACAGGTTGACAAGGTGTTGAGATGAATACGCGCCAGGCTAACAAAAAGGAACTTCAAGGTGCAAACTTCTCGAAAAATATACAAGCTAGCAACCTTTTACATGTAAACGGGTAACAAAACACCCGACGCACTTATACGAACTTTACCACACCTATGCATGTATGTGTCGGTTCATTCTACCCTACTGCCGTAAAAGGAGAACATTGGTATGTTCTTCGAACAACTCGACGATATCCTCAGTTGGTTGATCCATCGTCTGATAATGTGGCACCATGTTCCATGCCATCCCTTCTGGCAGGGGCGGCGGTCCGGTGGCAACAGCTGCGAAATCCAGATTAGGCCGATGCAAGCGAACAAGTGCAAGTGCAGCCTTAACACCTATGACTAACTGCTGACACATCTTGGAATTTCTTCAATAAAGCTAACAAGCTTGAAGGTACCACGTCCAAGGGGAACATCGCCTGAAAAATATGCTTGAGGCACGACTACGGCTTTTTCAAATAAAGCAGCACCTACGACACACGGTCCTGCAGCGTCGCCAACGCGACTGCATGATCGCGATCAACCCAAAAGTACCCACTAGCTTCTAGTTTCTCCTAGGTCAAGCAGTTCAACCGAATGGCGACTCGATCTCTTTATTCTTGCGGAAGCCGAGCACTAACAACTGCAAAAAGCAGTACAAAGCGTAAAGACAAAGCGCCGCCACGAGTGACTAAGAAAGGATAAGAAGCTAGAGAGCTAACACTTAAATTGCTTGTTCAGTTGAGCCACCTCCCCCAGAAGGTACTTCTCGCGTGCACTGGCTTTTTCGGCTCTCAACTTCCACATGTCTGCACCACCATGGATCATGGGCATCTCTTGCTCCAAATGTTTTACGCAATCGAGACAGCAACGACAACTCCTCCACCTTTGAATGTGGTCGCGCCACAGGTTCATCGGTGGGAGGTGAGTCGGATGGATCACTCGAAGGACCCTATTGCAAGCAGAGCAAGAGGAAAATAAGACCAACCATTCATAAATAACACCACAAGAAGAAACATCAAAGTTCAGCAAGTCTTAAAAGGGGTACCCCCACAAGGCACAATTCAAGAGGGATTAACTAGACTATTAAAAAAGGTGACTAAGCAACAACCTACAGGTACGCGTTGGCACTCGGGGGCTTCCTCGAGTCTGTGGTAGTAGACGACGCCATAGTCTTCTCGGTTACAGTCTCTAATGTTGTGGCTTTTGCCGTCTTTCCTCGCCTCAGCTCTACTGAGTACTTTGTGAGTGTCTCAATGAGCAGATGCCCATATTTATGACAGCGAGTAGAAAAGGGAGCAAAGACTACCTGCTGGCCATCTGCGGTAACCGGCATCGCCTTGGAGACCTTACTGGGATTCAGCTCAACACCATGAGCCATCGCCATCACAAGCCCCATGGTTGCTCCGACTCCTCTCTGAGAATTCTTGAAGTCCATAGGAATGCCCTCTACAAAGGACTCCATGAGGCCCTCAAGATCGTCAATGAGTTCGACCTTTGGGAACATCTCCTCTTGAATATGCCCAAGTGTTCCCTTGGCCTTATGTAGGGATTCCCTGGCGACGACGCTGAGGTCTTCGACTGCAGCTATGGCAGCGGCCAAAGCGTCCTGGCAAGCTAGAGCTTGGGCGTTTAAGCTCATGCTAGCAGCATCTCCAGAAGACATAGCTAAGCATAGCAGACGCAATGGCAAATATCACTATAAGAAAAGTTTCCTTCTGCAACGACTTGGCTCGACGGTCCTCGTAGAAGGCGCGTTTTCTATGACGAAATTCTCGGCTTGGCCGTGGCCGGTGGAATTTTTTTTCTGGTTTCGCGGCTCTGTACTATGATGAATCTGCTAAAAACATGGAAGAAGCTCGGCCAGTGCGTGGCAGAAGCAAGATTTTCATATCCTCGTGCAATGTTGACTCGTCGGAGTCTTTTGAGGCATGTGGGTCCTTGATGTCAGTGTCTCTAGCGGATCATACTTTTCGGTCATGCCTCCCTTATTTGAATTCGATAACGTTGCTCGAGGCATCTGCCGTTCAGTCAGACTACTAGGTCCCACATGTCAGCCTCTCATTAGAAGGATCATGTGTATGATGGAATTTTTTTCCTTCACTCGGGCTACCCTGTTCTGAAGTTGATAGCGCTGCTCGATGCATCTACCATTTAATCAACCTCCTGGGACCCACACGTTATCCTCTCATTAGAAGAAACGTGTCTATGATGGAATTTTTTCCCTTGGCTATTGCCTCCCTGATTTCAACTCGATAACGTTGCTCGATCTATGTTTTGTCTAGTCATGCTGTTGGGTCCTCCATGTCAGCCACACATTATAAGAATCGTGTGTATGATGAAATTTTTTTCTTCGCTCGCGCTACCCAGTTCCGAACTTGATAGCGTTGCTCGATGCATCTACCATTTAATCAAACTCCTGGACACCACATGTCATCCTCTCATTAGAAGAAATGTGTGTATGATAGAATTTTTTCCCTCGGTCGCGCCTACGTGTTCCGAACTTGATAGTGTTGCTCGCTGCATCTACCGTTTAATCATGAGGTAGGGCCCCACATGTCATCCACTCATTAGAATAAACGTGTGTATGATGGAATTTTTGCTCTCGGTCGTGCCTCAGTGTTTCGAACTTGATAGCATTGGTCGATGCATCAGCCTTTTTCCAGGCTGCTGGGTCCCCCATGTGAGCCTCTCATTATAAGAAATGTGTGCATGCTGGACTTTTTTTCTTGCTTGCGCCTCCCTACTTAGAACTTGGCAACATCGCTCGAGGCAGAACCTGTATAAGGCCGCACTACCGGGTCCCACATGCCAGTCTCTCAGTATATCAAACCTATGTATGATGGACTTTTTTTGGACCGTGTCTGTTGTTTTGACCATGGGAACATTGCTCGATGTGGCAGCCGTGTATGGTCTTGCTATTAAGGCCCCCATGTCAGCCTCTCTAGTTTGTTCTGGTGGGTGGGTCCCTGATGCCAGCCTCTCTGTACAAGTATTTAACTTTTTTTTCAAACCCGACCATTAAACTCGAGGGATGCTGCATGCCGGTGGGTCCGTGATGTAGACCTCTCCATAATGCGATATTAAAAAGTAAACCCTTTCTCAAAAAAAGTAAACCCAAGATATATATAAATATGTACACACAACAAAAGACCTTCAAATCAAATCAAATAGACATAAACTGAGTGTTTTGCCACTATATGCCAAAGATACTAACATAAATTGAATCATTAAACATGTATTAGTACTACAACTTATGTATCAGTCTTCTAAAAAATATTTTGTGTGTCCATGTTATCTCTCTTAAAATAAAAGAGCTGTGCTACTAGAACCTCGATTTATAAAAAGCCACATAATGGATTAGTTTCTTAAAAACATGGGTAGGCAGAGTTTTCTTAGAGGTGGGGGGCAATGCCAAAAAGGCCAAATTAAAAAGTTTTCGGTCTATGGTCAATGGGATCTTATCTCAAATTTCATTGGGCTATGGCTCGCCAGATTCAGACACAGACCACATGCGCAGTGAAAACACACCACATGCGCCAAAACAGGGCTGGTATCCAATGACATCACTTGGTGAAATCACGCTGTATATCTTTACCCTCTCATCTCTGTCCAAAATGCATCCAACGGTTCTGATGACACAAAGGCAAAAGCTCTAGAGCAAGTAGCCTAGCAACGACAGAACTTTTTACAAATTCTATACCATTTGAAACATTAAGGAGTATAGAATAATAAGACATAAAAACAATCGACATATTCCTAGTTCATATTCAGCAGCACTTGACAAATTCAGAAGCATTTCAAAGTGACTGATTTAGCAATATAGACACTGAAATTCAATATCACTACAAAGAGAGATAGTTCTTGTTTCAGCTCTAAAAGCCATTCCACGCGATCAATTTGCCCTTTTCTCCAAACACACTTGATCACCGTAACACAATCATTGTCATAATATTTGCTCATATATGGAACCGTCATATAGATACATATATACCATACCAGTACGTACTAGTCATAGCTCCAATCCAGCAAAAGGTTATCACAGTTTTACCACCCATATATGATCAGTGGAGATAAGACAACCACATAATTGATTACAATAGCATGTGGCCAAAGAGCTAGACAGCTAGGAAGTTCATGAATAGCATGCGGCATTCAGGGTAGACAGATACATCGACCTTGACCGTTCTTCCAATAGTAAGTTTGGTTGCTTTACAAAACTTTATCCACCTAGAAGTAGCTATCAAGCACCCATCAGTCGATTTAATGGCGTAGCATCCCTCGATTTGCAATCCTTTGCCCTGCATCATGAAGACTATTGTGCCCTTTCGTCTGGCCTAGAGTTGCTTTGTGGCACTCTTAGGCAATTTCTGAGTCAAAACAAGAGATAGACGCATAATTACTAAGAGCAATACACTGAATCATGTGAAACTTGAGAAGACATTCATAGAAGTTTATCTGTCGCCATATACTCACAAACATAATCCCATGCGACCTTGTGATGACACATGTGTAGGATATGTTCTGACAAGGTGCTGCCCAGGGTGATGAAGGAGCTTGTGTCGGTGCCTATGCTGGGGCTGGTGCTGGTGCAGGAGATGGTGCCACTAATTGTAGAGGGGTTGGTGCAAGAGACAGAAGGCCCAGAACCGGTGCTAGCGCCAGCAGCTTGATGATATATTCCTTCTGAGGGGTAGCTAAGATGACTGCAAGGATAGTAGAGGCAGATGAGAAGTGTACAAGCAAAATGGTCTCTTATACAAAATTTAATCACAAGACAGTGATCAGAGGATATGATGAGTATACAAGAAAATTAAGTTACTACCTCCATTCTTTCTCCTTAGGTCAATAGGTGCCAGAGCTAGAACTAGGGCCAGTGCCGTTGGGGGTGCCAGCAGTTGGTACTGGTTACCTTCTGAGGGGTAGGTAAGGGGACTGCAGGAGTGGTCAGAGAGGCATATGAGATGTGGACAAGGAAAATGGTTTCTTATACAACAGTAACTTCTAGACAGAGATGAGAGTATACAAGCGAATTAAGTTACTACCTATATCCTTTCTCCTACTAAGGTCAACCGGTGTCGTTGCAGGAACTGGGGCCGGTGCTGGTGTCGGTGATGCTGGCACCCTTCTAGGTGGTACATAAGGGGAAGCAGACTGCAGAAGTGGTCAAGGTCATATTATGAGTAAATACAATGGTGCAGAATAGTTAGTCGCAAAAAAATCATTAGAGCTTGTGATGAGTACATAATCAAATTAATTAGTACTACCTCTGTTCTTGGTCCTTCAGTCAACAGGTGTACGATGGCGTGCAAGTGTGTGCCCAGGCTTGCTAAAATCAAATGATACCTCGTCCCCTTGCTTTAGACCATTCTCACGGACATACTTGGACCAACCTCGGCCACCCAAATAGGTGGTGGTCATTGCATGGGAGACATCCACATCATATAGTTGCCGCATGCCTTTACGTCCCTTGCTATACAGAGTTAGAAACTTGTCATTTCCGAACATCTTGTTTATAATGGGGTGAGCGACACAAGGGACAACCTTCATGAGAAAATTGATAGAGAAGTAAGGCGACATAAAAAAAGTGAGATACAAGATCTTACATCAAGTCAGTCTAAACCACTTGGAATCCATACCTAATACCATGGGTACCCTTTGCGAAGGGTGGCCATGCACCATTTTTCTTCCCTCTGCCTTTGGAATGGCATACAGGGGCCCCCTTTCAATCCACAAGCTTGACAAGAGGAGGGTAACAGAAAGGGCTGAGCAGCTGGTGCGTGGTACTGATTGAAATTAAGTGGAAAGGTAAAAATTATGTAAAGAGCAAGTAAATCTAATAATATAAGACAAAACCATTGCTTGTAAAGCAAACAGATTTTATTTTTATGAACTTCTAATGAGCGTAAACATATAGTACAAGCTGATAACAATAACATGGAAAATCATAACATGTGAAATTGTGGATTTCCAAATTATACCCACTTCTTAGAGAGTCCTGCCCACATTGGCATCAGCTTCCTCGTTGTGTAGAGGATGTCCTCTTTTGGTACGGGCATGAGAAATCTACTAGCCTCTACAGTAGCCTCAGCCTCCACAGCAGCACCTTCAATCTGCATAAATAGCAACACAGCTCAACAGTTCAATACTATGTAAAGTTTGACCATGTTTTTTGATTAAAAATTATAATATGAATTATATATCCTTGGATACATCATGAAACATATATTCACGTCATATGTATATAATATCATAGTTCTTCACAGCTTTTGACTTTTTTCAAAAGTTTGGTCAAACTTTCCGTCACTTGACTTTTGAAAAAATATAGTATATGCCTAAGACTTGGGACGGAGGGAGTACCGTTATAGTAGTCATATACTGACTGTATGAGACACTTTGACAGATCCATATCTGGATTCACATAAACACAATGCCAGAATTAATAAAATTACACATATGTTTCTGAACATCTGATAAGCATGCATGACACCAAGCGGGTAATACTTAAATCTGACTGCACCATGGTAATAAGGGTATTAAGAACAAATACATTTCTCTTTAAGCTAGGCCCTCCCAGCTAGTCGGTGGCCTTGCGCTTGTTTGGTGAGTAGTGGCACTAGCCGGATCCTGTGGCATGTGGGGGTACCATCCTGTTTGCCGCACCCGGAGCACCGCACATTCATAGGTATGTACCACCGTGCTACAGTAAATGAAGAAGAGATGGTGTCACAGAGGCTTCCACAAAAGCAGGATGCAGACAGAGACAACTTTTAGCACAGGGATACATCCAGGTTACAGCCAACCACTTTGAACATTGGAAAGAATGTAAGAACACAACGAATATACTGCTACATTATCCTTTTTAGGCAACTTTTAAGGGAACTCACGGGACCATCCCTGTCCATAGTGGCCATGCGCGCCATTGACCCATAGTTCTCCATATAGAATCTGACGCAAAATCCATTGCACATTACAAATAGCAACTAAAGGTTATAGAAGTGAAGAACACCAAAATCGAACCTGACCAAATGCGTCAATCAGAACAGCGGTGACCATACCCTGATCCGGAATCCATATGAAATCAGTACCACCTCCCCCCACCCCACCCCCATCCCCACTGAGAATATCATTTTGCGGCCCAAAAGTTGGGTCGCCCAGGCAACACGGTACCCAAGTTGATTTTTATCACCACGATTCCAAAAGTTAGGGCGCCAATTGCTGAGAGGGGTTTTTCGAGTGAATGATGGCCAAACCAAATATTTTCACATCACGCCTGTTAAGTCAGGATATTCCGTTACAGTAGTTCCCGCTGTGCCCCTCCTTCGTCGGTCACTCTTCTTAGCCACCCTACACGTGTCGTAGGGGCAAATCCATTTCTGTACTTTCCTAACTCTCGACACTGAATCTTGTTGCGGTGGCGGCGGCGGTCCCTTTTCTTCCCTTCCCCGACCCTAAATCTGTCGGTTGCGGAGGACCTTTTTTCTCCCTCCCCCGACACTGAATCCGACAGCGGCGGCCCAACATGTCTTGCAAGGCGAAGGTTGTAGCTACTTCGCCGACTGAAAAGGGTCCGTCGGGGCCCAAGTCTGGGGCTCAACACGTAGCAGCGGCGAGGTCTTCAGCCTCGGTTAGCGAGGAGGCCAGCAAGGATTCTGCTCCCAAGGTACCTACTAGCAGCGGGTTGAAGAGAAAAGCAAGGCTGGTGGCAGATTGTTCGGCTCCGGTGGGCGGATGCAGCACACAGATCTCGAAGAAAAAAACCCGGGAGAAGAGCGAGAGGTGAATTTTTCTTATCTGTGCCTTATCTTGCAAGTAGATTAGTTACGACATAATAGAATCGAATGACCTGAAATGTTCCCCTTTTTAATCAAATTAGGCACAGCTTTGATACAAGGGACCTCTATGAGTTCACAGTTCATGTTCGGCAGTACACTGCAAAACTTGATTTTCGTTGTGAGAGGGTTGTGTTCAGGCAAGATGTGCATCTGCTTGTGAATTCCAAAGAGGTTGTGTCTGTTTTGCAGCTGGTAGATATGCTTGCCGCTAGAATTCCCTAGGGTTCTAGACAGAGGAAAAAATTGGTGTGGCGCAACATGAATGATACCTATCAGCATATCGAGCACTCCCATGAGCTTCAGATGGTTTGGGAGTGTTGTGCAGCTGATCATAAGATGAAAGTTGAAGAGATGATTGATGATATGTATGTAGATGCTGGAGATCTTGCTGCCAGAGCTTCTGCTCCTAGAGAATACGGACCAATAGATGATGATCTAGATAAGTTCAGTATACGCATAGAGGTGGATTCATACATGGCAAAACTTGATGAGGGAGTTAATAAGCCAGTTTCGTCATGTACTGTGGAGATCATTGTCGATTTCAAAAACATAACTCTTGATGAAATGAGAGACATGATCGGTAAGGAAATCAGTATTGGCCCTAAGCAGATGGCAAAAATCCGGTGGTGGCATCATAAGAAGCAGCAATTCATAGATGTTTTGGATACTGAAGATCTTATGCAGATTATGTAGCGAAAGAAGCGAACCAGGAAGGTGTTCTTCCTTGGTACCATTTCTGATGTTGTTGAACAGGTTATAGTGGATGTAGATGCCCCTATAGTGGCTGAACAGAATGAGGTGGTCAACATTGATGAGATCTGATGAGAGCTGCTACCCTGGGCTTGTCATATGGACCGCGGGGTTCCCCTGCCTGTATTTGTAATATTGACTATTGTTGCATTTAGAGCGTGTTTATGTGATTATGTTTGTTGAGAGATTGCGATATAATGTTGTGCGAGCTGTTGAGATTTTCGGGCATGCCACTCACTGAAACCATCGTTGTTGTAATAAGACATAAGTACATTGTAGTTGACATGATTATGTTTTTTAAGATGACGTACCATACTTGTTTCTGTTATTATGTTTGTTGGGACATTGTAATGTAATGTTTTGTGAAACCATGACTAGACTAGTGATGCATAAATACATTGTAGTTGACATGATTATGTTTCTTGAGATGATGTACTGTACTTGTTTCTGTTATTTTGTTTGTTCAGAGACTGTAATGTAATGTTTTGCGAAACCATGACAGGACAAGTGATGTGTAAGTACCTTGTAGTCAACATGATTTTGTTTCTTGAGTTGATGTAATATACTTGTTTCTGTGATTACGTTTGTTGAGAGATTGTAATGTGATGTTTTGTGAAACCATGTTGTGGTTATGTTTGTTGAGAGATTGTAATGTAATGTTTTGTGAAACCATGACTGAAGAAGTGATGCATAAGTACCTTGTAGTTGACATGATTTTGTTTCTTTAGATGATGTAATATACGGGTATGTTTTCGTTAGGCAATGAAATTGGGATGGAGGGAGTGCAGGTTTACTATTTGAAATGAGAATGTGAAGAGAATCCATATCGAGCGGAGACAATAATCCAGGAAAGGGCATGGTATCCATTAAACTATTGTAACATGCCAATTTAGTCATTGTTGCAGCGGTAGAAGGGCTGCTCTCTCTCTCTCTCTCTCTCTCTCTCTCTCTCTCTCTCTCTCTCTCTCTCTCTCTCTCTCTCTCTCTCTCTCTCTCTCTCTCTCTCTCTCTTCTCTCTCTCTCTCTCTCTCTCTCTCTCTCTCTCTCTCTCTCTCTCTCTCTCTCTCTCTCTTCTCTCTCTCTCTCTCTCTCTCTCTCTCTCTCTCTCTCTCTCTCTCTCTCTCTCTCTCTCTCTCTCTCTCTCTCTCTCTCTCTCTCTCGCCGATGCCGACACCGACGCCGTCACCTACGACGACGCATTCGCCATGTTGTCCTTGAACGACGGGGACGACCAATCGAGCAGCGACAACCTTCTCTCTGACATCGAGTATTCCTTCCATGATGTGAGTTCCTCAGTTTTCTCGGGCTAGGGTTAGGCAATGGTAAATCTCTCGATCTGAGCTCCATATGTGCATGCAATCGTGTTCGATTTCAGCTTTGCGTTTACCTATAGGTACCACGGACGATCTACGACTCTGAATGGGAGGGCCTAGATCTCGATGGAGAAGTGCCATGTGACCATGGGCTAAAACTGAGGAGATATGTTGCATTCGAAGGCAGTAACACTGGGAGAAGGTTTTTGGGCTGTAAAAATCAGGTTTGTTTACATTATGTGCAACTTTGACATGAAGTAAAATGTATCGTGCATGTTCATAACACTATAGTGTGTCTGTTTTTAGGTTGGCCCGGTGTGTAAACCAGTAGAGTGGGTGGATCTTGAGTGGCCAGATGCACTTAAGAAATGTTTGGCATAGTTATGGGAGATATATGAGTTGGAAAGGTCGGGGAGATTTACTGATGTAAGTGATGCAGGTGAAAAAAATTACAAGCTTTCGGTACGAAATAAGGAGCTGGAACAAGAAATCGAGAATTTGCAGTCAGAGCTAACTGAGGGAATCGATGGGAGCTTGGTTGTTGGAACTGCAAAGAAGCTTCAGGATAGTCACAGGTTGCTGATTCATAATGCAGAAAAGGAGAGGGATCAGCTCAGGGAAGACAAGAAGAAGCTAGAGTACTGCATTGCGGATCTGTTGAAGGAACTGAAGAACGCGCGCGAGGGTGAACAAGGACAGACTATAGAGGATAAAGGAAATTCGAGATGAATAATTTATGTTGTGCCAATTCCTGAAACTAGTTAATTGTAAGGCTTGCAGTTGCGCTTTCTGAACTAAGCCAAACTCAATCCTCGAACAAACTAATTTCAGACAAACACACATATCATGTATAGAGTTAAGTTCACGCTTACAAAATCACCACTGCAGAGGATAAACCAGGCAGTTCACTACTAAATAGACATATGTTGTGTTCAAGCGAGCCTGGCCCGGAGCTGCCTGTTTTCCTCCCTAAGATTGGCCAGCTCCTTCAGTACTATGTCGTGCTTCAGCTGTAGGTTCTAGTGCTCCGTCACGGATTGGTGAATTTTGTCCGTAACCATACAATTTTCCTTCAAGATCCCTTTCATGATCTCCGTATGCTTCCTAGCCGAGGCGCGACCTTCATTGTGTAGCTTTGCCCAGTCGGCGTTTAACTCCTTCAGTTTCTGGCACTTGTCAGAAAGGACTGCGAGTTTAGAGCGTAGTTGGTCAAAGGTCAGTTTCTGGGAATTCTGCTTCTCCCTTTGGATTGTTATCTTATCCTTTAGCCAGGTCACCAGGTCCTGGTCGATCTTTCGCCTCTTTCCCTGCAACAAAAATACATAGTATGGCTTGTTCAGTTCACCAGGACAAGCTGGTTAGTTTCCATAATTAACTGAATCGACTAGTGGCGCTGCCATAATTTCAAGGAAGAAGCAATCTAGGACTAATCAACATTTTATGAATCGACTAGTGGCGCTGTCATAATTTCAATTTCAAAGACAAATAAGATTTATCTGCAGTTTAGTGTGCTGTGGGTTTTTCCCAATATCACCAAATAGTAGTGGGAGAGTGGCAAACTCATAATGCAGAAACCCATGTCCAGATACATAATGGAAAGAGAACATGGGTGTCCATTCATGAACATGAACACCAACACATGTCCAGATAGATAAGGAGTTGCCCTAGGATTCTTATTGCACCCTATAATGGGAAGAAGACATGGGCATTGCTCCCTGAACCCTAAACATTACAAAACGAGAGGAGGACGAACTGATATTCGTGTCCCTGCTAACGGGAATCAGACTTGGGCATTGCTCCGATACGCCTCCAGACATGCCCTTAGCTCCTCGTTCTCTTTCCGGACACCCTCGAGTACGGTGATCCCTTTGCTCATGTCCGCCTTCATCTACTTGACTGCATCCAGGCAACGGTTCCTGTCATGGTAGGCTCGGATGGTAGCCTTGGTGTCCTCGACGCGTCCTCTGAGTGCCTCGCTGACTTTGTCCTACAGGAGAATGCACCTTTCCACGAGATTCTTCTTCTCCTCCGTGAGCTCGTTGATTATCTTGATGGCCTGTTCTTGCTTATTCAAGTTACGGTCGAGCACTTTCTGCATCCTAACGACGTCACGTGCAAAATCTAGCGAGATCTCCTTCTGCATAGATAATTGCTTGCATAGGCTCTCATTAGCTTGGGTGAGGGAGCTTGCAAGCTCATGTTGGTTGGCAATCTTGGAACTGATCGTGGCCACCTTGTCATGGTACTGGGCCTTCGATCGCTGCATCGTTCATGTTAATTGAAATAGCAATTCTACAATTACACTCCAGGTCCTAGGTGAATAATAATATAGATCAAAAAAATCCCCGTTGAATTTATTGGTCGCAGTGTTAAAAAATGGACCTAGAGATCTATTTGATGGGTTCGTAGCATGGAAAACAAAAAATTTCTACCGCAAGAATGAACAAAACCCAGATCTAATCTAGATAAAAGCCAAGACCTAATCTATTAGACATGTGCAATGAGATAGATCTGTACTAACCCTTGTAGATCCAAAAACCTTGTGCGAGATTGGATCTCGTGGTTGATGTAGACGATCACTTGCCGGTCTCAAGATCGAGTAGACGATCCTTCTGGCGCCGCGTTTCAGAAGCGCTTCCGCAGTCGGTCACATGTGCGGAGTCGATACAGACCTTCCTCTCCCCGTTCCAGCGAGCAGCGGAGGTAGTATATCTCTCCACGGAATCCCAACAGCATGACGGCGTGGTGGTGGTGGCGGAGTAGAGAATTCTGCAGGGCTTTGCCTAAGCCTGAGCAGAAGGAAGGAGGAGGAGAGAGGCGGCTAGGGCAAGAGTGGAGGGGCAAGGGGGGTGGCGCCTCCACCCCTCTATATATAGAGGGAGGGGTGCGGCCTAGGGTTCCCACCCCTAGGCCCACCTCCTAGGGCCGGCGCACAAGGGAGAGGGGGAGGGAGATTTCTTCCCCCCCCCCCAAGTCTTCCCTTTTCCTTTCTTGGTTTTCAAGTAAAGTCCACGGAACCTTCTGGAACTTTCCGGAACTTTCCGAAACCTTCTAGAACCCCCATATAAACACTCCGGAACATTTCCGAACCTAGAAAATGATCTCCATTATATGAATCTCATTCTACGGACACTTCCGGATCTCCTCGTGATGTCCCAGATCCAATCCGAGACTCCGAACAACATTCGGTCTCCAACGCACATTCCATATCTACCTAAACAGCATCGAACCTTAAGTGTGTCACCCTACGGTTCGTGAATATGCACACATGATGGAGACACCTCACCGATCAATAACCATCAGCGAGATCTGGAGATCCATAACGGCTCCCACATACTCAACGATGACTTCGTGATCGATAGAACCATTAACATATGAAACCAATTCCCTTTGTCACGCGATATTCTACTTATCCGGGGTTTGATCGTCGGTATCTCCATACCTAGTTCTACCTCGTTACTGATACGTACTCTTTACTCATTCCATGTTATGTCATCCCTTGTGATCTAGTCACATGCTTGCGAGCTAACTAGATGACATTCCACCGAGAGGGCCCAAAGCATATCTATCCGTCATATGGATGGACAAATCCCAATCTTGGTCCATGCGCTTCAACACATACTTTCAGAATACCCAATGACACCTTTATAACCACCCGATTCTGAGCGGTGTTTGATGTCATCAAAGTACCCATCCGGTGATGGTGATTAACATAACCTCATGGTCGAAGGATTGGGCTACTATGCATTTGAAAGCTTATAGCAATACGAACTTAATGACTTGATCTTATGCTACACTTACTATGGGTGTGTGTCCATCACATCATTCTCCTAATGATATGACCTTGTTATTATGACATCCAATGTCCATGATCAGGAAACCATGATCATCTATAAATCAACAAGCTAGTTCAACAAGAGGCTTACTAGGGACTCTTTTATGTTTACAAAACACACAAGTATTAGTGTTTCCTAATAATACAATTATAGCATGGGATGTAAACATTCATCATAAACACAAAGATATAATAATAACCACTTTTATTATTGCCTCTTGGGGCATATCTCCAACACTATTCATGACCACGATAAACTAATCCTAATCACAAAAAATCCACAGTGAATCTATGAACAACGGTATTAAGGAAAGACCAAGAGATCTAGTCATATTCATGAAAACTAATACAACTCGCAAAAGAAGAAGAAAAACCAATGCAGGGCAGACAACATCTAAGAAATCCACATCATAACTCGGAGAAATAACAGCGTGGAGATTTGCTACCTCGCTAAGACATGGAACGGGGCCGAACGGGTCCTGCAACGCCTCCGTCGTGGTGGATTCGGGCTCCACGACCGGCCTGTAATACGTAGAAGAGGAAGAGCCAGAAGAAGAAGAAAAACAAGAAGAAGCTGATTAAGATCATGATGGAGAGGGAGATGGAGAAGAAGTAGAACAAGAAGACCATACCGGGAGGAGCCCTCACCTGCTAGAACATTTGGCGCCATTGTCGGGGGAGATTGGGCCTCGATGAGAGGATGGGCTTGAGCAGCTGGTAGAGAAAGAAGTGCCTCGTGGAGATTTCTCTCCCTTTTCTCCGCGAGGATCGTCGACCGGCCTCTCCCCCTCCTCAGTGGAGCCATGGCTTGCAGGGTGAGTGTGGAGGTGGCAGGAGGAAGGAGATAGTGATTAGTGTGGGAGAAGAGTCAAAGAGTACAGGCCATGGTCCAGTAGTACTAGTACTATTATACAAGACCATCGTGTATGGTATACCTTCTCAAAGAAGCCAGGGAGGCAGGGGTAGGGAATCGATGGGACTTGTCTTTATTGCGATGGACACTTCAATGGTCTCCGGCGCCGCCCAAAATCCAATATATAATAAGGGGAGTGCGAGCTGGGTGGTCATCACGGGAATCGACACTCACATCCCACGTGCGTGCGTCACGTGTTGATGGGGAAATGACGCGCGCAACTGCTGCACGATCACGTCGGCACGTGACAAGCACGCACGAGATATTTACGAGTCTAGAATACGCTGTGCCACTTTTGTTGTGATCAAATTATGTTCAGTATGCGAGATATTACTTTTTTTTGATAATCGACAAATGCATGTGTGGACACGATGCACGAAACCACTGCTCGTCCTTGATCAGATCGGCACCCCACTCCGTGTACCCGCCATCGACCATTCGGAGCAACTACCTCGAGCACGATGCCCCCTCGCCGTGGCAATGGCAGGTCCAAGCCGTGCACTGACCGTCCTGCGTCCCCGGCTCTTCGCTGCATCATCCACGCTCGTGAGTCGCCTGTTGAGGCAGCACGTCGTGTCCGGCCGTGCCAGGATCCATCGACATCGGCACTCGAGGACACCGTGATGTCAAAGCTCGTACCGACCGTGCAGGAGGAGCGTGGGGTACCTGCAGCGTCGGACGAGCGCAAAGCAGCAGCCAAGATGGGGGCGCATGTTGCACCGATGAGTATGGACAAGAAGAGGAACAAGAAGAAGACCAGGAAGAAGAGAGGAGATAGCTATTTGGACGAGTCCGACTCGGCTAACAAGGAGGCGTTCATCGATCAGTTGGAGGCAGAAGTGGAGGAGAGTGACGTGGACCCGTGGGACTACGAAGAGGAGGAGGAGGACTCCAACGAGGAGATAGAGCGCTTATTTGAGGAAGGGGCAGTGTCGAGTCGTCAGAGGAGGACACCGACGGCAGCGATGGCAGGGACCATGGCATTGACGAAGACAAGGACGAACCGGAAGACGAAGACGATGGCTTCTTCGAAATATGATAATTTATTTTAGTTAGATAGATGGATTTTCACTTGTTTATGGAGGTAAAGTATCGGTGGCACGGATAGAGAGGTGGCACGGATTGACCATGCATAAAAAAAGTGGAGAAGGGAGGGGTTATCCTGCCCGTTGGATCACATGGGATCAACGGTTGGTGGAGACGATCCGCGTGACATCTGTATCAGCCAATCAGGGCATAGCACCCAGAGTGAGCACATGTTTGGGATCTCCACAAGTTTGTGCTTTTGTGAGATTTGTGACCGAGAGAGAGGGAAAATCTCTTTTCACAATCCGCCTATGGATCCACCAGTATCATTGAAATGTGTGCTCTTTTTACTAACAACAACTAGAGTCATTTCATGTGTGTTCTCTTTAGAGACCACACATGGGTCCACCAATGTCATTGTATGTGTGTTCTTTTTACTAACAACAACCAGAGTCATTGCATGTGTGTTCTCTTTAGATACCACACATGGATCCACCAGTGTCATTGCATGTGTGTTCTTTTTACTAAGTACAACTGGAGTCATTGCATGTGTGTTCTTTTCACATACCACATATGGATCCACCAGTGTCATTGCATGTGTGTTCCTTTTACTAACAACAACCAGAGTCATTGAAATGTGTGTTCTCTTCAGAGACCACACATGGATCCACCAGTGTCATTGCATGCGTGTTCTTTTTACTAACAACAACCGGAGTCATTGAAATGTGTGTTCTTTCCACAATCCACCTATGGATCCACCAGTGTCATTGCATGTGTGCTTTTTTTACTAACAACAACCAGAGTCCATGAAATGTGTGTTCTCTTCACATACCACATATGGATCCACTAGTGTCATTGCATGTGTGTTCTTTTTACTAACAACAACCAGTGTCATTGCATGTGTGTTCTTTTCACAATCCACCTATGGATCCACCAGTGTCATTGCATGTGTGCTTTTTTTACTAACAACAACCAGAGTCATTTCATGTTTGTTCTTTTCACATACCACATATGGATCCACCAGAGTCATTGAAATGTATGTTCTCTTCAGAGACCACACATGGATCCACCAGTGTTATTGCATGTGTATTCTTGTTACTAACAACAACCAGAGTGATTGCATGTGTGTTCTTTTCACATGCCACATATGGATCCACCATTGTCATTGCATGTGTATTATTTTCGCAATCCACCTATGGATCCACCAGTCTCATTGTATGTGTCTTCTTTTTACTAGCAACAACTGGAGTCATTTCATGACTTCTCTTTTCACATAACACATATGGATCCACCAATGTCATTGAAATTTGTGCTCTCTTCAGATACCACACATGGATCCACCTGTGTCATTGCATGTGTGTTCTTTTTACTAACAACAACCAGAGTCATTGCATGTGTGTTTTGATTAGAGACCACACATGGATTCACCAGTGTCATTGGATGTGTGTTATTTTTACTAACAATGACCGGAGTCATTGAAATGTGTGTTCTCTTTAGAGACCACACATGGATCCACCCGTGTTATTGCATGTGTGTTCTTGTTACTAAATATAACCAGAGTCATTGCATGTGTGTTCTTTTCACATACCACACATGGATCCACCATTGTCATTGCATGTGTGTTCTTTTTACAATCCACCTATGGATCCACCGGTGTCATTGCATGTATGTTCTTTTTACTAACAACAACCAGAGTCATTGAAATGTGTGTTCTTTTCACATACCACCTATGGATCCACCAGTGTCATTGCATGTGTGTTCTTTTCACAATCCACATATGGATCCACCAGTGTCATTTTATGTGTGTTCTTTTTATTAACAACAACTAGAGTCATTTCATGTGTGTTCTTTTCACATACCACATATGGATCCACCGGTGTCATTGAAATGTGTGCTCTCTTCGGAGACCACACATGGATCAACTAGTATCATTGCATGTGTGTTCTTTTTACTAACAACAACCAGAGCCATTGCATGTGTGTTCTTTTCACATACCACATATGGAACAACCAGATTCATTGAAATGTGTGTTCTTTTCACGATCCACACATGGATCCACCAGTGTCATTGCATGTGTGTTCTTTTTACTAACAACAACCAGAGTCATTGCATGTGTGTTCTCTTCACAATCTAGATATGGTCATTGAAATGTGTGTTCTTGTTACTAATAACAAACAGAGTTGTTGCATGTCTGTTCTTTTCACATGCCACATGTGGATCCACTAGTGTCATTGCATGTGTGTTCTTTTCACAATCCACCTATGGATCCACCAATGTCATTGCATGTGTGTTCTTTTTACTAACAACAACTGGAGTCATTTCATGACTGTTCTTTTCATATACCAAATACGGATCCACCAGTGTCATTGAAATGTGTGTTCTCTTCAGAGACCACACATGGATCCACTAGTGTCATTGCATGTGTGTTCTTGTTACTAATTACAACCAGAGTCATTGTATGTGTGTTCTTATGACATACCACATATGGATCCACCAGTGTCATTGCATGTGTGTTCTTTTCACAATCCACCTATGGATCCACCAGTATCATTGCATGTGTGTTCTTTTTACTAACAACAACCAGTGTCATTTCATGTGTGTTCTTTTCACATAACACATATGGATCCACCAGTGTCATTGAAATGTGTGTTCTCTTCAGAGATAACACATGGATCCACCGGTGTCATTGCATGTGTGTTCTTTTTACTAACAACAACTAGAGTCATTGCATGTGTTTTCTTTTCACATACCACATATGGAACAACTAGAGTCATTGCATGTGTGCTCTTTTCACGATCCACCTAAGGATCCACCAGTGTCATTGCATGTGTGTTTTGTTTACTAACAACAACTTGAGTCATTGCATGTGTGTTCTTTTCACATACCACATATGGAACAACCAGATTCATTGAAATGTGTGTTCTCTTCAGAGACCACACATGGATCCACCAGTGTTATTGCATGTGTTCTCTTTTTACTAACAACAACTGGAGTCATTGGAATGTGTGTTCTTTTCACATACCGCATAGGGATCCATATGATGTCATTGCATGTGTGTTCTTTTCACAATCCACATATGGATCCACCAGTGTCATTGCATGTGTGTTCTTTTTACTAACAACAACTGTAGTCATTTCATGTGTGTTCTTTTCACATACCACATAGGGAACAACTAGAGTCATTACATGTGTGCTCTTTTCACAATCCACCTATGGATCCACCAGTGTCATTGCATGTGTGTTCTTTTTACTAACAACAACTAGAGTCATTGCATGTGTGTTCCTTTCACATACCACATATGGAACAACCAGAGTCATTGAAATGTGTGTTCTCTTGAGAGACCACACATGGATCCACCAGTGTCATTGCATGTGTGTTCTTTTCACATACCACATATGGAACAACCAGAGTCATTGAAATGTGTGTTCTCTTCAGAGACCACACATGGATCCACCAGTGTTATTGCATGTGTGTTCTTTTTACTAACAACAACCAGAGTCATTGCATGTGCGTTCTTTTCACATACCACATATGGATCCATCAGTGTCATTGTATGTGTGTTCTTTTCACATACCACATATGGATCCACCAGTGTCAATGCATGTCTATTCCTTTTACTAACAACAACCAGAGTCATTGCATGTGTGTTCTTTTCACATACCACATGTGGATCCACCAGTGTCATTGCATGTGTATTCTCTTCACAATCCACACAACCAGAGTCATTTCATGTGTATTCCCTTCAGAAACCATACATGGATCCACCAGTGTCATTGCATGTGTGTTCTTGTTACTAACAACAAGCAGAGTTATTGCATGTGTGTTCTTTTCACATACCACATATGGATCCACCAGTGTCATTGCATGTGTGTTCTTTTCACAATCCACCTATCGATCCACCAGTGTCATTGCATGTGTGTTCTTTTTACGAACAACAACTAGAGTCATTTCATGACTATTCTATTCACATACCGCATATGGATCCACCGGTGTCATTTAAATGTCTGTGCTTCTCATTAACCACAACTAGAGTCATTGGATGTGCGTTCTCTTTAGAGACCACATATTGTCGTGGTGGTGTCACAGCAGATGCCATGGATAGGCTAAAGGTGGGGACTAAATGCACTAGGGGAATCCAAGGAGGGATAGTGTGTTGATTCCACACACAGTAGCTTTGTCTTTGATTCACTTCCAGAGATTACAAGTGCCCCTTGAGCTGTATTGGGGAGAGGAGGAAGAAGGAACTCTCTTACTCTTACCACTAGCTAGCTCTCAGGAACATACATCACTCTCTAGAGCTCAATCTGTCTAAGACCAACCAAGTAAAACTCAACCCTTTCTACAGAGGCCCTAGACCTCCTTATATAGGGGTGGCTAGGTCTCCAATTAGGGTATACGTGGAGGCATATTCCATGGAATATGCCTGTGCCTGCTCCCAAAATAGTAAGCCGACCGGGTTCCTTTAACCCGGCGTCATCCATGCAGAGGCTACGTGAGCCTCTGCGGCGCCCGCGTCATCCGACACAGGCTTCGTCACCTTTGTCGGCCACGCCTCGGTGGTCCTGACCTCTGTCTGCTTCATTCACGCTATGCGTACAGTGGTCACCCTTTGACCAGCGAGATTCCTTCCTTCTCTTGTAAGCTTGCTATAACCCGGATCGTACCTAGTCGATCCGGCCATAGCTATTCCTGCATACAAGTTAGATACATCTCACCGACTTACGATATAAGTATGTGCGAGAGACGATAAGTGGACATCCCCTGGTTCGGGTTACCCCGTGATTCGGCCTGCCTTGAGGTGACTCGGCCAGCATCCGCTTTGACCTTGCCGTACCTCGGCTAACTCGGCCTTTATACCCCGACGTGACCCTACCCAGGGGTATCCCCCCAACACATATTTATCCACGAGTGTCATTGAAATGTGTATTATTTTCAACTACAGCCGTTGGCCACAAACAATCGGGACGCAGAGCTAACCAGCAACCACTCTGGGCTTCTAGAAGACCCGGTCCCCGATTGTTAGGCGCTGTTGGATCAGGGTGCGTGGACGATAGTGATGTCCTTCGCGAGGGCGATCCGCGAGAAGTCTGTTCTAAGAACTGATTGGCAGTGGCAATGACGCTGGGCCTACGTCCTTGCCCTTATCCCCTTAACCTCGGGCCCTAAGATCAGATTGTGTTCCTTCATCGCCATGGAGAGGGAGAGGCCCAAAATCAGCTTGCACGAGGCTTAGATGTTCGCCCACTACGACATACTCGCGCTGCTGTTCGCGAGGCTTCCGGCCAGCTTCGAGCTCAGCTACGCCGGGGTTCCTGTTGCGCGACAACGCGTTGGCGAGGCAGATCGAAGAGCGGCGGCGCCAGCTATCGGAGCGGAAGAGGGCAATGGCGTGGTACTCGCGTACGAGTGCGTACTGGCGAAAGATGTTCAAGAAGGAGCAGCCTACGTTGATTGAGCTGTGCGGAACCCACCGACGGGAGATCCACCTGGATCTGTGCAACCCCGAAGGGAGGCAGCGCTTCTAGGAAGTGCATGGGCGTACGACCTCCACCGTTATTGATGCAGTGCGCCGTGAAGAATCCATGAGGAGGAGGAACGCTACCCGGAACGTCGGCATCGATTCCGACGCGGAGGAGGCTGGCGGCGACACGGACAACGTCGTCAATGATGGAGACTGCGGGAGTGTCATAGTCGATTAGGGCCACTTAAGCATAAATTAAATCTATGTAATGCGCTCTTTGGATCTAGGTCACTTGATTCATGGTCGATTATCGTCATAATCTATATATGTTGGCCATGTTTTAGTTGTTTTTGTCTTTGAAACTAGTCGATCGAAACTCGTCCGATCCTGAAAATAAAGTTCGCGCATTCCTGGCATATCTAATGGGACAATACACTGACTCTGCTCCCAGCACTTGATGGAACAGCCATAATTTGGAGTGCGCTAGAGGAGAAGGGATCGAGCATGTTGTAATAGTGTACTACTCCTGTCGAGATATAACTGACTTAGTTTTTTAGATATTTAATAAATGTGTCTATACCCAAAACATGTCTAGATACATGTTTTAGGTTTCTCTGTCTTTCAAACTAATCAAAAGTCATCAAATTCTGAACAAACAAAGTCATTGCATTCACACCTGATGGGACAATACGCTGACTCTGCTACTTGATGGCACAACCATAAGTCTGGAGTGCGCCGAAGGAGATGGGAATGCAAGGGAGATGGAACTAGTAGCCGCGTCCAAACGCAGGTAAAAAATTAATGTAATAATATTTTAAAAAATTGTAATCTGGTCCACATGACCCCATCATAGACACGTTGCACGCGCTAGATATAAATAAAGACGACACATCTAGTTTAGTTTCAATCATATAATTCAACATACGACGTTACTGGTCCCGCATCTTTCTGCTCCTCTTATTAGTCTGCTAGCCAACGCTGCATTAAGCATCAGTTGATGAGGATAAAAAAATTAAAAAATGGCAAATAAAACAATTTTTAAGCTTACCTTTCATCCGGAGAATCGTACAAAGATGAAATTGGCAGGGATTTATTATTTCTCCTACAGTTAGCCGAAAGATCCTCAAGAACATCCTCAATCACCCCTGCAACTTCTTCATATTCTAATACACCTCCATTATTTGCCCTTTCCTCCCTGTTCCGCTTACCCTTTTGTTTCTTTTCACACCATTTTCTCGCCGGCATCTCCACTTCTTCATAAATTGGCTGCTTACGTACGTTTTCCTCCGAGTGCTCATCACCATCTTCGCGCTGCTCTTCCGCCAGTTCTAGCTGAGAAGCCTCATTTTCTGCCACCGGGGTGTGAACAAGGACAATATCATGTGTAACTAGGTTTTTGCACAACCTCTTGATATGTCCGAATCCGCCACAGCGTTTGCATTTCCTTTTCCTAGCTCCCAGCCTTGGACCTTTATCGGTGGAGGCTTCGATCCTTAGCTTTCTAGGCCTCCCAGGTGGCCTCCTAAGAACTGGTGGTTGAAGTTTGAACCCTGGATCAACAATCTCCCAATCATTTTCATCGGCCATAGGTGGTATGTTTTCTGCATAAGTTGCAGCAAACTTGTCCATGGAGAAATAGTTGTCGACATAGTTCTCTATTTCAGCTCTATTACCTCTAAGCTTTAGGATGAAGTAAATTGCATGGTGACATGGCAGACCAGTAATCTGCCACTGCCTGCATGAACAAGTCTTGTTTCCAATGTCTATAGTGTACCTCCTGTAACATCCCAAAACTTCAATCCAAGTGTATCAAAGATCAAATCATCCAAATTTAGGATTAACAAAAACTTTTCCATATTTAAAATGAAAGCATTCATATATGTGTGCATTTAAAATAGGAGTTGTTTTGAATTGCCATGATTGTGTGATCCTTTGCTTCTAAAATGTTTCCTAGGTGATTTAAACATCATCTACACCATTCCCAAACTTTTCCTAAAAGAAATCATATCAAAAAGAATTAAAATAAAGGAATGGTCATTTTGACAAAATTAACTCTCATGCCTACTTGGCTATTCCTAGTACTCAATTCTTAACAGAAACAATTCTGGATCTTTGCACCCCTTGCTAGTACACATAATGAGGTACCAAGACCCATCTTTTGATCTTCTAAAAACATTCTGGAAACATTTTTAAATGGTAGTTCAAATTTGAATCTAATGCATATGCATAGATCACCCCTATTTCAAAAACCATGTAATTGAGCTCCATTTTCAAAACCCTTGTAACCAGAGACTACCTATCAATAGTGGAGATCACTCAAAAATTTTGAACTCAAAATTCAAAACTTTTTCTCTTTCGGCCATTTCATCAAACAGCTTGTGTGCACAAATCTGGCCAAATTTAAAACACTGTTTTGAGCAGTGATCTTGGTCACCATTTGTGCCTAACCTTGTCCCCTTGTTCCCTCAGTACCAGCCCTACCTTTTGCTAGCCCGGCCACACCCTGTGCACACGACCAAATGGTCATGGCCATTAAGGCCGAGCACCTTGAGCACCCCCACCGGCGACATCCTGCCACAGCAGCCGCCAACTTCCCTCGCCATGTCTAGGAGGTAGCCAACGCCGCACCGCCCCTCTCTGTCCCTTTCCCGAGCCAAGAGCAGCCGTGGACCACCGAGGCTACCAGCGCGCCAGACCATGCCGACGGCCGAGCGCTGGCCGCCCCTCGCGTGTACAAGCAACCACTCGACACCAGCCCGCGCCCACCGCTCCGCCTCGACCTAGAGAACACCCCAGACACCTCCGTTCGCCGCCCAAAGCCCCACAACCACCGCTCGCCTCTGCCTCTCAGAGCGCCACCTTACCCCGACCGCATGCCACCGCCCCTACGGCCGCATTGAAGCGCTAGAGCACCGCCAGGGGACCGACCGTCGATCGCCATCCCCAGCCATGCCGCTAGCTCGCCGTAGCCATGTCGCCGCCATCGACCGCCCATCCCGCTCGGTCTCACCGTCGAGCCTATAAAAAGAGCCCTCCC
This sequence comes from Avena insularis, assembly GCA_023614405.1. Classification (NCBI taxonomy): domain Eukaryota; kingdom Viridiplantae; phylum Streptophyta; class Magnoliopsida; order Poales; family Poaceae; genus Avena; species Avena insularis. The sequence continues at coordinate 452,699,889 of CM042696.1, forward strand.
CAGCACCAAAGACTCACACCATTCCACTCCCCTCACCTCTCTGAACCTCACCCACCTCTCGCCGGAGCAAGTGGAGCAGCAGCTCGCCGTAATTAGAGCCGGAGCCACCGCCTCTGGAGAAGAAGGGTGTCGTTGATTCCGGCCACCCCAAGCTCCGCCGCGACCACGCTTCGCCTCGCTGTCGTCTTCCACTTTGTTCGCCCGCATCGCCAACCCTGCTGGAGCCCTGGTACGCCCCAGTAGAACCCCACCGAGCCGCTAGGGTTTGAGCTCGCCGGCGACCCGTCCGTCGTCGACGACGACCCTCAGTCGTCGATCTGCCCTCTAATTGCACGACCCACGGTAGCGTGCAACCGCATTTTAAGTGCGTGACTAGTGGGACCCCACAGCTGAGCCACCTGCCACTGGGCTGGCCCATTTCCTTTCCCGCGCAAGCCCGTAGATTCAAATTAGGATTTTTTCCTTTTAGTTAGAATATAGTTTCTATCCAGTGTTTCAAAATTCAATTCTATGAGTTTGACAAATCCAAATTGCATGACACCAATTTTGTCTGAAAGGTATTGAAATGCTCTATCCAAGCCCATTGGATTTAATTCATTTAGAGTTATAGATTTCTCCTCATAAAAATAAGAAGACAGAAGCTTTTGCAACTTGAAACATTTTTATAAAATCAACCAAGTTATCTTTTGAGTTGATTCCAACTCTCAAAAATCACATTTCATCATATCTATCCAAATATGTAATAATACTAAGGTTTACAGGCAGTGACTTTGGACTAGTACCAAAATAATGCTATATAGGCATTTCTAGTCACTTTAAATCATTAAATAATACACTTAAACCAAAGTAATAGTGATCCAACCTTTAAATATCATTCCCACATGTTAGAATATGTGGTGAGGACATGTGTCCACATGATCCCATATTTTGGTGGTGAATGTTAAATCTTAGCTATTATTTCAATGAGTAGAAATTACTTTTCCAAAATAAAAAGGTTGAAACTATTGAATTAAACTTGTGATGCTTGTGATGATAATAGATCATCAATTGTGTGTTTTAGAATACTACTTAGCCTAAGTTAAGTATTGTGTGGTGATTGTGCACTCCCTATGTATTTCTAGAGGCTAGTACCGACCAAGCCTTCGAGGAGGAGGATTTCTACCAAGAAGAAGAAGAAGAAGAAGAAAACTTCAACCACTGCACCAACCAAGGCAAGCTATTAGTGGCAAGCTAACCCTTGCAAACATGCTTTAGTAAGCTATGGTAGCAAGCTAGAATAAAACTAGATATTTTAGTAAAGATGCCTTAAGCATACTTTGATCACACCCCCTTAGCTTACACCAAGTTCTTGTAATTAATTTTGAAGGTAGTATAAAGAGTATAAAACTTGACCTAATTAGAAACCCTTAGATGTCATTCTATGGCATGAGATTGATCCCACCTTTCCACCTTAGTGAACACTCTTAACCTAGTGTTTTAGAATAGATCAAACTTGAGTCATTTTAGATGGGAACACTTGGTGAAAATGAGTTATGAAAACCTTGGAATGATCAGTCATTCTATTGAGATGTTTTGACATGTGTTGAGAAACACAATTGGCTTATGATGATAAAAATGATGAGGCATGAGCCTTAACCCTTTTTATAAAACTGATGGTTGGATTCGGATGTGATACCATTCCAAAATTACCGTACAACCACATTACCTGAATTGGGTAAGGCTTAGCTGGAAATTTATATGCATTAGTATTAGTTCCCTCACGGGAGAGGTTTGAGCTGAGGCTACCTCTCAATGATGTCCACCTATGCAGTGCCCAAGATGACTGATGGTCATGGTTGGGAGGTCATGCTCATAGGAGAGGTGCTTGTACTAGGGTGTGTAAAGGAAAGGTTATGTCTGATTATCTGCATACCGAGTATGATGATTCAGGGTTACCCCTGACAGGTGTATCGAATCTTGTGTTGAAACTGTACCACCTCTGCAGAGTGTCAAACTATTCGAATAGCCGCTTCCGCGGTTATGGACAGTTGGAATGGCCATACTGTTTCGTTGTCAGATGTTTTCTAAATAACTTGAAATGAATGATGAACCTTGACTTAACCACAACAGGGTTGTGTAGATGAAAATAGCTTCCCAACTTAAGTGATTCTAGAACTTTACTTTATCCTTTCTTGTTTCAGAACTCAGCTTAGGTTTCAAACTTAACTTGATAGTTATTCTTTCAATTCAGTACTTTAACTTAGAATCATAACCCTTGCTAGTAGTAGTTTGCGAGTACTTAAAGAGTACTCATGGATTTTGTCCCTGGCTATTATCATGGCCAGACTATGAAGGAGATTATCAAGATGATGGTCAGCAGGACGGCTATGATAACTAGGACTATCTCACAAGATTGTCGTGCCCACGAAGATGGACCCCACCGCTACGCTATCATTTATTTCCGCTGCTTGTTGTATTAAAGACTAGATCATGAGATCCTTATTTGTGTAAAACCTTATGTATGGTTTGTAATGGATGATGTACTATGATATCCAATCCGTTATGTCTCGCAAAAATGGTAATCCTGGGATTGCGAGGTATGGCATAACGGGCATCTGGGATTAAAAATCCGGGTGTTGACAAGTTGGTATCAGAGCCATCCTGACCATAGGAGACCCTAGTTAGAATGGACGTCCAAACCAAAAACTTAGCTTCAAAACCAAAGTGAGTATTTATGAAAAACTATTTCCTCTCTTACCCTTGTGAACTCATTCTTTCTCAAAAATACATGTTCCTCAAAATTCTTACATTACTACTTAAAATTTGACACACTTGATCACTTCACTAATTTCCTCATCCTAAATTCTTGTAGATGGAGACTCAGTTTAGCAGTTTTACTAGTTGGGAAACGGAGGTCAGCTGATCTTCGAGAGGGATCTAGATTCACTGTCAGAATTTCTGGGACGCCCACATCCGGAGTTTCTTGGAGCTCAACTTCTAGGAACCCCAAGAGGAGACCTACAATGGCTAGTCACCGCAGATCTTCGAGGAAGCATTGAAGCACCAACTTCTGGAAGAATTCAGTTCTCTGTGAGAGAGAACAACTGGCTAGATGGATTAGCCAGGGCAATGCATGAAGCTCTCGCACGTCTATGTGCCCTCAGCGTCAACAAGATTCAAGGAACCCGTTTTGCCCACTATGCAAGACGTGACTTCATGGGAATGCCGATGGAGATGCCAAGTCACCCAGAGTTGAGGCGTCAAGTGGAGAACCTTGACTTCTTGCTTCATGACCGACAGCAGGAGTTGGACAATGCCAGAGAGTTAGCCAACCAGAACCGTGCAATTGCCACCCAAAAGGCCCAGACTTTCACACTGCTCGTCCAAGATCGCCAGTCTCTTCGTCGCCAGCGTGCAAAGAAGGATCGCACCATCGCCCGTCTTCGCAAGAAGGTGGCCGACCTCGAGAAGACCATCAAGGAGCAGGAAGCTCAGCTTGCCGCCAAGGAAGAAGATGATGAAGGAGAAGACATCCAGGGAGATATGGATTCTTACCTCAGCAATGATGACGATTTTCTGGCAGAGGATGCTGTGGACTTCTACACTGATGATGAAGACTCCGACTTCATCGACGATGAGTAGATGCACTAGAGCACTATCGTAGCGTGAGATGTACCATCTCATTGTATCGTAGTTTGCAGAATGGTTCTTCAAACCATTTGTTTTCCCCTTTGATTGTTGTGGTGTGTGTTGTATCGTGTTCTTGCTTGCATGAATGAAAGTACAGTTAGTTGAAAAACCTGAGTCTAACTCAAAATTTTAGCTTTGAAAACCCAAAACCATGAACCTTAGAATTTCCCTCTTACCCCTATATCTATCTCAATCTTCAGATGACTCGTGGAAACCAAGGAGGGAGCAGCTCATCGCAGGACCCAATGCTGCAGATCTTGCAGAATCTCATCGCGGACCGTGAAGCAAGCAGGGCCGAGCGTCAAGCCAACTTAGCGACATTGCAGCAGATCGCCCAAATGGCTCTCAACAACCAAGGACATGGAAATCAGGATCACCATGGATCTAAACTCAAAAAATTTCAGAACACCAATCCCCCAATCTTCAACCAATCTGAAAACCCATTAGATGCTGATGACTGGTTATAGACCATGGAAAACAACCTAGAAGTTGCAGGAGTTGATGAGAATGAGAAAGTTCTCTTCGCCACTCACTATCTGGCGGGAGATGCAAGAGCTTGGTGGAATAGCGTCCGCAACATGAACCATGGCCAGGTGATGACCTGGGAAGCATTCAAGGTCAAGTTCAGCCGCACCCACGTGCCGCAAGGTCTTGTCAACAGGATGAGAGATGAATTCCGTGAACTGAAGCAAGGAAGATTGACTATAGTAGAGTACCGTGATAAATTCTTGTCAATTGCCAGATATGCACCGGATGAGATCAACACAGAGGCCAAGAAGAAAGAGAGATTCTTAAATGGACTGCATGATGAGATGCAGACTGTCCTCCTCAACATCCGTTTCTAGGATCTTGAAGAGCTAGTCGACTCTGCCATTCAGATGGAAGGGAAGATTAACCAGGCAAACGACAACCGCAAGCGTCATATGATGCAGCGATGGATCCAAGAGTCACCGGCACCGTCCCCAACCCTCACCAGGGTATGCACCAAGGAACAACCGACCCCCAAATTCTCGCCCAAGCTACCCCAACCGTAGCCGAGGAAATGTGAAGCCCGGAGGAAACAATCACAACTCCGGCAATGCCAACAACTTCAACCGTTCCCCTCCCAAGAGCAACAACAACAACAACAACATTACCCCCAGAACTAGCAGCAATGTTGTACCTGTTGTAGTCAAGGACAAGTCCCAGATCACGTGTTTCAAGTGTGGAGTGAAGGGTCACTACTCCAATGAGTGTCCCAAGAAGACTGCCGCCAATGCCCCTGTGAATGCCCCAGCTCAGCAGCAGCGTCGTGTTCAGCAAGGCAGGAGATTTTCCCCAGGGAATCAAGACAATCAACGGTCGCCTCTTCCACATGAACGCGAAGAAGCCTAGGAAGCACCGGATGTAGTCTGGGTATGTTTTCACAACTCAGTTTTAGCAAGAGTATTGTTTGATTCTGGAGCATCGCATTCATTTGTCACCGAAGAATTTGCATGCACTAGTAAGATTCGCCCAACCAACCTGAAGCATGTCATGATAGTTCAAATCCCCGGTTCAACCACAAAAACTAGAAAAATTTGCAAAGCGGTACCTATCAGGATACATGGGATAGATTTTTATGCCAACCTAATCGTACTTGGAACCAAAGGTTTGGAAGTTGTACTAGGTATGTACTGGATGTCAAGGCATAAAGGACTGATAGACTGTGCTAGGAAAGCCATCACCATGACCAGTAGTTCTGGAGTAACCGTAGAACATATCTCCAAAACCTTACCCCGTCAATTCAAGTGCAACAAGAGTGTAGCCCTGCCTACCATTGACCAAGTCAGAGTAGTCTGTGAATACCCCGACGTATTCCCAGATGAATTGCCAGGTATGCCCCCGGACAGGGATATAGAGTTCATTATCGAACTAATCCCCGGAACCGGACCTATAGCCCAGAGACCCCATACCATGAACCCCTCAGAGTTAGTGGAACTGAAGAAGCAGTTGGATGCCATGTTAGCAACAGGCTTGATTCAGCCAAGTGCATCGCCATGGAGATCACCAGTGTTATTCGTCGACAAGAAAGATGGAGGCAACCATCTGTGTACAAACTACAGAAAGTTGAATGATGTCACCATCAAGAACAAGTACCCCTTGCCAAAGATAGAGGACCTATTTGATCAGTTGACTGGAGCTCAAGTATTCTCAAAGATTGATCTTAGGACTGGTTATCACCAACTTAAGATTCATGCAACGGATATTCCGAAGACCGCCTTTACTACTCGCTATGGTTTATACGAGTATACGGTTATGTCTTTTGGATTAACCAATGCCCCTGCTTATTTCATGAATCTCATGAATAAGATCTTTATGAATTTCTTAGATAAGTTTGTAGTTGTGTTTATCGACGACATCCTTATATACTCCAAGTCAGAAGAAGAGCATGAGCAACATCTGAGAATCATCCTAGAAACCCTGAGAGAACATCAGTTATATGCCAAGTTCAGCAAGTGTGAGTTTTGGCTGAAAGAAGTAGGATTCCTAGGCCATATTGTGTCTGCCGGAGGAGTCTCTGTTGATCCCAGCAAGATCAAAGATGTCGAAGAATGGGAAGCCCCAACCAATCAAACCCAAGTTCGTTCATTTCTCGGATTAGCGGGATACTACCACACATTCATAGAAGGATTCTCGAGCATAGCCCGACCAATGACCCAATTTTTGAAGAAGGACAAGAAGTTTGAATGGACAGACAAGTGTGAAGCCCGTTTCCAAGAGCTGAAGAAGAGATTGATATCAGCCCCAATTTTGATCATGCCAGACATAAGAAGCCGTTTGATGTATATTGTGATGCATCCAAGATTGGTCTAGGATGTGTATTGATGCAAGAAGGCAAAGTCATCGCGTATCTGTCTCGACAACTGAAGCAGCATGAGCAAAACTATCCGACCCATGATCTTGAGCTAGTAGTTGTGGTTCTAGCGTTGAAGACATGGCGTCATTATTTGATGGGTAATCGCTGTGAGATTTACTCAGATCATAAGAGCTTGAAGTATATCTTCACCTAGAAGGAGTTGAATATGAGGCAAAGAAGATGGATAGAGTTAATCAAGGATTATGACCTTGACATTCACTATCACCCCGGCAAAGCCAATGTGGTAGCGGACGCTCTTAGCAGATTGTTGTGTAGGCTTAACACCATGATCAAAGAGAAACAACCAAGTTTGTATGAGGAGTTGGAGCAGTTCAGGACTGAGTTAGTTAGCAAAGGATTCCTAGCTAGCATTGAACTTCAACCCACTTTGATTAGCCAAATCAAGGAAGCCCAGAAGGGAAATGAAAGTATCGAATCAAACGTCATATTGGTACAGGCAAAGTACCTGGATTCACCGAAGACGAAGAAGGTGTACTGTGGTACAAGGGACGTATCTGTGTACCAGCAGATTCGGAGCTGAAGGAAATTATCATGAAGGAAGCTCATGATACTCTTTATTCTATCCACCCCAGAGGAACAAAGATGTATCAGGATTTGAAAGAGAAATTTGGGTGGCACAAGATGAAGAGAGAGATCGGAAGCTACATCGCCAAGTGTGACATTTGTCAAAGAGTCAAGGCAGAGCATCAGAGACCTGCAGGATTGTTGCAACCATTGCAGATTCCAGAATGGAAATGGGATTCTGTCAGAATGGACTTTATCACCGGTTTACCTACTTCTAGTAGGGGAAATGACTCAATCTGGGTCATAGTTGATAGACTATCCAAGGTAGCCCACTTCATACCAGTCAAGACAACCTACCAAAGTGCAAAACTAGCAGAGCTATACATTGCTAGGATTGTTAGTCTGCATGGAACCCCCAAGACCATCGTATCAGATCGAGGAACTCAGTTTACTTCAAGATTTTGGCAAAAAGTTCAGGAAGGTTTAGGAACCAAGTTGAATTTCAGTACTGCTTATCACCCTCAAACAGATGGACAGACTGAGAGAGTCAACCAGATCTTGGAGGATATGCTTAGAGCTTGTGTGTTGGAATAAGGATCACAATGGGAACATCTTGCCGCTTTGTGAAATTCTCATATAACAATAGTTATCAAGCTAGTTTGCAGATGGCACCCTTTGAATTCCTATATGGAAGAAAGTGTCGTACCCCTTTGAATTGGTTGCAAGTAGGAGAGAGTCAGATCTTCGGACCCGACATTCTCCGAGAAGCAGAAGAGAAAGTTCACAAAATTCATGAGCACCTCAAGACCGCCCAATCCAGACAGAAGAGTTATGCTGACAAGAGAAGGAGACACCTGACTTTCAATGTCGGAGATTTCGTATATCTCAAGGTTTCACCATTGAAGGGAACTCAACGCTTTAGTCTGAAGGGAAAGTTAGCTCCTAGATATATCGGACCTTTCAAGATTCTGAACCGCCGAGGAGAAGTATCGTATCAACTAGAACTTCCTAAAGAGATGTCAGCCATCCACAATGTGTTCCATATCTCGTTACTTCGCAAATGCTTGGAAGTGCCTGAGAAGACTGAAGTTTTCAAGAATATCGATCACAAAGCAGTGGAAATCAACAATGACCTGACCTATCGGGAAGTTCCCATTCGTATCTTAGAAGAAGCCTACAGAACCACTAGGACCAGGAGTATCAAGTTTCTCAAGATTCAGTGGAGCAACCATACCGAGGAGGAAGCTACTTGGGAACGCGAGGATTACATTAGGACAGAGTTCCCAGATCTCTTTAGTTCCTAGTTTTCTTGTAAATCTCGGGACGAGATTTTATTTAAGGGAGGAAGGTTTGTAACATCCCAAAACTTCAATCCAATTATATGAAAGATCAAATCATCCAAATTTAGGATTAACAAAAACTTTTCCATATTTAAAATGAAAGCATTCATATATGTGTGCATTTAAAATAGGAGTTGTTTTGAATTGCCATGATTGTGTGATCCTTTGCTTCTAAAATGTTTCCTAGGTGATTTAAACATCATCTACACCATTCCCAAACTTTTCCTAAAAGAAATCATATCAAAAAGAATTAAAATAAAGGAATGGTCATTTTGACAAAATTAACTCTCATGCCTACTTGGCTATTCCTAGTACTCAATTATTAACAGAAACAATTCTGGATCTTTGCACCCCTTGCTAGTACACATAATGAGGTACCAAGGCCCATCTTTTGAGCTTCTAAAAACATTCTGGAAACTATTTTAAATGGCAGTTCAAATTTGAATCTAATGCATATGCATAGATCACCCCTATTTCAAAAACCAAGTAATTGAGCTCCATTTTCAAAACCCTTGTAACCAAAGACTACCTATCAATAGTGGAGATCACTCAAAATTTTTGAACTCAAAATTCAAAACTTTTCTCTTTCGGCCATTTCATCAAACAGCTTGTGTGCACAAATCTGGCCAAATTTAAAACACTGTTTTGAGCAGTGATCTTGGTCACCATTTGTGCCTAACCTTGTCCCCTTGTTCCCTCAGTACCAGCCCTACCTTTTGCTAGCCCGGCCACACTGCACGACCAAATGGTCATGGCCATTAAGGCCGAGCACCTTGAGCACCCCCACCATGACATCGCCAGCCAGCCGCCAACTTCCCTCGCCATGTCTAGGAGGTAGCCAACGCCGCACCGCCCCTCTCTGTCCCTTTCCCGAGCCAAGAGCAGCCGTGGACCACCGAGGAGAAGCCGCGCCCAGTGCCACCAGACCATGCCGACGCCGCCCGCAGAGCGCGCGTTGTCCCCGCGTGCACCAGCCACCACTCGACACCAGCCCGCGCCCACTGCTCCGCCTCGACCTAGAGAACACCCCAGACACCTCTGTTTGCCGCCCAAAGCCCCACAGCCACCGCTCGCCGTGGACACCACCGCCTCTGCCTCTCAGAGCGCCACCTTACCCCGACCGCATGCCACCGCCCCTACGGCCGCATTGAAGCGCTAGAGCACCCCCAGGGGACCGCCCGTCGATCGCCATCCCCAGCCATGCCGCTAGCTCGCCGTAGCCATGTCGCCACCGTCGACCGCCCATACCGCTCGGTCTCACCGTCGAGCCTATAAATGGAGCCCTCCCCAGCACGAAAGACTCACACCATTCCACTCCCCTCACCTCTCTGAACCTCACCCACCTCTCGCCGGAGCAAGTGGAGCAGCATCTCACTGGAATTGGAGCCGGAGCCGCCGCCTCTGGAGAAGAAGGGTGCCGTTGATTCCGGCCACCCCAAGCTCCGCCGCGACCACGTCTCGCCTCGCCGTCGTCTTCCACTTCGTTCGCCCGCATCGCCTACCCCGCTGGAGCCCTGGTACGCCCTAGTAGACCCCCACCGAGCCTCTAGGGTTTGAGCTCGCCGGCGACCCGTCCGTCGTCGACGACGACCCTCAGCCGTCGATCTGCCCTCTAATCACACAACCCACAGCACGTGTACCGCTTCGCGTTTTAAGTGTCGCTGACCAGTGGGACCCCCCTGTCAGCTGAGCCCTGTGCCGCATAGCGCCACTAGGCCATCCCATTTCCTTTCCCGCGCAAGCCCGTAGATTCAAATTAGGATTTTTTCCTTTTAGTTAGAATATAGTTTCTGTCCAGTGTTTCAAAATTCAATTCTATGAGTTTGACAAATCCAAATTGCATGAAACCAATTTTGTCTGAAAGGTATTGAAATGCTCTATCCAAGCCCATTAGGTTTAATTCATTTAGAGTTATACATTTCTCCTAATAAAAATAAGAAGACAGAAGCTTTTGCAACTTGAAACATTTTTATAAAATCAACCAAGTTAGCTTTTGAGTTGATTCCAACTCTCAAAAATCACATTTCATCATATCTATCCAAATATGTAATAATACTAAGGTTTACAGGCAGTGACTTTGGACTAGTACCAAAATAATGCTCTATAGGCATTTCTAGTCACTTTAAATCATTAAATAATACACTTAAACCAAAGTAATAGTGATCCAACCTTTAAATCTCATTCCCACATGTTAGAATATGTGGTCAGTACATGTGTCCACATGATCCCATATTTTGGTGGTGAGTGTTAAATCTTAGCTATTATTTCAATGAGTAGAAATTACTTTTCCAAAATAAAAAGGTTGAAACTATTGAATTAAACTTGTGATGCTTGTGATGATAATAGATCATCAATTGTGTGTTTTAGAATACTACTTAGCCTAAGTTAATTATTGTGTGGTGATTGTGCACTCCCTATGTATTTCTAGATGCTAGTACCGACCAAGCCTTCGAGGAGGAGGAGTTCTACCAAGAAGAAGAAGAAGAAGAAGAAGAAGAAACCTTCAACCACTGCACCAACCAAGGCAAGCTATTAGTGGCAAGCTAACCCTTGCAAACATGCTTTAGTAAGCTATGGTAGCAAGCTAGAATAAAACTAGATAGTTTAGTAAAGATGCCATAAGCATACTTTGATCACACCCCCTTAGCTTACACCAAGTTCTTGTAATTAATTTTGAAGGTAGCATAAAGAGTATAAAACTTGACCTAATTAGAAACCCTTAGATGTCATTCTATGGCATGAGATTGATCCCACCTTTCCACCTTAGTGAATACTCTTAACCTAGTGTTTTAGAATAGATCAAACTTGAGTCATTTTAGATGGGAACACTTGGTGAAGATGAGTTATGAAAACCTTGGAATGATGAGTCATTCTATTGAGATGTTTTGACATGTGTTGAGAAACACAATTGGCTTATGATGATGAAAATGATGAGGCATGAGCCTTAACCCTTTTTATAAAACTGATGGTTGGATTCGGATGCGATACCATTCCAAAATTACCGTACAACCACATTACCTGAATTGGGTAAGGCTTAGCTGGAAATTTATATGCATTAGTATTAGTTCCCTCACGGGAGAGGTTTGAGTTGAGGCTACCTCTCAATGATGTCCACCTATGCAGTGCCCAAGATGACTGATGGTCATGGTTGGGAGGCCATGCTCATAGGAGAGGTGCTTGTACTAGGGTGTGTAAAGGAAAGGTTATGTTTGATTATCTACATACCAAGTATGATGATTCAGGGTTACCCCTGACAGATGTATCGAATCTTGTGGTGAAAGTGTACCACCTCTGCAGAGTGTCAAACTATTCGAATAGCCCCGTCCGCGGTTATGGACAGTTGGAATGGCCATACTATTTCGTTGTCAGATGTTTTCTAAATAACTTGAAATGAATGATGAACCTTGACTTAACCACAACAGGGTTGTGTAGATGAAAATAGCTTCCCAAGTTAAGTGATTCTAGAACTTTACTTTATCCTTTCTTGTTTCAGGACTCAGCTTAGGTTTCAAACTTAACTTGATAGTTATTCTTTCAATTCAGTACTTTAACTTAGAATCATAACCCTTGCTAGTAGTAGTTTGCGAGTACTTAAAGAGTACTCATGGCTTTTGTCCCTGGCTATTATCATGGCCAGACTATGAAGGAGATTATCAAGATGATATTCAGCAGGACGGCTATGATAACTAGGACTATCTGCCTTCATCAGCATTGCCTGTTCCCCTGAAGATGGACCCCACCGCTACGCTATCATTTATTTCCGCTGCTTGTTGTATTAAAGACTGGATCATGAGATCCTTATTTGTGTAAAATCTTATGTATGGTTTGTAATGGATGATGTACTATGATATCCAATCCGTTATGTCTCGCAAAAATGGTAATCCTGGGATTGCGAGGTATGGCATAACGGGCATCTAGGATTAAAAATCCGGGTGTTGACACCTCCATTCACTTCCACGCTTGTATTCTGCATAAACCTCAGCCAATGTTCTGGAACTTCTGACCATCCTCATCTTTATCGTTCTCATTGCCCTGGTTCTTGCATTCAGTAACATAACCACCTTGGAACTATTTTATGGCCTAAAAAATTTCTTGCACAAATTCTTTGCCTTAAATCTATCTTCACCATTATGCACTGTCTTATTGCATCCAACAAAATAACAATTCCAAGTGTCTTCATGCCCGAAATCTTATCATTGAAACTCTCTGTCAAATTATTGCAAACAAAATCCACCTTGCTTAACTCACCAAACTTGCTTCTGCCCATAGCTTGGTGTGATGTTCTCAAGGTATTTTTTCACCTTTGGCACTACATACATGTTCTACAAGTAAGTAGCATGCGTGCTTGGGGTGTATGTGTATGTTGATCGCCACAAGTCCTCTTCAAAGATCTTTCCTTTGAACTTCTTCGTGAAGTCAGTAGCGAGGTGCCGCATGCATTCCCTATGCTCAACCACAGGAAACACAGCATCAACAACATTCTCAAGACCCTCGCATGCACCGGTGTGTATCACCAAGCCTTCAGGGTGACCAATTACTTCCCGTAGTCTCTGCATGAACCATGTCCAGCTTTCATTTGATTCACCCTCGAGAACAGCATAAGCTACGGGTAGAAGCCAATTATTCGTGTCCAAAGCACAAGCAGAAGCAACATGTCCCTTGAACTTCCCTGTTAAAGAAGTTGTGCCTATTGCCAAGTATGGCCTGCAGCCATCTAGGAACCCCTTCCAGCATGCCTTCAGGCAGACAAAACATCTCCTGAAGCATATCTTATCTGCCTGCTTATACCTGACCCCCTCGAGACCTTTTCTCTCCCTTTCACAATCTCATAATCGATGTCAACAACACTACCAGGTGATGTTTTCTCTACCTGAGCTTTGAAACTATACAACATATGAAAACTGTCATTCCACTTGTCTTGAATGAAGTCTAGAGCCATCTCCTTCCCATCAAAGACTCTGTGGTAAGGAATCAGAACGTTAAACTTTTTGCTAATCTTTGCTCTGAGTTCAGCAGGTCCAATGTTATGATCCTTTCTCACCCAGTCAGTAGAGTAGCAGCAATCCACTTGGTAGTCGCCGGTCTAATTTTACCACTTAAAGAAGTATTAGGGAAGTTGTGTTTCTTCGTGTTTACTTTGATCTGCATTCGATAAGAATCCAAATAATTCAGAGCTATTTATCAGGAGAATAAATATGAGAAAGACTGAAACTAGTAGCTATTGCAACCTGAAATGGGTGTCCACCCCGCATTGGAGATGCATGTAATCTCCATTTACACACATTACTTTCCCTACAGTGCATCCTAAATCTCTTTTGGTCGCTCTTTTCAATGATAAATTTGAACCCAACTCTGATTGCATAGGTTGCAACTGCATATCTGCAGTCCTCCACATTATCAAAGATAGTCCCCTCATAAATTGTAGGATTGTCCCTGTCAAAGTGTATCACTGGCCTGTCCACGTCTTCGTCGTCGTATCTACATCCCATTTCCACATCTTCACATTCCTCTTCCTCCTCACTCCCATAGTCAGGCTCAAAGTTCGAATCAACCAAATATTCCCTACTCTCCATCCTATCAGGGTCAACAGCCATGTCTAGATATGCTTTCTCATCATCATCCGCACCACCACACGTTTCAAGGCCTTCATACTCGCTTGACAAAGCATCATGCTCAAGGACAAGTTGTACAGACGTCCTGCGGTTACCAACACATGTCCCTGCCATCACCATAGGACGAGAAACGCTAATTGGGGTATGTAGAAAAGGAATCATAGTTCTTACCCTTCAATGTGGACGCATGGCACCTTCTCCGGGCTCCATACCTCCAAAGCTCTGCACCCCGCTTCCTCTCCCCCTGTTTTGTTGTCCTCTGTGCTCTCTAGACTTGAAGGAGATTATGTGCTCTCCAGCCGCGCACGACCCATATCCGTGCTCTCAAGCCTCGCAGGATCCATCTCCGAGCAGGATCCGGATCACCAGCGTCATTGGGCCCCTAACCCAACGACCGACTCTCGGTTTTCATTTCCAGACGCGCCTAGGCGGTGGGCGGCATCAAGGAGACAGGGCAGGGAGGGGAGGCGAGGGGACGTGAGGGGATGGCAGGGTGGGGAGGGCGGGAGGACGATGGCCCAAGGGGACGATGAGAGCGGTGCACGATTAAGCGGAGTGGCGGTGACAGGAGCAGAGGAGCGGAGCGGAGCGGAGCTGTTTGCGACAAAGCATGGAAAATTGTACAATAATGTGTTGGTGGCGGCACCAGCCCTCGAACCTGGGACACGCACCATCGAAGGTGGAGGAGGCGGGCCCGCCAGTCAGAAAACATGCCACCTGTCAGCGCACTATGCACGGGGAGCACTTCCCAGAATTTTTTAGCAGGTCCCACATGTTAGTCTGTTTGATCAAAACTTGCATGCATTGCATGGCTGGTTCACGTGCTAGTTCTGAAAAAAAGCCCATTGATCCAAACTTGAATTGGCAGTTCTGCTTCTTCTCCCCCGTCTCCTCGTCTCCTCGTAGTGGCAGTTCCGCTTCGTATCCCTCGTTTGTTATCCTCTTCTTCTTCTCCTCACAGTGGTAGTTCTTCTTTCTTCCTTGATCAAAACATTCCCGCACGTAAGCCATGGCCAGTAGCCGGATGAAGAGGAACTGGTCCGATCTCCCGACCGACCCACTTCGCAAGATCGCCGACTATTTGCTGGAGAAAGAAGAGTACGTCGACACCTATGCTGCTTGTCAGGAAGTCTGCACCGATTGGCGCCGCACTTTAAAGGTGCCTGAATTCCATCTCAACAACTGCATAATGATAGATCACACACTTCCAGATGTTGGCGACTTCACCTTCCTCAACGTCGCCACTGGTCATTGCTTCAGGACAAATCTAATGGATGTCCATCGCAGGTTCACATTCACATCCGATATTTATTGGTATTTTCCATTATAAACATCTTAGTGCTAACTGATGCCCTATTCTTCCAATAGATTCTACTTCGTCGGTGTTTCTTGTGGCGTCATCGTGCTTGCTCAAAGGGTGGAGCCGTACCAGATTCGGCTTCTTAACCCAATCACTCATAAGTCTAACACTGAGTGTCAAGCACACATACCATCCGATCTTCTGCAATCTATCGTCGTGATGAAGTCCCCGACGATGGTGTTTGTTTGCACTGATTATCTAGATCATATTGCATGGGCCGATGAGAGCACCCCAACGGGGCAAATCAATGGATCATTTGGAGAAGGATTGTATTCACCACCTCCTGATTCGCTTCTGGTCTGCATGACGGCATTCCGAGGGGAAGTATATGCATTACTTGACCAACATCCGGTTAGAGCAGCGCGCAAGAACTGTCACGATGGGCAAAATAATTTCGGCCCCAGTCTTTGAACAGGTACGTGTAACCTACAATTTTTACCTTGTGGAGTCAGATGGTGATCTGCTTCTTGTGTTGAACGTGAATTTCGCCAAAGGGCAACCGGTGTTGTATCGGGTGGACACGAAGAACCGCTCTCTCGAGGCCGTCGGCGACATTAGAAGTCGTGCCCTCTTGGCTGGTTACAATCGGTCTATCTCCATTGACACCAAGTTACACCCCACAGTCAAACCCAGATTGTACAATCATGAGGTTAGAGCCTGGGAAGAGGAACAAACAATGGTATTGTATGGCTTAAGTCGAGAACATACACCGAGGCCTTACCCTCTGGACGAGATACTGGTAGCACACTGCAGACGGAGAGAGTTCTCTGAACATGTGTTGCGGTCTTGGCGTTAGCCGCCACGATTTAAATATATAGGGGAGAATGAATCCTATATTCATCCTAGGTTATTTGCTAGCATTTTCAGGTCTATTATTCGAAGTAGAAATTTGTACTGTATTTATATTATTTCGATCCGCAGTATGCGTATTACCTTTCAGAAAAAATTGTAATGTATTTAATTTTAGTACTTTCAGAATTCAAAGTATTTATTTTTAGTATCTTCTTTCAGAATTCTCTGTGTTCGACATGGGCATCAGCTCAGCGCCGGAATTCAGGATCCACATGGAAAATTGCACAATAATGTGTTGGTGGGCGGCACCACCCCTCGAACCTGGGATGCGCGCCGTCGAAGGTGGAGGGGGCGGGCCCGCCAGTCAGAAAACATGCCACGTCGGCATCCCCTGTTTCTGATGCCCTTTAAAAAAAGAAAACACGCCACGTCGTTATCCCCTGTTTCTGATGGTGTTGCTACACTCGACGGTACATGGTGACATATAAATAATATCGTATAAACATAAGAGCATAGTCATCAACATTTCTAAAATGAAACCCGGTCCCGTGTCTTACCTGTCCTAGTACATTGCCCGATGAGGTGGATAGCCACGACCGATCTTTTTAATACGTTCGCACTCTTATGCTGAGAAGGGAAATAAAGATTGAGCTGTTAATGCAACGAGTGTTGAATTATTACCCTCTAAGGAAATAGGAAATGGTTATTTTCACGCGTGCCCGTAGTCCAAACCTACTGTCATTCTTTCACTCCCCTTCTCCGACTAACCATAGTTCACCTTGCGCAACTCCTCTGCACCACACCAACTAGGGTAACATGGCCCCGCCTAAGCAGCTGGTGCCGCCGAAACTGGGGTATTTAGCACCTCTAAGTCAGGCCATGAAGCTCTACTTCAAGGCCGGTCTCCCATTGCCCTGCCAGGCGGATGATTTCCTCGAATGTGCCGAATCGGCCGCGGCGGCGACTGCGGCGTCGTCGGTGCCAGATGCAGCAAGCAGCGCCAAGAGAGCGATGTGGAGAAATCACGCGACGGCATTACGGCATGCTCTAGGCTGTGGGAACAAGGTACGTATCAAATCGTTCACGAGAGCATGCCGCCGAGGGTACACACCCTTGAACAGGGCAGCGCCAAGGTCTAGGAACTCTCGCGTCCATGCTTCGGTGCGGACTACCTTACCTCAGTGGGGGAGGCTGGGAGCACGCCATCTGCGGCAAAGACGCTCCATCCTACACACCGTCGGAGGCCGTACCGTGGGGGCGACCAAGCGTCTACACTCAGCATGCTGGATTGTTCGACAGCCAGAGCCGGTGGCGGGCATCAGCTCAGCCCCGGAATTCAGGTTCGAGTTCGCACGGACCTACGATCCCGAGAAGGAGATGCCAAATTTCAGTTTCGAAGAAATCGTTGCGGTGGCGCAGATGGTCCAACTGAACCAGGACTGGCGCACGCAAATCGCTCATGCATGAACGACGCAGATTTCTTGTAGTTTTGCGGGAAGGCAATAGATCAGTTTGGGTTAAATGATCAAAGAACTTATGTTCTCTCAAGGCAATTGGCCAGCCAACTTTTCTGGTGTAGATCTGTAGTCTCTTAAGTATAGAATAGTTAAGTTAAGACTGAAGAATGCCTTTGTAGATTAAATGCTGAAGAATTGTTCTACAAACTAGTAGGAAGTTTAGTCGACTTTTGTGCAGGTATAAGACCCTTTTGTATGGAAGTACTACTATTGTAAGCAAATGCTATCAAGTATCTATTTCCTTCAATTACTAGTCGTGGTTCAATCCAGTTAACTGGCATCTTTTCATCCTGATTCTGATTTGGCGTCATCTCGTCTTGTAAACCATTTTTCCTTTGTCTTGTGTTGCCTGCAAAATGGTCCTGCAGTTCAACGTGTTACAAATGTAGCTACCTTGTACTTGAAGAGGAGATGGACTACATTTTCTTGGCATCCAAAGAATTGACATTGCTCATTGCCATACCACCATCTTTTCATGAGGTTGTCCTTGGTTATTCATAGAAATTATAAAGCACGTTGTTCAACTACATCGATTCAAACTATTACACACACACACACTACATCAAATTTATTACCCATACATACTACATCAATTCAAACTATTACACACACATACTACTTCAAACTATTACACACACGTACTACATCGATTCAAACTATTACACATTTTTAGTCGATGCTAACTTCCTGCTATGCTCTCCATACTACAAATTCATTAGCCACACATACCATGGCAATTCACTAGAGCTCTGTCTTCACTCGAGGGAAATCAGAACCACCAGCTTGTCCAAGCCTGATTCCCCCACCAAAACTATGTGCGCCGTCGCGAAACAGTGGTGGTCCTGTGCCATCGATCCTTCCAGGCCAACACTGTAGGCGACGAGGACGCTTTCTGGCAGCCTCTTTGGGGCCCTGAATGCCATGTACCGATTCCAGAACCTCCTCCAGGTGGATGATGACCCGGTGCTTCTAGCAAAGCTGTCGCCCTGCCCTGCTTGGAAGCTGCACCTCGTACATCTTAGGAACGGTGTTAGGATCTTTCAGCTATGCCTTTACCTCGATGACCCATTTGTCGCTCGGTGGCACGATTTCCACCAGCTCGCCAGCAAGGCTACTGACGACCTGCTTGAGGGCCTCCGGCTCCCAAGCATCCAATGGGAGGCCGTCAAAGCCGAGTTTGGAGAAGAAACGAAGCTGCCCCAAGCGATCGTCCCACCCACAGGCGCGATGCCAATGCATGAAGCTCATTTTCTCCCCGCAACACTCGAAAGAACGGGAAGAATGCAGAACACGCTCGGTGTCTGAGCTGTGCTCGAACTGGACGAAAAAATCGAATGGCAGCGCACATACCTCAATGTTGACCTCATTTCGTATGATCCCAAAATGAGACCTGAATGCCGACAGCAACTCTGCTAGCGACACGGCGGGACGGACGCCCAGCATGGTGGCCATGAGAGCGTGGTCGTCGAACTGCTGTGCCGGGGCTACCATGCCTGGGGTGCGCGGTAGCATGCAACTTCCTGAGGCCGGTCGCCGGCCTGGATCGCCCGACGGGATGTGCTCCGCCGTGCGAGAAGGACTAGCCAGAGGCGGGATATTAGTCCGGGGACGTGAAGCTCCGATACGGCGGACGATGCAACGGCGATGGCTGCGAGCTTCGATTAGAGGTGTGGGAGGTTGACCGGACATGGTGGGGACTCAAATTAGAGCAAGTGCGAGCTCCGATCTGAGATGAGTAGCCGGAGCTGAGCAAATGTTATGGGGAGGGAGCAGGGGAGAAGACCAGAGTAGAGCAAAGAAATAGATCTGGTCCACTCAGGGATCTGGTCCACGTAGGGGTAAGCTAGTCCACGACCTCAAAAGATAACGGGGAATACTGACATGGCGGGCCAAGAAGAGTTGACCTAATAGCGGTATTTGAGTTCAACCATTTTTCGTCTGGTTCAAACAACCATTTGGCCGTTAGATTTGTATTCACCCCCATTTGACCCTTCTGGACAATTGGCGATTCTACTTTGGCCCCTCCGCGTGATTGATGACAACTCGGGTACCACGGTGCGCTCACCCACCAAGTTTGGTACCACAAACGAACATTCCCATCCCCACCACCACCACCACCCCACCCAAATGACCCAATCGATTAGAGAAGAGGAAAAATATCCAGATTAGGTGATTCCGAGGTGAGCAATAAGCAAGAACTCCACAATAAAAGCATACCGAATACTACTACTCCTAGTACTAAAAGTACCCCAGTGGCCCAATCGGAAGAAAATTAAGCAAAGCGGATTTCAAGGTGAGCAAATACACCCACCTATTTCAACAAGAACTCCCCAATCGGAGGTTGCACTAGTTCCAATAGTTACTTGCTGGATGGGAGCTAGCTAGTGATGGTTTCTTGTCTTGTCGTCGGTAGAAAGGCATGGGCAGGGGAGTAGTAGTACCAGTAGTAGTAGGGCTGGGAAGTACACTTTTTTTATAGTAAGTATTTTTAAGTGGCAATGGCAGGAACATTTTGCTGGGAGAGAATCCCAAATTTTTGATCCCAGCTATCACGTGGTGGCCTACAGCTGTTTCGAGCGGGACCCACGTCAGGGGTGAGTTAAAGCAGGTCCCACATCAAGTGGGTGAGATAATTGACCGAGCCAACCTCCTCCTTCCCTTGGTACTAGTACTAGTTCTCTTGGGTTCCTCTCCAAGGACAGAGAAAATCGCCCCTATTTGAATCAAATTGATCCCAGCTTATTATCCTTTAGCTGATTCGTCTCACGGAGCAGTGGACAAGATGGCGGTAGTTGCAGCACAGGGCACCAGCGCTAGGGCCTCAAAAATAGTTTAGGAACCGATAAAATGATAAGATCGGACTTCAGACTAAAAACACACACAAACACACATATACGATATACTAATATACATAATAGTTTCCAATTACAGTTCTGCTAACAAAGGCCTAAAAATCATAATCAGGTAGCTCCATATTACAGAAATATGACAGTAGCGAACCAATCATGGGATAGCTCTACACCCCAAGTGTTTTGCAGCTAGGCTAGTGGTCAGGAGACTACCCAGACGGCACCAAAAGTACACCCCTGATGATCAGCAACCCTACATCAAATCCATACAGAAGCAGTGTACCCGATCTGCAGCCTCAGGTGCAGGCTCATCGATGAACAGGTCATCGTCATTACCATCAATGTCCTCTTCGGTCGTATGCTTCTGCGATTAGTAGATTAACATATACGTTTATAAAGAAACATCAAAGACACACGACCTGAACATTTGTCGTTCTACAGATATACCTTGTCATTTGGCATAGTGGTAGTACCAGAAATGAAACCCGTTTCATGCAGCTTGCGCTTTTTCTCTCATCCCCCTTCTCCAAGTTGATCTAGATGATAAGGAGCTGCCTCTATCAGTTGATCTAGTTGATCAATATCTGCTTCCCCTACTTGATCTTGATGATAAAGATGTGCTTCCCCTGTTTCATATGGAGGATCATATGGTTCACTATGAAATACTCGTCTAATTAACATATGTGCTTAGCATCCCAAATGTAAAAATATGGTCTTCCACTATACTTTGAGGCAGCACCCTATGATTCGCACACAACCGGCAGGGGCAATGTAGTTTTGAGTTGTCACGGTGAGCTCTAACAAATCGCATAAATCATAGAACATCATGGATACGTTTAGCGCTGCCTAATGGAGCAATCCCTATCCAAATCTGCCCATCTATTTAATTATGACACACAAGGTTGGTTATTATTAAAAGAAAAGCAGGAAACATATAGATGGAGTATAAAAACTATGTATGCCTATGCATTTTAGCAAACATATTGACAACAAAAATCACTTATTTAGGAACACAGATCCAGCGCAGAATAAACTATGACCATGCAGATTGAGGACAAATTAAACTACATATTTGAAAGGGCAATAAAATGCCAACCAGATCGAGCTAGAGATAGCAAGACTACCGTGGGATCGACGTGCCCATCGGTGCATCTCAAGAATACCGACGGGTAGGGAAAGCTTCTTCGCGCACATTAGTGATGAGGAGCGGCCGTAAGCGCATCTATTTTGTGGGGAAGGGGTGAGGGCCTAGGCGGCGGAGGGTGGAAGTTAATACAAAGCACAAAGGGGTGCGGAGGGATAACTTTGGAAATTCTGACCTACCCTACTTTGGGCATCACCATATACGTGGCCCACCTGCCACTCACCATAGATCAAAATTGATCAAAAACTTGTCAAGATACAAGGTTATGTTTTACCATGGAAACTAATGCACATAGCATTGCACTATGCAAACGAATGACTTTATGTCAAAAAGTTATTTAATTTCAGCATCTTCAGCTAGGAAGCTTGGAAACTCATGAAAGTAGGGCATTATCCATGAAAATTGGAATCTCCTTTGTAAACAATTGCTTGAAATGCCAAGATACACTGATCTACCAAATAAGGACACGTTTGTAAGCTTGGTTGGCGAAGATGATTCAATGTATGGAGTAGTACAAAACATGAAAAAGGTACAGAAATTAAGGTTGTGACCTTGCTCCTCTTGTTTGAAAGCCTTGAATTAATGTTCATTAATTTCGGCAGATGTCTATAAACTCATTAAATGCTGGAAAGCATACAGGCATGTGGGTCTATCTGACGGGGACATCATCCCAAGTGGGAGTAGCATACCTTAGAAGCTTCAACTTCAAAATTTTGGCAGGCACCGAAATATCCCGCCCACCCATTCAAACATCCCGCCCATCCATTAAAACATCGAGCCCCAAAAATTATTTTATTGCACAAATTTAGCCTAGAAGCTTGAAAGAGCGTTATACATTGCGTGAAAAAGGGGGCGGTGGCATTTTGAGCCATCATATTTGTAGTTGCTTCACAACAAAACACATTATTGTTACTTGGAAATTCAAAAACAAGCTTCAAATTTGGAACCAGACATATTGGTTGAATTGCAAAGATGCACCGATCTACCAAATACAAACACGTCATGATAATCTATTTCCATGACCTTGGTCACCTTTTTTGGAAGATGGTCATCTTCTTGAAAGCCTTAAATTGTTCGAAAATTTCAGAAAATGCCTAGAAACTTGTTTAAATGCTAGGAAGCAACTCTTGGTGGTGTGTGGGCCTAGACGGTGACAGCGCATCTGAGAGGCCCCATGCCGGAGTAGCGTATGCTAGAAGCTTCAACCTCAAAATTTGGTACGGCGCCCAAACATCGCACCCATCCATTAAAATATCCTGCGCATCCATTCAAACATGCTTCACCTCTTTCTAGAATGCAAAATTCCTCTTCTATCCCTGCTCCGTAAACAAGAAACTAAGGGAGCACTTCAATAATAGAGGGATATAGGTGGTAAATTTGCGTTATCCCAAGTGCATCACCCCATCGATGTTTCCAGCCCTTCTTCAATATTTACCTGCCCGCCCACTTCGACCTTCACTGACTTTTTGGACCCACTATGCAAGTGACCCATATGTCAGTGAGCCAGAATTATGGGATCTAGAGATTCCCATCGCTTGTTGTTCAAAATTCGAACTTTTTCGCTAAACCGAGATAAAATCGTTAAAATCATCCAACCTGGCTTATACTATCATTTCACTATGTTAAAGTAAAAGCTAAAAAAAAGCCAAAAACACGTTCGTAGCTTTATAAGCCAAAAACCAAAAGCCAGAATTAGAGCCCAACCAAACAGCGCCTAAATCTCAAGGAACTCTTCGTGTTTCTCCCTTGTTTTAGTACTTGGGTACCTTCAGTTTTATTTAACAAAAAATATGACCAAGCAGGGTATCATCAACTTGTAGATCAATTTTTGAGATACTTTCATTAAATTGTGGTAACACCATTCTGTTCCATGAATATATATAACCATAAAGTTTGAAAATATTATTGAGAATTCACGGAAACCTAAAGCAAAAAATCTAAACCCTTTTCCCTAAAACCCTGACCAAGCAGGTATCGTGCAACTATAGATCAAAAATTGAGATACTTTCGTTAAATTGGGTGACACCATTCTATTCCATGAATATAAGCATAAATCTCGAACATTATTGAAAATTCCCGAAAACCTAAACCCCTAAAACCCAAATCCTAAACCCGTAAACCCTATAACCCTAAACCCACACCAAGCACATAACATGCACTTATAGATCAAAATTTAAGATAATTTTGTTAAATTGGGTAACGCTGTTCTATTTGACGAATATAAGCATAAATCCCGAGTAATATAAATATTCCCTAAACCCTAAAAACCCCTAAAACTTAAACCCTAAACCCTAAAGCCCTAAACCCTCAGCCATAAACCCTGACCAAGTAGGTTTCATGCACACATTGATCAAAATTTGAGATACTTCCATTAAATCTGCTAACACCTATTCTGTTCTATGAGTATAAGCATGAATCTTGATCATTATTGAAAATTCGCTAAACCCTAAACCCTAAACAACCCATAAAACTAAACCGTAAAAACCTATAACCCTAATCCCTCGACCCATAAACCCTAACAAAAGCAGGTATCGTGCACTTATACATCAAAATTTGAGAGACTTTCAATAAATTGATGTAATGCCATTCTATTCCACGAATATAAGCATAAATCAACTTGAACATTATTGAAAATTCCTAAAACCCCAAACCTTAAACCCCTAAAACCCAAAACCCTAAACCCTTACCAAGCACGTAGCATGCACTTATAGATCAAAATTTTATATAATTTTGTTTAATTTGGTAACGCCATTTTATTTGACGAATATAAGCATAAATCTTGATCATTATCAAAAATTATCTAAACCCTAAACCACCCCTAAAACCTAAACCCTAAAACCCCAAACCCTCAACCCATAAACACTAACCAAGCAGGTATCATGCACTTTATAGATCAAAATTTGAGATACTTTCAATAAATTAGGTAACACCATTCTATTTAACGAATATAACAATAAAGCTTGAGCATTATTCTAAATTAGCTAAAGTCTAAACTCTATACAACCATAAAAGCTAAATTATAAAACCCTAAACCCAAAACCCATGACCCATAAACCCTAACCAAGCAGGTATCATGCACTTATAGATCAACATTTCTAATACTTTCATTAAAGTAGGTAACGCCATTCTATTCGACGAATATAAGCATAAATCTTTGAGAATTATTGAAAAATCACTAATCCCTAAACCCTAAACAACCCATAAAACCTAAACCGTAAAACCCTAAATCATCGACCCATAAACCCTAAAGCAAGCATGTACCATGCACTTATAGATGAAAATTTGAGATACTTTCATTAAATTGCAGTAACACCATTCTATTACATGAATATAAGCATAAAGCTTGAACATTATTGAAAATCGAAAGCCTTTAACCATAAACCCTAATAACCTCCTAACCCTAGAACCCTAACTTCTTAACCCTAGAACCCTAAACCGCTACCAAGGAGGTATAATGCACTTATAGATCAAATTTTGAAATACTTTTATTAAATTATGATAACACCATTCTATTCCATGAATATAACCATATATATAAAGCTTGAACAATATTATTGAAAATTGCCTAAACCCTAAAACCTAAACAATCATAAACCCTAAAACTCTGAATAACTCTAAACCCTAAATGACCCTAAAAGCATAAACCCAAAAATCCTAAACCATAAACCATGAACCCTTAAACCCTCAACCCAATATAAAACCCCGAACCCTAAACTTAACCCTAGGATATATATATACTTTGAGTGAAAACTAGGGCAGTGGGATTTTAAGCCATGTTTTGTAGTAGCTTCATGACTAAAGGCATTGTTGTGCCTTAGAATATTGAAATAACTTCCAATTCGGAAGCTTCCTTTGTAAATAATATTTTAAATGCCAATACACACCAACTAGCAAATATGGATATGTTATTATAAACTATAGAAAAGATATGGCCATGACCTTGGTCATCTGGTTTGAAAGCCACTCATATTCTTACATGGTACTCCATATATTGTGATGCAATTTTTTCTCAGAAGTTATCAAATTTCAAGAAAATAATGGATGCATTTCTTTTTATATTTCGTTTCTTTGTATTTATAAAATGGCCGAAATTAGGTGTCATTACCATTCATATCAAAAAGTTGAATTTTGCGAAACTCCCGGTTGTTCTCCAATATTTGACTACTTGGTATCTTTGAATATTTTCAAAAAGTCAAGAGCAAGGTATATGACACACTTTCTAGTTTGAAATTATACATACTTACTTCAGATTGTAAAAAAGTCATTTTATTGCATAGATTTAGCTAGAAAGTTTGGAAATTCATGAAAGTTGGGCATTGTCCATCAAATCTAGAATCTTCTTTTGAAATGCCAAGATGCAGCTATCTACCAGATATGGACACGCTATTATAAACTATAACAGAGATATGGCCGTGACCTTGGTAATTTTGTATGAAAGCCTTCACAATATATTGTTTATCAATTTCAGCAAATGTGTGGAAACTCATTTATATGTTGGTAAGCATACTGTCGCTGGCGTGTGGGTCTAGATGGGGCTAACACGTGAGAGCGGCCGCGTCGCAGTAGCGTACGTCAGAAGCTTCAACCTCAAAAATTTTGTATAGCACTGAACATCCCACGCACATCTATTCAAATATCACGCGCATCTATTCAAAAATCCTGCCCCGCTTTTTGCAAATGCAAAATTCCTCTTCTATCCCTTCTCCAGAAACAAGGACCATGGGAGTACTTCAATAATAGAGGGGTATAGGTGGTAAATGTGCGTCATCCCACCTATATTCCCCCCATCGTCTCTGCCTGTCCCACACCCCTCCAACCTCGACCTTCCTCTAGCTGCTTCACCGCTGGCCCTCTCTTCCACACTAGAGCTCTTCCACTGCAGGGGCACTTCACCGGAACTATTTCACCGACTCCCTTGCTGCACCGGATCTGCTTCGCCAATGTCGTCGTCTACCCTACTAGGGACACTTCACTGAATCAGTCATTTCTAACCCCGAAATACCGAGTCGTTGCCCTCTTGCCCGTCCCACCCGTCCTCGCCATGCAGCGGTAATTTCTCTTGCCTGTTTGCTATATTTTTGGTACTCGTAAGATTCGAAATCGTTAGGATGTTGCTTAATATCCTGGATGCTATTGCCATTTCGTTTGCACCCTTCATCTTGTAGGTCCTATCCACATCATTAGCTTCTCACTTTTATTCCCTTTCTTACATTCTCATGCTATCGTTTTAATCCTTCGACACCAACTCATAGATTCTATTCTTTCCAAGAGCTCGCACGGGTCATGCAAATAGCTCATAGAGGATCCAACACTGACAATCTGACGACCAGCAAGGATGAATTGTGAGGTTTCCTTGTGACATTTTCATTTATGTTCAATTGTGAATATATGTGCGAATGCTTAATTTGGAAAATGTCCATCTAGTTTGTATGATATATCTGGTCATTTTTAATGCTATATGTTGGTGCTTTCACCTGCTTTCATCCTTCCAAACCAGCTATATAATTTGAAACATACATCTGGCAATTTTTAATGCTATGTTTTTGGTGTTTTTCAAGAGTTTTCATCCTTCCAAACCAACTAACTTGGTTTCAAATGTCATGCAGAGAAATGACAATGGAGTACAAGGACCAGAGTTCCAACTGCTCTGCTCAGATTCTTCTGGCAGATTGACCAGGAGTCGCACCCGCTCAAGAAGGAGCTACTGTCAGCCTGATCGTGCTACTGTAAATTCATACTTACTTTAAATGATCTCTACTTTATATAATACTACTTGTTTCCCTTGTTGTTTGTTTTAACCTCTTTCACCATATTTTAGCAGACTGCAGTTAAAACCCAGCAGGAGTCCTTGGAAGGCAGGACTGAAAGTTGTGATCCCTCATCCCATTCATCCTCCCATTGCATTTACCAAGCAAACAACTTACTTAACAGTCCACCTAGAACAACTCCTGCATGTGATAAATATATAAATACTATATTGCATGCACAACGAAAGGGTGTAGTTGCTCTTAGATCAGTAGCTGAAATGTTGAAGAAGAGGACAAATGATATATTGAAGCGAATCGCCATGTACCGATCTCTTATTGATGATACTGACACATTGTAATCTGTCAGAATTACGATGTTGTTGTATAACCTATTGTAACAAACCTTTATTGTTGTGTAAGAAGTAGTTTTAATTTCTGCATGTTTATTAATTGATGTCTTGATATTCACCTATTTTTCGAAAAGTAGACGCTAACAAAAAAGTAACAGGCCAGAGCAGTAGCATGCCGAATGTTGAAACAACATGTGTATGGACGATCCAAAACGACGAGAATAGTAAAAGGCCGGAATAGTAAAAGGCCAAAATAGTAAAAGGCCAGAACAGGAAAAGGCCAGAATTGTAAAAGGCCACTACAAGAGAACGTAAGCAAAGAGAAGGCGAATAGTAAATGGCCAAAGATAGTAAAAGGTCAAGACAATAAAAGGCCAAGATGAAAAGGACAGATGTGAAAGGCCGAACAAAGAAAAGCGAGAACAGTAAGAGGCAAGAACATCAAAAGGCTCGAACAGTAAAAGGCCAGAATAGTAAGAAGGATAGAATAGTAGAAGACTAGAGCAGAGAAAAGGCCAAAACTGTGAAAGGCCGGAACTGCGAAAGGTATCAACAGCAAAAGGACGGAATAGTGAAAGGCCGGAACCGCGAAAGGTATCATCATCAAAAGGCCAGTACAGTGGCATGCCAGTACATTAGCAGGCCGAACAGTGCCATCCTGAACAGGCAAAAGCCCAAACACTAAAGGGCCTAAAAAGTAACGGGTCGAATTTCCTAAAAGGCTGGAACAGTAACAGGACTGAATAGTAAAAGGCTAGATTGGCAACAAGCCTAAACAGTGCCGAGCTGTATTGGTGTAGGCCTCAAGTGGCAGCACGGTGTTGGACCAACATGGACCTGTTTGGAATATGCTATGTTGGTATCCTCATAGCATATCACCAACCCGCCTAACCTGGGTGGCCCATAGTTGTAGCAAGGCCTATGGCCTGTTGGGCGGCCTAGTTAGACAGATCCAGAAGGGAGGCCCATGCCAGATAAAGGAAGGCTACGTAGGAGTCATCGACGTACTCAGAGCCTTGGAGTGCAAGACACGAAAGACTAGTTGGTATTAGTGTAGGACTCTTTACCTTGCCCGGCAAGGACCATCCCTTGTAAACCCTAGGTTCTGGTGCCTTTATAAGCCGGACCTGTGGGAGCCTTTAGGGAAAGATACAACAACCTAGATTGCTACGTACAACATGCAACACCTCGCACAATGAACCTATCTTTGTAACTCGGCGTATTGCCATTATAGTGATTTATAGTAGGATTAGAGTTCCGCCACTGTTGTGGGACTTGAACCTGGGTAAGCTGTGTTACCTCCTACCCGCCAACTCTCCACCTTACCCCACGTCTCTAAACACGCACTGCGAGGAATCCTCCATGGTGTACACATCGGCAATACCGCGACAGTTGGCACCCACCATGGGGCAAGAGGCACTTCGAGCTCTACACCGGGCGAGTTCCAATCTCTTTGCAGGAATCGGCGATACCATAGCCATCAGACGTGTTCTCTTCTCTGGTAACGTCCCAATCGTCCCTCTAGATGAGTTCTGGGTGCTGGCGAAGACGAACCCTACGTGATGCTCTGTCATCCCCTTCGAAGACATCCACATCTTCATCGGTGTAACCGACTCGGGTCCTAGCTCCCAGGAAGTCGGAAACTCGTCAAGCCCTGCACGGACCGCCTATGAGCAGGACACATTCGGGGAAGGATCTGGGCCATATCTCTCCTTGGAGTATGGTGGCTCGGATCAGGAAAATTCAAGGCCCACCCAAACCGCCCTTGTGCAGGATATAAAGGTGGAAGGACCCTGCAAATCTGCTTGGCTTCCCCAAGCATTAGAGATGCGCAGGTCACACTTTGTCGGCGTAGTCACCACCTTCGATCTGGCCAGATGCGTTCAAAGGGATGGAGAACCTTCCCGCGAATACCTCACCAGATGGATCAGGGTGAGGGAAACCCTAGAGGGCAACCGCACTGACGAGCTCGTGTACAACTTCCTGGAAGGGCTCACACCTGAAACACTCCTCCGGCATACCCTCCGAAGGCGGCAGGCCGCAGGACCTCTCACCCTTGGTGAGATGGTCACCATCATTAACGAACATGCGAATGCCAAAGAAGAGGTCGAAACGGTGATCGCCATCATAGCCGGAGGAGGAAACAACAAAAATGGCCCGCCTCCATCACCCTCGACATCCTCCATCGCAAACACCGAAGCCAACTCCGACTCCGTCCTTGACGCGCTTTACACCGACACCAATATGGATGGCGGCGGCTCGGACACAAACTCGGACATATATGATGTTGTTTTGAGGGTGATCGAGAAGGAGGAGCGCGCCGAGAAGACCAATGCTTCCCACCAGGTTCTAGTCGCTGTTGGGAGCGTGATGGAAGAAGACGGATAGGAACCGGAATGTGAGAGAGCTCCGCCCACGCTAGCGGTTACCAGAGCGGCAGTAGCCAAGAAAGCTGCCAAGCCTCCGACAATGGTCAAGGCTTTGCCTCCTCTGGCTATACGCCCGCAACCGGTGCAGGAACTGACCATGGCCCCTAGTACGGCCTGACAATCAAATCAGCCGCCATTGCCACCATCAACATCTTCAACTAGCAACCCATTGGCTACTCCCGCCGGCAAGGAAATTTACGGCGCACTCCTCCTTGAGCCTATCATCGTCGCCCATATCCGGAGCGTAACGGACCTTGATGAGAAGCGCGCAGCAATCCTGGCGGAAGCCAAGTGCATCGCAGAGCAGGGAGCTAAGATGGACGAAGACATGGCTAGGGCACAACAATCCATTAAGGCGGCAAGAGCTATGGATGCTGAATACAAGCAATTGCTGTTGAAGCAAAAGGGAAAGAATGCACCAGCTCACGTCGTCGAAGATCCCGGCGTTCAGCGTAGGTTGGGGTATGGGGGATCTAAACTGACAAAAGCCACCTCATACATTGATTCAGAGGGGAGGAAAGTCATGCGAACTCCTGCCCTCAACATCATGGTCGCCAAGACTCTCCTAGAACAAGACAGGTCGCCAGAAGTAGTTGCTTAGGTGTATGACCTCGTCGCTAAGGCATGCAAGCAACAAGAAAAGGCTACCTCGCAGAGGCTCGAGTCCAACCCGGAGCTTTGCCAGTCAACCCTGAACAGCCGCAGAAGGCCAAAATCTCCCCATGACGAGGGATCCCACACAGGCTCCACAGAGCAAAGACGGAGGTAGGCACGCAACAAGACTGACGCCATCCCCATATCCCCTGATCACAGAGAAAAGTCTCATCCCCGCCGGTGTCCACCTCCACCACCATCTCGGCGTCACGAGGAACCAGAGCCACGCCACCATACAAGCATGCCACCGCCAAGGCGTCCCTAGGCCGGCATCGTTATACGTGACCAGGGTGAGCATCCCCAGCATGCCGGAGAGCGCAGCAGCATTGAGGGACATAGGAGCAGATCCCATAAGGAGCCGCCATGTCCGACAAGCAACCGCCATAGGCATGAAGAGTCGCAGGAGGGCAAAAGCAAGAAAGCTAACCCACCGCCTCCACCGCCACTATGACCACCTAGCAGCCCTCATGGCGGAGGGCATGGTCGATCTCATAAATCGCACCACAATTCCCCTCCCCATGATGGAAAAGGGAAGCAGCTAGAGCCGTATGACGCGTGTCCACGGTTGGATAAGATCCAAGAAGCTCGGGAGCTCTCATACCTTAGGCCGCGTTGTTTTGGACCAATAATATAGGCCACAACCTACCCAAAGGGCCTCTGGATAGTAAGACCATCAAGCCCTACAACAACACTGCCAGGCCAGCAACATCGTTGCAGGACTACAGCAAAGCGATTCACATCGCAGGGGGAAACCCTGATGTTGCCATATAATACCTCCCACTCATGTTGACCGGCACCGCCCAACAATGGATCGATGACTTACTAGAGAAATCAATATGCAATTAGTTGGACATGCATGAAGGTTTCACCAAGAACTTCGAGGGTATGTACAAATGTCCCTGCACTGTCGGAGACCTACAGTGGTGTGTGCAAGAAAAGGATGAAACCTCTCGTGCCTACCTCTCTCGCTGGATGGTTATGAAAAAATCCTGCATAGTGGTGCACGAACAGACCACTATGGCCGCCTTCGTCGATGGTCTGGAAAAGGTGACTTTGCTCCGCCATAAGTTGAAGCGCAAGCAAGAAAACAATGAGCTCACCCTCAATGCAATGATCGCCATGGCTAGCAAGTTCGCCGCTACCGATGACGATGCGTGTGGATCACTACCGACAATAGCAATCCCTACCTAGGCTAGAAAAAACAACAATAACAAGCGGAAGACTCTGCCTGAAGTGAATCAAACAGCCGACATGGTCGCTGCAACATTCCCTAGTAGAGGCGGAGGTGGACAGCGTGGACGTGGTCGGGAGGCTAGCAGTGGCTAGCAAAGGAGTGACTCTGCACCCCGGGCACCCCGCGTTCCCCAAACATACAAAGAGTACCATGATATGCCATGTTTCGTCCACCTTGACGCAAACGGCAAAGCCACCCACACTAACCGCCAATGCAAATTTGTCAACGACCTCAAGGAAGACCCCGAGTCCGGCTATAAGCGAAGTCGGAAAAACAGACCTTGCGGAAAGGGAAAAGGCAAGGAGAAGGAGGAAGAGCCCAAGGAATCAAGCGATATGGATGAAGACGTGGAACCCAAATCTTTCGACAAGGGAGAGGATAAAGGGGAAAATCCCTTCAAAAAGAAGGCTCCATGTTACCATACCTTCCTTGGCACTCCCACATTCCAGGCCCAGAAAACCTGTCTAAGGATACTAATGGCCACCCTTCCTCCGGTTCCCCAATACGTCAGGTGGTTAGAAGTTCCAATTACTTGGGATAGGAAGGATCACCCAGACCTTATCCCAACAGAAAACCAATATGCCATGGTCATTAACCCTTTAACTGATGGCACAGAGTTCACCAAGTGCCTCATGGATAGTGGAAGCAACATCAACATCATGTACCTGGATACACTGCACAAGATGAACTTGATGGAGAGCCAACTAAGGAAGAGCAACACCGTGTTCCATGGGGTTGTCCCCGGCCGACAAGCAAATTCCCTGGGCTGCATCACCCTTCTGGTCGCTTTTGGCGATGTTAACAATTACCGTCAAGAGCGCATGACCTTTGACGTGGTGCCTTCCAAGAGCATGTACCATGTCATCTTTGGACGCGACATCTTCCACTCGTTCCTTGCAAGGCCATGCTTTGTCTACAACAAGCTCCAGATTCCCGGGCCAAACGGCGTCATCACCATTGACGGAAGCTTCTCCAAGGCACGGGAGTGCGAGCTCAGTGAGGCTTCCTTCACCGAAGCAGTCCTCTACGGTTAGGAGTTCAAGGAGATCGAGAACCAGGTCGATGCCTCGGAGATGCCAACTTTGAAGAAGCAGATCACTATTGCCGAACCTGCCTTCAAGGCTGCCATCAAGACCAAGTAGGTGGAGATTGTCGAAGGAGATTCCTCCAAGACCACCGCCATTGGCACGGACCTGGATCCCAAATAGGAAAGCGCACTCGTCGAGTTCCTCTGTGAGAATAGGGATATCTTTGCCTGGCAGCCTGCCGACATGAAAGTTGTACCTAGGGAACTTGCCGAGCATAGCTTGAATATTAATCCAAATGCCAAACCGGTGAAGCAACCTCTACGACGCTTTGGTGACAAAAGACGAAGGGCTATAGGCAAAGAAATATCTAGGTTACTTAAGGCTAGCTTTATCCGAGAAGTTATTCACACCCGATGGGTGGAAAATCCTGTACTTGTCCCAAAAAGGGCACTAATGAATTAAGAATGTGCATTGATTACACCAGCTTGAAAAAAGCATGTCCAAAGGATCCGTTTGCTTTGCCTCGCATTGACCAAGTCATTGACTCAACGGCTGGCTCAGAACTTCTGTGTTTTCTTGATGCTTACTCAAGATACCACCAGATCTGGATGCAAAAGTCGGACTAACTGGCCACTTCGGTCACCACACCCTACAACACGTATTGCTATGTCACGGTGCCCTTTGGGTTGAAAAACGTTGGTGCTACTTACCAGTGGAAGATGCAACATTGCCTACACGACCAAATAAGTCGCAACGTACACGCTTACATGCACGACATCACGATAATGTCAAAGAAGTCGAATGATCTTTCGCTGATTTGCAGGAAACCTTCGACAATCTCTGGAAATACAACATGATGTGGAACCCCAAGAATTGCGTCTTCAGGGTACCCTCTAGTAAATTTTTGGGCTTCATCGTTTCGCATCACGGAATCGAGGTGAACCCAGAGAAAATAAAGGCCATCCTCGACATCAAAGGTCCGACATGCCTGAAGTACATACAAAGGATCACAGGCTACATTGCAGCAGTAATCCGGTTCATCAGCCGACTTGGGGAGAAGGCTATGCCGCTCTACAAGTTGCTCAAGAAGGCGGAAAAATTCACATGGACGGACAAGGCTGACGCAACACTTTAGGAGTTGAAGAGAATACTCTCCTCCCCACCAATACTTGCAGCACCAGTGTCAAGGGATCCTATGTTAGTTTATATGGCGGCAACCAACCGAGTAATCAGGATCGTCATCGTGGTGGAGCGCAAGGAACAAACAAATGAATACGGAGTCCAGCATCCCGTTTACTATGTAAGAGAGGTCTTGATGGAATCCAAGCAGCATTACCCGCACTACCAGAAGATAGCTTATGGAGTTTTCCTTGCTTCACGCAAGCTAAGGCATTATTTCTAGGAGCACCCTATCATAGTGGTAAGCAAAGCTCCACTGTCCGACATCATCAACAACAGCGACACTACAGGGAGAGTGGCAAAGTGGGGCATTGAACTTGCCACCTTTGAAATCACCTACAAGAGACGCGACGCCATCAAATCACAAGCATTGGCGGATTTTCTCGCAGATTGGACAGAACTGCCAGAAGACACTCTTGCATATTGGGTCATGCACTTTGATGGATCAAAGCTACTCAATGGCTCAGGGGCTGGCGTATTATTACAATCACCAACAGGAGAAAAGTTGCAATACGTCCTGCAGATTCACTTTAATTCTACCAACAACATGGTGGAGTATGAGGCCCTCATTCACGGACTTCACATAGCCAAAGATATTGGCATCAAGCGCATAGTTTGCTGTGGAGATTCTGACTTGGTTGCCCAGCAAGTAGCTGGCACCTAGAATGCGCGGAACCCTATGATAGCGGCATATCGAGACGAAGTAGACGAAATAGCCAAGTGCTTGGACGGCTATGAAGTCAAGTACGTCAAAAGGGAGGAGAATGAGGCGGCAGATCTGCTGTCAAAGCTTGGATCGGCCCGTCGACCAATTTCGCCAGGCGTTTCTTTGGAACATTTACGGACCCCATCCGTGAAGGGAGCGGACCCCGACAACCTGGATAGAGTAGATTCATTTGTTAACACAGTAACACTGACCTCTCCGGCTTGGACGAAACCATTCATGGACTATCTACAAGATGGAACTTTGTCCATCGACAAAGTCAAAAGCCTACAAATAGTACGTAGAGCAAAAGGCTATGTCATCATTGACGGCCAGCTTTACAAAAGTACCACATGTGTTTTCCTTTGATGCGTCTCCCAGCAGTAAGGTATTGACATCCTTAGGGAAATACATCTCGGAGATTGCGGGCACCATTCTGCTCCGTGATCTTTGGTGGCTAAGGCCTTCCGATAAGGATTCTACTGGTTAAATGCCAAGGCGGACGCTGACAAGTTGGCACAAACATGCCTTGGGTGTCAGTTCTATGCAAGACAACCAAATGTTCTAGCTAAAGAATTGTGAACCATACCAATAACTTGGCCATTTGCAGTCTGGGGGCTGGACATGGTAGGACCTTTGCAGGCAGCACCCTGTGGATTCACACACTTGCTAGTAGAAGTGGACAAATTCACAAAATGGATTGAAGCTAAACCCATTAGAAAGCTTGGTGGGGCAACAACCCTCAAATTTGTCCGAGATCTAGTGGTGAGATTTGGTCTCCCACATAGCATCATCACCGACAATGGCAGAAATTTATCTCTCGGAGAAGTTGAGGAGTACTATCATGAAAAAGGCATTAGCCTTGACCTAGTATCTATGGCACACCCACAGTCAAATGGGCAAGTTGAAATGGCCAATGGACTAATTATGCACGGAATCAAGCCACGCTTACAGGCACCGCTACGTAGAGCAGCTGGAGCCTGGGTGGAGGAATTACCATCTGTCTTGTGGAGTTTATGAACAACACCCAACAGATCCACCGGCTTGACTCCTTTCTTCATGGTTTATGGAGCAGAAGCAGTTCTCCCATCTAATATCCTCCATGATGCACCAAGAGTTTCCGCCTACACGGAGGATGACGCTGAAGAATCCAGACGCTTATCTATGGACCTACTTGAAGAAGAACACGTGCTGGCATGCCAGAGATCCGCCATCTACCAGCAGAATCTACGTGGATACCATAGTCTCCACGTAAAGCATCGCTCATTTAAAGAAGAGGATTTGGTGCTTAGACTCAAACAGGAGAAATCACACAAACTATCCCCACCTTGGGAAGGACTGTTCGTCATAAGCAAAGCATTGCTAAATGGTTCCTATCACCTTGTCGATATCCCTGAGTTGAAGGATAGGCCAAAAAATTGCTAGACCCAAGCAATGTGACTTTGATGATGATTACCTGGAGACAGATCGGCCATGGAACATAGCACAGCTACGTCCCTTTTACACTTAGCACATTTATATTATGTAATAAGTTTCTTATATGATCAATGCAATAAAGCATTTGGTTCACTCATATTCTCTGAGTCTTTTACATCCTTTAGTTGTTCATTTTTGGATCATATAAACCCTTTATGCGCAAGTTTGCATTTGCACTTGTGAAAATTCTGCCTATGGGCGTTAGCTTAAGTTTTCTAGTCTACAGGTTTTCTAAAGTTTTTATGTGGATTCCAGAGTAGTGACTTCTCGGCACTCAAAGCCGGCGATTTTGCTCTCAGTTTCTTGACGATTCTATTAAGCATCATCACCTGAGGGAAAAGTTCTGTGCTGTGAGCCTTCTGTCTCACGAAAGGTCAAGCATACGAACCAGAATAATGGACAAGCCAACAGATAAGTTGCAGGAAACTTGAGTACAAGTTTTTCCGCCTTAATAACACATAAGTTTTTGTGCATACACTTTGTAGAGATAAATTTCATACAAAACATTGTTTTTATGGCTCTGCTGCAGGAGGCTTCATGGTGGCATCATCAGGAGAGCCAGGCCGGGAAAGCTCGTCAAACTCGGAGGGAGATGGGCTAGACGCAAACGAACCCATATCTTCATCTAGGATCTCGGCAGATACAAAGACATCTGCGTTGACCATTTTGGCAATCCTAGTGTCGAAGACGGAGAGGAAATTCCAAATAGCATCGGTATCGATTTCCTTCCCTTCCTCATCCATCTTGGGAAACCCGGAAGTCACTAGATCAATGTCGGTGTTATCGTAGTGTGCCTTGACCAAGGAGAGGGTCATCCTGGCACCAGCCCGGACGCAAGAGGCGTTCTAGTCCTTGACTTTCTCGGGGGCTCGGCGCAGGATTTCTGCGTACTTGGCCGCTGAGTCTGCAACCTTGATATTAATCCCTAGAGGTTGGGCTATCTCCTTGGCCTGGGCAATGGCTGTGCTGATGAAGTTGCCGGCAAGAATCATGCATTCCTTGGAATCAGAGAACCTTCACCTAGGTTGGCTAAGCCAATGGGAGCTGTGTTTTGCATAAGATACAAGGACCATGAGTACAAAAAAGTCAAATGATTATCCAAACTACAGAATTGACCAAGACGGAGAAGGGTTACCAAAGATACTCATCTCAGCTTGCTTGCATGTCTCTGATACGTCGTAAATGTATATATAATTTTTGATGTTCCATGCTTGTTTTATATCAACTATCTTATGTTTTATCTACTTTTTGAGATACTTTTATGCATTTTCTGCAACTAACCTATTCACAAGATGCCACGGTGCCAATTGCCTGTTTTCTGCTGTTTTTTGGTTTCAGAAAAGCTGGAAAAGAAATATTCTCAGAATTGGACCGGACAAAAGCCAAAGTTAATATTTTACCAGAAGACTCACGAAGCCAGAAGACGAGACAGAGAGGGGCCATGAGGTGGCCACACCACCTAGTGGCGCGGGCCAGCACAGGTGGCGCCAGGGGGTGGTGTTGGCCCCTCGGGCACCCACCGACCTTGCCCCTTCACCTATATATTCCTCCCAGGACGAAAACCCTAGATACCAGATCAGAATTTCACAAAAAGTTCCGCAGTGCCACCGCCACCGAAGAAGAGATTCGGGGGACAGAAGTCTCTGTTCCGACACCCTGCCAAGACGAGGAAGTGCTCCCTTAGCCATCTCCATCGACTCCACCGCCATCTCCATCGCCGTTGCTGACTCCCATGATGAGGAGGGAGTAGTTCTCTCTTGAGGGTAAGGGCTCTACCGGTAGCCATGTGTTCATCTCTCTCTCTCTATGCATGATCTTATTGAGATCATGAGCTTTGTAATCTATAGATCTATTCTTCTACTCAAGTGCTTTAATTAATCTTTGCTTATCCCCACGTGTGTGAAGTTGACATTGTGCATACCGTGTGGCACTTTGGCTAAGATTACATAAATACTTGTCATGAGTATAATTTGAGTTGGATGTCTCTATGAGATTGTGGTGTTTGTTGGAACCATCTAGCGCTCAAGGTGACAGTGAGGGGTTATCTAGATGGGGAATGCGAACTTTAAGGTGTGCTGTTATAGCCCTACATCGTCCAACCGGAGAGTAGTTTAGGGTAGTATCATGAAGAGAAGATATTTATATGAGAGTGTCCACTAGTGAAAGTATGATCCCTAGGCCTTGTTTCTAAGCATTGAAACACCGTTTACAATTAGTCCTGTTACATGTTTGCTTGCTGCTATTCTTATTTCAGATTGCAATTACCACTTATAATCATCCATATTACTTGTATTTCACTATCTCTTCGCGGAACTAGTGCACCTATACACCTGGCAAGTGTATTGGGTGTGTTGGGGACACAAGAGACTTCTTGTATCTTGATTACAGGGTTGCTTGAGAGGGATACCTTGGACCACTTCCTCCTTGAGTTCGATAAACCTTGGGTAATCCACTTAAGGGAAACTTTCTTATATTCTACAAACCTCTGCACTTGGAGGCCCAACACTTTCTACATGAATAGAAGCGTGCATACACATCAAGCTATTTTCTAGCACCGTTGCCGGGGGGGTAAGGTAAAAGGTACTCACATCCTCTGGCTACTAAGCTATCTTCTAGCACTGTTGCTGGTGTGTGAGTGCTTAAAGTTATTTCCTTTAGATTCTGCAATTATATCTTTTTGTTTCTTGTTTCTATTTTTCACTAGTTAGGATTAATGGAAAACAACAACAAAAATAGAGAGCTTTATAGTATTTATCTGGAGTTAGGACATGAATTGTTTGAAGAGAAAATTAAAAAACCTATGGAACTTTATTTGCATGCTAATAGAAATGTTATTAGTATGAATTCTTTGAACACCATTATTGTTAATGCTATGGAAAAGTTTAAGCATGGGGAAGCTGGTTTTGATGAGCATGATATGTTTAGTCCCCCAAGCACAGAGGAGAAAATTTACTTTGATGATACTATGCCTCCAATATATGATGATTACAATGATGAATATGATATTTTCAGTCCACCTACTACTGAGGATAAAATTAATTATGATTACAATATGCCTCCTAAATTTGATGATTATGGTGATGAGAATAATAATGATAGCTATTTTGTTGAATTTGCTCCCACTATGATTAATAAGAATGACTATGCTTATAGGGAGAGTAATAATTATTTTATGCATGTGGCTCATGATAAGAATGATTTATGTGCTATTTATATTGTTAATTTATTCATGATGCTACTGAAAGTTATTATGAAAAATTTGAAGTTATTATAGGGAAATATGGTTTTATGTGTCTCAACAATATTAAGTTTCCCCTCTTTAT
Organism: Avena insularis; assembly: GCA_023614405.1. Lineage (NCBI taxonomy): Eukaryota > Viridiplantae > Streptophyta > Magnoliopsida > Poales > Poaceae > Avena > Avena insularis. The sequence continues at coordinate 452,739,698 of CM042696.1, forward strand.
GTTGAAAATTTTGAAGTTGCACTTGTTTTGCTTTCCTATGCTTGTTGCTTTGTGCTTTCATGACTTGTTTCTTTACAAGATTATTTTTCATAGTAAGTGGGTTAGACTTAAATTTGTTCCATATTTTCTTCTTGATGCTCTCTTTTATTTCAATTCATATTTCTTATGTGATCATCATCGAAATTATCATGCCTAGCTTAATGGCTATAAAGAAAGAGCTTTTTGGGAGACAACCCAATATATTTTTTCTTTCAGTTTATTTTTGTTTTTGTTGAGTCTTGGAAGTTATTTCCTCTGTAATAACCTCTCCTTATCCTTTTTGTGTGGTTTTTGTGCCAAGAATAACCTCTAATGAGAGAGAAGTAAGATTTGGGAAAGTTGTTGTCCCGAAACAGATTTTTGTGCTTCACTATAAAAATTCGTGAAACATGTCTGTATGTCGGACTGAGTTGTAATTTATTGTGCTTCTGCCCCAGGTTGTTATATAACTTTCGTTAGTTTAACACTTTTCTATTTGAGCAATAGAACATCTTCTAAAAAATAGATTTTTACCTACTGGTCTGTTTTGACATATTTCTGCCATTATTTGCATTTGCCTCTTAATCTCTTTCTCTTTGAGTTCTCCTTGATCATTTGAACATTTAAAAGGAATTACTATAGTAGCTTCTGCTTTAATGGAAGTTTTACTTGTGTTGAAACTGAACCTAAAGACTTATTATCTTAAGTACACTAATGTTGCTAATGAAGATTGTGTGAAGTTTTCTATGAAGGAAATTTTAAAGTGTAGGGAAGAACAATGTGATAAGATGAAGTATGGACAAAAGATCAAGCTTGGGGATGCCACCCGTGTCACCCCAATAAATATTCAAGAAGTACAAGCGTCAAAGCTTGGGGATGCCCAAGGCATCCCCTTCTTCATCAATAAAAATCTCAGGTTTCTTCCAAACACATCATTTTTATTGTTGCATGCATAATTGTGTTGTTCTTGGAGCGTCTTCATTTTGTTTTTAGTTTTATTTTGCCTTGTTTGCTTAAATAAGTTGGTTGGATCCCAACACACTTCTTTGGAGAGAGACACACCACGTTATTCATTGCCTAGAACACTCTAGTTTTCACTCTTATTGTTCTGTGAGTGTTCTCCTTTGCTAGCACTGCGTTTAGCTTTAGTTTTCGATTGGTGTTGGAAAAGAGTAGGAAGTTTCATGCTTATAAGTGGTACAAAAGGAGTCTTGTTTTGACTATGGCCTAGACTTTATCATGTCATGTTTGATATTGCTATGACTTTATGCTTAGTGATTATTGCTTTAACATGACTTGTTACAAACAATTGAGATTGCTTAATGTGACTTGAAAGAATAATGTGTTGTTTTAGCATACAAAAGCATAATATTGTGGTATTCTCCTTCGATGATTTATTTGGGTTGACTTGGCGCATGCTCACACCATGTTAAGACTATACCAAGTCACCATAGCCTCTATGATCACTTAGTTTTCGACTTGTAATATCACTTTATGCTTTAATTAATAATGTTTTGTTGCTTTATGATTATGGCCATTATTGCTCTCTTAGTTGGTCGCTCCCAGTCTTTTGCAAGCCTCCGCATGTACCAAGTATGAGTTCCACTCATGCATCCAACTCCAAATAAAACCAAGTTATTCCAAAGAGTCCACCATACCTACCTATTAGCATTATTGCTATTCCAAGTATATTCATGTATTTAGCTACCTTCCAAATTAAACTTGTTATGTGGAAATTAGTGATTAAAGCTCTCACGAACTTGATGTCACACTTTACTTTTCTTGCACTTAAAAAACTTGAAACATTGTTCCCATCTACGTTGCATATATGCTTGCGTTTTGTAAGTTGTGAATTAGCAGAACCATGTTACCATGGGGAACGCTTTCAACATTGCAATTTATTTAGTTGATATCATGTTCTTTTTGCTTATGGATCCCGGCGGTGCGAAATGAATAGGGAGCTTGTAAGCCTCATGGAGTTCGTATATGTGTTAGAGAAACACCTGGGCGGCTGGTCTAAGCCATGCCTAATCATGGTGGACACCTACAACATAACCATAGTGAGCAATCTGTGAAGCATCCTAAATAAAAAAGATAAAAAAAAGAAAAAAAACCTATGCAAATAGGAAAGAAAAAAGAGACCCTATGCAAATAGGAAATAAAAGGATCACTGAGATGCTCATTGTCTACTTGCCTTATCATTTTGATATGGGGAATCTTCCGTATCATCGGGCAAGGGGTACCCTGTTGGCGGTTTTTGATACATTATAAATGTATCTATAATTTTTGATGTTCCATGCTTGGTTTTATCTACTTTCTTGTGTTTTGTCCACACTTTGGAGCACTTTTCATATGATTTCTTGGACTAACCTATTAATAAGACCACAGTGCCAGCTGCCTGTTTTCTGCTGTTTTGGTTCCAGGAAAGTCACAAAATGAATATTCTCGGAATTGGACGGGACAAAAGCCAAAGTGCTTATTTTTCTGGAAGACATCTGAAGCCAGAGACGGAGAAGGGGGGCAGCCACACCACTGGGCACGGCAGGCTTGCCAAGGCGGCCAGGCCTGGCCCACACCAGGGGGTGGTCTGGCCGACCCCAGCACCCCCTCGACCTCTCCTTCTACCTATATATTGCCCTCGGGACCAAAACCTTGAGTACCCGATCAAAAATCCACGAAAGAGTCTGTAGCCGCCGTCATCTCCATCCCTAGATCGGGAGGGATCTGAAGCTCTTCCCGGCACCCTGCCGGAGAGGGGAGTTCACCCTGGAGGCCTTCTTCGTCAGCATGCAAGCCTCCGGTGTGATGCGTGAGTAGTTCATCTCTGTACTACGGGTCCATGTAGTAGCTAGATGGCTGGTTCTCCTCCTTTGTGATTTCATGTCTAGATCTTGTGAGCTCCGTTCATGATCAAGATCATCTATTTGTAATTCTGCATGTTGTGTTTGTGGGGATCCGATGGATATTGAGATGCTATTTCAGATTGATTATTGATTCTATCATGTATTTGTTATTTCTGATCTTGCATGCTTTTTGTTGTTAGTAGCTATCTTGGCCAAGTAGATGCTAGCAAATCCAAGAGTTAGTATTTATGCTCGATAGTGGGTTCATGCCTCTGGTAATCTGGGGAAGTGACAGAAATCTCTAAGGTACTAGATGTGCTATTGCTACTAGGGAGAAAACAACAATCCTTTGTTCATAGAACAATTGTATTGTTTACATTACACACAATTCATAAAGCAATAATTTGTTACTTGCAACTTAATACTAGAGGTGGTTCGAATGATAACCTGAAGGTGGATTATTAGTCATAGATGCAGTTGGATGGAGGTCTATGTATAATGTTGTAATGCCCAATCAAGTTCCAAAGGAGTCAAGATGATTATTATATGCTTGTATGCTTTCTTGATGTTTGTCAATTGCCCCGATGTAATTTGTTCACCCAGCATGTTATTTATCTTAAGGAGAGCCACCTCTAGTGAACTATGGACCCCTGTCCTTTCTTTTACATACAATCTAAAAACTGTTTACTGCTTTGTGTTTACTTTCTACAAATTTTTACTTCCGTCCATTCGATACGTTTAATCCTTTGTTTTCAGCAAAACCGGTGAGATTGATAACCTCATCCCAAGGTGGGGGCAAAGTTCTATGGTTGTGTTGTGCAGGTCTCCACGTTGCTGCTAGCACCGGTAGTGCGCCCTGCGAACATTCAGCTAGCTACACCTTTGGGGTGTTTCCTTGCTCCTACTGGTTCGATTAAACCTTGGTCTCTTACTGAGGGAAAACTTGCTTCTGTGCTCATCATACGTTCCTCTTGGGGTTCCCCAACGATCTCGATATATTTTGTGCCATCAAGCTAATTTTTTGGCGCCGTTGCCGGGGAGTTAAGGACATCTTCACAAGGGGAGTCCCTCATAACCAATCTCTTTACTTTGTTATTTTTGTTTTGCTTAGTTTTCTTTTGCTTTGATTGCTTGTTTCTTTATCTAAAACACACAAAAAAATAGTCTTACAAGTTTGCTTTCTTTATTGAAAACACAAAAAAATTAGTTCATATCTTAAGTTGCCTTTATGTCTAGCCTTGCCCCAATCACTATGTCACCCGAGGAAATGCTTTTCACTTTTAAACAAGGAATTGAGGAAAGCTTCAAGGAAGCTTGGTCTAGAATCTCTAATCTACATGAAAAAACTGAGCCTAAAATGACTCAAAGCTTGTTCCTTAGCAGTTTTTACCTTGGAATTGCTCTTTGCTATAGATATGCTTTAGATGCTGTTGTGGGAGGAGATTTCCTCCAATGTAATGAGGATGGTGCTATTAATGCTATAAATAAATTGATCCTTACTTACAACTTGCCTAGCCAAACTAATGTTTCTTTCGCAAGCATATTTGCTAGATTAAACACTCTCGAGACCCGCACTATTAGCTTAAAAGATTGATATAATACGCTTAGGGAGCATCATGATTATGTTCCAATAAATTATGAACCATCAAAGTGGCTTCCCACAGTAAAGATTCATATAAATACTGAAACTTTTCAAGCTCGCTGTGATATCATGTCTGAATTTTATCTTATGCCCAAAGATATTTATGAATCTTTGAACCTTTGGGGGCTTACTGAAGGAGGAAAATAAATATCTCTTGCTAATAATACTACCATATTACCTATTGGAATAGTTGAAGGAGTATTTACAAAGATCCTTGGGAAGATGATTTCTACTGATTATCTTGTTATTGAATGTGTAGGAAAAGGACAAATTACTCTTGGAAGGTCCCTATTAGAACTCCTTGGAGCAATAATAGATGTGGGAAAGGGGACCATGCACCTTTATTCTCTACCAAACAATCATATTTTCCCCAAGGTTAAGAATAAAAGTAAGAGAGGTAAGGGCAAGAAATTTGGTTTTAATGCTTCCTCATTAGATAACACTTGATCCTTTTTCTGGCTTCTTATGCCTAACTTAAAGGCGTTAAAGAAAAGTACTTATTGGGAGATAACACAAAAGTTTTAGATGAGTCTTGGAAGTTATTACTTCAGTAATAACCGCTCCTTATCCTTTTTATTTGCTTTTTGTGCCAAGAGTGACCTCTAATGAGAGAGAAGTAATGATTGGGAATGTTGTTGTCCCAAAACAGATTTCTGTGCTTCACCGTAAAAATTCGTGTAAAATATATGAACGTCCTTTTGAGGCGTGAATTTTTGTGATTCTGTCCCAGGTTGTTATATAAATTTTGTTAGTTCAACACTTTTTGATTTGAGCAACAGAAGGTCTTCGAAAAAATTCATCTTTACCTGCTGGTCTGTGTTGACAGATTTCTGCCATTTTCTGCATTTGCTTCTTGTTGGTTCCTTTTTGAGTTCTTTTGGGGAATTGAGATTTTTTAGGGAAGTGCTTTAGTATCTAGTGTTCTAATGGAAGTTTATTGGTGTTAGAACTGAACCTTAAGACCTATTATCTTGAGTGCACTAATGTTGCTAATAAAGATTGTGTGAAGTTTTGTATGAAGGAAAATTTCCTGGTGTATGGAAGAAATGAGTAATGAGATGAAGGATGGACTAAAGCTCAAGATTGGGGATGCCACGCATGTCACCCCAAGAAATAACCAAGAAGTACAAGTGTCAAAGCTTGGGGATGCCCAAGGCATCCCCCTCTTCATCAATAAAAATCACAGGTTTCTTCCAAACGCTTCATTTTTATTGTTTCATGCACAGTTGTGTTATTCTTGGAGCGTCTTCTTTTTTCGTTTTGGTTTTTCATTTGCTTGGTTTGCTTAGTTTGCTGAATAAATTGGTTGTACCCCCTCTTTCATACATTGGTTTTCAAATAGTTTGGTTTGGTTTGGAAAAGAGTAGGAATGTTTATGCTGAAGTGGTAAAGAGAGCTTGTTTTTTACTGTGGCCTATGCTTTGTCATGCGATGCTTGATATTGTTTTGGCTTTATTTTTAGTATTCTTTGTTGTAGCATGACTTGTTATAAACAATTGTGATTGCTTAATGTGCCTTGGATGAATCATGCGTTGTTTTAGCATATTAAAGCATAGTATAGTGGTATTCTCCTTTGATGCTTTATTTGGGTTGATTTGGCACATGCTCACACCATGTTATGACTATCTCAAGTCACCATAGCCTTTATGATCCTTTAGTTTTCAACTTGTAGTATCACTTTATGCTTTGATCAATGATGTTTTGTCGCTCTACATGATTATGGCCATTATTTCTCTCTTAATTTGTCGCTCCCAGTCTTTTGCTAGCCTCCACAACCAAGTATGAGTTCCACTCATGCATCCAACTCCCTAAACCAAGCTATTCCAAAGAGTCCACCATACCTACCTATTAGCATATGCTATTCCAAGTATATTCATGCTTTTGTTTATCTTCCAAATTAAACTTGTTATGTGAAAACTAGTGATTAAAGCTCTCACGAACTTGATGGCACACTTTATTTTTTTGCATCTAATAAACTTGAACCATTGGGTCCTTCTTTGTTGAGTATATGATTGCGCTTTATAAGTTGAAGTTAGCAGAACCATGTATCATGGGGAACGCTTTATAAGCTGCCTGTTTTCTGCTGTTTTTGGTTCCATGAAAGTCAGAAAATGAATATTATCGGAATTGGACAGGACAAAAGCCAAAGTGCCTATTTTTCCGGAAGACATCTAAAGCCAGAATACGAGACGAAGAAGGGCTGAGGGCCGGCCACACCACCTGGCCATGCGGCCAGGCCTGGCCCCCACTAGGGGGTGGTCTGGCCGACCCCAGCACCCCCTCGGCCTCTCCTTCCGCCTATATATTGCCCTCGGGACCAAAACCCTGAGTACCCGATCAAAAATCCACGAAAGAGTCTGTAGCCACCGTCATCTCCATCCCTTGATCGGGAGGGATCTGAAGCTCTTCCTGGCACCCTGCCGGAGAGGGGAATTCACCCTGGAGGCCTTCTTCAGCATCATGCAAGCCTCCGGTGTATTGCGTGAGTAGTTCATCTCTAGACTACGGGTCCATGTAGTAGCTAGATGGCTGGTTCTCCTCCTTTGTGCTTTCATGTCTAGATCTTGTGAGCTCCGTTCATGATCAAGATCATCTACTTGTATTTCTGCATGTTGTGTTTGCGGGGATCCGATGGATATTGAGATGCTATTTCAAATTGATTATTGATTCTATCATGTCTTTGTTATTTGTGTTCCTGCATGCTTTCCATTGTTAGTAGCTATCTTGGCTAAGTAGATGCTAGCAACTCCAAGAGTTAGTATTTATGCTCGATAGTGGGTTCATGCCTCTGGTAATCTGGGGAAGTGACAGAAATCTCTAAGGTACTAGATGTGCTGTTGCTACTAGGGAGAAAACAACAATCCTTTGTTCATAGAACGATTGTATTGTTTACATTACACGCAATTCGTAAAGCAATAGTCTGTTGCTTGCACCTTAATACTGGAGGGGGTTCGGATGATAACCTGAAGGTGGATTATTAGTCATAGATGCAGTTGGATGGCGGTCTATGTATAATGTTGTAATGCCCAATCAAGTTCCAAAGGAGTCAACATGATTAGTATATGCTTGTATGCTTTTTCGATGTTTGTCAATTTCCCCGCTGTAATTTGTTCACCCAGCCTATTATCTATCTTAGGGAGAGCCACCTCTAGTCAAGATTATTAGTCATACAATGTACAAACTGTTTACTGCTTTGTGTTTACTTTCTGCAAACTTTTACTTCCTTCCATTCGATACGTTTAATCCTTTGTTTTCAGCAAAACCGGTGAGATTGACAACCTCATCGCAAGTTGGGGGCAAAGTTTTGTGGTTGTGTTGTGCAGGTCTCCACGTTGCTGCTGGCACCGGTAGTGCTCCCTGCCAACGTTCAGCTAGCTACACCTTTGGGATGTTTCCTTGCTCCTACTAGTTTCTTACTGAGGGAAAACTTGCTGCTGTGCTCATCATACCTTCCTCTTGGGGTTCCCAACAAGCTCGATATATTTTGGGCCATCAGTTCTCTATGATACACATGTACTTATGATGACAAGAACTTACCTGTGACTAAAGTTGAGTAGCATGAGGAACGGTACTCGTAAGCAAGGGGCATGATATTTTCAACTTATAACTTGTCAAGAATATCCTCGTATTTTTTCACTTTAACCTTAATCACCTAAAGATGCTTATGATAGGGGCAATGAGAGCTGAAATCTAATAAGTACCATAATTTGGAAGCTCTTTATGAGACTTGAATCCCTGCTTCCTTCTATGAAGGGCCTTTCTTTTACTGTTATGTTGAGTCCCCATCTTCTATCTTTATGCAGCTATTGAGAGAGAATAGTGGTCATTCTTAGTTTAATGTGCATTGTCCCAAAACTTGTTGATTGATTCATAACTTTGATATTTCTTGTTCTTAAAGTATTTGTATCTAGTCTCCCTTATGAACTTCGAAGGTGTCTTATGCATTTATGTTTTGCTACACCATGAGGGACAACTAAATACCATTCTCATTATGTTTTCTATATGTGAAACAGACAAACGTCTTTCAATACATTGTTATTCATGATCTTCTGTTTGTACCTTTTCATGTTACAACATAGTTGCTATGTTTTATTGTTAGAACTATATCTTTCATGCTATGTTAAAGTACTATGATCCCAGCTATCAATGTTTTACAAATACCTTGATCAAGATTGTGATGGTGCATGTCACCTCAAAAATTATTCTTTTTATCACTTACCTACTCGAGGATGAGCAGGAGTTAAGCTTGGGGATGTTGATACATCGTAAACGTATCTATAATTTTTGATGTTCCATGCTTGTTTATATCAACTATCTTATGTTTTGTCTACATTTTGAGATACGTTTATGCATTTTCTGGAACTAACCTATTTACAAGATGCCACAATGCCAGTTGCCTGTTTTCTGCTGTTTTTGGTTTCAGAAAAGCTGGAAAAGAAATATTCTCAGAATTGGATCGGACAAAAGCCAAAGTCAACATTTTACCAGAAGACTCACGGAGCCAGAAGACGAGACGAAGAGGGGCCACGAGGTGGCCACACCACTAGGTGGCGCGGGCCAGCCCAGGCCGCGCCAGAGGCTGGTGTGGGTCCCTCGAGCGCCCACCGACCTTGCCCCTTCGCCTATATATTCCTCCCGGGACGAAAATCCTAGATACCAGATCAGAATTTCACGAAAAGTTCCACAGCGCCGTCGCCACCGAAGAGGAGATTCGGGGGACAGAAGTCTCTGTTCTGGCACCCTGCCGGGATGGGGAAGTGCCCCCGGAGCCATCTCCATCAACTCCACCGCCATCTCCATTGCTGTTGCTAACTCCCATGATGAGGAGGGAGTAGTTCTCTCTCGAGGCTAAGTGCTCTACCGGTAGCTATGTGTTCCTCTCTCTATACGCATGATCTTACTGAGATAATGAGCTTTGTAATATATAGATCTATTCTGCTACTCAAGTGCTTTAATGAATCTCTGGTTATCCCCACGTGTGTGAAGTTGATAGTGTGCACGCCATGTGGCACTTTGGATAATATTACATAAATACTTGTCATGAGTATAATTTGAGTTGGATGTCTCTATGAGATTGTGGTGTTTGTTGGATCCATCTAGCGCTCAAGGTGACAGTGAGGGGTTATTTAGATGGGGAATGCGAACTTTAAGGTGTGTTGTTATAGCCCTAGATCGTCCAACCGGATAGTAGTTCAGGGTAGTATCATGAAGAGAAGATATTTATATGAGAGTGTCCACTAGTGAAAGTATGATCCCTATGCCTTGTTTCTAAGCATTGAAACACCGTTTACAATCAGTTCTGTCACATGTTTGTTTGCTGCTATTCTTATTTTAGATTGCAATTACCACTTATAATCATCCATATTACTTGTATTTCACTATCTCTTCGCCGAACTAGTGCACCTATACACCTGACAAGTGTATTGGGTGTGTTGGGGACACAAGAGACTTCTTGTATCTTGATTGCAGGGTTGCTTGAGAGGGATACCTTTGACCACTTCCTCCCTAAGTTCGATAAACCTTGGGTAATCCACTTAAGGGTCACTTGCTGCTATTCTACAAACATCTGCACTTGGAGGCCCAACACTGTTTAGAAGAATAGAAGCGTGCGTAGACATCAGTCTCCGCTAAGGCATCCCGCTCCTTCTGGACTGTCCTGTACACCTCAAGATTCCTCGCACTCTGCTCTTTGGCATCTTGGTTCTATTCCTTGAGTTGTACAATCTCGTCCTTCAGGCGTTGCATGTCGGTGTTAGTAGATTCTTGCAGCACCTTGATCGCCTCATCATGGCCCTTGACGTCATCAGCCAGGTCCTTCTTCAAGATTTTGTTCTCATCGTCGAGCTCCTGGATATGCTTGGATTGCTTGATGATGCTCTTGGCCTTGGCAATGGCTTCTGTAAGACGGAAATCAGAAAGTACTATGAGAAGACGGCAGAAATAAATCCATGAGAAAAAGCCGGGAGATGTTGTAAGAAGTAAACTCTGGCTATTTTTGATATGTTGCTTCAGGAAGGTTGCTTTATCCTGTTCAAGGTCCATCTCCTTCCGCAAAGCAGCAAACCTCTCATTGGCGGCTATTCTCCGTTTATTCTCATTCTGCACAAGAAGTTAACATGCTTAGTCTCTCTAAGAGCATCTAGTCGGAACTATCCAGTTTCAACTAAACGCTCGGGGGCTACATTATAACATTTTAAAATAAGCTAGTCTCTCTAGAGCATCTAGTCGGAACTATCCAGTTTCAACTAAACGCTCGGGGGCTACATGAACAAGTTCTACACTTAGTTCTTTGGAGCACTCAGGCCAAAACTATTGATTTTTTGTCTAACAGCTCAGGGGCTATAGTGGGATACATTAGAAAGTAAAAGAAGTGAAGGTTAAAAGACTTACGATGGCAATAACTCTAAGGTTGTTGGCCAGATGAGCATAGGAAGCATTGAAGGTCCGGGCGTTGTTATAAATTGCATTGGCCTGCATGATGAGGTCATCCAGGCACAACGTCGGAGGAGTAGCAGCCAATGGAGAAGTTGAAGCCGGAGTCATGGATGATGCCCTAGCCATCTGTTGTGTCTTCCAGACATATGATGGCTCAGTGGCTCCCGCCTTGACCGTTGCTTCTGCCTCCTTCTCTTCCATCACTTGCTTCCCTTTCTCGGTGGCATCCTTAGCCGGAGCTTCAGCCACTTTAGAGGATGTGCTGTCCTACGTTGCCTGGCCACTGGGAGCAATGTCTGCCTCGACAGAGACTGAGATATCATGGATTGGATTGACATCTGTCTCCATGGCGGAGATCTCAGGGATGATGGGAGACGAAGGCCCAGCGGGGCCAGTAGAAGGCTTGGCGGCAGGAGTAGGGGGAGCAGTAGCGGGAGAGGACTTGGCGGCCATGTCCATTGTCAGCATGTCACGAATGTTTTTTGACCCTCCAACCTCTTTGGAGGATCGCTTCAAACTAGCACCGGCTTTCCTCCTGGAACATACAAAGTATAAGTACAAGAGTTGAAAAAAGGTATGAACTGAAAAGTACAAGCCGGAGAAGGAATACACTTACTCCACAACAGGAGCCTTGGTGAGGGGAGAGCTGGTGGATTTCTTCTTCTCCGCCTCTAAGGCGACGGTGGATCCTCTAGAGACTCCACTCTCTGATTTCTTCTTCTTCTTGGCCTCGGCAACAACGTTAGAGGTGGAGCTCTTCCGCTTTCGCGCTGCCAGAGCTGGTTGATCCTTGGGGGCATCATCATCAGGCACCAGTTGGATATCCTTCAGCTTGGGACTATAGATCTAGGAGGTCATTTGATCCGCCGCTGGGATACAGAGGAGTGTTAGATTGACAACTTCAAGTCAGAAAAACCTTAGAGTATATAACGAGCAACAAAAGAAACAAAAGCTACCTCTGGGCATTTGCCACAATCGAACATGTCATAAGTGATCTTGAAGCCACGCTTCCGGTCCTTCACCTTGATGATGTCCTTTAGCTGGAGTTTGATGGAGTCAGTAGAGAAGTTATCCCACGAAATTCGCATGGGATCCCTCCTGTCTTGAGTGTACATGCACATCAACTCGGCGCGGTGCTGCAGAGGCTCTATCCGCCTAACAAACAACCACATGGAAAGGTACAAGCCCATCATAACTCTGTCCACGAGCCATTCAATCCGCCTTACAGCACGGTTGGCCTCGTCGTTGGAGGGAAGGGAGGCTGGAGTCCACCATGCGGGTACCTTGGCGGTGGCTTCATCGACAAAGTCAGGATAAGTCTCAAGGCAGTCAGGCAGAGGAATGTTTGGGCCATAGAAGTATGTGCGCTGCCAGTTCTTGCATGACTCATGCCTTACGATGTGGGGGAAGCACCGGCTAGGCCGGATTTTGAAGCTAATAGTTATGTAGATCCGCAATTTGTCCTTGGACTCTATGGACTCTCTCTTGATGGTAAAAAAGTATATGAACAGATCTAATCTAGGTTTAATACATAGGAAGCCTTCGCACAGAGCTACAAAGTTGCTAAGGACTAAAATGCTGTTGGGAGAGAGGTTGTGGGGAAGTACCCGGAAATGCCGAAGAACATCCAAGAAGAAGTCGGATACTGGCAGGCTTACGCCACGAACCAGCTGAGATTTGAGGTACACTTTCTCTCCGGCTTGGGGAGAAGGAACCACCTCGCTGGCCGGCGCCGCCCACCAGAACAAATCCTTCCCCGCGGGGAGATACCCCTCAGTGACCAGTTCTTGCAGGTCTTCGACGGTGAGGTCAGAGCTCCTCCACACCCCCTTGTGGGAATGATTGTCTTCTTCAGCAGCTTCTGGCACCGCTCATTCTTGGTCATCGCTGGTGGTTTCCACCATGGCGGTGACAGGGACAACCAACCCCTCCGGATGGACTGATACTCCCTTGGATGGCTCTTGCTGCGAGGAGTAGGTGGAGAGGAAGAGGGCTCTAGCTAGGGTTTTTCAGAGAAAAGCTCGAACAGGCACGCGGCTGGAGGAATACGAAGATGAGGAAGAGAATGCGGGTAAAAAAGAAATAAACTGACCGCGGTGAAAATATATAGACTTCGCGTCAAGATTCGTGCAGATGGATCTAATGGATGGAGCGTTGTCGACGTGGAGACGAACGTGCGTGGTAATTTCACCACGTCCTCTATATTTGCAGCTTCGCTGTTTCAGATTTCACGCGCTTGAAAAATTTTGATGATTAATTCTCTGTTTCTGTGAGTTTTGAGGAAGCGTAGGTTGCACCCTACATCATCCTCCTAACAGTTGCAGTGAAGCGTCACGTCTGAAGATTCCATCAAAGGCGGAGATTGTCCGACTCTAGAAACGAAGATTCAAGGAATCTCTGGCTACATTCCAAAGCCAGAGAGGGTGCAGGGTTCTTTGGGAGACCTTTGAGATATTGCTTGACGGATTGCTGACATCACTTAGACGGGATATTCAAAGATCAATGGGATACTGTTTGGGATATGCTATATGGGTATCCTCATAGCATGTCACCAATCCGCCTAACCCGGGTGGCCTATAGTTGGTAGCAAGGCCTATGGCCTGCTGGGCGGCCCAGTTAGACGGATCCAGAAGGGAGGCCCACGCCGGATAAAGGAAGGCTACGCAGGAGTCACCGACGTACTCGGAGCCTTTGAGTGCAAGACACGAAATACTAGTTCATATTAGTGTAGGATTCTTTACCTTGTCCGGCAAGGACCATCGCCTGTAAACCCTAGGTTCTGGTGTCTTTATAAGCCAGAAATGTCAGAGCCTTTAGGGAAAGATACAACAACCTAGATTGCTATGTACAACGTGCAACACCTCGCACAGCGAACCTATCTCTATAACTCGGCGTATTGCCGTTATAGTGATTTATAGCAAGAGTAGAGTTCCGCCATCATTGTGGGACCTGAACCTCGGTAAGCTGTGTTACCTTATACCCACCAACTCTCCACCTTACCCCATGTCTCTAAACACGCACTGTGAGGACCCCTCCATGGCGTACTCGTCGGCAATACCACGAAAGGAGGCCAAAATAGAATCGGGCTTGAAAGTTTGTGGGCCGCTGTTGGCTGCATTTTTGGGCCCATTCAAAACAGTGCAGGACAAAACAATAACATGCCATCTACTTATTGGGCTCCCCCGATGGGCTGGCCCAGTTAGTATTTAGCAGGCCTTGCCTGGGCCTGGCTTCTTCCATGGTTTCTATGACCATTAACGGTGGTAACCGGCCGCTAACGGCGGCTGCCACGTGGCAGTTTGCATGATGTTAGCAGTCAGCGCGACTGGCGAATAGATCTATGACGAAACAAGTTTTCGTGGCTGAAGGGTATGATCTACCACGGTCGAAAAAAACCGTGGTTAATTCATTTGTGACGGGGCTTTTACCCCGAAGGCCATCAATTGCAGAAGACTCTTTGGCCACGAAAAATGGGCCTTCAACCACAAAAATCGTCCGTTGTAAAATCCAACTTTTCTTGTAGTGTATAGAGCACGCAAACAGCGACATGGCATCATACCTGATAGAGCCTCATCAACAGAGAGAAGCCGATTCGCAAACACCTTTTCACTGTCAGCTGCAGCTGCCAGTAGGTCCTCCTCGCGAGTCTTTGACTCTTGGGCGGAGAGTTCCAATGCTTTGAGTGCCTTGTCACATTTCTTCTCTGCGGCAACAAGACCCTTCTAGAGGGAGTCGATGCGATGAAGAAGATCATTATGCTCACCTTCAAGTGGAAACAACACAACTCAAACACACCAATTTTCATACAAACATCATGGATGAAAAAGTGTGAACTCACCTTCTAAGGCACGATGAAGGGCTTCCAACAAAGCATGCTGACGGCCCAAGGAAATAATCTGTTCAGCGAGGCGAGTGGATTCCTTCAAGATAGGCTGCAAAAGGGAAGCATGAGCATCAACCAAATTTCAGCTGCCAACGATAAGAAAACTTACATGTTCCTCTATGGACTCCGAAGTTTCTTTCTGAATAGATGACCGGGCAACCATCTGGTTCCCCTCGGCGTGGGGGGAACTCGACGAATTGGCACCAGATTTGGCCGCCACCTGGGGAGAAGGAGAACATGTCACCATCTCCTTGTATTTGGAGTCTGCGACTCCAGTCTCCTTCACGAAGCGATAGTCATCAGACGATGACGACACAGTTTGGCTACAAAACATATAAAGCAACTTCAGAAGAGCCGAATTTTGGAAATAAAGACGAGCTAGCAGGAATATAAAACATACCCATCAAAATTGTCAAGGTCAAACGAGTCCTCGGATGCCTCCTTCGGTGTCCTCAGTTTCTTCCACGGAGGAGGAGCCAAGGCGCGCACATGCACAGCAGGAATCGGCTCCTCTACCAAAGTCGGAGGACCCTCCGGCGTTGTCGGCGATGAGGTATCCGAGTCCTTGCTTCGGGAGCGCTTGCGAGTTCCGTTCCTGCTGGGCTCAGGGGCTTCATGTTCTTCCTCAATAGGGACGGTGGAGCCCGACTCATCCTCCTCTTAGGATTCATGGGGGATTACTCCCTCTAGCTGAGGAGGCAACAAAGTGGTCACCCTCCAGTCCTGGCACAAGGAACATCATCAGTATACAAGGAAACCTAGCAGGCAATCAAAAAACAAGAAGACCTCACAAGATATCCACCTCAGGCGGAGGATGATTCGCACAGAAGGGAGGCACGACTGAGTTACTAGGGAGTCTATCCTTGGATATGTACTTGGTCAGCAAATGAAACCTCTTGTCCACTTCACCCGAAGAAATATTCTCTCGCGAGATGCGAGTGACATCTTCAATGCTAGTCCAGTAACACATCGGATGTGCCCTGGCCTACAGTGGCTGCACCCGACGATGCATCCAGGTGCGAATGAGGTATGTGCCGCCTACTTCCTTCCCTATGCGGAGATCAAGGTCGCAAACACGCTTGTACAGAGCATCAGTTTCCTCGGCTTTGCCGGGCATCAACATGTTCTTCTACGACCTCCTTTTCTTGCATTCTACCTTTGGATCAAAAGGCGCGAGCCCGAAGTTTTCCTCATCAACCTTCTGGTCGCGGATATAGAACCACTTCTCCCTCCACCCTTGGACAGATGCATTGAAGTTGATAGCAAAATATGTGACATTGTGGTCTACATGGATCCCACAGCCTCCTATATCATACACTACCGACCCAGAGCCCGACTGGCACTTCAGTTTGATGAGTTTTTTGAAAAGGCCAAAGTGTGGCTCAATTCTGAGCCAACACTCGCAAAGGGTGATGTGGCAAGCAATATGAAGAATGGAGTTTGGGGTCAGCTGATGAAGATGGAGCCCGTAGAAGCAGAGTAACCCCCTCACAAACTTGTAAAGGGGGAGAGAAAGACCACGAATGACAAACGCGAGGAACATCACCCGAAATCCGGCGGGGACTGGGATTACCTCGTTGCCAGGAATCTGGCAGTCATCCTCAGTAGCAGGGAGAGCACCATCTTGGTGCCAGGTGAAGAGCTCCGTCTCTTTGATGGCGATCTACCACCACAACCCATTCGTGACGCGCACGCCCGTGCCCTTATTCTTGCCAGCCGCGACAGCAGTACTGGTGCCCGTGGTGGCGGCGCCCTTCTTCTTGGCCACAATAGTGGCGACCGCAGATCCAGTGGAAGAAGCACCCTTCTTTTTCCCCATCTTGCGCTTGTGATGGGAGCGCAAAAAGTAGTTGCGAAAGTTTCAGAGGCCGTCCAGCGCAGCAAGGAGGTGCGTGCAATGGAACAGCAAGGAGCACCAATGGAGGCAGCGCACAAGGAAGAAGATGAGTTGTGGGGAAATTACCGCACAACAAATCCATACTTAACCTCACTATAGATGCAATCCAACGGCCAGAAGTACACAAGCCAGACGCGTGGTGCAAATCGATATAGACGTGTGGCAGAGCAAACAACAAATCGTCGCTCCACTCCTCTCATTACGTGTGAGAATCAAGGAGACACAGTTAAAATCGAAGATTACGCACGCCTGGTCAAATCCAAGTCAGAAATGGGGCCCCAATTTCGTCACGTCCCATCAAAACCATTCACGCGGGCAAATGAGGTCATCTCATCATCATCACTGACGTCATTAACTCCAGCAGGAGCATCTTCTGACTAATCTAGTTCTCACTCGAGTCTTCGACTCGACCAAGCACTCAGGGGCTACTCCTAACAGGAGCGCTGGCCGCGCACCCGATAAACTTCATAGACTTACAAACATTTTGACAATGAAATTACACTTGAACCTTTCACTCGAATCAGTGATTCGACTGTGGACTCAGGGTTACTCCCATAGGGAGCGCTGGAGTCACATTCGACTGAAACAAGAAAAAGACGAGAGCGGTCGAAAACACTCATAGTCCCCACTTGAGTCTATGACTCGAATAGGCACTCGGGGGCTACTCCCATAGGAAACGCTGGTCATGCACGCTATAATTTTTCTTTTTAAATAAATGTGTGTTGACTACATCCACACTCGAAAGCATTGGAGAATCCGCCT
This sequence comes from Avena insularis, assembly GCA_023614405.1. Taxonomy (NCBI): domain Eukaryota; kingdom Viridiplantae; phylum Streptophyta; class Magnoliopsida; order Poales; family Poaceae; genus Avena; species Avena insularis. The sequence continues at coordinate 452,757,178 of CM042696.1, forward strand.
CATATTTTCCCTACAAAGAGACCGTGTCTCCTGGGCCAGCTGAATCATCTCTGCGATGAAAAAATTCGGATGCCACACTTGCAGCATGAAGATAAGACCTGAAGAAGGCCTAGCAACACATCTGTTGCGCTCTTGCAGAAATAACCCATCCCTGCAGGTACGATGAAATAAGCCTTGATGGATGCGTCAAGTGCTCACACTTATACACTGGGATTCGACTCTATAAGACCTCCACGGCATGAGTCGAATTACGCCAGCACTTTCCCGAATTCGAGTCCGGGGACTCGAGTTTGAGTAGATTGCGTTGTTTTACCCTAAGGCGGTTAACTGATCCCAATACATCGGATGAATGAGGCACGTACATCGACAATCCCTATGATATAAACTAGAGAATTTGAAAACATGCTCAACTATACACTCGAAGGCTTCATAAGTCTCCACTAGAATATGCGATTCAACCGGACACTTGGGGGCTACTGACATGGGCATACCTTACAGGTAATCGAGCTTGGCATATATGGTCCAGCCTAGAAGAAGACCACGACATTGCTAAGTCCCGGTCAAGATTTGGGTGACCCAGGAGACTTTGACTGCTTGCAGCACACGACAAACTTAAGATAGAAGTTTAAAGGGAAAACCCTAATATGTAACCGACTCGGCTTGCTATCCCGAGACCTAGCCTATCTATATAAAGGCTAGGAGGGGGCAGCGAGGAGAAGAATCGGCAACCCTAGTTTCCACACCATCGCCAGATTACATCTACGCACCCATGTAACTTTTGACTCCTCGATAATTCCAAGAGCAGACAAGCAAGAGTAGGGTCCTCTACGAGGCCTGAACCTGGGTAAACCTTGCATCACTGTGTGCTTGTTTGCTAGCCGATTGATGCCTCTAGTGCTCCCAACTTCCTCAAACCTAAGTCCATCTGCGATGGGCATTGATGAGTTAACCCCTCATCATCTGGCATTTCAGGAAAAATAAAATCAGTGGGTATAACATGCTCATCTATTCTAAGTAGAACATCCCCAATCATACCAATGGGTTGTTTAGTGGACTTGTCAGCCATCTGTAAAGTGATAGTAGTTGGGGAATACTCCCCCAATCCTAACCTTTTATAGAGGGAATATGGCATTACACTAACTCTTGCACCTAAATCACACAAGGCATTATGAATATATGTTTTGCCAATTGAGCATGAAATAGTTGGTATTGCGGGATCTCCCGATTTAGAAAATTGCTTCCCATTAGCAGGATAACTATTCACCATGGCAACAGTTTCAGTTATTTCTTTCTTTCTACTAAGAATATCACGGAGGAATTTAGAATAGGTAGGAACTTTTATTGCATCCGTAAATGGAATTTCTAGACGAAGATCACCAAGTTCCTTTTTGAAAGAGTCATAGATTGCCTTATCCGGTGCTTTCTTTTTTCAATCTGGATAAGGAAGCTTTTTATCACCTTTCTTATTCTTGTCTTTTACCTTTTGTGGGGGATCAGGCTCTTTTGTTGTTTTCTTTTGTTGCTGCTTATCACTCTTCTTCTTTTCTACTACAACAACTTCATCTTCATTGCTTGTCTCATTTTCTTCTCTTGGATCAAATGTCTCTGCACCACAGTCATAATGGTCAACCTGTGCATCATTTTTCTCCTCCATGTTTTTATCTTGTGTTTCTTGAGCAGTTTCATCTTGAGGATCCACTAGTGTATCATCTTCTTGTCTTGCTTTGAGCAAGGCGTTCTCCTTTTGATCTTTTTCAGCTTCATATTCTGGTGGTCCTAATGGTCATGTAACAACTACACCTCTCCTTGTAACAACATTAGTAGAAACAGGAATATCTATATCATCTTGAAGAAAAAATTGATAACCAGATGCTATTTGTTCACATTCGGTTTCAATCATACTAAGATACTTGTGAAATATTTCTTGGCCAATCTCATCATAAGTTTCCGTGTGTTCTACCAAAATCTTATTATGTCTTTGAAAATGCTTATGCAGGGTATTATGAGATTTTGCTTGTCGTTGTTTTAATTCTTGAAAAACTTTTCTAGTTTCATCTTCTTCAGTAATATCTTGTAACAAATCTACTTTGTTTTCCTTAACAAGTACAGAAGGTATACCATTTTCTTTCATTGTTTTGTGTACTTCAAGCATAAGATTAGGAGTTATACGATGTATCCCTTTTTCCATCTTAGTGCCGAAATCGGGATTATATAAAGAATCATTATTAGCCCTAGTAGACATCAATTCCAAACATGCTTTATTAGTTAAAGTATTTATAGATCCTACTGCTGATAGGTCAAGCAACTCTCTGCATTGAGTATTAACACCATGATAAAATAAATGGCAAATAGTTGATTCAGAATAGACATGATTAGGAATACTATTGATCATTTCAAAGAATCTATCCCAGGATTGTGGGTAGTTTTCTCCCATGTTCTCATGTTCTGAATAAATTTGCCTATATTCTTTCTAGTTCCAATTACCTTTTAAAAAGGATTAAACCTATTTAAGAATTTAACAATACAGTTTTCCCAATATTTAATGTAATGACGAGGGAGAGAATATAACCAGTCTGGAGCCTTACCTTTAAGAGACCAACAGAAAAAAATTAGGCGAGAGAAGTCTCTTGGCGAACCTTTTGGTCCAAGTGTTGTCATCACATCGTCAAACTCTCTAATATGTCTTCCTGGGTCTTCATTTTTCCTTCCACTAAAAGCTTTTTCCTGCAAATTTTGAATAATTCCACCATCAAATTGATATTCTCTAACTCCAAGATTACGAAATTCTATTGGTTGTTAAAGGAAAGCAGAGATTAGAGCACTGTATTCTCTAAGAGTTTTCTCAGGTTTCTTGGGAGTTGTCCTATAAATGGACATGATTTCCATAAAATCACTCAGGTTTTCAACATCAACCTTATCTAATCTTAAAAGTTTTTCAATAATTTCCTCGCGCCTTTGAATAGGCACGCGCTCAAAATAATCTGGTAAATAGGTCCTACCAGCGCGTGTAGACCCTTTGTCTCCTAGGGAGACCATTTTGTAGTAGTAACACCTAAAATGTTAAGAGACAAACACTTAGGGCTTAGCTCCCTGATAATAGCGCCAGAAAATAGCTTGATGTCTGCAAGTGCACAGATCATTTGTAGCTAGTTTCGAAGTACGGATATTGATCCCACATGGAGCCCAAAGGTGAGTGCTTATGAATGATGTCTCTGTCACACTCAAAGTTGTCACAGGTCTTCGAGTGAATTGACTGCAAGTGTGGAAATAAGAATGAAATTTGGATTAAACTAGATGTATTTAAATAAAACTAAAATGTAAACTTCATGAATAAAAAGCATAAAAGTAAAGAACGATTTGATTGTTTGGGGTTTTCTATAGAGGTCAAAGAAGGCGCAGGGAGATACAGTTCATGGTGATAGTGACTGTGCCAGGTGGTCGAATGATAAGTGTAACAATTATAATCTTATAAATATATGTGTAGGCGACCAACCCATAATTAGCATGAACTCCTCTTGGTAGGTTTCATCCCAACTTCAATAATCCTACTAGCCTGTTACCAAAACCATGGTCAATCACTAGACGATTAAGATCCTTCAGGTTCCTTAGCAATTAACCTCCTTGGATCGGACTAATGCAATAAGCACAGTGGTTCCTCGTCTCACTAGGGGGTCGCCGGTCTGCTAGCGAACAAGATCCTATCTATGTTGAACAAAGCATCATGTTGTCTAGGCCCTTAATTGCACAACAAGCATTAGGCATCCCATAGATAGTAAAGCACACATAATATAATAATTAAAATCAATAACAAACTAATCAAAAATATATGGAGGCACATCACATCTCATCAATCCCTCACATCTCCCACGCCCAAGGAACTTACTCACACATGAGAGAAGAAAGCATCATCGATATAATTAAATAAAGGGAGTTCTTCTCGATATTACCATGGAGATCCACAATAAGAATAGAAAAGTAATCCAACACAATTCAAGATAGGAAGAAACAATCATAAACCCTAGTCTTACAAAGTGAAGATTTCTCTCTCTCAAGTATAAGTAATGGCTATGAGGGTGTGATGGCTAGGAGGTCGAAGATCATGGAGCGAGATGAAGAATGTCTTCCCCTTCTTCTCTGGATCTCTACTTTCTCCTCTCTGGATGGGATGGTGGCTGGTGTGTTATGATTTCACGTCTAGCCTCTTCACGAAAATTTTCCCTTTTGACAAGACGGAGGCGACAACAAGTATACGGCCAGAAAAATATTCCTGCCACATAGTTGCTCGTCAAAGCTTCTGTACATCTCCCTTGATTGCTTCCAAAAAGAGACTTGCTTGTTTTCGCCTAAATAATGTGTTTCTCTTGTTTAAACCATTTGTTGATGTTTAGAATCTAAAACACACATTAAAAATCAAGTTTTCTTTGCTATCAAAGTATTAGCGTTAGGTAAAGCTAGAAAACAATCAAATCTAGAAGAAAACGATCAATAAAAACCATTAAAAATATGTCGAATCTCACAGCTATCAACCGCCAAATTGACTTGGCGAGTGATTAACTTTTGCACCATGTTGGAGGGGTGCCCTTTTGGATAATGCCCATGTTCCCCAATGCTCGTGGGTACTGTTCCCTCCCATTGTTTTGGGTCGGCGCAGCCATAGGCTGCACGGGTCCTCTAGGCGGTGGTGGTGGTGATCCATGGGATATGGCTCCTAGGGCAGCTCCGTAGCCTTGATTCATCATGTCGCGACTCATTTGGGTAAGGCCTTGATACATTGCAAATGTATCTATAATTTTTGATGTTCCATGCTTGGATTTATCCACTTTCTTGTGTTTTGTTCCAATTTTGGAGTACTTTTCATATGATTTCTTGGGTGCCAGCTGCCTATTTTTTGCTGTTTTTGGTTCTAGGAAAGTCAGAAAATGAATATTCTCGGAATTGGACGGGACAAAAGCCAAAGTGCCTATTTTTCCGGAAGGGATCAAGTGCCAGAATACGAGACGGAGAGGGGCCAGGGGCCGGCCACACCACCTGGCCGTGCGGCCAGGCATGGCCCGCGCCAGGGGGTGGTGTGGTGGCTCCCGGCACCCCCTCAGCCTCTCCTTCCGCCTATAAGTTGCCCTCGGGACGAAAACCCTAAGTACCCGATAAAAAATCCACGAAAGAGTCTGTAGCCACCGTCATCTCCATCCCTAGATCGGGAGGGATCTAAAGCTCTTCCCGGCACCCTGCCGGAGAGGGGAATTCACCCTCGAGGCCTTCTTCATCACCATGCAAGCCTCCAGTGTGATGCGTGAGTAGTTCATCCTTGGACTACGGATCCATGTAGTAGCTAGATGGTTGGGTTCTCCTCCTTTGTGCTTTCATGTTTAGATCTTGTGAGCTCCGTTCATGTTGAAGATCATCTATTTGTAATTCATACATGTTGTGTTTGCGGTGATCCGATGGATATTGAGATGCTATTTCATATTGATTATTGATTCTATCATGTCTTTGTTATTTGAGATCTTGCATGCTTTCCGTTGTTAGTAGCTATCGTGGCCAAGTAGATGCTAGCAACTCCAAGAGTTAGTATTTATGCTCGATAGTGGGTTCATGCCTCTGGTAATCTGGGGAAGTGACAGAAATCTCTAAGGTACTAGATGTGCTGTTGCTACTAGGGAGAAAACAACAATCCTTTGTTCATAGAACAATCGTATTGTTTACTTTACACACAGTTCGTAAAAGCAATAACTGTTGCTGCAACTTAATCTTCGGAGGGGTTCGGATGATAACCTGAAGGTGGATTATTAGTCATAGATGCAGTTGGATGGCGGTCTATGTATTATGTTGTAATGCCTAGTCAAGTCTCAAAGGAGTCAAGATGATTATTATATGCATGTATTGCTTTCTCGATGTTTGTCAATTGCCCCGCTGTAATTTGTTCACTCAGCATGTTATCTATCTAAGGAGAGCCACCTCTAGTGAACTATGGATCCCGGTCCTTTGTCTTTACATACTATTTATAAATTGTTTCTTCTTTGTGTTTACTTTCTGCAAACTTTTACTTCTTTCCATTCAATATGTTTAATCCTTTGTTTTCCACAAAACACGGTGAGATTGACAACCTCATCGCAAGTTAAGGACAAAGTTCTGTGGTTGTGTTGTGCAGGTCTCCACGTTGCTACTAGCACCGGTAGTGCGCCCTGCCAAAGCTCAGCTAGTAACACCTTTGGGGTGTTTCCTTGCTCCTACTGGTTCGATTAAACCTTGGTTTCATAACTGAGGGAAAACTTTCTGCTGTATTCATCATACCTTCTACTTGGGGTTCCCAACGAGCTCTACGTCGATCGTCGAGCACATCAGGCCTTCGTGAAGCTTCAGGAAATTGCGACAGGTCTTTAAGAGGTGGCTGGACTTCTTCTTACTATCGTGGTTCTCGATGTAGAAGTGAACATTGCAGGGTCCAGATAGTTTATTCTGGATGGATGTTCTAGGTGCTTCGTCACAGGTGCGCCGTTGCCACACCTACGCGGGTTTCCTGTTGTCACGGTAGCTGTCGCTACGGTATCCGCTGTTGCAGTTTCCTTCATCGCGTTTATCTGCATAGCGAGCCGCGACCAAGTTGACTTCCTCATGGTCTTCATAGCTGCGCGATCGACACTTCCCTCAACGGTCGCGTCGGCGGTCGAGCTCATCCTTGTCGTCTGAGTGGACGTGGTTATTCTTCACCGAGTCCTCTCCATCTTCCCACCTATTTGCGATCTCCATCAGGTGGTCGATTGTTTTGGGCTTCGTGTGGCCCAACGCCTCCCTGAGTTCTCTGTGACGTACGTCGCCGTTGAATGCGTCGATTGCATGGTCCTTGGAGATGTCCACCGCCGAATTTTTAATGATGGACCACCTCTGAATGAAGGAGCAAAGTGATTCGCCCGGCTTCTTGTAGCAGGCCTTTAGCTCTTCGATTGATGCGGGCCTTTTGTAGGTCCCTTTGAAGTTTCCCACGAAGCTGTAGACCAGCTCCTCCCAACTGCGGATCGACCCGCGGGGTAGGTTGTTGAGCCACGCGCGGGCAGCACCCTGCAGCTGCAGCTGGAGACACTTCACTGCTATGCACTTATTCCCACCGTGCAGTTTGATGGAGGAGATGTGGTCCTCCAGCCAAATCTTCGGGACCTAGAGGCCGTCGAACTTTGGGTTCTCTGATGGGAGTTTGAAACCTTTTGCCATGCGCGTCTACCGTATGGTCTTGCTGAAGCAGCCGACATCGCAGAATTATATTCCTTCATCCTCCAACTCTATTGAGTAGGCATGTTCAGCGCACATCTTGTCGACTTTGCGTTGCATGATGTCATCACACGCATCATAATCGTGGCTGTGTCGACGTGAGCAGCATCGCCATGAAAAGTCATGCTCATTGTCGTTGGAGGAGAGCATGTAGTACTAGGGTGGAGCCTTGCTTTCCTTCAGCTCTGGCATTGGATCTTCGGCGAGTGTAGCTTCGACCTCCAAGGTCAGCGATCGTAGATTGGTGCATGGAAGATCGTAGATTGGTGCATGGAAGATCATGTTTGGTTGTTGAGTAGGTACATGGTGGCTGCTGTCACCACTTCTTGTGGTGTTTTGGGAGCACGTTGCCCCGTGAGTCCACCATCATGAACGAGAGGTCGAGGGCTCTAGTGGCCTCTTCTCGCTCCTTGTCGGTGAGGTGCTCCAGGCGAGAGCTCCATCGGGCGACTGTGGGTCCATTGCCTTTGGAGGAGGATCCACCGAATGAGGAGAGCGCTGCCCATTAGGCACTCGACTCATCCGCGGCCTTCTTGTGAGCCTCGAGTTATGTGTTGACCGCCTATTGGCGGTTGCATTCTTGAATGAGTTGCCAATGGTACCCCATTAGCATCTGCTGCGACGCGTTAGGTGGCAAGGGATTGTCGTGTAGGGCCTCCGTGCACCTTTCTCATTCTGCGTGGTTGAGGTAAATTTGTTGGCGCTTCATCCCATTTTTGGCATGCTCGTTGTTCTTGTCAGGGTTGTGAGGGGTGGGTCCGCCATTGGTAGGAGCGCCGTTGGTAGGAGCGCCATTGGTGGGGGCACCATTCATAGGGCACTGTTTGTGACTGGGATGCCGCCATTGGAAATGGTGCCGGTGTTCCCTTGGGTGCCACTTCGATCGTCGGATTGATGAAAAGTACACCATGAGGGGGTCCTCGAGGTGTGTGGAAGAGAGGGGTGTGAGACGTACGGTATTCTGGGACGGTGAGCACACAAGTTTACCCAGGATCGAATCCGCTGGATTTGGATAGATCCTACTCCTGCTAGCAATCCAGTAATATGGCAGAGCCAGAATATGGGTTACAAGGGTTTCACCTGTGCGAGTTGAGATGGTAGACTATTGTGAGGGTGCCCTAAAGCCTTGCCCTAGGACAACTTATATAGATATTCGTCCTAGGGTTTACAAGAGAGACCTATCCGGCTATGACTAAGAGTCGGTTACAGAGTACATCTTGAACTACAAGTAACACTATGGGCCTATGTCGGTAAGTCTTCTGGGCCTTCCCATAGCCGGACTGGACTCCGTGTCTTCTCCCTGACTGGGCCACCCGTGAAGAAAATCTCTAACCCGAAGTGGGCCACCCTGGTTAGTGAGGCATAGTGAGGATACCTGAAAAGTATATCCCCAACAGCATCCCCCGGAAGCCTCCAAGATCCAAAGTCGGATTTCATCATCGTCTAGATTGATCTTCGGCTTGCAGAATCTTGAAGGGTTCATGAAACTTCAAAAGAAAGGATAGGATCCAGGTCTCAAATGAGTCGGACCTATGAATATATTATTTGGGTTCTCAGCTCGAAATTCAAACTAAGCCGGAACTTGGTCTCTGACGTAATCTGACACTAGTCATGGTCAAGTCACATCACTGACAGACATTCCCATCAGCACGACCATTGGTGGGTCCGCCTGTTGCGGAACCGAGGTGTCATTTTAATGCGTACACGGAGATCGAGGCAGCGTAATAATTGTGTGCGGCTTACCTAGCTCCTTCCGCGACACATGTCATGGTTACTCTTGGCGCAGACGAAGGATATAAGGGGTTGAGATTCTCTCCCTCTTCTCTTCACCAGCATTTGCGCCACTTCCTTCCTCCCAACGCTTCCCACAAAAAACAGAGCTCCTCTGCCTCCCCAGAATCTTCTAGCGCCGCCCATCCTAGGTCACCGGCCCGCGAGAAAATGGTTGCGACCTCATCTTCCGGTGCGGCGGCGATGGCAATGACGGTTTCGGCAGCGGAGAAGGAGTCACCACGGGGTCTGGATACCCTACGTCTTGGATGACGCCAAGCTCCACGTCATGGAGAATGAAGGGATCCTCCATCCGGCGACTAGCAGAGCGGCTATAGCCAAACCGTCCCTACTGCTCGCGCCGGCGAGCGGGTGCACTTCGGCACCCACCTCGACAGAGGTTTGAGTTTCCCACACTCAGACTTCTTTTTTGAGGTTATAGATCACTACGGAGTTCAACTTCATCATCTGCCGCCAAACTCTCTCTTAGAGATGAGCGCGTATGCTTCTTTGTGCAAGGGGTATCTCGGCATTAGGCCGAGTCTCACTCTTTTCCTATTTTATTTTCATATCCGGAGAAATTCTATCACTTCCGGTAATCCATACATTACCAGAACCATTAGTTTTTCCATTAGGAGAGAGCGCGTCTATCCTAGGATTAAGTCCAGTGAGTCGGTGAAACACTGACCGTCCACTTTCTTTTATCACAAGGATATTCCTGCTCCCGGCAAAGCTACTACTTTGCCGGCTTTTGTCGACGGTGCTGCCACGCCCCAAGAGTCCTAGGACAAAGATGCGCCGGCTCTCAATGGCGATCTGCTTCTTGCCAAGAGGCGGATCGAATATTTGATGAAGCACAAGGGCCTTAAGGGGTCCGACTTGGTTCACTGCTGGGTGGCACACCGGATCCAGCCTCCTCAACATCATGGAGACCGGATTATGCATTCCATTACGGCGTCCAAGAAAGATACTCTCGAGATCTTCTCCCGCCCTTACACAGATAAAGAATACGAGTCCCAAATAAAGTGGCTGATAAGGGAGCGGATCGAGAAGAAAATCCTGGAGCTGTCTTTGGATATGCATATAGCTGAAGATCCCATGGTATCGGTAAGTTTCCAACAATAACTCGAATTATGTGTTCATCTTTACATTGTTGTTTCTTTTTTTTGCAATATTGAGGTATTTCTTCTTTTCAGCTTGCTGACCTCCCCGAGTTGGAGCTTGCTCCTCTCGAAGGATATCCTCCTGAGATTTCTCAGGATGATGGAGAATTGATTCCACTGCCGGAGACCTTTACACGAAAGCGTAAAGCTCTGACAGTCGCTATTGGCACAAAGGAGGTGCCCATTGTGAAGAGGTAACTTTCCTCACAAGGTTTATGTATTATATGTCTTAATTCTTTTCGAGGTGTAATGTTCTCTGTTCTATTACCTCCTCAGAGCTAAACAGCTCACCAAGGGCAAGGGGAAAGGTGGTTCGTCGAAACCCCTATTCTAGTCAAAGCTGAATTTGACTTCTCCTGCCACAGCTCCTCCAACTTCTGCCCCTCAGCCTTCTGCGGCGTCGGAGATTACTCCATCTCCAACTGTCATAGAAGATCTGGCTCAACAAGCAGAGCCAGCGATCCTCGGCTCGCAAACTGACGTCACCATGGGTGACTCAGGTTTTGATAAGGGTGAACCCTCTTTGGGTAATGATCCCTCGGTTGAGGTCTTCGCTGAAAACCTCCTCAACAATCCGGGTCTTACCAAGCTTGGAATTACTTGGAAGTCTGAGGAGATCCAACGGCTAGCCCAGCAATGCTTGGAAAGCCAGAACATTACTGTCGAAGAGGAGGCACAAGAAGCGGAGGATGTCAAGTACTCTGAAATCCTTGAGCAGATCTATCTTTGCGACGAGGGGCTGAGAAACGGTGTGCTTCCGCCACCACCAGTAATACCGCTGACCCTTGCCGACAAGGTTAGCACCGAGGTGTCTATGAGCTTAAGCAAGATCACCCATGAACATCATGTAAGTTGAATTCCAACTCGCCTTTTTTACTTTATTTCATATCATATCCTCTAACCCCCAAGCATGAAGTTGGATAGACAATCCGGATTTATGCTTCCCTAGGATGCCAAAGAATGAACTAGTGTAGCCCCCAAGGCTCATGCTAATATTAGTAAAAATATTAGCCCAAGTCTTTAGTAGACTTCTGACTCTGGGTATTCTGACCTACAGAAAGTCAATTCGTATAACCAGGAATTGTTGAAGAATATCTGCAACAAGCGGAGAGAGATCAGAGCTCTCTGGCTTGAAAATGCTCAATTGAAAGTGTCAAGGGATGAGGCTGAAGGTAAACATTCCATTCCTCAAACCTTGCCCTTTATTTCATAATTGAATTTTTTATTCAACTGTTGTTCTTTTTCCTATAGCACTGGTAAATCAATCATGTGCTATGATTGAAGAAGCCGAAAACCTGAAGAACCTGGCGGTGGAGAACAACGACTTACGTCGGGAGCTGGACAAGCTAAAGGCAGATCATGAACAGAGCATTGCTCAAGTTCTTGAATCCTCTTCCATGGCCACCGAAGAAGGTGATCGAAGGATCGCAGCCCAGGATCAAAGGATCTCGGATATCACCAATGCTTTGTTTAGAGAAAAGGACATTACCGAGGCACTCCGGGCTAAACTCCAGAGCCTACGAGAAGAGAAGACCAAAGTTGACGATGTCATCTTCGGTATGTTTCCCCCTTTCTGAATTTCTGCCTTTTCTGACTTTTGGAGTTCGTATATATTTGCTTAACCTTTTTGCATTATATGCGTAGGTCCTCTGAACTTGTTGGATTCTGCCTCCACCGAGTCTAGCACCAACCGGCTTACTCAAGTCAGTGATCTGCTTCACGATTTCCGCCAATCTTTGGAGGATATTGGCGAAGTACTCAAAGTTCAGGACATGCTTAGAATGTCCGGCTTTGAAGTGCGAGACAAGGGTAAGGAGATGCCTCAGCTCATCTAGGATTGGAACACTCTCACCATGGTTATGAGCCACCATGGAAGCATGGAAATCTGGCAAGTAACCAGAGGGTATTCTACTGTGGATGAAGACGGATAGGAGCAGGACATCAAAGCAATCATGCACTCCTGTGCCGGATATGGGTGCCACGTAGCTGACTTGACCAGCTACGACACTCCTTTCTTCACTCGCATAGAGACGCCTCCTCCTCCTGCTGAAGTAACAGCAGAATTCTCCGACGATGAACAAACCATTTCGGATTTGAATGTCTCGGAAAGATATCAAGGCGAGGCCGATGTCTCCAGTGAGCCGGCAGCTCCTACCTCCCACCCTGCATCATAGAGTATCAGAAAAAACAATGTGTTATTCTGAAAACAATTCGGGTTGTAAATAAGTAGTATAATACTTTTTTGCTAGTGCTAAGACTTGTTATTTCTATTTAGCACTTTTTTCTTTAATTTTATGTGCCTAAAATGTTTTACATAAGCACGTATGTTTTTTGTCTGTACTTATCGTTTATCTGGCTTTCCGCCTCGTCCCTTTCGTGAGTCGGCCAACTTTCAGCATGGAAACTTTGCCGAGCAACGGAGCTCAATTGCTAAACCAGTTTAAACTTGGAAACAAAGCCAAGTTCCAGTACCAACAACTCACTACTCGAAAAATGCCCGCATCCGGAAATCAGATAAATAACCAAAGTACAAACTAGAAAATTTAAATTTATACCCAAAGGTAGAATTTTTAGAATCGGAAATCTTAACCAGAACAAACATGAGCATAAAGTACTTTCAAGTATTCTAAGATTTTCAACTGTGACATGATCATTCAGAAATAAGATGGTAATATAAAACTTCTTGGAAAAAATGAGGCAACCAATACTTTATTTCTCATTGAACATGTACACCTATATGATTACAAAGAAAGATAAACTAAGAATAAAAGGGACGTAGCTGAGCAATATTCCATTGTCTATCTAATTCTTCCACGTCTGTACTGCCTCTAGCTCTCTTTCTTTTATTAGTAGCAGGTCTCTCTTTGACTGGCCGCATATTAGTTAGATAGTAAGAACCATTGTGTAATATTCGGCTAACTAAAAAGGGCCCTTCCCATACTGGGGAAAGTATGTTCTTTCTTTTCTACACAAGCCGGAGAACCAAATAGCTCTTATTGAAAGACCGATTTCTGACTCTCTGGCTATGATACTTGTGTTACTTCTGCTGATAGGTTGTTGATCTCATCTCAGCAATGATGCGAACTTCTTCGATTAAACCGAGATCATTTTGTCGAGAAATTTCGGCATCCTCTTCAATATACGCATCAAGTCAGGGAGAAGTATGAATCAAATCACTCGGAAGAACTGCTTCTACACCATAGACCAAGAAGAAAGGTGTATATCCAGTTGACCTGTTTGGAGTTGTTCGTAAACTCCATATCACAGAAGGTAATTCCTCTGCCCAAGCCCCCACAGCACGTCATAGTGGTGCTTCGAGTCTTGGTTTTAGGCCTTGTAGGATTAAACCATTTGCTCTTTCGACTTGTCCATTAGCTGTGGATGTGCGACTGACGCAATGTCAACGCAGATATTTTGTTCGTTGCAGAATTCGGCAAGCTCTCCCATAGATAAGTTACTCCCGTTGTCCATGATAATGCTATGCGGATAGCCGAATCGGATTATGACATCCTCGACAAATCTTTTGGCTATTTCTCCATCACAACTCGTGACGGGTTTAGCCTCAATCCATTTTGTGAATTTATCCACCACCACTAAGAGATGAGTAAATCCACCTGGAGCCCGTTTAAACGATCCTACCATGTCAAGCCCCCATACCGCGAAATGCCATGTATTGGCATTGTTCGCAGCTGATCAGCCAGAACGTGAGCTTGTTTGGCATACTTTTGGTAGCCTTTGAACATCTTGACCAACCTTTTGGCATCTTCCTTGGCTGTAAGCCAGAAAAAACCGTGTCGGGAAGCTTTTGCCACTAAACATTTGGTTGTATCATGGTGACCACAGTCGCCTTCGTGGATTTCTCGTAAGATTTCCACTCCTTCTAGAGATACACAGCACTGAAAGACCCCAGACACGCTCCACTTATAGAGCTCACCACTAATTATAGTATAGGCTTTTGTTCGTCGGACAATCTGCTAGCTCAAAACTTCATCTTTGGGTAATTTTCCATCTACCAAATAATCAAGGTAGGGTTGAGTCCAGCTGGGAATTACAGCTAGAATTGCTACTAAAGGTGAGTCGGATTTGGTCGGATATTCCTCGTCTACTCCTTTTATAGAGGGAACTTTTAGGTGCTCCAAAAAAGCTCCACCCGGGACCTTTTTCCGTGCAGAGCCTATACGAGATAGTGCATCTACTTCCTCATTTTCTATTCGAGGGATGTCTTAAACCTCAAACCCCTCAAACGATTTAGATAATTCATCCACGACAGCTCTATATGCTGCCATGTGCTTATTCGCATTACAGATATACAACACTTGTTGGGCAACAAGATCCGAATCTACGTAACACATCAAACGTCGGATGCTGATATCCTTAGCAATCCAGATTCCATGCAGCAGTGCTTCATACTCAGCAATGTTATTCGTCACCGTGAAGTGGATCTGGAACACATAGAAAAGTTTATCTCCCTGGGGTGATTTGAGCACCACGCCAGCCCCCAGTGCCTTAGACCCGTCAAAGTGTAAGGTCCAGTATTCCGACTCTAGGAGGGTTATCTCTATCTAGTCAGTGAGGATTTGGGAGGCCCAACACTTTCTACAAGAATAGAAGCATGCATAGACATCAAGCTATTTTCTGGCGCCATTGCCGGGGAGGTAAGGTAAAAGGTACTCACATCCTCTAGCTACGAAGCTATCTTCTAGGACTGTTTCTAGTGTGTGAGTGATCGAAGTTATTTCCTTTAGATTCTGCAATTATATATTTTTGTTTATTGTTTTTATTTTTCACTAGTTAGGCTTAATGGAAAACAACAAAAAAATTAGAGAGCTTTATTGTATTTATCTTGAGTTAGGACATGAAGTGTTTGAAGAGAAAATTGAAAACCTTATGGAACTTTATTTGCATGCTAATAGAAATGTTATTAGTATGAATTCTTTGAACACCATTATTGCTAATTCTATGGAAAAGTCTAAGCATGGGGAAGCTGGTTTTGATGAGCATGATATTTTTAGTCCCCCAGCACGGAGGAGAAAATTTACTTTGATGATACTATGCCTCCAATATATGATGATTACAATGATGAATATGATATTTTCGGTCCACCTATTATTGAGGAGAAATTTAATTATGATTACAATATGCCTCCTAAATTTGATGATTATGGTGATGAGAATAATAATGATAGCTATTTTGTTGAATTTTCTCCGACTATGATTAATAAGAATGACTATGCTTATAGGAAGAGTAATAATTATTTTATGCATGTGGCCCATGATAAGAATGTTTTATGTGATATATATATTGTTAATTTCATTCATGATGCTACTTAAATTTATTATGAGAGAGGGAAACATGGTTTTATGCGTCTCAACAATATTAAGTTTCCCCTCTTTATGTTGAAAATTTTGAAGTTGCACTTGTTTTGCTTTCTTATGCTTGTTGCTTTATGCTTTCATGACTTGTTTATTTACAAGATTATTTTTCATAGGAAGTGGGTTAGACATAAATTTGTTCCATATTTGATTCTTGATGCTCTCTTTTACTTCAATTCATATATCTTATGTGAGCATCATCGAAATTATCATGCCAATCTTAATGTCTATAAAGAAAGAGCTTTTTGGGAGACAACCCAATATATTTTTGCTTTCAGTTTTTTTTTTTGAGTCTTGGAAGTTATACCACTGTAATAACCAATCCTTATCCTTTTTGTGTGGTTTTTGTGCCAAGAATAACCTCTAATGAGAGAGAAGTAAGATTTGGGAAAGTTGCTGTCCTGAAACAGATTTTTGTGCTTCACTATAACAATTCATCAAAAATCTCTGTCCGTCGGATTGAGCTGTAATTTTTTGTGCTTCTGCCCCAGGTTGTTATCTAACTTTCGTTAGTTTAAGACTTTTCGATTTGAGGAACAGAATGTCTTCTAAAATTCGGTTTTTACCTTATGGTCTGTTTTGACAGATTTCTGCCATTATTTGCATTTGCCTCCTAATCTCTTTCTCTTTGAGTTCTCCTTGATCATTTGAACTTTTAAAAGGCATTGCTACAGTAGCTTGTGCTTTGATGGAAGTTTTACTTATGTTGAAACTAAACCTAAAGACTTATTATCTTAAGTACACTAATGTTGCTAATGAAGATTGTGTGAAGTTTTGTATAAAGGAAATTTTAAAATGTAGGGAAGAACAATGTGATAAGATGAAGTATGGAAAAAATCTCAAGCTTGGGGATGCCACCCTTGTCACCCCAAGAAATATTCAAAAAGTACAAGCGTCAAAGCTTGGGGATGACCAAGGCATCCCCTTCTCCATCAATAAAAATCTCAGGATTCTTCCAAACACTTCATTTTTATTGTTTCATGCACAATTGTGGTGTTCTTGGAGCGTATTTGTTTTGTTTTTAGTTTTCTTTTGCTTGGTTTGCTTAAATAAGTTGGTTGGATCCCAACATACTTCTTTTGGAGAGATACACACCACGTTATTCATTGCCTAGAACACTCTAGTTTTCACTCTTATTGTTCTGTGAGTGTTCTCCTTTGCTAGCACTGCGTTTAGCTTTAGTTTTCGATTGGTGTTGGAAAAGAGTAGGAAGTTTCATGCTTATAAGTGGTACAAAAGGAGTCTTGTTTTGACTGTGTCCTAGACTTTATCATGTCATGTTTGATATTGCTATGACTTTATGCTTAGTGATTATTGTTGTAGCATGACTTGTTATAAACAATTGAGATTGCTAATGTTCCTTGAAAGAATCATGCGTTGTTTTAGCATACAAAAGCATAATATTGTGGTATTCTCCTTCGATGCTTTATTTGGGTTGACTTGGCGTATGCTCACACCATGTTAAGACTATACGAAGTCACCATAGCCTCTATGATCATTTAGTTTTCGAATTGTAATATCACTTTATGCTTTAATTAATAATTTTTTGTCGCTTTGCATGATTATGGACATTGTTGCTCTCTTAGTTGGTCGCCCCCAGTCTTTTGCTAGCCTCTGCATGTACCAAGTATGAGTTCCACTCATGTCGTGGTGTGGAACACGGCAGTGCCATCGGGGATGGCTTGAAGGGGACAATCATGTTGCTATCGGTGGCTACTCGCAATAGGTTGGGCACAGACACTAGAAACACAGCGGTGTACCTAGGTTTGGAGCCCTCTTGACGAGGTAAAACTCCTACTCCTCCAAGGATCTACTATCAAAGGGGGCGGGTGCCCGATACAAGTGCTCCTTGAGTTGTTTCCTTAGCTACTTCTTGCTAAGAATTCTCTAAGTCCTTCTTCTGGTGTCTATTTTAATTCTGTTTCAACTTACCTAGAACCCTAGCGCTACCCCCTTTATATACAGGTTGAGGAGGTAGCTTACAAGGTGGGTTCTAGGGTTTACTGTTTGGATTTGGGCTTCACAAAGTGGGCCGGCTAGATAGGGCCAAACGGTAGGCCCGGGTCCAGTCAAGCCTCCAGTACATGGGAGGATCATGCTTTAACGCTCTACGCCCTGCTTTACTTGTCATCCGGCTCTTTATCCGTCAGCCGACTCTTTATGCGTAAGCCGGGACTTTCCTCGTCAGCCCTTGCTTTGCTCGTTAGCCTCTAGCTTTGGCGCAGTTGTCCAGTAGCATCGGCCAGGTCAGCCAGCCTGTCCGGTCAAAGGTGCGCTCATCAAGGAGCGTCATCCCCACCGTACAATGTCTAGCGGATCCGAGGCGGCCAGCTAGGAGCGGCCTCCCAGCCGGTTCTTCTGGATACCCGGCTAGACGGGTCAGCCGGCGAAACTTCAGTATGGACCGGGTGGGGATTCCACCCGGCTGCGGTCGATTGATCTGGGTCCAGGCGGGGTGCGCTCCTTGGAGCCAGCCGGTTGGTCCCGTCTTGGTCTACCCGGGGGTCATCCCCCTGACAGTAGTCCCCGAGCGCGTTAGGACTTGGCCTTGTGGAGAAGTTCTTGCGTGCTCATTTGAAATGATTAATGACACAGATGCCTTGTCTTTTTCGTTTGTCTTGTAGTCTTTGTCCTATACCGGCTTTGGATTCTGTGTTGTTTTCTCGGCTGGAGTTCACAGGCTACGGAGCCAATGGACCCACCCACAGGGTGTGATGGGCAATCTTCTTGACCGGCTGCCACAGCCGGCTGGGAGATGGATCGCCAGTCTGCTGTCATTGGTGCTTGCGTAAGCCATGCCTGCTGTTTTTGGCGTGCGTCGCGTCAGTTTGACTTCTAGGTTTGCCGCTGTAGTTTTTGGTAACCGTGTGCACGCCTTCATCATTGTGTCTCCTTGGAGATCATGGGAGCGTTTTGCGTCCCATAATAACGCCTGCGGGATCTTCTGCCCGCGTGGTGCTGGCACACGCGATCTGCCATGAACCATCGCAGGGTAGTGGGGTAGTTGCTTTGCCACGTGGCATCGAGGCAGAGGAACCGGCGTGGTTACCCTTCGCTGATAAATACGTGCACGAGGAGCAGTGATTCCTCACTTCGCCTCCCTGGGCCTACCATCCTTGCTCTTCCTTGCGCTCTAGCCTCCCTCTCCTATTCCACGCCACCGTTCTTTGGTCACCTACGCCGCTCTTCTTCTTCGACCACGGGACCCCGCGCCTCCATCAGGCTACCTTCCTAGGCAATATGCTACCCGAGGTCGCCGGCGGCTGGTGCGGCTCCTACGTCATGGAGGAGCTCTTGTGGAAGTATCGGTGGGGGATGTTCCTGCCGTCGGAGCGGGTGGTGAAGCATCGACTCGCGTCAGAGGGCGAGCGGCTGCCGCACCGCTAGCCAGGCAAATCCGTCGTCTTCCTCGCCCACTTTGCTCGTGGCCTCGGGCTGCCTCTGAGCCGCTTCATCCTGGAGTTGCTGGTCACTTTTGATCTGCAGCTTCACCACCTCGGAGCCAACGCCATGTCGATGTTGTCGCATCATGAGGCTTGCTGCGAGGCGTTCCTCGACGTCTCCCCTGACGCCACGAATTTCTTGAAGTTTTTCCACTTCAAGGTGCAGGTGGTGGGGAAGGGCGGCCCGTTGACAGAGACGGGCTGCTGCGCCATCTACCCGCGGTCTTCAGCACCCATCGCCCGCCTGGAGCTCCCTGACACCGTCGAGCTCTGGCAGCGCTCGTATTTCTACGTGCGCAACAACATGGAGGTGGACTTCATCAAGGTCCCCGCCTTTGCCAACGTCCCCTCCAGCCGGAAGGCCTGGACCGTCCAGCACTTGGGCGTCCAGGGCGACATCGACTAGATGGGTTCCCGGCTGGCCGTCCTCGTGGAGAAGGAGCAGCTTACCGCCCGGGATATTCTGTTGTCCTGGATTGCGACCCGCGTGCTCCCGCTGTAGCACCGGTCGCACAAGATGTGCGACCTTTCCGGCCATCTGGATCCCACCCTAGTGTCCTGGCTGGACGTGCCGTACGCCACCCTCCGCGAATGGCTCGCCACCATTTCGAAGGAGGTGCTGGAGGAGGAGTAGCAATTCTCCTGTCGGCCATACCACCGTGGCTATCTGCCGCCCAAGGTATGTTTCTCTTCTTTCTTGCACAGAGGGCTCTCGCCGACGCCACCAAGACCTCGCAGGACCGGGGCCGTAAGATTGCTTGCTCTGCTGTATCTTCCCAATTGCGCGATTTCTCGTGCTTCTTGTTGAGTATTGGTTACCATCCTACAGCTCTGCTGGCAGACCGGGACTGCGAGGTTGCTCGGCTGGAGGAGGCCAACAAGACCTGCCAGGACCAGATCGTCAAGCTGACTGCGCAGTAGCAGCAGATGGAGATCAAGGCTGGTAGGGCCAAGAAGGCCGCGGACACCCGGACCGAGGCGCTGAAGAACCTGGAGGGGCTTTATGCCACCTAGGCGAATGCCCTGAAGTCCTCCAAGGCCAAGGAGGCGGCGGCGCTGTCGGAGCTCTCCCAGATCTCTGAGATCATTGTCAGTAAGTGCTTTTAACCTGGGCCCCTTTTGCAGATTTTCTCTTTGTGGTCGATATTGATCGTTGCCCTCTTTTCTGGCTACAGCTTAGTATCCTAAGGCGACAGATCAGGCGCTGGGCCAGATTCTCGAGACGTATCCGGAACAGGATCTCCATCCGGGGGAGCTGGTGATGGTCGTCAGCGAGGAGGCGAACAAGCTCCGCGCTGCCGCCCTCGAGGTCTTTGACTATGTCTGGCCCGAGGCTGTCCCGCCTGCCACCATGGACGTCCTGTCAGAGTGTCTCTGGGGTGCCCCGGAGCTCATGAACGTGGCCCGGGAGTAGGAGGCTCGAGGTGTGGTGCTGGCGCTGCTTAAGTCCTGGTACCCTGACGTGGATCTGCGGAGCCTTTCCCGTGGATTCCGCCAAGGGACTAGCTACGACCAGCTCCGTGCTGACGTCCCCGACATCCTCTCCTGTGTTGTGACGATCGGGAGCTACGTTGTGCTGGATAGGGACTTCAGCGATCTAGCCGGAACGGAGCGGTACTTCCACAGTCCGGATGCGGCACACACCGAAGCTCCGACTGCGCCGTAGACCGCCTTGACGGACGTCGCCTCCTGCAGCCACGCCCCAACTGACGCCTTCGGCCCTTCTGCCCCTCAGTGAATCTGATCCCCGGTATGTCGGGAGTATTTGTGACTTTGAAAAATCTGCCTTTTCTGTGTGCCGTGTGAACAATTGTCCATATATGACATACTGAACTTGTGTGGGAGCATCACCTCCCTTTATCTTTTTTGCTCGTGCTCTTCTGTTTGCACTTTCTGTTTTGCATCTTCTGCATGTGTTCTTCTTTGTGGGGGAGCACGCAAGCGCACCCACAGGGTGTAGTCCCCGAGGATCGGGCCGGCTGGAGAATACAGTCGGGTCGATTCTTCTTTATGCTCTTTGTTTTGCAGGTTTCTGTGTGGGGGCGGGCAAGCGCACCCACAGGGTGTAGTCCCCGAGGTTCGGGCTGGCTAGAGAATACAGCCAGGTCGAATCTCCTTGACCTGCTCTGCTACTGCCTGGAAGCTTTCTGCGTCCGCCTTGGCGGTGCTCGTCGTTGAACTTTGGCTCATGCAAGCATAGAAACAAACAAGTTGTTTGCCTGGTTAAACATATGCCAGTCCAAATTGGAATCTTAGATGAACTAGTTTTCAGATTTTTGTTGTTTCGCGCAAGTTCAATGTCTTTGCCCTTTTCTCAGTGAGCATTGGCCAATTTCAGTGTTGTTCCCTTGCTGGCTTTTAGCCGGAGTCGAAGGGGTAGCTTGGTAGGCGTACTGCACGATACTTCGGGTGTGGATCATTGCCTTTGAGCGAGCGAGCGCATCCAGGTCGTTCAGACGTTTTTGTTTTCCTCGTGGCGTTTTTGTGTAGGGTCCTTTGAGCGTTCTGCTCTTGCCAGATCTGTCAGTCGGCTTGGGGTATGCAGCCAAAACCTAAGAGGAAACCTTAGGAACTGCATACAGTACTTTGCCGCGTGGATCGCGCAACTGTCTGGGCCAACCGGCGAGTCCCTGAGGCGGATCGCCGGCTCTGGGGTTAGAGTAATGCAGCCGGAAAAGCCAACTTGTGCAACATGACTTGCTTATTTTATTGCGGAGTCCCCGAGACTGTGTCGAGGCTCTTATGCTTGTTCATTACATGAAAGTAAGGTACATACACTTCTTGTTCAAGTGTAAAAGGGACAGAGCAGGCTCGCGTTCCATGGGCTTTCAGTTTCTTCGCCTGAGCGGTCCATCCTGTTCTTTTCCGGCTTGCGTGCGTCGATGAGGTAGTACGAGTTGTTCTGTAGTGCCTGGATGATTATGAATGGTCCCTCCCAAGATGGAGATAACTTGTGCATCCCCTTGGTGTCTTGGACCAGCCTTAGCACCAGATCTCCCTCGCGGAACGAAACGCTCCGTATCCAGCTGGCATGGTAGTGGCGCAGGTTTTGCTGGTAGATGGCTGACCTGGACAAGGCCAGTTCGCAGGCTTCCTCCAAGAGATCGAAATTGTCTTCCCGTGCTTCTTTGGCATGTTGTTCTGTGTAGAGCAGTTTGCGGGGTGCGTCGAACTCGATGTCAGTGGACAGGACCGCCTCCGCCCCGTAAACAAGGAATACGGGGGTGTAGCCGGTGGACCGGTTTGGCGTTGTGCACAGGCTCCAGATTACAGCCGGCAGCTCCTCGATCCAGCAGCCGGGAGATCTCATCAGCGGTTCGATCAACCGGGTCTTGATTCCGGCTAGGACCAGACCGTTTGCTCGCTCGCACTGCCCATTGGACTAGGGCTGTGCCACAGATGCGAGGTCCAGGCGGATGCCCTTATCTCCACAGAATCGTGCGAAAGCTCCCTTGGCAAAATTTGTTCCGTTGTCGATTATGATGCTGTTGGGGTAGCCAAGGCGTGTGATTATGTCTGTGAAGAACTTGACCACTAATACATTTCAAATGTATCTATAATTTTTGATGCTCCATGCTTGGTTTTATCCACTTTCTTGTGTTTTGTCCACACTTTGGAGTACTTTTCATATGATTTCTTGGACTAACCTATTAACAAGAGCCACGATTGCCTGCCTATTTTCTGCTGTTTTTGGTTCCAGGAAAGTCAGAAAATGAATATTCTCGGAATTGGACGGGACAAAAGCCAAAGTGCCTATTTTTCTAGAAGACTCCAGGAGCCAGAATACGAGACGAAGGAGGGCCAGGGGCTGGCCACACCCCGCCTAAGCGCGGGCTAGGACTGGCCGCGCCAGGGCATGGTGTGCTAGCCCCAGGCACCCCCTCGATCTCCCTCTTCGCCTATAAGAAGCCTTCTGACCTAAAAACTTCGGTGGGTTCAACGTTTTTCCAAAAGAAGTTCCGCAGCGCCGCCACCACCAAAGGGGAGATTCGAGGGACAGAAAGTCTCTGTTCCGACACCCAGCCGGGACGGGGAAGTGCCCCCGGAGCCATCTCCATCGATCTCCACCATCATCTCCATCGACCATCCATGTTTCCCCCATATATGAGTGAGTAATCCCCCGTTGTAGGCTATGGGGATGGTAGGGATTGGATGAGATCGTTCATGTAATGGCATCAGATTGTTAGGGCATGGTGCCTAGTATCTTTATTAGTGCTTTATGACTTTGTTGCGACTTGTTGTGCTTAATGCTTGTCACTAGGGCCCGAGTGCCATGATTTCAGATCTGAACATGTTATTGATTCATTATGATAGTATTGTTTTTGGTCTTATCTGCAAGTTGTATACACACGTTGTTGTCCGGAACCTATGGCCCCGAAGTGACAGAAATCGGGATAACCGAAAGGGAATGGCTTTGATGTGAGGATCACATGTGTTCACGGAGTGTTAATGCTTTGCTCCGGTGCTCTATTAAAAGGAGCACCTTAATTGCCAATAGTTCCCTAGAGGCCCCGGTGCAAACGGGCTGGCAGGACAAAAGATGTTGTGCAAGTTCTCATTGCGAGCACGTATGACTATATATGGAACACATGCGTAGGATTATCTAGTACTTGGATGCTTTATCTTATTTATCTGCAATTGCCCTATGTTCTGATTGCTATGTGAATTGTCTTGTCCATGCAACGCCCGTCCATCCATCCCTATGCCTACCGCACTCGAATCCCACTGTTTACTGCTTTTGTTACTACTGTCTTTGCTTTACTACTGTTGTTACTTTACTATTCCTACTACAAAACTGTTGCTACTGATAAATTGTTGTGAGCAAGATTGTTTCCAGGTGCAGCTGAATTAAGAACTCAGTTGTTAAGGCAGATAAATATTCTTTCGCTCCCCTTGTGTCGAATCAATAAATTGAGTTTCACTTCCCTCGAAAATACTGCGATACACCCCCTATACTTGTGGGTCATCAACCACCGTTGGCCCATCCAGCTTCTTTATCAGCTTTGCCTCTATCCACTTGGTGAACTTGTCCACCGCCACCAGCAAGTGTGTCATGCCAGATCTGGCCGTTTTAAAGGGGCCAACCATGTCCAGCCCCCAGACAGCGAACAACCAGGTGATGGGAATAGTCTTGAGTGCTACAGACGGAGTGTGCTTCTGCTGGCTGAACCGCTGACACCCGTTGCATGCCTTGACAATCTGCTCAGCGTCTTCTAGTGCTGTGGGCCAGTAGAACCTGTGGCGAAAAGCCTTTGCCACAATGGCTCGTGACGATGCGTGATGTCCGCACTCGCCCTGGTGGATGTCGACCAGAAGGCGGATTCCTTCCTATTGGGCCACACATCATTGATAGATGCCGCCAACACTGCGCTTCTAAAGCTCGTTGTTGATGATGGTGTATGCGCTAGCTCTGCACTTGATTTGTCTTGCCTGCACCTCCTCTTCGGGTAGCTCTCCGTTGGCTAGGAAATCCATGAACGGCTTGGCCCATGTTGGTGTTTCCCGGATGGCGCACACCACTTGCATTAGCAGATTCACTTCTGCCTGGATGGCCAGGTCAGGCTCGTCCGAGGGCCGTCCGGGTGGGCCAGCAGAGCCGGCGGCTTCTACGCTGGCGGCAGCAGTCCCCGGGTGTGTAGGAGCAGTCCCTGGGTGCGGTGCAGCCGTCGCGGGGGTCTTGGGGCCGGCAGTCCCCGGGTGCGGTGAGGCAGTCCCCGGGTGGGCTGCAGCCGTTGCGGAGGTCTTGGAGCCGCCAGTTCCCAGGTCCGCGTCCAATATGATGGAGTCGGATTCGGGAGACGGTGTGATTGATGGCTTGCGCAGGTGCTCAAGGGAGACTCCAGGCGGAATTGGTTGTCTTGTCGACCTGATGTGGGCGAGCGTGTCTGTGGCCTTGTTGTTTACCTTGGGAACATGGTGAAACTCGCATCCTTCAAAACAGGCGCATAGCTGCTGTACGAAGAAACGGTATAGAGCCATGTTCGCGTCTCTGGCATCCTAGTCGCCTGACACTTGCTGCACCACAAATTCGGAATCGCTGAAGCATAGGATGCGCCGGATGCCTATTTCCTTTGCCATATTGAGGGCGTGGATGAGCGCTTCATACTCAGTGACGTTATTGGACGCGTGGAAGTGGATCTATAGCACGTATTCTAGCTGGTCTCCTTTTGGGGAGGTGACGACCACTCTGGCTTCGAGACCTCCATACATCTTGGAGCCGTCAAAATGCAGCTTCCAATGCGTGGAGTCAGGGCAAGGTGGCAGGTACTGTGTTTCTGCCCAGTCGACGAGGAAATCCACCAAGGCCTGAGACTTCATCATCGTTCTTGGCTCGTACTGTACGTTGTGGGAAGCGAGCTCTATGGCCCATTTCGCCACCCGGCCTGTGGCGTCTCTGTTTCCGATGATCTCTGCAAGTGGCGCTAGCGCCACCACCCGGATGGAGTGTTCTTGGAAGTAGTGCTTCAGTTTCTTGGTGCCCATGTACATGCCGTACACCAGCTTCTGGTAATGAGGGCAGTTCTGCTTCGAGAGAGAGTACCTCACTCAGGTAGTACACCGGTCATTGCACCGGCTACGCCTTTCCTTCTTCCGGCCTCTCTACTATCAACACCACACCGATCTCTTCCCCAATTGTTCTTCTTTTTCTTCCGTGAAGCGGCGCAGTGACTGTTTGACCGGTTTTGCATCCGGCCTGACATGTAAAGAGTGCTCGGCGAGCTCCCTCGGAACACCTGGCATGTCCTTGGGGGACCATGTGAAGATATCCCGATTCTCACAGAGGAAGTCGACGAGCGTGCTTTCCTATTTGCTGTCGAGGCTGTGTCCGACCAGGACGAACTTGTCCGGCTCGGCCTCATTCAGCAAGATCTTCCTTGTGCCCTTGGATGGCTTGAATTGTGCCTCTCCGGCCAGCTTGGGCTCGCCAGCCGACATGTCCTTCTACAGGGATTATGCGTTTTTCTTCCACGATGATCTTGGCTTCAGCTATCTTGGACCTGTCTGTGGCGCATGCCACAGACCGTCTGTAGCAGCCGGCCAGAGTGATGACACCTTTGGGCCCTGGCAGCTTCATCTTGAGGTAGGCATAATGTGGCACCGCCATGAACTTGGTGAGCGTTGTGCGCCCCAGGATTGCGTGGTACGCGCTATAGAGGTTGACCACCTCGAACCAGATGGGCTCGCAGCCGAAGTTGTCCTCCGTGCCGAAGATGACGTCCAGCCGGATTTTTCTGATGGGTGAGTGCGAAGGGCTGGGGACGGATCCGTGGAAGGAGGTGCTTGACGGCTCCAGATGCTACCCACTGATACCGAGCCGGTCGAGCGAGCTGTGATACAGGAGGTTGATGCTGCTCCCTCCATCAACAAGGACGTGGGAGAATCTGCAGGAATGCTTTTAGGAGACAATTATAGGATCCAGAACCATCGTGTAGGTGCCCGGGTGAGGCTGGTCCTTCCGGCTCCATGCAACTTCTTGCTCCGACCAGTTGAGGTACTGGGGAATACGGGGAACGACTGCGTTCACCTCCACGTCGCGACGCCTTTTGTTGTGCTTGGTGTCTGGCTCCATGGTGAAGATGTGGTAATTTTCCACCTGGCTAGGGTAGTTGTTATCGTCGTCCTCTCTTCGACATTGGTTGTTGTGATCGCCTAGCGGCCCATCGGCTGGAGGAGGTGGCGCCTGTCTAGCTGGTGCGCCAGCAATTTCCGCCATCTTCTTTGTCCAGGTGCACTGGCGTGTCGTATGAGTAGCTGGCTTGTTGCCCCCGCTGTGGAACTTTTATGGCCCATCAAGCATGGACTCAATGGTGTACTTGGGCCTTGGAGGCCGGTCATCAGGCTTCTGTCTCCGGCTTCCGCCTACAACCGGATCCTCCTGCACTGCCGTCACCTGCCTGGAGCCATATTTGTTATCCTGCTGGTCGTCCTTTCTCTTGCCGTGGCGGTTGTCATGCCGGCTGGAATTGTGCCCATTCCCTTCCAGCTGGCGCCGATCTACGGCGACGTCAACGATTATTTGCCCTTGGTCGTACACCCGGAAGAATCTTTTCATTGCCACGTCTGTTGTGGCGTACTTGTCCGCGATGGCCATGGTATGTGCCATGGTTGTGGGTTCCACCCGGCGAAGCTTATGCTTGAGCCTAGTGCCGTCTCTGCAGCCGTTGATGAAGAAATCAACCGCCTGGTGCTCGCGTACCCCCTCACAGGAGTTGTGCATGCTCGTCCATCGAGTGATGTAGGAGCGATCATATTTATCCGGGCCCTGCACACAGAGAGCGAGCTCGCTAGGCCGGCCTAGGCGCTTGTTGGTGCTCGTGAAGTTGCGAAAGAACGCCTCCTTGAAATCGATCCAAGCATTGATGTTGTTGTCGAGGAGACTGTTTAGCCATGTCCTGGCCGAGTCGAGGAGCATGAGAGGGGCGTAGTGTACTGCTACCGAGTGGTTCCCGTTGGCAATGCCCACGGCGGTGGTATTGTCCACCAGCCAGTCTTCCGGCTTGACCGAGCCGTTGTACTTTGGCGTATCCCTTGGGAGCGAAAATCCCTTTGGAAACGGTTCGTTCCGGATGCACGGTCCAAAACATCTTGGTCCGGCTGGACTTTCTTCCTCCAGCGCGCGTGATTGGACTAGCAGGTCGATTCGCGCACGTGCATCTTGTTGTTCATCCGGCTAGAGCGGTCCCAACCGGCCATATAGGCGGGACTTGGGGAGCGCTTGGCCTTTTCCGGCTTCGTCAGCCGGCTCGCGATTTTTGCTGGTAACAGCTACCGCGTCGCGGGCGTTCTACCCGCAGCCTGCAGATCCACCACGTGGGTGGTTGCTTTGTCTTGCTCCGTTTGGGGAAGACGCTTTGCTGCTGCCTGCAGCCGGGTCCGCCATCCGGCGAGCCGGCTGGATTCTGCTGTTGCCAGCCATGCTGAGTTCTGCCTTGGCCTGTTGCTTGTTCGCCATGACCACGAGGAGCTGGACGCGTGCTTGTTGACGGAGTAGTTCTTCGCCCTCCAGGTGGCTAAGTTTTACAACTACTACCTCCGCGGCCCTCATGTTTTTGGCGGGGGTGTTGTAGACCGGCTACACCGCGGGTGTGCGCGGATCATCAACAGGATCCATCTCCGAGCCGAGGTTCCGGCCTGGCGGCTGAGCCAAACGACTGGTGCCGGGTAGGCGCGTGAAGCCGTGCACGATGTTGTACTCCCGCATGGTGGCGTTCATGCGCCGCTGGGCGGCCGCCACCTTGCTAGCTTCCTCCAGAAGGTTCTGGTGCGTAGTTTCCAGGGTTGCCGCAGCTGCAGCTGGATCCGCCTCGATGGGGGTGATGGGGTTGCGGAGGTGCTCGATGGACGAGTTGATAATGTCCGGGTTCGAGAGGCACGAGTTGGTGGCGCGGCCATCCATGTTGCACACCAGAGGTGGGCGGCGGTTCTCCATCGAGCCTGCCATCATGACCTCGATGCTGCCACTGGTGATGCGCAAGGCGGTGAAGCCAGGGGGTGCGCTGAAGATGGTGACGACCTCACGAGGGAAGGCCTCAGGGACGGTGACGATGTAGACGCGGTGCTCACCAAAGCGCATGATGGAGCCTCCGCTTGGGAAAGTTCCCCTAGCGAAGCAGGACGCGTTGTCGAGGATGCAGTCGTAGGAGACAAGAGTGAGGATGAGGCCAGAGGCTACTCGTTCACCGGCGACGAGTGGAAGTCCCGTGCGAAAGATGATCCCAGCTGAAGCGCTGTGCCCCACGGTGGGCGCCAACTGTCATGGTGTGGAACATGGCAGTGCCATCGGGGATGGCTTGAAGGGGACAATCAGGTTGCCATCGGTGGCTACTCGTAATGGGTTGGGCACAGATATTGCAAACACAGCAATGTACCCAGGTTCGGAGCCCTCTTGACGAGGTAAAACTCCTACTCCTGCAAGGAACTACTATCAAAGGGGCGGGTGCCCGATACAAGTGCTCCTTGAGCTGTTTCCTTAGCTACTTCTTGCTAAGAATTCTCTAAGTCCTTCTTCTGGTGTCTATTTTCTTTCTGCTTCAGCTTACCTAGAATCCTAGCGCTACCCCTTTTATATACAGGTTGAGGAGGTAGCTTACAAGGTGGGTTCTAGGGTTTACTGTTTGGATTTGGTCTTCACAAAGTGGGCTGGCTGGACAGGGCCAAACGGTAGGCCTAGGTCCAGTCAAGCCTCCAGTACAGGGGAGGATCATCCTTTAACGCTCAGCACCCCTGCTTTACTTGTCATCTGGCTCTTTATCCGTCAGTCGGCTCTTTATGCGTAAGCCGGGGCTTTCCTCGTTAGCCCTTGCTTTGCTCGTCAGCCTCCAGCTTTGGCGCAGTTGTCTAGTAGCGCCGGCCAGGCCAGCTAGCCTGTCCGGTCAAAGGTGTGCTCAGAAACGAGCGTCATTCCCACCGTACAATGTCTAGCAGATCCGAGGCGGTCGGCTAGGAGCGGCCTCCCAGCCGGTTCTTCTGGCTACCCGGCTAGACGGGCCAGCCGAGGAAACTTGAGTATGGACCGGGTGGGAATTCCAACCGGCTGCGGTCCCTTGATCTGGGTCCAGGCGGCGTGCGCTCCTTGGAGCCAGCCGGTTGGTCCTGTCTTGGTCTACCCGGGGGTCATCCCCCCGACAACTCATGCATCCAACTCCAAATAAAACGATGTTATTCCAAAGAGTCCACCGTACCTACCTAATAGTATTGTTGCTATTCCAAGTATATTCATGTTTTTATCTACCTTCCAAATTAAACTTGTTATGTGAAAGTTAGTGATTAAAGCTCTCACGAACTTGATGGCACACTTTACTTTTCTTGTACTTAATAAACTTAAACCATTGTTCCCATCTATGTTGCATATATGCTTGCATTTTGTAAGTTGTGAATTAGCAGAACCATGTTACCATGGGGAACGCTTTCAACATTGCACTTTATTTAGTTGATATCATGTTCTTTTGCTTATGGATCCCAACAATGTGAAATGAAAGGGGAGCTTGTAAGGCTCATGGAGTTCGTATATGTGTTAGAGAAATGCCTGGGCGGCTGGTCTAAGCCATGCCTAATCATGGTGGAAACCTGCAGCATAACCATAGTGAGCAATCTGTGAAGCATCCTCAATAAAAAAGAGAAAAAAAGAAGAAAAAAAGAGACCCTATGCAAATAGGAAATAAAAGGATCACTGAGATGCTCATTGTCTACTTGTCTTGTCATTTTGATATGGGGAATCTTCCGTATCATCGGGCAAGGGGTACCCCGTTGGCGGTTCTCTATGATACACATGTACTTACAATGACAAGAACTTACCTGTGACTAAATTTGAGTAGCATGAGGAACGGTACTCGTAAGCAAGGGGCATGAGATTTTCATCTTATAACTTGTCAAGCATATCCTCATATTTGTTCACTTTAACCTTAATCACCTAAAGATGCTTATGATAGGGGCAATGAGAGCTGAAATCTAATAAGTACCATAATTTTTGGAAGCTCTTTATGAGACTTGAATCCATGCTTCCTTCTACGAAGGGCATTTCTTTTACTTTTATGTTGAGTCTCCATCTTCTATCTTTATGCACCTATCGAGAGAGCATACTGGTCATGCTTAGTTTCATGTGCATTGTCCCAAAACTTGTTGATTCATTCATAACTTTGATATGGCTTGTTCTTAAACTATTTGTATCTAGTCACCCTTATGAACTTTTCGGATTGATGATAAGTACGCCATGAGGGGGTCCTCGAGGCGTGTGGAAGAGAGGGGTGTGAGACGTGCGGTATTCCGGGATGGTGAGCACACAAGTTTACCCAGGTTCGAATCCACCGTCTTTGGACAGATCCTACTCCTGCTAGCAATCCAGTAATACGGTAGAGCCGGAATATGGGTTACAAGGGTTTCGCCTATGTGAGTTGAGATTGTAGACTATTGTGAGGGCGCCCTAAAGGCTTGCCCTAGGACGGCTTATATAGATATCTGGCCTAGGGTTTACAGGAGAGACCTATCCAGCTATGACTAAGAGTCGGTTATAGAGTACATCTTGAACTACAAGTAACACTACGGGCCTATGTCGGTAAGCCTTCTGGGCCTTCCCGTAGCCAGACTGGACTCCGTCTCTTCTCCCTGACTGGATCGCCCGTGAAGCAAAGCTCTAACCCGTAGTGGGCCACCATGGTCAGCGAGGCAAAGTGAGGATACCTGGAAAGTATATCCCCAACAACTGCCACCGCTAGTGTTGACGATAGCACACATGTAATGGATGGGAAAGCTACTACTCCTGTAGCTATCAGATCTGGAGCTGTAGGCTCCATCCTCTCATGCCAGATCCCCCCAGATCAGACTCACAACTTCTATTGCAATCCGTGTCCTCGACTGATCCTGAGATGTTGAGCTTGCTTAGGGAACCGATTGGTGGTGGGAACCATGACGCAGGGCAATCAAGGGAGCCTGCGGCTGATCGGGGAGGCGAAGCATACCGATATGGCCGACCTAAAAGCATAGGATTCTGATTGCTAGGCCGCTCCCATCGCCCACAAACTCGAAATATGGGCAAGTCGCCAGTGCATGGACGACGAAGTCGAAAGCACCGAAGAGGAGGCGAGTCTCTATTGTAGCGGAGTTGTAGATCGTAGTTGATGGGGCCGATGAAACCACAACATCAACACTCCCGATTCCCATAGACATCGCCAATTGACAAGGGGTTAACTCACCATTGATGGACTTAGGTTCGAGGAATTGGGGAACGCTAGAGGCATCGATCGGCTAGCAAACAAGCACGTAGGTGACACGAGGTTTTACCCAGGTTCAGGCCTCGAAGAGGACCCTACTCGTACTTGTCTGCTCTTGATTATCGGGGAGTCGAAAGTTACAAAGGTTGTGCAGATGCAATCTGGCGAGGTGTATGCGAGAGTTGTATATTGTCATCCTCGCCACCCCCTCCTAGCCTTTATATAGGGAGGCTATGTCTCGGGATAGTAGGTCGAGTCGGTTACAAATCAGGGTTTTTCCTTTAAATTTCTATCTACACTTTGTCGTGTTCTTCAAGTAGTCGAACTCATGTGGGTCACCCGAATCCTTACCGGGCTTCGTTCGCACTGTGTACTCCTTCTTGGGATTGACCGTATAGGCTAATCTCGAGTACCTTTAAGGTATACCCATGTCACTCATATATCAAATATATAATAAAGATCCTCCACATAGGAATTACATATATGACAATAATCATGTTGGGAAGCTCATATGGTACTAGATATATGAAGAACAAGAGAGAAATAGATCAAGCTACTACCACAAACCCATAGTCTATAGGTGGACTAGTCCCTCTTCATAATGGTGATGAAGTTGGAGATGTTGGAGAAGGTATAGATTCCTTTAGCGGCGGCTCTGGCAGAGTTTCCCCCTCCAATATTTGTTGGTTCTGACTCCTTTTCGGCGTTTATGTGTTTCTATGGCACTCTCCTCAAGGATGCCCTAGGGGACCCTCTATGTGTTCAATACATGACTTGTCTAAGATCTGATTGTCAGTATCATTATATCTAGTTTGATCTTCTTACCACAAGTATTTTTTAACTCCTTCCCGTGATATTCCATTCTCATGACCTAGTCATATGCTGCAGCTTCTTGGATGTAATCTCACCGAGTGGGCCTGGTGTATCTTCCCATCACGCAAGGGAACAAATGTGTCCCCCTAGACAGGCAGTCCGAGAATCCCTGTTATGCATATTTCCATGTTCCCATGATCAGTGAGCCATGGAACATAACCAACAAGTATTAGTGCAACATCCATTACATAACAAAAACAAGACTTACATTGATGCCATTATGGCTATGAGAAGAGTTACATGAGACAAGGTAGCTCGCATAAACATCAACATATCCTTCTTCCTTCATGTTTCTGAAAATCTGGCCAAGTAAATAGCCAGGGACAACGCCAGTGAGTACTTTTGAAGGTGCTCGCAAACCAAAAAGATAAGGTAAACATGATAATGCAGTTTGGCGGTAGCGCGATAGCTCTAGCCTTGGTTGTTTCCAAATCCTAGTTTCTCTTATAGATATGGCATCTCTATATCTTTGTTGGGAAAGACTTTTGAAAACATCCGTTTTAAAGCCGAACATCACTATATGGTTGATAAAAACCTTTTGAAAATCCTTTTTGGAGGAAAACCCTTTTAAAACATCTTCGATATTCCATGGTCAAAACGAAATCTCACTCTCAGGTCATCTCGTGGCCAAAACACATCCATTTATCTTTACAAAACCATCACATGGGTCCTTCTAGCAATCACCTTTCCAACCATCGTTGATCGAGGACACGTCTATTCGAATAGATTATACTTTGCAAAGTTTGTGCACTTTCCCCACAAGAATCAATACATCTGCCAGGATAACACCCTGTCCCGCTACACCTCATGTATGGGGGTCCGAATAATCAAACATAACATTTCATTTGTCGTCCCTACTATGGGCACTTTCCCTATGGTCTTAGTTATCCCCGGACGAGTACCCGACTTCCCACGTCAGTATCTCCCTATCTTACTTCCTGAATCATCTCCCTTCCCAACTCTAGTCCTTATACCATCCGTAGGAGCCCCATAGATTTAGCCGACCTCCCTAGAGACAGTAGATCCCTCCTGGTACGACAATCACCTGAGTGGAGAAGAACCCGCTTTGAGGGACTCAAACCCCTTTGGATGCGTTATGGAGTGGCCCATGCTAAGGAAAAGAAACTACGAGATAAGCCCCGTCTAGCCATAGGGTGATGTGGCTGCACGAGAAAGTTGTTCTAGTAAAGGCATAGAACATCCCTTCTTCTTCTCAAGTCCATCATACTCCCTCCTCCACATCACCTTTTTCTCCTTAATATAACCATCCACTTGGAAATGATGCCCTTCCAAAGGGTTTTACCAAAACATTTCCAAACCGTTGGTTGTAGGGTAATCCCCAAAATAGTTTTATTTTCAAGATCCGAGGTTTCCAATGAGGTAGTATGCTAGCCATCCTATTCTCGGTCTAAAGGAGGATAGTAGGCGTCAATAAGGGTAGGTGTCCTACTGGACATCAAGTCATAACTTGATGGAGCCAAGTTACTATCACGGGTAATGAAACAAAAAATGCAGGTAGTAATGTAGTTTATAAAATAGGTATATAAAAAGGAGTAGGACAAGTATTGGAATTCAGGAGGGGTGGCTTTCCTGTGATCATAAAATTTTCCCTGGACTTCATAACCAATAATAATAAGATGAATCCTTCTTCTCGTCGTCAACACAATCACAACTATCGTCATCAGAGAGCACACATGTAAGAAAGGAAGGTACTCAATCAACAGAAAGCAAATAAGAACCATTACAATACAACGAACAGGTAGACAAGACATCAATACAATTTAGTAGGTTTTGATAGTTTGAGTTCAAACCAATTGCAATTATATTATTTGCATTTGTAGAACTTCTCTTATGATTTAAATGCCACAAAATACTTAAGTGAGGGGTTTTATACCAAGGCCAAGTTATATAGGATACCCATGTAAAAAATGATATCAAAAAATAGGCTTCGAAATAACAAAGCCACTAGAAGTGGTTTGATCATTTTATCACTTTTATTTATTTAGTTATGAATTTCCTAGCGGAATTAACTATTGTTTTGGTGATTAAATCACCAAAAAATATTGGTAAGTCAAAATAATATTTCCTTTTTGGATTACTACGGTCTTTGAGTACTAGTTCACTAGGAGTTAGTTTCACTTCAAAATAATTACCAGAATGCCCTTGGGAAAATCCCAAAGTCAATACTGTAAGGAATTTTTCTGTTTCACCAGATTTGTTCTACATATTCTTTTGGGATAAAACTAAGGTCACCTAGTAGGAACCATAATTAATTTCTATTAGAATTTTTTTAATCATTTTTAGAGTTCAAAACTCCTCAAAGGATTTATCCAGTGAACAATCCCATGAAGAAGAGTTTAAGTCACTAAAAATCACCAGGGGATCAATAATTCTTGAAACTCTAGGACATGATAGATATAGGTGTGCATGTGCACTGTGAGTTCTATTAGGTCAAAAAAATTATTTTGAATTATAGAAATTCTTAGAGTTAGATTTGAATTTTTTTGTTATTTTTACCATAGTAAAACCATAGGGATTTTTGGAGTGGGGGTCAAAGTGACATGCAAGGTATCACAGATACCTCACAGTACCAAGTGGTTTGATCCCAATTGGATTTACAAAACTCCCAGGAAAAATTCTTTGGTGCAAAGGACATATTTTAACCATTTTAAATACTAGAAAAGCTCTAGATAAAATTTTGGTCAAAAATGGGTGCTGCATGTTGGAGAAAACATGCATGCACACACATAAATTTAGATCTGGGCATTAGGAGGCATTTTTCCTCTTTTGGATTTCAACTTAGCAGCAATTTACAGATCTAGAATTTTTTTAAAAAGAGGGGTCAACTGGGCCGAATCTGACCAAACCCCATGACACAGCGCTGGGATGGCCCAATCTAATCAACGACATGTGCGGGAGGGTCCGCCCGTCAGTGGCATGTGGGCAGTGAAGCGGTATGGGGCTTTCCTGGCCGTAGATCTTAGAGGATATCGACAGTGTGGGTGCGTCGTCAACCTCACGACAAAGGCGATGATGGCAGAACCCTAGAGAGGTCAATAATGGGTGCCGGAGGTGACCACAAGTTGGCGTGGGGCGGAGGAGACGCGGTTGACGATGGCGATCCAAAAAAGGGGTGACACGTGTAGATTTGACACCAGGAAGGAGTTCACGTGATGGTGCCTAGCAAGCACGGTCGGAGCTCGGGGGTGACGAGGTCTAGGGCGATCCTAAGCAGAAGTAAAGGGTAGGGTGAGATGCAGAACATAGAAAGGAACATGCTCAGGCTACATGCTGAGGGAGAGGCTCAAGAACTCGATCACCAAGCTCATATCTTGAAAAATGCTCGAGGCTCCTTCCCTTACTTATCCAAGGAGTTGTATGTCAAGAGGAGAGCTCTAGGGATCAGCGAGGGGTAAGTGGAGGTGTGTGAGTCAAATGAGAGTGGAGAAGGGCGATGAGAGTTGGTGTGCCTATTTATTTGGAGAGAGTGTGGATCATGGTGGTCTTGGTCCATGGGGAGCTAGGAGGGATGCTTTGGCTAGGGATTGGCCATGTAGGATGGTGGTGGTCGTGTGAGGCTGCAGCGGGGCAGAGGGAGGCTGGTGCTACAAGTTTGTTGCTCCACTTCTTTTATGGCCAAAATAAGAAATGAGGAAGGGAGCTAAGGAAAGCTCATTGGAGGACACTACCAAAAAAGTTGGCTTTTACAACAGATGATTTTCGTGGTTAAAAAGTCTTCTATGATGGATGGCCTTCATGGTAAAAGCCCCATACAAAAGAATCGACCATGGATTTTTTACCGTGGCGGATCGCACCCTTCGGCCACAAAAATTGTTCTGTCGTAGATCTGTTCGTTGGCCGTGTTAACTGGTGATTTCTCATTTCATGCAAACTGCCACGTGGCAGACATTGTTAACGCCCTGTTACCACCGTTAACAGTCACATAAACCATGGTAGAAGCTAGGCCCAGCCAAGGCCTGCTAGTTATTAAGTGGGCCGGCCCATGAGGAGACCCCAATAAGATTATGGCCCTCTAGGATTTCATCATGCACAGTCAAATTGGGCCCAATAGTGCAACAAGACACGACCCACGAACTTTCGGACCCGATACAGTTTTTGCCTACACAAGGCCCACATTGGCCGAATACTGTGCGGCCTCTTAGTAGCATGCGTCAAATCGGTCCGATATTGTTAAGGCCTACGGTCGTCCCATTACTGTTCTCACAGCTTGTCATGGGTTGTCCACCAACGGGCCTTTTTTAGAAGGTTTGTTACTATTCTGGCATTTTACTATTCCGATCGTCAACAATTCAAGCCATAGGTGGCCTATTACTATTCTGGCTCAGCAATATTGCCGGCCTGTTACTGTTCTTGCCTGGTAAAATTTGACAACCTGCTACTGTTCTGGCCTTTTACTGTTGTGGTCCTTTACTATTCTGGTCTGCTACAATTGTGGTTTGTTACTATTCTGGCATGTTACTACTTTGGTCCATTGTTGTTCTGGCATGTCACTTCTTTTGGCCCGTTACTGTTCTGGCATGTTATTGTGTTGGCCTGCTGCTATTCAGGTCTCCTAGTGTTTTGGCATGTTATTGATATGGCCTGTTACTATTACTACTTTCCACATGTGGCCAGGCCCATTACATTTACGGACTTCAACAGTTTCGGCCTTTCTGAAGCCCATGTGAATATAATAAAAGGTGTATAATTAGCAAGCACCTTTTACTGTTCATGGTCGGACCAATACAAGATGGGCCAATAAGAAAACCCAATACTGTTCCCTAATCTACCTGGTTGGTGCAGTTATGGTACCGCCTATGGCCCCGCATGGATGGCGTCAACTAAATGCCTACATGGCCTATGCGAGTTATCTAGATTACATTAGCTACAAACTTCTTAAAATTATTACATATTAACAACTCAAGGGAAAGAAAATTCGGCATTCCAATTGACAATCGAGTTGATAGCAGAGTCCTCAATTTACTTTTTCAATCTATCACATGCATCTCCCTTTGAGTGTGACAGCTACATTAGAAAACCACTTTGAGACATGATCTTGCAGCCCCCTCTTTGGTGGCGATAGCAATAATTGCAGTCTAAAACTAAGTCATAACAAGTTAATACATCAAACAAAACAAACTACTGATTTGATTGATATGATAGGAGCTATGAACTGGAGTTTACAACTGGTCAATGGTTTAATTGTTAACCAACACGTCAAACAAACAGGACAAGCAAGCACGCATTAAACAAGTTTGCCTAACGTGAAACGAGCAATCAAAAAATGTGTGTGTGTGGCTTACAATTTCACCAAATATAAACTAGATAGGTCATTTCAACAAATATATATGGAAGTAGTTGTATACCCTAGAATGCAAGAGACTTTGGGTGACTCGGAATTTGCGCTGAGCTACACAATGGCATGTAGTTACTGTCCTAGCTAAGAATGAAGTAGATAGAAATTATAATCGCATCATACAAGAACTTGTAGAGCAGGAATGCAAACCAAAAATGAACTATATATAGTAGAGGACAATAATGTCATTACTTAGGACGAACCAGAACCATATACGAGATATAATGGTGTTATTCGTGAACCTGTAAAATAGGACAAACAATCATTAGACAAGTGTGCCTATAATGAAATGAGCAATCAAACAAAGTGTTTCTTCAAATTTCAGCAAATACAAACTAGCCAGGTCATTTCAGCAAATATATTTGGAAGCAGTGGTATCTCCTAGAATGCAAGAGACCTTGGGTGACTAAGAATTTGTGATGAGGTACACAATGGCATGCAGTTACTGTTATAGCTAAGAATCAACCAGATAGAAATTATAATGGCATCATAAGGAAACTTCTAGAGTAGGAATGCAAACCACGAGTGAACTACATAGTAGAGGATAGTTATGCAGTTTCTGTTGGGTCCGCATCATAGAAAACAAAAAATTACCTACGATGAGAACTATACGCCAAGATCTATCTACTAGATACAGAGCAACGGGTGGACATACATCCATGGAAAACTTACCCTCGAAGACAACGAGTTTTGTTAACGAGTAGGAACTCGTGGTTGATGTAGTCCTACACTTGCCGATCTCAAGATCGTGAGGAAGTCCGAGTGCCGCAACTCAGCAGCGCATCCGCACTTTTCACACGCGTTCAAGCCACGGAAAACCTCCACCTCCTCGCTCCAGCGATCCAGTGAGCGCAACTCCTTCCAGACGAAATGCCACCGGGAACATGTATCTCGCTAATCCGAGACCATGGGGGAATAATTCTAGAGGGGGAGAGAGATCCTTCACAAGGAGGTGTGTGGATGAAGGAGGGAATGGGTGGCCTTTTATAGGAGGAGGGGGGTGCCCCCTCTCTCCATGGCCGGTGCATGGGGGGGTGACCCCTCACCTCCCCCATTCATGTGGTGGTAACCCCTCCACATTAAAATACCTCTTCACATTCCCTTTTAAAGTCTCCACTTTAAATGCATTAAATTTCTCCAAATTTAATGCTCTCTCATTTAATAAAA
Source organism: Avena insularis (assembly GCA_023614405.1). Taxonomy (NCBI): domain Eukaryota; kingdom Viridiplantae; phylum Streptophyta; class Magnoliopsida; order Poales; family Poaceae; genus Avena; species Avena insularis. The sequence goes on from CM042696.1 coordinate 452,796,292, forward strand.
CTCTTTTTATTAAATTTATTCAGAATTTTGTTAATTACTTTAATTAACAAACATTCACATATAGCCCCTTGCAATATCAATATCACATGCAGAACCACCTTCTGCAATTTCACCCGAAACAATTTCCGGTTTCTATTGAAACAATTCCTGCGCTTTGCAATTCTTTCGTCTGAAACATATGTGCTCCAAAATGGTGTCCGGTAACCCTTAAGTGTGCCACCCTACGGTTCGCGAATAATGCAGACATGATCGAGACCCTTCTCCGATCAATAATCAGCAGCGGAACCTGGAGATCCGTACTGACTCCTACACATTCAACGATGACTCCTGTGATCGTGAGTACCTTTAATGCTTGTAACTAAATCCTTTTGTCTCTCGATATATTACATGTCTGAGATTCGATCATCGGTATCTCCATACCTAGTTTGATCTCGTTACCGACATGCACTCTTTTCTCGTTCCCGTGATATAACATTCTAGTGATCACATCACTTGCTTACAAGCTATCCTAATGTGATATCACCGAGAGGGCCCATAGTATATCTATCCGTCATCTGGATTGACAAATTCCACTCTTGATCCATGAGCCTCAACATAACACCTTCGTAGTACTGAACCCATCTTTATAGTCACCCTGTTACGGTGTGACGTTTGATGTTATCAAGATACTCTTCCGGTGTTAGCAATTAATATGATCTCATGGTCTAAGGATAAAGATTACTTCGTATGATGTTATAGCAATATAAACATAATGACTTGATCGTAATGCTATACTTCGGATGAATGTTCATCACATCATTTCACAAATGTTGTGACCTTGTTATTAACAACATCCAATGTCCATGATTAGGAAACCTTGATCATCTTGTTAATCAACAAGCTAGTCTATAAGAGAGGCATAACTAGGAACCCTTTTTGTTTATGAAACACACATGTATTGATGTTTCCTATCAATACAATTATAGCATGCAAAATAAACATCTATCATATACAAGGAATACATAATAACAACTTTATTATTGCCTCTCAGGGCATATTTCCTTCAGTCTCCCACTTGCACTAGAGACAATAATCTAGTTTATATAGTGATAATTCTAACACCCATGGAGTTCTGGTGTTGATCATGTTTTGCCCTAGGGAGTACTTTAGTCAACAGATCTGCTACATTCAGGTCCGTGTGCATTTTACAAATCTTTATATCTCCATCCTTGACATGCTCGCGGATGGAGTGAAACCGGCGCTTAATATGCTTGGCATTCTTGTGAGACCTTGGTTCCTTGGCGTTGGCTATGGCTCCATTATTGTCACAATAGATCACCATTGGGTCCAACGCACTAGGAACCACACCTAGTTCCGTTATGAACTCCTTCATCCAAACGCTTCTGCTGCTTGAAGCGACAACATAACATATTCCGCCTCCATCGTTGATCCAGCCACCACAGGTTGTTTGGAGCTTCTCCAACTAACTGCTACTCCGTTCAAGAGAAATACTTATCCGGATTGAGACTTAGAGTCATCCGGATCAGTGTCAAAGATAGCATCGACATAACACTTAGCGAGTAGCTCTTCTTCACCTCCGTATACAAGAAACATATCCTTAGTTCTTCTCATGTACTTAAGGATATTCTTGACCGCTATCCAGTGTTCCGAACCTGGATCAGATTGGTACCTACTAGTCAAACTAATAGCATGTGCCACATCCGGTCTTGTACATAGCATGGCATACATTATAGAGCCTATGGCTGGGGCATAGGGGATCTTATCCATTATCTCTCTTTCTTCCGTCGTAGCCAGACTTTGAGTCTTACTCAATGTCTTGCCTGGCAACATAGGTAAGTACCCCTTCTTACTTCCGTCCATATTAAACTTCTTTAATATCTTATCAAGGTATGTACTCTGCGATAGCCCAATTAGGCGTCTTGATCTATCTCTATAGATTTTAATGCCAAATATATATGAAGCTGCACCAAGGTCCTTCATCGAAAATTTGCTATTTAGATAACTTTTAACACTGTTTAAACGATCTATATCATTTCCAATCAATAATATGTCATCCACATATAATATCAGAAATGCCACATTGCTCCCACTCACTTTCTTGTAAATACAAGCCTCTCCATAAGTTTGGACAAATCCAAACTCTTTGATCACCTCATCAAAGCGGATATTCCAACTCCGGGATGCTTGCTTCAGTCCATAGATGGATCGCTGAAGTTTGCACACCTTATCAGCATCCTTAGGATCGACAAAACCCTTAGGTTGTATCATATACAACTCTTCTTCAATATTACCATTGAGGAACGCAGTTTGGACATCCATCTGCCATATTTCATAATCGAAATATGCAGCAATTGCTAACATAATCCTAACCGACTTAAGCATCACTACGGGAGAGAATGTCTCACCGTAGTCAACTCCTTGAATTTGTCGAAACCCCTTTGTGACAAGTCGAGCCTTATAGATGGTTACATTACCATCAACATCAGTTTTTCTTTTGAAAATCCATTTATTCTCAATGGCCTTTCGATCGTGAGGTAAGTCCACCAGGGTCCAAACCTGGTTTTCGTACATGGATTCCATCTCGGATTTCATGGCTTCTAGCCATTTGTTGAAATCAGGGCTCATCATCGCTTCTTCATATGTTGCAGGGTCATCTATTTCATCGATCATGAAATTCATAACAGGATTGCTGTACAGTTCAGGAGCTGCACGTGTCCTGCTTGACCTATGAGGTTCGGTAGTGTCCTCTTTCGGAGTTTCATGATCAATATCATTAGCTCTCTCTTCATTAGGTGAAGTCAACTCCGAAACAACTTCTGGAGCTGTGCTACTCGCCATTTCATGAAGAGAAGGTTCAATAACCTCTTCGAGTTCTACCTTCCAACTACTCACACCTTTCGCGAGAAACTCCTTCTCAAGAAAGGATCCATTCTTAGCAACAAAGACCTTGCCCTAGGATCTATGATAGAAGGTATACCCAATCATTTCCTTAGGGTATCCTATGAAGACGCATTTTTCCACTTTGGGTTCGAGTTTATCCGGTTGATGTTTCTTCACATAAACATCACATCCCCAAACTTTAAGAAATGATAGCTTAGGTTTGTCTCCAAACCATAATTCATACGGTGTCTTTTCAACGGATTTAGATGGTGCCCTATTTAAAGTGAATGCAGCGGTTTCCAGTGCATAACCCCAAAATGACAGTGGCAAGTCAGTCAGAGACATCATAGATCGAACCATATCCAATAAAGTACGATTACGACGTTCTGACACACCATTACGTTGTGGTGTTCCGGCAGGCGTGAGTTGTGAAACTATTCCACAGTCTTTCATATGTGTGCTAAACTCGTAACTAAGATACTCGCCTCCATGGTCGGACCGCAGAAATTTGATCTTTCTGTTACGATGATTTTCCACTTCATTCTGAAATTCTTTGAACATTTCAAAGGTTTCAGACTTATGTTTCATCAAATAGATATACCCGTATCTACTCAAATCATCCGTGAAAGTAACAAAATAACGATATCCACCTCCAACCGACACACTCATTGGTCCACACACATCAGTATGTATGATTTCCAATAAATCTGTCGCCCGTTCCATTGAACCGGAAAACGGCGTTCTAGTCATCTTGCCCATAAGACATGGCTCACATGCATCAAATGATTCAAAATCAAGTGATTCCAAATGTCCATCAGAATGGAGTTTCTTCATGCGTTTAACGCCAATATGACCTAGACGGCAGTGCCACATATATGTAGATATATCATTATCAAGTTTAATCCTTTTAGCATCAACATTATGAATATGCGTAATACTACTATCGAGATCCAACAGAAATAAACCATACAACACAGGTGCATGACCATAAAGGATATTATTCATATAAATCGAACAACCATTGTTTTCAGACTTAAACGAATAACCACTTTGCATCAAACATGATCCGGATACAATGTTCATGCTCAGTGCAGGCACCAAATAACAATTATTCAGGTTTATAACTAATCCCGACAGCATATGGAGAGGCAGCGTTCCGACGGCGATCACATCAACTCTTGATCCATTGCTGACCTGCATCGTGACCTCATCCCTTGCTAGTTGTCGCTTGTTCCGCAGCCCCTGAACCGAGTTACATATATTAGCAACTGATCCCGTATCAAATACCTAGGTGCTACTGCGAGTACTAGTCAAGTACACATCAATAACATGTATATCACATATACCTTTGTTTGCCTTGCCGGCCTTCTTGTCCGCCAAATACTTGGGAAGTTATGCTTCCCTTGCAATAGTAATGGCGCTTCGGTGTAGGACTTAGGGCCATCGGGGTTTCTTTTCGGTAGCGACAGCAGATTTGCCGCACTTCTTTCCCTTCGCTTGCCTTTCTTGTCCTTCTTGAAACCGGTGGTCTTATTGATCATCAACACTTGATGTTCTTTCCTAATCTCCACTTCTGGTCTTAAGCATTGTGAAGCTTGGGAAGAGACTTCTTCATGCCACGCATATTATAGTTCATCACGAAGCTCTTGTAGCTAGGTGGAGATTGGAGAACAAGATGTATGCCTAAGTCAATGGGAATCGTTATTCCCAAGGACACAAGCTTATCGGGACATTTTGAGTACGTGCTCACTAACGGAGCTGTTCTCTTCCATCATGCAGCTAAAGAACTTTTCAGAAGCATTATAACTCTCTACGGCAGCATGGGTATCGAAAATCATTTTCAATTCTCCCATGGTATCAAAGGCATTGCCATTTTCGAAACATTTTCGAAGTTCTGGCTCTAGCCCATACAGTATGCCGCAATGAACTAAGTTGTGGTCCTCCTGACGAGTTATATAGACGTTATTTTCCTTGTCAGGGGCATCAGGAGCTGGTGGGGGGCCTAGCGGCACCTCTAGCACATATTGCTTTTGTGCAGCAGTGAGGAGAATCCTCAAATTCATAGCCCAGTTGGTGAAGTTGCTACCATTCGCAGCAAGCTTCTCTTTCTCCATGAACACATTGAAATTAAAAGCAGGTGGTGCCATCTACAACAGAATTTGTAAAATATATTTAGACTAAGTTTATGATATATTGAGTTCAACTAATCCAAATTACTAATGAACTCCCACTCAAAAACGACATCCCTCGTGTCCTTTTGGTGATTACATGAACCAAATCCACTACACCAAGTCCGATCATCACGTGAGTCGGTGTAGATTCAAAGGCGAGCATCTATATGGGCATCATATCAACTATATGACTCATGCTTAACCTTTCGGTCCGTGTTCCGAGGCCATGTCTGTACATGCTAGGCTCGTCAAGTAAGAACCTTAGTATTTGCGTGTGTAAAACTGTCTTACACCCGTTGTATGAAAGTGTAGAGTCGAGAACACCCGATCATCACGTGATGCCTCAAAACACGATCCACCAAACGGTGCATACTTAAGGAAGAACACATTTTATCTTGATATCTAAATGAGGGATCATCTTATAATGCTACTAAAAGCGCCAAACTAGCAATATAAGATGCTAATGTGTGAAGTGTGGTTATATGGTCCATGCATTTGATCTCTATCATTTGCATCGTGGTATGATCTCTATCATTCCTTTGTGTGTAAGGCCAAGGTCTATGGAACTTACACGTTAAGTGAGTTGTAAGAGTATTTATCATACATCTACTTACAACAATACCATATCAATACACTAGCCCAGCAACGATCTAAACTAGACGCCTCTAATTTATCAATTGCAAGTTTTACGTGGCTTAGGGCTTTCGGAGATAGAACCGGTCTTACCTACGAACATGAACCACAACGAGGATAACCAAGTTATTAGCAACTCATTGTAAATCAGAGATTGACTATAGTAGGAGAGACAGACACCCGCTAGCCACTTATGCAAAACTAGTTGCATGTCAGTCGTGGAACCGGTCTCATGTACGATAACATGTGAGGTTGGTCCGGGCCGCTTCATCCCACTATGCCACCAATATCCAAAGTACATAGAGGATGCAATAACATGATCATCATCGCCCACATATAAATATATGTGTACTACCCGTGCAAAGCACCTACGCATAGATCAGGCTCTGATACCACTGTTGGGTCCGCAGCATAGAAAACAAAAAAATTCCTACGATGAGAACTATACGCCAAGATCTATATACTAGATACAAAGCAACGGGTGGACATACATCCATGGAGAACTTACCCTCGAAGACAACGAGTTTTGTTAACTAGTAGGAACTCGTGGTTGATGTAGTCGTACACTTGCCGATCTCAAAATCGTGAAGAAGTCCGTGCGCCGCAACTCAGCGCATCCACTTTTCACTGCACACACATTGAAGCATGGGACAACCTCCACCTCCTTGCTCCAGCGATCCAGTGAGCGACAACTCATTCTAGACGAAATGCCACCGGGAACATGTATCTCGCTAATCCGAGACCATGGGGGAATAATTCTAGAGGGGGAGAGAGATTCTTCACAAGGAGGTGTGTGGATGAAGGAGGGAATGGGTGGCCTTTTATAGGAGGAGGAGGGCCCTCTCTCCATGGCCGGTGCATGGGGGGTGACCCCTCACCTCCCCCATTCATGTGGTGGTAACCCCTCCACATTAAAATGCCTCTTCACATTCCCTTTTAAAGTCTCCACTTTAAATGCATTAAATTTCTCCAAATTTAATGCTCTCTTATTTAATAAAACTCTTTTTATTAAATTTATTAAGAATTTTGTTAATTACTTTAATTAACAAACATTCACATATAGCCCCTTGCAATATTTCAATATCACATGCAGAACCACCTTACGCAATTTCACCGAAACAATTTCCGGTTTCTATTGAAACAATTCCTGCGCTTTGCAATTCTTTAAATCAAACATATGTGCTCCAAAATGGTGTCCGGTAACTCTTAAGTGTGCCACCCTACGGTTCGCGAATAATGCAGACATGATCGAGACCCTTCTCCGATCAATAATCAGCCCAGGACACGGAGATCATCTTGACTCCTACACATTCAACGATGACTCCTGTGATCGTGAGAACCTTTAACGCTTGTAACTAAATCCCTTTGTCTCTCGATATATTACATGTCCGAGATTCGATCATCGGTATCTCCATACCTAGTTTGATCTCGTTACCGACATGCACTCTTTTCTCATTCCCGTGATATAATATTCTAGTGATCACATCACTTGCTTGCAAGCTATCCTAATGTGATATCACCGAGAGGGCCCAGAGTATATCTATCCGTCATCCGGATTGACAAATTCCACTCTTGATCCATGAGCCTCAACATAACACCTTCAGTAATCTTGAACCCATCTTTATAGTCACCCAGTTACGGTGTGACGTTTGATGTTATCAAGATACTCTTCCGGTGTTAGCAATTAACATGATCTCATGGTCTAAGGATAAAGATTACTTCGTATAATGTTATAGCAATATAAACATAATGACTTGATCGTAATGCTATACTTCGGATGAATGTTCATCACATCATTTCACAAATGTTGTGACCTTGTTATTAACAACATCCAATGTCCATGATCAGGAAACCTTGATCATCTTGTTAATCAACAAGCTACTCTATAAGAGAGGCATAACTAGGAACCCTTTTTGTCTATTAAACACACATGTATTGATGTTTCCTATCAATACAATTATAGCATGCAAAATAAACATCTATCATATACAAGGAATACACAATAACAACTTTATTATTGCCTCTTAGGGCATATTTCCTTCAGTTTCTTAGGACGAACCAGCACCAGGTAAGGAAATAATGGCGTCGCTTGTGAACCTGTAGAATAGGCTATGCAAACCAACATGTTCATTGTTCCATTTTGACCTCTATGCAAGAAAAAGAAAATAGTTAGTGTTGTAGCTTTTCAAGAACCAGATGGCAACAACAAAATTATAATCTAATAAGTATGAAGAGTTTAAAGAGGTACTACAGGATAGCATAACGATGCCAACAAGGAAATAATAGTAGGAACTTAGCTCAAGACAAACCAGATAGATTCAGTAACTATGGATCAGGGAATCCACACTACTATTTTCCACTTATTTTACATTTTGTAAGAACTACATAATAGCACGCAATTACTGTTATGGAGTAGCTATGAATATGTGCATGACAAATAACAAACATGTGCATGACTTGAAATTTATAGAGCAGCAAATGCAAACCAATATGTCTAATGACCTTGTATGTTCTAGCACGAAGAACATGCGTGCCCAGTGACTTGTACTTAGTAGCATGATTACAAAAATGCAGTTCACTATGACATGCTTGAACCTTATATACTACTGACAAAACAAAAACGTGTTGGAGATATGGTTAACCTTGGTGGTAGAGGCGGTTAAGCATCGTCGGTACTGTGCGGGTGACATCCAGGTCACCGAGGGTGTTGCGGTGGTTGTTGGCATTGGGAAAGCAGATCTTGGGCGGTCGATGACGGCTTGAGCATGGTGGACAAGAGTGTCACTAAGGCAGAGACAGTGAAGTGAATGGCGATGGCCGAGTAGCTAGTCTAGAGCGATGGACATGTAACTTGAACTAGATCACATACGATGTACAACGGTGATGCAGATCCTTTACAGTTGGGTAGATTTTGGTGGTCGGGAAGCAGAGCTTGGGCGTTCAAAGATGCCATCGGCATGGTGAACGGCACCGCAGCTCTGGTGCAGTGGAAGAGAGACCCGGTGAACTAGATCCGGTGGGTGAGCATCGGTGAAGCAGGTCCGCGGTGGTGCACGAGACTGCAGCTCATGCGGCTCCGGTCACCGTGGAATTGCCGTCGGCAGATGCGTGTGGTGGTCGTGGAGGTGAGGGCGTGGGATTTTTGGAAGGTCTAGCGGGAAAATCTGCGCGAATCGAGACTAAGGAGGTGAACAGAAACATAATTACGATCGTTACCCAAAGCTAACGACTTTAGCTTGCCCATAGGGTGTCTGAACAATGGGTAGAATGGGAATTTTGATGTCAAAAGTTTTTGAAACAGAGGGGCGTGAAATGCTTCAAGGTCGATGTGAGATTTTGCCGCTTGATTGAGATTTTGAATTTGGCGACTGTCCATCTTTATATTATGGCCCCTATGGGATATTTGACCTCAAAGTTCTTGAAACGGTCAGGCGGAAAATGCTTCGAAGTCGGGTTTGTGATTTTGCCGCTCGATTGATATTTTGAATTTGGTTAGCATTCATGTACTAGTAGTAGTAGTAGTAGTAAAAAAGGTGGTAGAACGTATGGCTATCTGGTCAGGAATTCATGGCCGAGACTCACATAACTAATCATCCATATAACCACACTTGAGGTACTCCCTGTGTTCGGTATTACTACTAGGCCGGAGTAGTATTCCCGAAATACTAGTACTAATTAGTTCGGAGAATTAACTTCACCTATTCGCTTTATCGCTAGTTATTGCATGCAGTAGTAATCTTAAAATCCAGTCAATGCACATGGCCACCGCATCTAATTGAAAACATGCAACCCAATAGATGCACTCCCGTTTTAACAACATGAGCGTCCAGGAGCATTATAGGACGTGGTGGTTCATATTTTTTGGTCAACTAGACGAGTAATTGAGCAAAACTAGGAGCATTAATTCATCCTTTGGCCTAGAAATCGAGGTTGTACAAATAATTAAGAACCGTGCTATTGAGCGAACATGAGGTTTTTAGCTCCATGGAGTATACACCCCATCCGGCCACACGGTGAGAATCCAACAGCACAGCCAAAAACCGAAATTGAAAATGGAAAATGCCATGCAAAAAATGGAAAATGCCCTGCGTTTGTGTATGCCTTGAGGGACCAGGGAGTGCACGTTTTCTCCTTAGATTTTGAGATAATTAAATACAATGAGGTTTTTAGCTCCACGGAGTATCATCCTACACATTCGCGTGTTCCCAGGAGTCGTACGCTGATGTGCTCGACGGCTGTCCCGTAATTAGTGCACGTGTGCATGCGCATGCCCGTGCCAGTCTGATGCAACATAGTTGCGGTTGCTGTGTGCATGTCATCTCGTTTCCACACGTTCGCTTTCCCAGGACTTTGATTAAATGTGTGTCTCTGGAACTGCTTCCTTTGCTAGTCGACGGGACCGCGACCACACGAATACCATCATCCATGGCCGACAAGAAGAAGCAGGACTTGTCGTGGGCTGGTCTCCCTAAGGTACTCGTCCACAAGATAGGTGACATCTTTCTTTCGATGGACGACTTTGATTACTACGCCGCCTTCTAGGCAGTCTGCGGCGTCCGGCGCGGCTTCACGGAGGAGCTCTTTATGCCAGCCAACTGGATTGTTCTAGAGTAGCAGTTGTCGTAGGAGTGTCCCGTAGACGACGCCGCCATCATGTTGCTGAACATGAGAACTGGACGCCTCCTTGAGAAGAAGATTAGATGGGTTATTCGCAAATGCTTTCTTGATATTCATCTATATATATGCGATCCTTTTTTTGCATTCACCTCCTATACTATCTGTTTTTTAAGTTTTGTTTCTTTGTCTACTTGTTGCCCAGGGTTTTGCTGCATGGTTTACCTTGATTGAAACTCAGTCTATTTACCTTGACTGAATCTCTGTTTCTCCTCTCTCTATCTATCTGTCTCTCTCTCTAGAAGGTACTTTTATGTCGGTAGCACAATTGGAGGCCTCCTTGTACTTGGACAGAGGGTGTAGCCATACAAGACCCAGTTGTACAACCCCTTATTGGGCGCTATCAAGCGCCTGAGGGTGGAGATACCGACCGAGCAGGAGACTTCTATCGCTGCGATGATGTTCCTGTCGTTGATGGCGTTTACATCAAACCATCAGAACACCACCATTCGGTGGGTGGATGAGCGCACGGATGAAGTGAGTCGCCTGGTCTTTGGTGAAGGGTGGTACTCGCCATATGACTTTGCGAAACTCCAGAGCATGACTTCTTACGCCAGTGATGTTTTCATCATAGCCAGATACGGGTGTGTCCTCTCGACTATGTGTGATGCTGCTCATGGAGATGTCTAGCTGCAGCGCTCCGCACAAACCCCGGAGATGCATCCCAGCGTTGTAGGCCCTGTTCCAGGCTGCCATTTCCTAAAGAATCGTTTTAACCTCGTCGAGTCTAACAGGAAGTTGTTGTTCGTTGTGAGTGGACCGGTCTACTACAGCAGGCCGGCTGTTTACCGGGTTGATACCCAGAACCGTGTCCTTCAGCCAGTCAGAGGCATCGAAAGTCATGCTCTCTTTGTTGCTAACAATTGGTGCGTCTGCATCGACAGCACCAGGGTACCCACGGTGCAGGCTGGCAGCATATACTATGTGTACCTATCCAAGATTAGATCTTACAACTTTGAGGCTCTTGCGTGGGAAGAGGAGCCAAGGTATGTACATGTGTATGGAATAGAAGGTTTATGGATGACTGAACGTTCTTCCCAACCCGATCGATTGCTGGTGGAGTATTGCAGAATTGTCGAGCATATTGAGCTGCAGATGGTGTCGCCTTGTGGCGAGGTTGGTACCACTTACTATGATTACTACGATGGCTATCCGTCAGATTGATGGCTCGTGTGGGTCTGTTCCTATCGTATTCTCTTTAGATCAAATCTTTGTCTGTTCACTTTGTTGAGTGAACTTTTATGAATTATGCAAGTTCTATGGTGCCCGTGTAATACAATGGATGTTCTTCCTGTTCTAGAAGATCATGTGTTGTACCTCTTACTGTTTCACTGTTTTTTCATGTACGTATAGTAATTCTGATAGATGCCCGGTTTGTAACAATCCTCAAACAACTTACGACTGCGAATTACATTAGATTATTACAATCGTCAATAAACTTGACAGTAATAAAATGAAGCATAAATGTTGCATCAAAGTCCAGACAACTAAAAAAACACCATAGCTAGTGTTACAGAAAAGTTCTCTATGGAGCTTGCATCGCGACACATGTAACAACTGGCTTCCCATGAGAGCTGCAAATGAGATTATTAAGTATGTTCTGCGTCAAATCTTTCATATTTTTCAATTCATATAAGTCTTTGCGTGCTATGGTGATTACTGAATTTGTTTTGTTGGCTTCTTTCTCAAGAGTATCACGGGCATCTTGGAGGGCATCCTCAAATAGTCTTTCGGCTAGAGTAAGAGGATAAGTCGAAGCGGTGTGCCATGAGCAATAGGTATTGTCGCTGCTACTATGTGAAACAAAATCCAAACATGGATAAGCAGGTCTTTGTTCGGCATTCAGAGGGTTATTTGCAGCCTGAAACAAACACAATACAAGTTATAACAACATTACCATGCAATCACACCACCATGAATTTTAAATGTGTCAATACGGTAATATATAAGGAAGGAATCAATTAACAGTGGTGGGTCATACATCTATTTCTTCTTGAATAACTGTACAAGCTGACGCCATGGAGTTATGCGAGCATGTGCTGCTCTGTGAAATGACTTCTCTATTTGAAGATGGCTGAGACCAAGACAAAACAAGTTACTTAAACAACAGACTTGAGAAACAAACTACAAGTTCATTTCAAATAGAAATGCGAGCAATCAACCAAAGTACCTGATGCAGACTGCTCAAACTAGAATGTGCAGAACATGAATAAAATGAATATGAAAACCAAGCCATTATGTTTCTCATATATAAACTAGCTAGGCACTACACAACAAAATCTTCCACTAATTTAATCATAGACAAAAAAAAGAGTAACTCAGTCAACAAAAACACATCAATTGTGCCCCTCGAATATACTAGCCATACAATTTCAATCAAACAATAAATCAAGCAATCATCATGTGCCTCGTATTAAAATGAATCAAGTTACTGATGAACATCCAAATAATTTCAACAGTTCGGCAACCTGAGAAGAACGGTTCGGCGGCCTGAGAACAACAAACAATGAACCATCATGTGCCTCATATTAAAATAATCAGTTCATGTAACTATGATACACAGTAGATACAAGAGTGAGATGAAGTGCACAGAGTTCCTTATGATACATGTGTATTATACATGATCTAATCGCTAGTGTGCCATTTTTCTTATTATCAGCCAACTCATATGCAATACACCCGGCCTCTACATATCTAGGAAATTGAACTAAGCACATGGAACAAAAGCAGACCATAGTGGGGCTAAAATGTTTGACGCTAATTTTTGTCAAAAAACATTAAAATAAGAAAGACAAATGGTAAATTTAAGCAAAAAATGTGTCCAGGACCAAAGTTTGGCTACCAAACTTCAGGTGGGGGGCTTACAGTAGGTGTTACACAAGTTCTACGGCGGATTGTGTGGACGGGCGAAGTATGTACTCCATTGTTTCTCCTCTGCTTAAAGGTAAGGCCAACTATAAATACAAACAGGTTCCAACATGATATATGTTGGCATGAAGTGAAACAAAAGTGTTGGTGTCTTAGGAGATTATAGGAGCCATTCACTCTATGATATTGTGTGCAAAATGAGGTTGTTCCTTGCATAATAATAGAAAACAGTCTGAGCCGCAGGTTAAGAGCGATCAAATCGACAGTACATAATGGTCAAATAGTATGATGTGTGTAAACGTGTTGTATAGGATAGCGGGACAATAGCAGGATGGAAATACTATAGTTCGTAAATGAGCGAATGTGAGAGATATTATATAATCATATCTCATGTGGACAGGGACAGCAAAGAATGTAAACAAATATGTTAAGTGACTAATAATTTACAAAGAAATATACATAAAAACACTTCAATGTGTGGAGTTTAAGCCTAACCATAATGGGTTAATTTAGTACATAATAGGTATATATCAAGTAAAGAACCTGTTACTTAGGAAATTTAGCATGAATACAGTACATTGCCAACAAACAAATCACGTAGGGAGATCTAGTTTTACCTTGGTCGGGGCGGTGTCTAGGCCTCCGAAGGTGAGGTCGCCGAAGGTCCTATAGTCGTAGTGGGTGTCGACAATGGTGAAGCAGATCTTGGGTGGGCGAGGATACGAGTAGAGCGCTGGACCACGACGTCTGTAGAACAGATCCGAGGCGTTCGATGATGTGCTCAGCACCGGATAAGAGGGTCCGTTGAGTAGATCAGGTATGGCGGGTATGCCAGCTAAAGTGCAGCGGGGATGTTTCGGCCAGTGACGTATTCCTGGAGGAGAGAAGGGGGCAGGGTTTAGAGGTATTGCTAGTACTATACTGGGAAAAATCCGAGTGACCCCCCACCCACCGAATTCACTACAAGTCAAATGATAATTTCGATGTATCTAAAATTTTGGGGCACAAAGTATGTACGGATACGCGGGATATTTTACCACTTTATTTTGGTTTTTAATTTGGTCATGGTCCTTGTAATAATAGAAAATTGGTTGGACGTACTCCCTCTCTATTCAATAATCCAAGGCCATACTCCCTCAATCCAACACCTCAACTAATCATCCATGGCCCTACTCCCAATGTTCAAGATCTCGAAGAAGAATGGATATCATACTTAGGAGTTTCAAAACATTATGAGATAAATTACATCATGTTGGGAGGATGATGTTATACAATCATGCAAATTTGCATGTTCCAACTCATATTCATTTCACGGTCATGTTGGGAGCCATCTTATCAACAAGTTTTTTCACATACATAGGTGATTCCCTAAGGTCATCCACAATGTGTAAAAAGGCACACCTTAAGGCCTATGTGGCATCCACTAATTAAGGTTCACATTATACAATGTGGAGAAAATAAAGTTATCTTTAAGCTTAAGGTGCACCTCAAAAGCTTGTGAATTTCCCATAGAAAATAGAAAAATCATTTCCCTTCTCTCCTTATTTCTCATGTGATCGTTTTCAAAAGGGTTCAATTTTTTCAAGATTCAAAATCTTAGCTAGAAGTCGAACCAGTCGTCAAAACCCTGTGTGCTTTCTGATATATTAACTGACCGCTCGATGGGTACCTCTGATACCTTTGATCTGGATTACAGATGTAGTATATCTCTTTTTCCCTAGTAGACCTAGGTTTATCGAATCCTTGGGAAGTAGATGCATAGTGAAATTACTCACACATAGAGATGAGATCAAAGATAATAAACATTATAGATGAAATCATGAGATTGATAGAAAATAGTCTTACAATGTCGCCAATCGAAGATGAGATCGACTATTACAAGTGGTGGAATATGACTATGGTGGTGGAGAAGGGCTTGGAGATTAGATCCAAGTCTATTCCTCCGGCGGCTCTTCAGTGTTGTGGATGGAGATCTGGAGGCGGCTGATGATCTGGGGCAGGGGCTCAAGAGGCCCTTTTCTCGTTGCCCGAGGCTCCTTTATATAGGGGTCCCTTCAAGAAAGTTGTTCTGTTTGACCTAGTGGTGTTGATGGCAACTATACGACCAGAACTATACGGCCGAAATTTTATTCCGGTCTTATAGTTGGTCGTTAAAGCGTCTGCCTCCGACTCGTGACTCCTGGTTTCTTCTGGTTGTTGGAAATCTCGTATCTTTGACTTTAATGTAGTGATTCCCATCATCAAACATCATTATCTGCACAGGAAAAAATGGAAAGAAAGGATTGCATACCATGAAGTTCCTCCATGAAGATCGTTCGTAGGCCAGCGGAGTTGTTGGCATCCCATGAAGTTTGACACAGATAAAGATATATCATTCTTATGATTAACAAGTCAAACTTTGGCATGCTCATAAACACCGCTAAACATTAATTCAATCGAACAAATCCGTTTAAGGGCTTGTTTGGTTGCAGGGGAACCCGCAGGTATCCTAGTGTTTTCCCTGGCCTAAAAATCCACGAGCCCATTTGACCCGAGGAAACATGTTGTTGCCATTTGGTTGTCGCTGAGGGAGAGAAACCCGGTCTTTCCATGCCCTTGCCCTGGGAGATCTCTCCACTGGTCTGGATATCAGGTGGGAAATCCTCGACTCGTTCGTTCTCTCGCTCGTGACAGGGAGGCGGCGGCGCTGGGTGCGACACCCCCGGCCTATCGATCTCCGGCAATAAGCCACCACCGCCACTCCCGTCGACGACCCTCCGCCTCCTCCCCCCGACCCCCACTGCCCCCACCGTCCTCCCTAGTCTCCGGCCGGATGCACCGTCCTCGCCCGCCTCCGCCCGCTCCGCAAGGTCGACGGCGCCAAGAACCTCCGAGCCAGCCCCGTCTCCGCCGGAAGAAAATCTCCTCGGCTAACCTCGACTCCTCCCGCTACTCCCCAGCCGACCTACGGCAAGGTGAGCCTCCCATCCCTCTCCCCTTTCAGCTCCTGTTGATTTCCTGTTGTTGTACATGTTATCATGTTGATTGCTGCTGGACTGATGTTGGTACGATGATCTTGATTGATGCTTGTTCCTTTGTAAGTAGCAATGACTGATTTTTTTTGTCATGTCCTTGTGGTGCAGTGATAATGCTAACTTGGTATTCAAGAGGGAATTTTCTAGAACTTGGACCTATATCCGATTGAGTGTGTGTGTAGTTGCTATGTGTACCATTTATATGTAGTTATGCTTGTAGATACTGTTTCCTTTCTTATGCAGTGTATAGATGTTTGTAGATACTGTTTCCTGGTTGTGCTTGAAAGCAATATACTGAATCTGTTATATTTTGAAATAGTTTACTGACCCAAATGTTCTTGGATTTGTAATCTCGTCACCATGCAAGTTTAAAAGTGTATTGTCTTGTATTTTTGCAGGCTGACCCAGAGATTGCCATATCAATTGTAAGTGAACTTTGTCTCTCTCAGATTTCTACTATTATTTCATACAGCATAATATTTGTTCTTCCTGGTCTTGTAACTGTAATTAGTATTTCCACTACTCGATTCCATACATTTTTTCCGCTTCTGCTCAAGTTACTTCTTTGGTTGCTTCGGTCCAATTGGTGAGAATCCCCTACTTGATTCCATACATCTCCTGATCTTGTTCCTCCCTTCCTCTACTCCCATGGTTTTCTAAGGTTCCCTAAGATCTGACCTAATAGGGTTTGCGTTCTTGGGTAATGAGCAGAGGTGGCAGCTGTTGCTCGTGGGGGAGGGGGCACAACGTGGGGCTATTCTTGACCAAGCTACATGCAAGATTGATCTCCGAGAGGTATACTTCTTGCAGTCCAATTTAATTTCTTGTGTATTTTTGTACCTCTAGTACCTTGAACATTGATGATTTTTTAAAGGTACGAGTTTTCCGCAAGATTGCATAAATTATCACAGAGTTTGAATTTCCAACTGACGACAAGCCTGAATAATATGCAGCATCTTCTGTGTTATTTTATGGAATACAGTGCGTCATATATATATTTAACTAGATAGATTATTATGGTGAAGGGCACAGGGGCAGTAGTCAGGGAATCTTATGCCACTGCATAACTCAGTAGCTCACCACTTAGCCATAGGTAGGAGTAGCAGCTAGCAAGTGATTTGATTCAGGGAAAATATATGCATCGATGTAGTTGAAAATTAATTCCATGGGATCCAACATATGTATCATTCGGTACCATAATACTTGATATAGCTAGCTGATTTCACCGGTGTGATCTGTCCATTTCATATATATTTTCCCTGAATGAGATATAATCTTTCACCAGTATGATAAGAGCAAGATACTATTTTTCTTTCTCATGTGAAAATCTGATTTACAATGCATTGTGTTGGTCTCTCTTTGATAATAGAAAGACGATAGGAATTAGGATATGGATGAGTTTAGTTAATTGTTATGCTTATCAAGATTATTATATATATGCTATGTCGCATATATTTTATCTAGAACATTTTCAAAAATATCTGGCCATGTTCTTGACTTCTTGTAGAATTATAGTTTCAGACTTCAGATAACATCATATGAATTCAGTTACCTGGAAGATTGAACCCAAGAGGTATATTTTGGATCATATAATTAATGTGTATTAGCATTTGGTTACAGCAATTGCCAAAGATTACACCAATTTCTATATTGGAATGGTCCATATTACAACAATTTTTGTATTGGAACGGTCCAAGAAAATTGTGCTCTCGTGAACCGTAGTCTTGATTTTCTTATGCACAATGAACATATATTGGTCCAAGTATTTTCTGTTTCTGCTTGAAAACTGTGTACTAAAACTGCTGTAGTCTAACAGAAATGGTTGCTAACCTCCACACTGTTTCTTTTGGTTCAGCGAACGCCGAGCTACCGTAGGTGATGTCGACGAAGAGTAGTGAAGGACTAGAGCAAGAGTCCTGATCTTCGCCTTAGCTCAAATCTTCACAAGCATCGCCACCTCAAACATATATGCTAGTTTATAGTTGTTGTGGTGCAGTTTATAGTAGTGAAGGACTAGATCAGTAGTTGTTGTGGTGCAGTTTATAGTTCAAAACTATTTTTACCAATGATGTGTTGTTATAGTCTAATTCACCGTAGTTTTACCTCTGAGTTCTAGAAATTATTTGTCTTATTCCTAGGTTGTCTTGGATTTATTGTATATGGATTTTGTCCCCTCCCCTCGTTACCAAATGACAGCACGGACTGAGGAAATTTCTCCCCCAAGAGAAGGGGATCCCGCATGCCCCTCAAATTTCCCCCGTCGGGGAATTCTTCCCTGGGTTTTAGACACTTGACATCCAAATGAGGCCTAAAGAGATCTATCAAGTCAATCATTATATTATATGGTGTTGAGTGTCTCTAGAAATAAGTCTTCAAGACTAAACACTACAACACCCAAGGCTTCAATTGTGAGACTTTTTCTTATTATAATTGTTTAGCAAATTTTTAGGCAAGACTTGGTTAACTACAAGAGATGGAACAAAACATACCCAACTAAATACCCATGCAAACAAAACTTTACTAAAATAAAAAGACTCACTCCACCAATATAATTTCTCAATATTTACTACTAACTAGCATGGGTTTCTCAAACTTCAAAAGTGGGGAGTTATAAGGCATACCTCTCATGTTTGGTTCCACTTCTCTCTTCCTTTTTTATTTGCTTCTTGGAAACTCGAAGTTGTTCACTCTCTTGCAAATACATGAGAACCTCGAGGCGAAAAGAAAAGACAGAGGGAAAATAAAGGAAAATGGAGAAATCTTTTTGTTGTTTTTTAAGAGAGGGAATTTAAAGAATAGAAAATTGGCGGCAAATTCGGCTAGAAAATCTCGAAAGCAAATAGAAAGAACTAAAAATAAAGTGTTGGGGAAACCAACACGAGTGCTTATAAATGCGAATTAAAAACATAACCTCGAAATAAATGAAAGCAAATGAACGCCAAGTAAAGATACACGAGGAAACTTCCCCAAGCTTAGGCTTTTACAAACCCTTCAAATCATTGTGGTGGTGGGAAAAAGTCATTACTCTAATTCACGAATTGAGTTGATAAATTACTAGTTGTTCCTCAGATGTTCAAAGAGAGGTTATGCATCTTCTCTGTAGTCCCTCCAAGTTCTTAGAAGTCTTGTTATATGGCGAACCGGGTTTGTGGCTGCTCCTCTTGGTAAGGAACTTCTTGCTCCTCTTCTTGGTCCTCATCCTCATCCGAAATCTCCTCCTCAGGTTGGTGTTGCTCAACCTGCAAGTCATATAGCAAAATTCCTTCCTCGATAGAGAAAAGACCATTAGACATAGGAGCAGGGTAGAGACGCCCATCTCTAGCAATATGCAGGTAATAAACACCACCTCTCCTAGTGAGCAATCCAGAAGCCTTTAAAGTTGAGAAACCAACATGTCGCTCACCCAGCACATGTTGCAACTCACCTAAGTTGATGCCTAGGGCAATGGCAAGCACGGTGATGACGCCTCCACCTATGATGGGTCCTTGGCTTTGGGAGGATTGGTGCTCCGGGTAGCACACAAGGATTGCGCCCAAGTTGAGTGACAAGTCGCAGTTCGTGTAAGCAGCCTTTGCGAGGACTAAGATGTCCTCCTCATTGAGTCTTGTGAACTAATTTCTTGCCTGCAAAGTGTTAGCAATAACATAGAACAAATAGCGAATTGCAAGATGTTGAATATTCTTCCCCTTGCTCACTCTAGTAGTGAAACTCATTCCATTATAATATTGTGCAGGGGAAGGGTCTAAGACAATAAAGGATGCGTGTAAGGCATTAACATCATTGTTTGGGAAATTAAAATATGTGCACCATTCATCTAGTGTTAAAGTTTAATTGTTGATCATAAGTCGGAAAGAAACCGTGTCCTCTCCTTGCCATAGTTTAACGATGCTTTGCAAAGAACTTAGAAATTCAATAGTTAACCGGCGAATAGTAGGCTCATCATTGTACAAAAAAATTTGCAGGCCATCTCTATTGCAAAGTAAACTGAAGTCACTAGAAATACTAAGTTGGTTCATTCCTTGGTTGCCTTCACTTATCAGTTCTTGATCCTATCAAAGCGATCATGTTGGAGCTCATTCCTGAACTTTATCCCGATGCGTTCCCGAGTGACAACCCGAGAAGCGCTAGCGGTGGCACGAGCACGATTTTGGATCCTTGTGTTCATCATCTAAAATAATAAAGAAATACAAAAACAAAACTTTTGATCCAACAATAATAAGTATAACATATTCCTCATCATAGCACACTAAAGAATCCCCTCAAAATAATAATCTAGGCAAGAGAAACATGGCAATTAGTTCATAGTAGGTCTCACCCTAGATTGATAATGACAATAAATCGAAGATGTATTTGCAAAAATTAATTGGAGGATCGGAGGAGAAGCATACCATAGATTAATTGTGTGCGAGGAAATTGAATGAAATTGAGTAGAGATGAAGATCTCTTGAGGTTTCGAGAGGGTTTGGAGGTAGAAGAGAGAAAAAGGATTGAAGTTTTGGGGTTGGAGGTACCTCCCATGGTGTTTTTGTGGTTGGACGCAACTATATGGGGGAACTGTATGGCCAGAACAATGTGTTCCCGCCATATAGTTGGCCTGGTGTCAAAATTTTAGGGTTTCCACCTAGCGGTGTAGCTATACGAACAGAACTATATGGCCGGAACAATATGTTCCCGCCGTATAGTTGGTCGTCAAACAGTCTGTACCTAGAAAAAAAATTGTATGAAAGCATCGATATCAATATGACCGGAGCTATACGGCCAGAATTTTTATTCCCGCCGTATAATTGGTCGTTAAACCGTCGGTACATATGAAAGAAAAATTGTCGGTGGCAAAAATATCTATACAACCAGTACTATACGGCCAGAATTTTTATTCCCGCTATATAGTTGGTCGTTAAACCTTCTATATGCATCAAAAAAATTCTGTTTCTTCGAAATTTATTTCTTATCCTGTAACTTAGTGAAATACCTTGTTTTTGACAGAAAAATGACAGTAAATATTGTTGACCAACAACAGCATGTATAAAACAAGATTTTTAGTACTACCGAACTTCTTCTCCTCAATTGCAGTTTTCTATCACTCTTTATTAAACATAAACTTAAACTAAAACTTAAAACTGAACTCAAACCTTTATTTCACATGGATTGCCTCCCATGAAGCGCTCTTTTATGGTAAATTGCTTGACCTCAATGTTGCTCACTTAGGCCAGATGAGTGGAACACCCACTTCGAAATAGTTGGCCTTCAAAGTGATGGCCTCCTTTTCATCATGTTTGGCTTTCTTCTTCCTAGGGAAGTGAATAACAAAAGGATCCTGTGAAGGCAATTGAAGCTTCATGTTCCCTTCATGTTGATTAATCAAAGCTTTAATAGTTCTTAAGAAATGATGACCTAATATAATAGGAGCAGTAGCATCTTCAGGCATGTCAACAATAACAAAATCAATAAGAGCGGGACAACCTTTAATGTATACTAAAGTATTCTCCTTAATTCCTACAGCTTGTTTGTAGGTAGAATCTGCTAGATGCAATTTTAGCTCGGTGATCGCAAAAGAGCCAAGATTTAACTTATTAAAAAGACTTTCTGGAATTGTTCAGACGCTTGCACCTGGATCACAAAGTGCAACTATCTCGTTGGTCCCAATCTTAATCTTAATAGTAGCCTCAAATATATCATCAAGCTTCACAAGTAATTTTTTAGCAATGTTCTTATATTCTTCCTCAAGCTCATGTACCTTTATTGCTTCCTGATTAACAAAGTGTTGGTACATAGCTTCCTCGTTTCCTTCACTTACCAGAATTTTAATGTTGATCCTTTTTACAAGATCTTCAATGGTGTAACTTGGTGAAGGAGAATTACTATAATCATGTTCTTCAGGCTCCTCCCTTTGGATTCTTATCATCTTGAGGTCTTCAACAGGATTGGGCTCCGCTTTACCTACAAATTTATCTAGAATGAGAGTTTGACTCTCGGTTATCTTACCTTGATGTGCCTCAACAATCCTCGTTCTTTCTTGGAGGGGCTGCAAATCATTCCTCAAACTAAAAACTTGGTTAGATAATTTACCAAGCATAGCATCATGGTTCTCCGTTATTTTAACAAGAATATTGTTTTGCTCATTTTATGAGTCTATAAAAGACTTAAGAGACTACCATTACTAGTTCCCATATTATTATTAGAGTTACCTACAGGACTAGAATAATGTTTTTGAAAGATAGGATTATAATTCTTCTTCCAAGTAGGGTTATAATCATTACGAGGTATGAAGTCCATTTCTTCAATACTTGTTTCTGGGATAGCTCTTACCAGGGTTTCCTTACCTTTTATGGCTAATATGAGCTCATCTAACTTAGCATTGAGTTCTTCATTTTCTTGTGGTGAGACGGAGTTCACCTTCTTCATGTTCGATCTATCCACATGCCATTGGGCATGGTTGTCTTGCATATTGTCTAGCAACTGCTCTGCTTGGGTAATATGTTTACCCATAAATTTTCCTCTAGCTGTAGTATCAAGCATGACTTAGACACAGGGTTAATAGCATTATAAAATAAATGGAGAATTAACTAGTCTTCCATCCCATAACTAGGAAAGTTTCTCATGCATTTTTCATCCTCTCCCATGCAAGCGCTAGTGACTCATGCTTTTTCTTTCTAAAACTAGTAATGTTAGATCTAACTTGCATAGTCTTTGCAGGTGTGAAAAATTTAGTCATAAATAAAGAAGTGCATTCCACCCATGATGTAATAGTATTTGTAGGAAAAGATAGCAACCATTATTTTGCTCTTCCTCTAAGATAGAAAGGAAATAAATGCAATTTGGCCGCATCAGGGTCAACGTATTTTATGCGTATCATATCACATATTTCAGTGAAAGAATTCAAGTGCATACCTGCGTCCTCAACAGCAGAGCCTCCAAATTGATTCTATTGAACCAAACATAAATAGTGGGGCTTAATTTCATAGTCATCAGCATCAATTGCTGGCTGAATAATAGGAGTATGCAAATAATCATTGTTGGGAGTTGCAAACTCCCCAAGCTTCCTTTCAGCTATATTTCCTATGTTTTTGGGTTTTCTTAAATAGAGACTTATAATAGTAAAAGCAAGAATTTAAAGACTAACTATTTTTTTGGTTTTTCAAATAAAGACTGAAAGCAAACTATCAAAATTAAAAACAAGAATTAAAACTAGCAAGGTTCCTACTAACCTCACCAGGGTAGCTATTGCTTCCCCGGCAACGACACCAGAAAAGGGTTGATACCTTTGATCCGGATTACGGATGTAGTATAGCTATTTTTCCCTAGTAGACCTAGGTTTATTGAATCCTTGGGAAGAAGATGCATAGTGAAGTTACTTTAACGGACCTTTGGGAGTTTTAGAATTCCTTTTGTGTTTTTACCGGACCAAGTTTTGCATCTTCTGTTATTGTCGATGATGGAGAGAGAGGGCCTAGGGCGTTCAGTTTCACCTGTAGTTGTGCAAAACATCTAATGGGATTAAAAGATAATAATAAAGTATGCATGTAATTGTTAGACCAAGGTAAATTATATGTGTGTAGTGCATCCATAATTGATATTGCCTCTGCAACCGCTTATAGTAATAACCTACTAGTCTCATCCATATAAGAAAGAGAACTAATGATATGCATAGTGACGTCACGTTAATCCCAAGTAAATCCCTCACATACAGCTGTACTACCCCTTCTATCACTAGGGTTCCCAACCTGCAGATTAGTCATTACTCATACTCCCTATACCTGGCTCAATCCTCGGGGTCGTGGCTACCTGAAAAGTCCTTAGATTGAGGCAAGAGAGGATACAATAATCATCATGTCATACAAACTAATACATGATCCCATCTATGATAAATAACATGCACAAAAGCTACATGGCTAGAACGAAGCCCTTAGCCCAAGGAGAATTACTCACACGGAGAGATGAGATCAAAGATCATAAACATTGTAGTTGAAATCATGAGATTGATAGCAAATAGTCTTACAATGTCGCCAATCGAAAATGAGATCTACTATTACAAGTGGTGGAATATGGCTATGGTGGTGGAGAAGGGCTTGGAGATTAGATCTAAGTCTATTCCTCCGGCGGCTGTTTGGTGTGGTGGATGGAGATCTGGAGGCGGCTGATGATCTGGGGTAGGGACACGAGGGGCCATTTTCTCATTGCCCGAGGGTACTTTATATAGGGGTCCCTTCATGAAAGTTGTTTTGTTTGACCTAGCGTTATATAGATTGATGGCAACTATACGACCGGAACTATACAGCCGGAATTTTATTCCGGTTGTATAGTTGGTTCTTAAAGCGTCTGCCTCCGACTCACAACTCCTGGTTTCTTCTAGTTGTCGGAAATCTCGTTTCTTTGACTTTAATGTAGTGATTTCCATCATCAAACATCATTATCTGTGCAGGGAAAAATGGAAAGAAAGGATTGCATACCCCTTTGATCATTAGGCATTAGTGGTAAGGTTTAGAGAGATATGTCATAAAAAATATTAATAATATCCAGTTTAAATGTGGATGTAAATGGCTATATTTTAGAACCATCAACCTCCAACAGCTTTTTCATAAAACTTTCAAAGCAACCTACAATTTATTACTGGTAGTTCCAATTCGACCTTATTTCGATACATCGACATAAAGTCATTCAAGTGAGTTGAGTCATGTGGCTAGGAAGCTCGAAAACTCCTAAAACATGGGAATCACAAGTACGACATGTTGTTGATCCACTATATATGTCTGAAAACTTAGATTGTGGCATTCAAATCCAATATTCTTCGCACTCGCGTTACAGAAAAGAATGATTTCATCATCACTGAGAAAAATGAGAATGTCCTTTCCTAGTAGTTGGACACTCACACCCATGACACTTCTTACTACTAGAAGATGCACCCATCTACCTCTGAAATGACATTTAATTCAAGAACAATCTATCACGCTTACTTGTAGCTCAAGTTTTACATAATTTCATTAAATGTCAAGATGCAAAATCTTAGCAAGAAGTTGAATGCATCGTTAAAACTCTTGGTGTTTTGTGATAAATTAATTGACCCCCCGATGGGTACCTCGAAGATATTATTCGTAAAACTTTCAAAGCAACCTATAGTAGTTCCAATTATACCTACTTTTGATAAATCGGCATGAAGTCATTCAAGTGGGTGAAGTTAGCTACGAAATTTTAGAAGGGAAAGAATAATCTCTCGTCATCACTTGGAAAATTGAGAATATTCTTTCCTAAGATAGTTGGAAACTGACACTGGCGGCATTGTTTACTACAAGAAAATGCACCTATCTACCTCCGAAAAGAGATTTAATTCAAGAGCAATCAATCGGGCTTACTTGCATTGTAACTCACATTTAACCTAATTTGGTTAAACTATCAAGATGCAAAATCTTAACAAGAAGTTGAACATGTCATCAAAAGCTTTTCGTAAAACTTTCAGAGAAACACCTATTATTTTACTTATAGTTTCAAATTTGACCTAATTTCGATAAATCAATAGAAAGCCATTCAAATGGGCAGAGTTAGCTAGGAAGTTTGAAAACTCATAAAACATGGGAATCGTTGGTACAACATGTTGGTCCACTATATATGTCGGTAAACTTGGCTTCTGGCATTCAGATCCAATATTCTTCGGACATTTCTTTATCGAAAAGAACAACCTTGCTTGTCATCACTAGGAAAATTGAGAATTGAATGTTCTTTCTTGCTAGTCAGAAAATCACACCGACGACACTATTTACTACAAGAAAATGCACTTGTCTACCTCTGAAAAGTCATTTATTTCAAGAGCAATCTATCGCGCTTACTTGTAGCTCAAGTTTGACCAAATTTCGTTAAATAGTAAGCTTGCAAAATCTTAGCAAGAAGTTAAACCTGTTGTCAAAACTCTCGGAGGTTTATGATATATTAATTGACCTCACGTTTGATACCTCCAAAAGTTTTTTTGTAAATCTTTAACACCAACCTACAATTTAGTTGTAGTTCAAGTTTGACCTAATTTTGATAAATCGGCATGTAGTCATTCAAGTGGGCAGAGTTAATTAGCTAGGGAGTTTGAAAACTCATAAAACATATGGGAATCGTAAGTAAAACACGTTGGTCCACTTAATATGTCTAGAAGCTTGGATTATGGCACTGAGATCAATATTCTTTGGACTTACTTTACGGAAAAGAACCATCTCGTCATCACTTGAAAAACTGAGAATTTTCTTTCCTGATAGTTGGAAACTCACAATGACGACATTGTTTACTACAAGAAGATGCACCCATCTACCTCCGAAAAGACATTTAATTCAAGAGAAATCTATCGTGCTTACTTGTAGCTCAAGTTTGATCTAACTTCGTTAAATCGATAAGAAGTCACTAAAATGTGCGAAGTTAGCTAGGAAGCTTGAAAATCCTAGTACTAAAAACTTGGGTATTACGTATAAGAAACTGTGGTCTAGTTTGTGTGATATTTAGGGCAATTGCATTTTCTTTTAACTGTGGTAGATCTCGTAGGAGCGAGGTGCTTGAGAGTGAACACAGTCGGTGGAAATACAAGTTACATCAAGGACCTCATAAAAAATGAAAATTGCATCCAAGTCCATGCATTTAGCACAAGGACCCCGAAACTGAGCAATGAAGTGTGGTTTTTGATGTTTGCACATACTAGCATTCATGGTGCTAAAGACTATCAGTAGAATATTTCTAGATGCTAAGAATGGAAAAGAATATCCAATGGTTAGCATTGTTTGGATTTGACAGTCTTGATCGAAGAATTCATGTTCGAAGTTATCTGTACACTATACAGTGGTATCGTATTGTAAGAGATAAGACAAGATAAAGATAAGATAAGAAGTGTTGCGAATGGACGATCTTTTGAGTAACCTTACCTCCCGATGCTTGGGAAGCAAGTGAAAATTTCGAAAATCAGAAAAGTTTGAATTTTTTGCCGCCAAGGACCAAAGTGGTTTCGTTCCTATGTAGTACTCCTCCCTACTCCACACCAACACGGCTGCCGAACACATCAGAGACACAAAGTCGTCGTACCAAGGGACACATGCACAACACCATGTTATGGACGAGGGAGAGATCAGCCGGGTCGGTGCGTGAGGGGAAAGGGGAGGAGAGATGGAGGATGGATGGTGAGAGGCTGTGAAGGAGAGAGAAAACACAAAATTTCTTTTGTGTGCATAGGTCCTGAAATTTACTACTAGTAGAGTGGCCGTAGGACTACCTCGCGTCAGGAACCCATCATAACTTTCCTCTGACATCAAACCGCCTTCAACTCCTCTTTGCTACTGCCATCTGCCCCTACCTACGGTTTATTCTCTCAATATGTACAGCGCGTGGTCAGAGGTGAGCATATGTATAACCAAAGAAATATAAATCTTGTCTTACCATCTTATAGTGTATGAATAACTTTGAATATTGATTGTTGCATCAAGACTCACCAATCCCAACATTTCCAGCCGTAAGTTGGATCTTCTTTTCCATTCTAGCATCTAGAACATTCTATTGATAGTCTTCATAACAATGAATGCCATGCACAAAACTCAAAACACACTTCTCCATCATTCTAGAATCTTCTCCCTCGTTTCTCTAGACCATGTTACCAAAATTCTCAAGTTTTAGATAACTAATAATCGTTGACTTCTACATGATATAGAACGTATAAGAACCAAATATACACCCATACTTTATAGATGTTGATCAAATTTATAATTTTTTCTACTTTACCTATTATAATTTTATATAGTGATGATATATCAGACGTCTATTATCTGAGTCTCACATGCAGGGCACGTGCAACTTACTAGTATACTATGGTGTACTATTATTTGCTTTTTCCATAATAAGGGCATCGGCAATATGTACAAAAGCACACCTTATGGCCTAGTGATGAGGGTTGAACTCGTCAATGCCCATTGTTATGGACATGGGTTTTGGAGAAGGAGGGAGCGCTGGAGGCATCAATCGGCTAGCAAACAAGCACACAGGGACACAAGATTTACCCAAGTTTAGGCCTTGTAGAGGTCCCTACTCCTGCTTGTCTGATCTTGGAATTAACGAAGGAATCGAAGATTACAGGGGCGCGTAGATGCAATCTAGCAAGAGTTGTGGAAACTAAGGTTGTGATTGTCCTCCTCGCCGCCCCTCCTAGCCTTTATATAGATAGGCTAGGTCTCGGGTAGCAGGTCGAGTCGGTTACAGATTAGGGTTCGCCCTTTGAACTTTCTATGTTAAGCTTCTTCTTGTCTCGCAAGCAATCAAAGAGTCCGTGGGTCACCCGAATTCTGCATTGGGCCTTGGCAACACACTGGGCTTCTACCCTATCTGGGCCGTATATACCAAACTCGAGTACATGTAGGGTATACCCATGTCAGTAGCCCCCGAGTGTCCAGTGGAATCGCAGATTCGACTGGGGACTTTATGAAGTCTTTCGAGTGCATGACTAAGCATTTTTTCGAGTGTTCTATTTGTGTCATAGGGATTGTTGATATATGTGCCTAATTTATCCGATGTATTGGTATCAGTTAACTACCTTAGGAAAAAACAACGCAATCTACTCAAACTCGAGTCCTCAGACTCGAATTCGGAAAAGTACTGGCGTAATTCGACTTAGGTTGCGAAGGTCTTACAGGAGTCGAATTCTAGTGTATAAGTGTGAGCACTCGATGTGTCCGTCAAGGCATCTTCATCGTACCTGTAGGCACGGATATGTTTCAGGTAGTGCGTAGCAGATGCGTTGCTAGGCCTTATTCAGGTCTTATCTTCACGCTGTAAGCGCGGCATCCGAATTTTTTGTCATCACGGAGATGATTCGGGTGGCCCAGGAGACGTAATCTCTTTGTAGGTAAAATATGAGCCAGAGTCACCATAGCATTCGAGTGTGGATGTTATCAACCACATAGTACGATGTACAAGGATAAATAATCAGAGGGTGCGCGACCAGCGCTCCCTATGGGAGTAGCCCCCGAGTGCCTATTCGAGTCGTAGACTTGAGTGGGGATTAAAAAACATTTGCTACCGTTGTCGTATTTTGTTGCTTGTTTCAATCGAATAAGCTTTCAGCGCTCCCTATGGGAGTAACCCACAGTTCATAGTCGAATTGATGATTGGAGTGAAGGGTTTATCTTTAATGTTCGTATACCTGCATAGAAAATTCTTTCGGGTGCGTGGCTAGCGCTCCGATTAGGAGTAGCCCCCGAGTGCTTGATTGAGTCGAAGCCTCGAGCAAGGACTAAAGTAGTCAAAATATTCTTCTGCTGGAATCGATGACGTCAGTGCTGACGATGTGATGACCTCAGTTTCCTGCGTGAGCAGCTTTGACGGGACGTGACGAGCGGTGGGTCCCACTTTCTGACTTCGATTTGACCGGGCATGCGTAATCATATGTTTTAACTGCGTCCCCTCGATTTCCGCGCGTAATGGGAGTAATGGAGGACGGTTCGTGGTTCAGCTTCGCCATGTGTCGATGGCGATGTGCGCCACGTGTGTAGCAGGGTTTCTGCTGGCCGTTGGATGGTGTCCGCGAGGAGGTTAAGCAGCAGCGTAGCTGCGGTAATTTCCCCCATCTGTCTTCTTGCTCGTGCCTCCATCACCATTGCTTCTCTCTGCTTCCTTGTGCACTTCCTCTTCACGGCACTGGACCAGCTCCGTGTCTTCCCTAGTTACTTTCTCCGTTCACACCGCCATCGAAAGATGGGCAAGAAGAAGGGAGGCGCCATCGTTGGATCTGTGGCCACCATTGTCGCCGCCAAGAAGAAGGGCGGTACCACCACCGTGGGCACTAGCGCCACCGGCGCTGGGAAGAAGAAGGGTCCGGGCACCCGCATCACCAATGGCGCCTAGCGAGTGTCCATCATCAAACCTTCTGAGTTGCATCTTCATCATCAAGATGGATTTCTTCCACCCGCAGAAGACGACTCGCGAGTGCCCGGCGATGAGGTAATCCCTTGTCCTCCTCCGGGTTTCCGAGAGATGTTCCTTGCATTCATCATCCGGGATCTTTCTCTCCCCCTGCATCCTTTCTTCGGGGGTCTCCTTTATTTCTATGGGCACCAGCTGCACCAACTGTCCCCAAATTCCATTCTCCACATCTCTTGCTTCATCACGCTTTGAGAGTGCTGGCTCAAAATCGAGACACACTTTGGCCTCTTCAAGAGGCTTTTTAAGCTGAAACGTCAGTCGGCGTCCGGTTCGGTAGTCTATGATGTAGGAGGCTACGGGATCCACGTCGAATCCTTTGTCACCTATTTTGACATCAAGCTCACCGCGCCCGTCCAAGGGTGGAGAGACAAGTGGTTCTACATCCGCGACCAAAAGGCCAACGGAGACCACTACGGACTCGCACCCTTCATTCCCGCGGCGACTTGCAAGAGGAGGCTGATGGGTTCGTAGCATGGAAAACAAAAAATTTCTACCGCAAGAATGAACAAAACCAGATCTAATCTAGATAAAAGCCAAGATCTAATCTATTAGACATGTGCAACGAGATAGAT
Source organism: Avena insularis (assembly GCA_023614405.1). Classification (NCBI taxonomy): domain Eukaryota; kingdom Viridiplantae; phylum Streptophyta; class Magnoliopsida; order Poales; family Poaceae; genus Avena; species Avena insularis. The sequence continues at coordinate 452,827,030 of CM042696.1, forward strand.
CTGTACTAACCCTCGTAGATCCGAAAGCGTTACGAGATTAGATCTCGGGGTTGATGTAGTCGATCACTTGCCGATCTCAAGGTCGTGTGGACGATCCTTCCGACGCCGTGTTCCGGCAGCGCTTCCGCAGTCGGTCACACGTGCGGAGTCGAAGCAAACCTTCCTCTCCCCGTTCCAGCGAGCAGCGGAGGTAGTAGATCTTCTCCACGGAATCCCAGCAGCACGACGGTGTGGTGGTGGTGGTGGAGGCTTCGCCTAAGCCTGAGCAGAGGGAAGGAGGAGGAGAGTGGCGGCGGCTAGGGCTTTAAGTGGAGGGGGCAAGGGGGTGGCGCCCCCACCCCTCTATTTAAAGGAGGGAGGCGCCATGGGAGGGGGAGTCCTAGTAGGACTCCCCTCCCTCCTTGGCCGGCGGATTGGGAGGGGGGAGGAGTCCTCCTCCCCCACGACTCCTTGTCTTTCCCCACAAGGACTCCTTGATCCTTTCTTGGTTTTCAAGCAAACTCCAAGAAATCTCCTAGAACCTTCCAGAACATTCCGAAACCTTCTAGAATCTCCATACAAACACTCCGGAACATTTCCTAACTTAGAAAATGATCCCCAATATATGAATCTTATTCTCCGGACAATTCCGGATCTCCTCGTGATGTCCCGGATCCAATTCGAGACTCCGAACAACATTCGGTCTTCAACGCATATTCCATATCTACTTAAAACAACTTCGAACCTTAAGTGTGTCACCCTATGGTTCGTGAATATGCAGACATGATGAAGACACCTCTCCGATCAATAACCATCAGCAGGATCTGGAGATCCATAATGGCTCCCACATACTCAACGATGACTTCGTGATCGATAGAACCATTAACATACGAAACCAATTCCCTTTGTCACGCGATACTCTACTTATCCGAGGTTTGATCGTCGGTATCTCCATACCTAGTTCTACCTCGTCACTGATAAGTACTCTTTACTCGTTCCATGTTATGTCATCCCATGTGACCTAGTCACATGCTTGCAAGCTAACTAGATGACATTCCACTGAGAGGGCCCAGAGCATATCTATCCGTCATATGGATGGACAAATTCCATTCATGGTCCATGCGCTTCAACACATACTTTCAGAATACCCAATGACACCTTTATAACCACCCAGTTACGAAGCGGTGTTTGATGTCATCAAAGTACCCATCCGGTGATGGTGATTAACATAACCTCATGGTCGAAGGATTAGGTTACTATGCATTTGAAAGCTTATAGCAATACGAACTTAATGACTTGATCTTATGCTACGCTTACTATGGGTGTGTGTCCATCACATCATTCTCCTAATGATATAACCTTGTTATTAATGACATCCAATGTCCATGATCAGGAAACCATGATCATCATTTAATCAACAAGCTAGTTCCACAAGAGGCTTACTAGGGACTCTTTTATGTTTACAAAACACACATGTATCAGTGTTTCCTTATAATACAATTATAGCATGGGATGTAAACATTCATCATAAACACAAAGATATAATAATAACCACTATTATTATTGCCTCTTAGGCATATCTCCAACAGTCTCCCACTTGCACTAGAGTCAATAATCTAGATTACATGGTAATATACCTAACACCCATGGCGTTCTGGTGTTGGTCATGCTTTGCTCTAGGGAGAGGTTTAGTCAACGGATCTGCCACATTCAGATCAGTGTGTACTTTGCAAATCTTTATGTCACCATCTCGGACATACTCGCGAATAGCATGGAAACGTAGCTTGATGTGCTTCAGCTTGCTATGTGACCTTGGCTCCTGTGCATTACCTATGGCACCTGTGTTGTCACAGTAGATGGCCATCGAGTCCAACGCACTGGGAACCACGCCAAGTTCAGTAATGAACTCCTTCATCCATATGGCTTCTTGTGCAGCCTCCGAAGCAGCTATGTATTCCAATTCAGTTGAAGATTTCGCCACAACGCTTTGCTTGGCACTCCTCCAGCTCACTGCAGCACCATTCAAAATAAATACGTATCCAGACTGTGACTTCGAGTCATCTGGATCGGTGTTCTAACTAGCATCAATGTAACCGTTTACAACAAGCTGTTCATCACCTCCATAAGAAAGAACCATATCCTTAGTCCTATTTAGGTACTTTAGGATATTCCTGACCGCTGTCCAGTGCTTCATTCCAGGATCACTTTGATATCTGCTAGTCAAACTAACAACATGTGCTATATCCGGTCTTGTACACAGCATGGCATACATGATAGAACATATGGCCGAGGCATAGGGAATATTATTCATCTTTTCTCTATCTTCTGCGGTAGCCGGACTTTGAGTTTTACTCAAGGTCTTACCTGACAACATGGGCACGAACCCCTTCTTGCTCTCTTCCATTCTAAACTTCTTTAGAACTTTGTCTAAGTATGTACTTTGTGAAAGCGCTATTAGGCATCTTGATCTATCTCTATAAATCTTGATGCCTAGAATATATGCCGCTTCGCCAAGATCCTTCATTGAAAAACTATTATTCAAATAGGTTTTGACGCTATTAAGAAGTTCTATATCATTCCCAATCAACAATATGTCATCTACATATAGTACTAGGAATGCTACAGAGCTCCAACTCACTTTCTTGTAAATACAAGCTTCTCCATAAGTTTGTATAAATCCAAAGTTTTTGATTACTTTATCAAAACGTTGATTCCAACTCCGGGATGCTTGCTTCAGTCCATAAATGGAGTGCTGAAGTTTGCACACCTTGTCAGCATCACTAGGATCGACAAAACCCTTGGGTTGTACCATATACAACTCTTCCTCAATGTCACCATTAAGGAACACCATTTTGACATCCATCTGCCAAATTTCATAATCGAAATATGCAGCGATTGCTAAGAAAATCCTCATAGACTTTAGCTTCGCTACTGGTGGGAAAGTCTCATCATAGTCAACTCCTTGAATTTGTCGGAACCCTTTCGCGACAAGTCGAGCTTTATAGACGGTAACATTACCATCAGCATCTGTTTTTCTTTTGAAAATCCATTTGTTCTCGACAGCCTTTTGGCCATCCGGCAAGTCCACCAAAGTCCATACTTGGTTTTTGTACATGGATCCCATCTCGGATTTCATGGCTTCTAGCCATTTGTCGGAATCTGGGCTCACCATAGCTTCTTCATATGTCGCAGGGTCATCAGTGTTGTCCACCATCATGACGTTCAAGGCAGAGTCATACCAATCAGGAGTGGTACGAACCCTCATTGACCTGCGAGGTTCAGCAGTAACTTCGTTCGAAGTTTCATGATCACCATCATTAGCTTCCTCTCCAATTGGTGCAGGCGGCACAAAAACATCTTCCGGTGCTGCGCTACTCTCAACTCCGAGAGAAGGTTCAATAACCTCGTTGAGTTCTACTTTCCTTCCAGTCACTTCCTTCGAGAGAAACTCCTTCTCAAGAAAGGATCCATTCTTGGCAACGAAAACTTTGCCTTCGGATCTATGATAGAAGGTATACCCAATTATTTCTTTAGTTTATCCTATGAAGACGCATTTCTCCGCTTTGGGTTCAAGCTTATCAGGTTGTAACTTCTTTACATATGCTTCGCAACCCCAAACTTTAAGGAATGATAACTTAGGTTTCTTACCAAACCACAATTCATACGGTGTCGTTTCAATGGATTTAGATGGTGCCCTATTTAAAGTGAATGCGGCTGTCTCTAATGCATAGCCCCAAAACGATAGCGGTAAATCTATAAGAGACATCATAGACCGAACCATATCTAAGAGAGTTCGATTATGATGTTCGGACACACCATTACGCTGTGGTGTTCCCGGCGGTGTCAACTGCGAAAGTATTCCACATTTATTTAAATGCATGCCAAACTCATAACTCAGATATTCACCTCCACGGTCAGAACGCAGAAATTTAATCTTCTTGTTACGATGATTTTCCACTTCACTTTGAAATTCCTTAAACTTCTCGAAAGTTTCGGACTTATGTTTCATAAAGTAGATATACCCATATCTACTTAAGTCAACCGTGAAAGTGAGAACATAACGATATCCACCACACGATGCTACACTCATTGGACCGCACACATCGGTATGTATTATTTCCAATAAGTCTGTAGCTCGCTCCATTATCCCAGAGAATGGAGTCTTAGTCATTTTTCCCATTAGACATGCTTCGCATCTTTCAAGTGATTCAAAATCAAGTGATTCAAGAAGTCCATCAGAATGGAGTTTCTTCATACGCTTCACTCCAATGTGACCAAGGCAGCGATTGCCACATGTATGTAGAATTATCATTCAATTTTATTCGTTTAGCATCTATGTTGTGAACATGTGTATCACTACTATCGAGATTCAATAAGAATAAACCATTCATCTCAGGTGCATTACCATAAAAGATATTACTCATATAAATCGAACAACCTTTATTCTCAGACTTAAAAGAGTAACCATCTCGCAATAAACAAGATCCAGATATAATGTTCATGCTTAACGCAGGCACCAAATAACAATTATTCAAATTTAAAACTAATCCCGAAGGTATATGTAGAGGAGCGTCTTGAGCGATCACATCAACCTTGGAGCCATTTCCAACGCGCATCGTCACCTCGTCTCTCGTCAGTCTTCGTTTATTCCGCAGCTCCTGTTTCGAGTTACAAATATGAGCAACCGAACTAGTATCAAATACCAGGCACTACTACAACTACTAGTAAGATACACATCAATAACATGTATATCGAATATACCTTTCTTCTTGATGTTGCCATTCTTCAGATCCGCCAGGTACTTGGGGCAGTTACGCTTCCAGTGACCAGCACCCTTGCAGTAGAAGCATTCAGTTTCAGGTTTAGGACCAGCCTTGGGCTTCTTAGCAGGTGCGGCAGCTTTCTTGCCATCCTTCTTGAAGTTGCCCTTTTTCTTAGGCTTGCCCTGTTTCTTGAAATTGGTGGTCTTATTGACCATCAACACTTGGTTCTCCTTCTTGATCTCCACTTCAGCAGTTTTCAGCATGGACGATAGTTCAGGCAACGTCTTGTTCATGTAGTGCATATTGTAGTTCATCACAAAGTTCTTATAACTCGGTGGCAGTGATTGGAGGACACGGTGAATCCCTAACTCATTAGGAATCGTTATCCCCAACTCTTGGAGCTTGTTTGCGTGCCCAGACATGGTGAGCACATGCTCGCTAATGGAGCTTCCCTCTTCCATCTTGCAGGTAAAGAACTTCTTGGAGGCCTCATAGCTCTCCACGGCCGCGTGAGTCTCAAAAATGAGCTTGAGCTCCTTAATGATCTCGAACGGGTCGTGGTGCTCAAAACGCTTTTGGAGCTCCGTTTCTAAACCGTACAGGATGGCACACTGAACTGTGGAGTAATGATTTTTCCGAGTGGCATCGGTGGCATCATCTGCAGGTGGGTCACCTAGCGGTGCTTCGAGCACATAGGTCATCTGACCAGCCCTGAGGACAATCTTCAGACCACGGAGCCAGTCCGTGAAGTTGCTTACATTGTTCTTAAGCTTTTCTTTCTCTAGGAACGCATTGAAATTGATGGAGAGGTTCGCCATATTCTACAACAAATTTGCAAGTAGTTTAGACTAAGTTTATGATAAATTGAGTTCAATTTTAATTCTTAAATTAAACTAGGTGAACTCCCACTCAAAACAACATCCCTCACATTGTCTTAGTGATTACATGAACCAAGTCCACTACACCAAGTCCGATCTTCACGAGAGAAGATGTAGTTTCATCGGCGAACAATCTTCATGTTCATCATATCACATATATGATTCATGCTCTACCTTTCGGTATTCCGTGTTAGAGACCATGCGTACATGCTAGGATCGTCAAGATTAACCTTAGTTTCCGCATGTGCAAATCTGGCTTGCACCCGTTGTATGCACACGTAGAATCTATCACATCCGATCATCACGAGATGCTTCGAGACGACGAGTCTTAGCAACCGTGCCAAATAAGGACGAACACTTTATTACTTGAAATTTAGTTAGAGGGATCATCTTATAGTGCTACCGTCGCGATCTAAGCAATACAAGATGCATAAAGGATTAACATCACAGGCAATTCATAATTAGTGTGATATGATATGGCCCTTTCTTCTTATGCCTTTGATCTCCATCTCCAAAGCGCGGACATGATCTCCATCATCACCAGCATTGCGTCAAGGTCGATGGCTTCATGGTTGTCCATCATCACCAGCAACTATTACAACTACTTGGAATAAAGCTATTACAAGATGAATAGACACGCATGTCTTAACAGAATTAAAGACAACCATTAGGCTCCTACCGGTTGCCATATTACAACAAGGATCATTGCATACATCAAATATAATCACAATCACATGATGGCCATATCACATCACAAAACCCCTACAAAAACAAGTTAGACGCCTCTAATTTTCTTTGCATGTTTTACGTGGTTTGGGGCTTTCGAATAATAACGGATCTTACCTATGAAACTGAACCACAACGTTGATACAAGTGCTATCGAGTGCAAAGTCTAGATTGGATCTATACTATGGTGGGAGAGACAGACACCCGCAAAGCCACTTGTCCAAAGCAAGTTACACGTCAAGCGTGGAGCAAGTCTCATGTGCAATGACATGTAAGGTTAGCCCGAGCCGCTTCATCCCACCATACCGCAAGATGCAAAGTACACAAAGCAAAAGACGGCACGAGCACCAATGCCCACAAAACCATTGTGTTCTACTCGTGCAACAGATCTACGCATAGATACGACTCTAATACCACTGATGGGTTCGTAGCATGGAAAACAAAAAATTTCTACCGCAAGAACGAACAAAACCCAGATCTAATCTAGATAAAAGCCAAGATCTAATCTATTAGACATGTGCAACGAGATAGATCTGTACTAACCCTCGTAGATCCGAAAGCGTTACGAGATTAGATCTCGGGGTTGATGTAGTCGATCACTTGCCGATCTCAAGATCGTGTGGACGATCCTTCCGGCGTCGCGTTCCGGCAGCGCTTCCGCAGTCGGTCACACGTGCGGAGTCGAAGCAGACCTTCCTCTCCCCGTTCCAGCGAGCAGCGGAGGTAGTAGATCTTCTCCACGGAATCCCAGCAGCACGACGGTGTGGTGGTGGTGGTGGAGTAGAGAATTCTGCAAGGCTTCGCCTAAGCTTGAGTAGAGGGAAGGAGGAGGGGAGAGGCGACGGCTAGGGCTTGAAGTGGAGGGGGCAAGGGGGTGGCACCCCCACCCCTCTATTTAAAGGAGGGAGGCACCATGGGAGGGAGAATCCTAGTAGGACTCCCCTCCCTCCTTGGCCGGCGGATTGGGAGGGGGGGAGGAGTCCTCCTCCCCCACGACTCCTTGTCTTGCCCCACAAGGACTCCTTGATCCTTTCTTGGTTTTCAAGCAAACTCCAAGAAATCTCCTAGAACCTTCCAGAACATTCCGAAACCTTCTAGAATCTCCATACAAGCACTCCGGAACATTTCCTAACTTAGAAAATGATCCCCAATATATGAATCTTATTCTTCGGACAATTCCGGATCTCCTCGTGATGTCCCGGATCCAATCCGAGACTCCGAACAACATTCGGTCTCCAATGCATATTCCATATCTACTTAAACAACTTCGAACCTTAAGTGTGTCACCCTACGGTTCGTGAATATGTAGACATGATGAAGACACCTCTCCGATCAATAACCATCAGCGGGATCTGGAGATCCATAATGGCTCCCACATACTCAACGATGACTTCGTGATCGATATAACCATTAACATACGAAACCAATTCCCTTTGTCACGCGATACTCTACTTATGCTAGGTTTGATCGTCGGTATCTCCATACCTAGTTCTACCTCGTTACTGATAAGTACTCTTTACTTGTTCCATGGTATGTCATCCCTCGTGACCTAGTCACATGCTTGCAAGCTAACTAGATGACATTCCACCGAGAGGGCCCAGAGCATATCTATCCGTCATATGGATGGACAAATCCCAATCTTGGTCCATGCGCTTCAACACATACTTTCAGAATACCCAATGACACCTTTATAACCACCCGATTCTGAGCGGTGTTTGATGTCATCAAAGTACCCATCCGGTGATGGTGATTAACATAACTTCATGGTCGAAGGATTAGGTTACTATGCATTTGAAAGCTTATAGCAATACGAACTTAATGACTTGATCTTATGCTACGCTTACTATGGGTGTGTGTACATCACATCATTCTCCTAATGATATAACCTTGTTATTAATGACATCCAATGTCCATGATCAGGAAACCATGATCATCATTTAATCAACAAGCTAGTTCCACAAGAGGCTTACTAGGGACTCTTTTATGTTTACAAAACACACATGTATCAGTGTTTCCTTATAATACAATTATAGCATGGGATCTAAACATTCATCATAAACACAAAGATATAATAATAACCACTTTTATTATTGACTCTTGGGCATATCTCCAACAGAGGCGCTCCTGGAAGAACATCGTGATGCCTGGCGAGTCCGAGGAAACGGAGGTGCTGTATAATCGTGTCTGTGAGATTGAAAGCCATATAGGCAAAGAAGAGGGTGGCGCTGCTCTCATTCCCACGTGGTTGTGCAATCGCTCCGGCCTCTGCAGCACAGAGTGCACCCTATGTGTTGCTAGACCGGTGCTGACGATGTCTCTCACATATCTGCTGAGGGCATTTCTGCGGGTGAGGTGGATAGGAGGGTGCGATTGGTGACCAAGTACACTGCCAAGGAGGTTCTCCCAGGCGAACCAGTCGTGCCTCCTTTCGACGCCTCTAACCCTCCTCCCGAGGTAGAATTGTACTAAAAAGTAGTTTGTTTGTCGATTGCCACCAAGCGCTTGATATATAATGATGCATCTTTTGATTGCAGGGCTGGAGCATGGCTGCCAGTTTACCTCCTCAGCCGGAAGGGGTTATTCCTCGCAAAGCAGAGAAGGAGGACGATTCGGGGTCTACAATCCCCATGGAGGAAGAAGAGGAAGCCCGCGAGTCTGCTGATCGTGGAGCCCACAAGCGTTTCTGCAGTGAGGACTCGGATGCGTCCTCTCCATCAACGTCGGAGGATTCTCCTGCTGCGGTTGCAGAGGAGCCCATCCCTGCCGTTCCTTTAAGCGCAGTGGCTCCTCCCGCTCGGAACAAGCTGCGACTTTCGAAGGAGTCGTCGGAGGAATCCTTCGACCTTGATAAATTTAATTGGTGAGTATTGCCTTCGCGCATGCATCTTGCTTTTATTTTTTGGAGTTTGCTTTTTATGATGTTTTTGCTGGATGTATTTTGTAGTCAGGCGGCATCATCGTCTTCTGACGATGTCCAATTTGTGAAAGAGTCTGGAGTCTCAGACTCCAAGGCCAAGGATGTGGCCGAGCGGTCTCCTTCTCCTCTAGTGGTAGCCCACTCCAGGCACAATACTTCGAGTTCCTAGCATGCTGGGGAACACCAGATGGTTGCCTGGACGACTGCGCGAAAGTCATCTTCGGAGTCCCTGGAGGATCACGTAAGCATCCTTTTTGTTGTTTTTGTTGGAGATATGCCCAAGAGGCAATAATAAAGTGGTTATTATTATATCTTTATGTTTATGATAAATGTTTACATCCCATGCTATAATTGTATTAACCGGAAACATTAATACATGTGTGTTTTGTAAACATAAAAGAGTCCCTAGTAAGCCTCTTGTTGAACTAGCTTGATGATTAATTGATGATCATGGTTTCTTGATCATGGACATTGGATGTGATTAATAACAAGGTTATATCATTAGGAGAATGATGTGATGGACACACACCCATAGTAAGCGTAGCATAAGATCAAGTCATTAAGTTCGTATTGCTGTAAGCTTTCAAATGCATAGTAACCTAATCCTTCGACCATGAGGTTATGTTAATCACCATCACCGGATGGGTACTTTGATGACATCAAACACCGCTCAGAATCGGGTGGTTATAAAGGTGTCATTGGGTATTCTGAAAGTATGTGTTGAAGCGCATGGACCAAGATTGGGATTTGTCCATCCATATGACGGATAGATATGCTCTGGGCCCTCTCGGTGGAATGTCATCTAGTTAGCTTGCAAGCATGTGACTAGGTCACAAGGGATGACATATCACAGAACGAGTAAAGAGTACTTATCAGTAACGAGGTAGAACTAGGTATGGAGATACCGACGATCAAACCTCGGATAAGTAGAGTATCGCATGACAAAGGGAATTGGTTTCGTATGTTAATGGTTCTATCGATCACAAAGTCATCGTTGAGTATGTGGGAGCCGTTATGGATCTCCAGATCCCACTGATGGTTATTGATCGGAGAGGTGTCTTCATCATGTCTGCATATTCACGAACCGTAGGGTGACACACTTAAGGTTCGAAGTTGTTTTAAGTAGATATGGAATATGCGTTGGAGACCCAATGATGTTCGGAGTCTCGGAATGGATCCGGGACATCACGAGGAGATCCGGAATGGTCCGAAGAATAAGATTCATATATTGGGGATCATTTTCTGAGTTAGGAAATGTTCCGGAGTGTTTGTATGGAGATTCTAGAAGGTTTCGGAATGTTCTGGAAGGTTCTAGAGGATTTCTTGGAGTTTACTTGAAAACCAAGGAAGGGATCAAGGAGTCCAAGTGGGGCAAGACACGGATTCGTGGGGGAGGAGGATTCCTCCCCCTTCCCACCGTCGGCCCTAGGAGGGGAGTCCTACTAGGACTCCCCCTCCCCAGGCGTGCCTCCCTCCCTTAAATAGAAGGAAGGGGGCGCCCCCTCTTGGCCCTCTTCGATAACACCCAATCTCTGCCGCCTCTCTCCTCCACCTTTCTTCTGCACAGGCATAGGCGAAACCTGCAGAATTCTATAATCCACCACCGCCACCACGCTGTCGTGCTGCTGGGATTCCATGGAGAAGATCTACTACCTCCGCTGCTCGTTGGAACGGGGAGAGGAAGGTCTGCTTCGACTCCGCACGTGTGACCATCTGCGGAAGCGCTGCCAGAACACGGCGCCGGAAGGACCGTCCACGCGATCTTGAGATTGGCAAGTGATCGACTACATCATCCACGAGATCTAATCTCGTAACGCTTTCGGTTCTACGAGGGTTAGTACCGATCTATCTCGTTGCTCATGTCTAATAGATTAGATCTTGGCTTTTATCTAGATTAGATCTGGGTTTTGTTCGTTCTTGCGGTAGAAATTTTTTGTTTTCCATGCTACGAACCCATCAGTGGTATCAGAGTCGTGTCTATGCATAGATCTGTTCCATGAGTAGAACACAATGGTTTTGTGGGCGTTGGTGCTTGTGCCGTCTTTTACTTTGTGTACTTTGCATCTTGCGGTATGGTGGGATGAAGCGGCTCGGGCTAACATTACATGTCATCGCACATGAGACTTGCTCCACGCTTGACGTGCAACTTGCTTTGCACAAGTGGCTTTGAGCAAGTCTGTCTCTCCCATCATAGTATAGATCAAATCTACACTTTGCACTTGATAGCACTTGTATCAACGTTGTGGTTCAGTTTCGTAGGTAAGATCCGTTCTTAGTCAAAAGCCCCAAGCCACGTAAAACTTACAAAGAAAATTAGAGGCGTCTAACTTGTTTTTGCAGGGGTTTTTGTGATGTGATATGGCCATCATGTGATTGTGATTGTATTTGATGTATGCAATGATCCTTGTTGTAATATGGCAACCGGCAGGAGCCTAATGGTTGTCTTTAATTCTGTTAAGACCTGCGTGTCTATTCATCTTGTAATAGCTTTGTTCCAAGTAGTTTTAATAGTTGCTAGTGATGATGGACAACCATGAAGCGGCGCCACGGACCTTGACGCAATGCTAGTGATGATGGAGATCATGTCCATGCTTTGGAGATGGAGATCGAAGCATAAGAAGAAAGGGCCATATCATATCACACTAATTATGAATTGCCTATGATGTTAATCCTTTATGCATCTTGTATTGCTTAGATCGCGACTGTAGCATTATAAGATGATCCCTCTCACTAAATATCAAGTAATAAAGTGATTGTCCTTAATTGGCACCGTTGCTAAGACTCGTCGTTTCGAAGCATCTCGTGATGATCGGGTGTGATAGATTCTACGTGTGCATACGACGGGTGCAAGCCAGATTTGCACATGCGAAAACTAAGGTTAATCTTGACGAGCCTAGAATGCACATACATGGTCTCGGAACACGGAATACCGAAAGGTAGAGCATGAGTCATATATATGATATGATGAACATGATGATTGTTCGCCATTGAAACTACATCATCTCACGTGATGATCGGACTTAGTGTAGTGGATTTGATTCGTGTAATCACTAAAACAAATCGAGGGATGTTGTTTTTAGTGGGAGTTTCTTTTGTAATTTGGATTAGTCAAACTCAATTTATCATAAACACAATCAAAGTGATTTTGCATAGTTTGTTGTAGTCACTGGCATCCGTTCACCACCTTACGCTTAGTTATAGTTGAGATAGTAGAACTATAGAAATTCTGGATATTTACTTTACAAACTGGTATCGTATTGTTTTGAGTGTCAATCTAAAAGTTTAAAAGTCATATTGCAAACTTTCAGCAAACTCCATTTACTCTGTGAAGTTTAATAAACAGTATTAAATCAAGAGTAACCATTCCAGTGTTAGTATCTAATGTATCATGTTTGCCTCCATGATTCTTGATACTCAAAAGATTGTTTTTAATATCAAGTTTATCTAAGAGCTGAAAGCAATGTTTCAGAAACCATCATATGTGAAAGGTATTGCGATATCTAAAACAATGTGTTGGTTACAACATGATAGAGTATATGTCCTCATATTTGATGAGAATTTGTGAAGGTTGGAGACTCTAGTCGTCCTAATCCTCCAAAAGGTTTTGGAAAAGAAACATTATACTCGCAATTCACCTTTATAAGCTATAGCAGCTTGATCATGAAAGTTGTCATGATAAGGATGAATAGAAGATGTAAGTAAAATGTTTACTACACTAAAACATTACTAAAGAATGGATTTTTGAAAGAATGCCAAACATTTGATGAAGGTGATCTACTTCAAAGTGCAAGTCCAAAGGTATTGGTATTTGACTATACACACTTTGTACTATGTGTCATGTGAATGACACCACTATTGATGTTGATATATTCTTTTAAAAGAAAACGAATTGTTGAAAGAGAATCTATAAAATATTTGGCAGAAAAGAAAAGATTGGAGATGTCCAACTTAGGTATATAGAAGATACATGTTATGGCTGTATTCCTTGGTTGTTAAACAATGTGGTTCTGCGGTATTGGATACCGAATTGGTTGGTATGAAGTGTCATACAGGACAACACAATTCATGAACTACAATGGCCTAAGTAACTAGCAAGAGAATATGTGATGATGTTCATCGAAAACAAATAAAGGGTTGTTGTGTTGCTCGTTAACATCAAAGCTTGCCTTCAAGATTTGTTTCAATAATTGTTATTTTGATCAGGTATTATGACGACAAAAAGTTTATTCAAATAATTACCGTATTCCATAATAGATGGATGATATACAAGTCTGGTTAGAGAAATAACGACCATAAAACTAATGCTAAAATGTCGTAAGACAAATGATTACTTGTGAAGTGACATCGCCGTTTAAATTATATTGAAAGAGATACATGAAGAAACTCCATGTTGATGGATTTTTGGAGTCTTTGATTTTGATCAAATGACGCTTGTGATACTTTCCTGGAGATAATTAAAACTCCGTTCGTAGGCCAAAAGAGGAACGGACGACTAACTGATTGGAACTTGTACATATTGATGTATGTAGTCCATTATGTGTAGTCGTGGGCGATGGATTTCAACTTCATATGTTTTCTCCGAAGATTTGAGTAAGTATATGTATATACTTACTCAATAAGGAAGAAGTATGAAACATTTGAAAATGTTCAAAGACTTTCAAGATGAAGTGGAAAATTATTGTAACAAGAAAATAAAAAGTTTATGATTGGATCATAAAGATGTTTGAGTTACAAGTTTAGCAAAACACCTAAGATTTGAGGAATCGTTCCATGGATTTGCATTTCCCAAAACACCATAGGAGTATGGAGTGTTCAAGATATGTAATGAAACCTTGTTTGACATGGTAAGATCAAAGGTGTCATTTATAAAACTGCCATTATATTTTAAAAGATTAAAGCTTTAGTGACTACCGCTTTTACACTGAAAAGAGCTCCATCATGATCCGTTGAAATGACACCATATAAGTCATGGTTTGGGATAAAACCCAGGTTGTCCTTTCTTAAATATTTGGTATGCTAGGCATAAGTAAAGTGTTTACAACCAAAGTCGGATGATCATGTCTTTGTAGGTTATTTCGAATAACCATTGGATATTCCTCCATAACACCGAAGACAAAATTATTTGTCGCTTAGAATGTCGAGTTTCTTGAGAAGGAATTTTTGGTGAAAAGTTAAGTGGGAGGACAATAGAACTTTGACAAGGTTGTTGAACCTTGGCTAACATGTGCTGAGTTGCGCAGCGTCGGTAAGTGTCCCGGAGGCATCAACAATGTTCATGGCTCACGTGCCTCAAAGGTTGTGGTCACGGAGATCTAAGTTACTATTGAACCAAGTAGGTCGGGTAAGTAATCAAATGCCAAGATTTGAGAGTTAAATCATTGTTTGTTTGACAATGATGAACCGACTTCATGCAAAGAAGAAATGATGGGCCCTGACTTCGTTAAGTGGCTTGAAGCCATAAAATCCATGATAATTCCATACACGAGAAATCAAGCTTTGAATTTGAAAGACCCTCTGGAAAGGTGCAAGACCTTACAGTCGTATATGGATCTATAAAGAAATAGACATGGATGTTTCACATCTATGAAATAGTCGACATGTCGGAAAGAGTTTACGACAATGTTCAAGGAATTGACTATGATAAGATTTGATCTCTCATAGCGATATTTAGTCTGGACGGATTAATGTAGCAACCACTACATATATTTTTGTATATGGTAGTTGAACAAACAAAACAAGTTCTTCTAATAGAATGGTTACCTAGGATGTGTCCATGACACGATCCAAAGGGTTTTCTTAATTCAAAGGATGCTAAAAGAGTATGCAAAGCTTCAATGGTTGAAGTGAGCATCGCGGAGTTGGAATCTTCACCGTGATGAAACTGTTAAAAGGTTTAATTTCATCAGAGACGATGAAGATGCTTGCATTTTTTGCAAGAAATTAAGTGGGAACGCTAAGACATGTTTCTAATACATTATGTGAAAGACATATTGTTGATTAGAAATAATGTTTTTTTATTGACACAGGTTAAGAATTTCATTTCGATGAAAGACTTAGGCATAACCCAAGAATTAGGCATCAACGTCTATATGGATAGATTGAGGCGCTAATATGGTTTTGCCAAATTTACATAGATAAGATGTTGAATGAGTTCAATATGGAAACAACAAGAAAGGTTCTTGACGCACAGAAAGGACTGAATCAAGATTCAAGTGTGTTGACACGAGATTCAAGTGTTTTGACACTTGGTGAAATCACAAGAATATTTTGATCAATCATTCTTTAAGATGTACACATCCAGATATGTCCTATGCTCTAAATGTTATGAGCATATACCAGAATGACTCATAAGATGATCATTGGACAATAGTAGGGATATTCCTATGATCTTTGGAAGAACTAAGAATATATTTTTTATATAGTGGTGACAAATAGTTCATTGTAAATTGTTGCATTGATACTAATTTTGTCACAAATTAAGTTTATCTCAATTTAAGCTATGGGTGGCACAATGTAATGGAAAGGAAGTTCCATAACGGATTTGGTTGAGTACCAAAGTTAAAACATTGTGACAGATACTACAACAAAAGGCTAAGTATAAGACTGCTATTGTAATAGCAAATGAGGGCATTTGTGTCAAGTAGTTTGTTATCAAACTAGGTGTGGTTCATGGCGGGATAATACTATGAAGATACATTGTATGACAATTGTATCAACATGATTTAATCCCAACGAACTAAAGGTCTCACCAAAGGACCAAATTTATACAATGCCATCTCATTAGAGAATGAGTAATGCGTAGAGACGCAAGGACATGCAAATACACACGGACCTGGAAGTGTCCGATCCGAAGATTATGTTTACCACTAGCAATAGTGTCTATACAACACCAGAAAGCCATAGGTGTTGAATGCACAAGTTATTAACTAGATTATTGACTCGAGTGCAAGTGGGAGACTGTTGGAGATATGCCCAAGAGGCAATAATAAAGTGGTTATTATTATATCTTTATTTTTATGATAAATGTTTACATCCCATGCTATAATTGTATTAACCGGAAACATTAATACATGTGTGTTTTGTAAACATAAAAGAGTCCCTAGTAAGCCTCTTGTTGAACTAGCTTGTTGATTAATTGATGATCATGGTTTCCTGATCATGGACATTGGATCTGATTAATAACAAGGTTATATCATTAGGAGAATGATGTGATGGACACACACCCATAGTAAGCGTAGCATAAGATCAAGTCATTAAGTTCGTATTGTTGTAAGCTTTCAAATGCATAGTAACCTAATCCTTCGACCATGAGGTTATGGTAATCACCATCACCGGATGGGTACTTTGATGACATCAAACACCGCTTCGTAACTGGGTGGTTATAAAGGTGTCATTGGGTATTCTGAAAGTATGTGTTGAAGCATATGGATCAAGATTGGGATTTGTCCATCCATATGACAGATATATATGCTCTGGGCCCTCTCGGTGGAATGTCATCTAGTTAGCTTGCAAGCATGTGACTAGGTCACAAGGGATGACATATCACGAAACGAGTAAAGAGTACTTATCAATAACGAGGTAGAACTAGGTATGGAGATACCGACGATCAAACCTCGGATAAGTAGAGTATCGCATGACAAAGGGAATTGGTTTCGTATATTAATGGTTCTATCGATCACAAAGTCATTGTTGAGTATGTGGGAGCCGTTATGGATCTCCAGATCCCGCTGATGGTTATTGATCGGAGAGGTGTCTTCATCATGTCTGCATATTCACAAACCGTAGGGTGACACACTTAAGTTTCGAAGTTATTTAAAGTAGATATGGAATATGCGTTGGAGACCGAATGATGTTCGGAGTCTCGAAATGGATCCGGGACATCACGAGGAGATCCCGAATGGTCCGGAGAATAAGATTCATATATTGGGGATCATTTTCTAAGTTAGGAAATGTTCCGGAGTGTTTGTATGGAGATTCTAGAAAGTTTCGGAATGTTCTGGAAGGTTCTAGAGGATTTCTTGGAGTTTACTTGAAAACCAAGGAAGGGATCAAGGAGTCCAAGTGGGGCAAGACACGGATTCGTGGGGGAGGAGGATTCTCCCCCACCGCCAGTTTTAGGAGGGGAGTCCTACTAGGACTCCCCCTCCCCAGGCGCGCCTCCCTCCCTTAAATAGAAGGGAGGGGGCGCCCCCTCTTGGCCCTCTTCGATAACACCCAATCTTTGCCGCCTCTCTCCTCCACCTTTCTTCTGCATAGGCATAGGCGAAGCCCTGCAGAATTCTATACTCCACCACCACCACCACGTCGTCGTGGTGCTGGGATTCCGTGGAGAAGATCTACTACCTCCGCTGCTCGCTGGAACAGGGAGATGAAGGTCTGCTTCGACTCCGCACGTGTGACCATCTGCGGAAGCGCTGCCGGAACGTGGCGCCGGAAGGATCGTCCACACGATCTTGAGATCAGCAAGTGATCGACTACATCATCCACGAGATCTAATATCGTAACGCTTTCGGTTCTACGAGGGTTAGTACCGATCTATCTTGTTGCTCATGTCTAATAGATTAGATCTTGGATTTTATCTAGATTAGATCTGGGTTTTGTTCGTTCTTGCGGTAGAATTTTTTTGTTTTCCATGCTACGAACCCATCAGTTTTGGCAGTCGAATTTATACTTTGTGCTGCCGCTGAACCTTTGTTTTCCTTTGATGCAGCTCATTGTGAAGGAAGTTGCTCGCCTGGCGGAGCAAGTCCTTGTCATGGGTCGACAGCACGCTCTGCTGGACAATCGCCATCATGTCGTCGAAGGTTAGTTTTGGGTTCGTCTTTGTCTTTGTGTAATTTATAAATTCGATTGATGATACACCCTGTGCTTTTGTAGTTGAGCACAATGAACTTCTTCGTCGTGCGGCTTCCCTCGAGAAGACGCTTGCCGCGGCAGCGAAGAATCGCGACGAAGCAGTCGCAGCTCTAGAGGAGTCGCGAAAGCGCGAAGAGGATTTGCGCACTTCCACTTCTGAGAGGGAGAAGTTGTTCAAAGAACAACTTTTCTCGATTGCCCAGTCCCTCTCAGGTATTTTTTTTAGCTGGATTTGCATTGCTCCTTGTTTGATGTCATATTGCGGTGATACCTTATGTATGCAGATGTCGGTGGCCTCAGCTTTGACGCCTAGTCCCTTCGCCGCAAAGATGCGTTGGCTGGTGCCGTGGCCGCAGTCGAGGACCGCAATGTTTCCCTTCAGGGGACGTTGACGAAGGTCAAGGGTGTGCTCAGTCGCATCCGTGAGGATCTAACTCCCAAGGATGCGCTGATTGACAACCTTGAGGACCTGGTGGAATCCCTTGCTGGGGGTATTCCCATGGACTTCAAGAATTCCTAGCGGTCTGTCGGTGCTACCATGGCACTCGCGATGGTGCAGGCCCATGGCATGGTGCTGGATCCCTCCGCGATCTCCAAGGCGATGCTCGTCGACTCAGATGGCCAATAGGTAGTGTTTGCTCCCTTCGCTACTGGTTGTGGTAAATATTGGCCACAGGTCATAGATACAGTCACAAGATATTCCGCAGAGCTGCAACGAGCGAAGAAGGCAGAGAAGACTATGGCATGAGGGGATACGACCGGAAAGTCTATGGCATCAGAGGCTGCCACGGATTCGATGAGGCCTCCAAAGCAAAGTCCAAGTCGAAGAAGCAGATTGCTCCTTAGTTGCCAATCTGTAATAGTTGTAGTTGCCTTTTGTTGAAACTATGCTTTTGTGGGAGTGTCCCTGTCGAGACTTTGTTTTGCCTGAATGCATTTGTGCTTTTATCAATGTATCCTTGGTCCCTTATTTGCTTCTTGCTTGATTGTGATAGGGTACGTTGAGTGGTCCTCGTGACTCTCCTCCCACTGATGAAACCACGGCGCAGCCGCGTTCAAAGGTGGAGGAACTGTTGTTGCTTTCGCGATTGCGTGACCGCATTAAGCAGTTGGAGCGCGAGTTGCCCATCGTCCGCGGTAGCGCGGATGTGTGGAAGTCGAAGGCGGAGAAGGCCACCGCCCTTGAGAAATATCTCTTGGAGGATGTGGCGCAGCTGAATGAGCAGTTCAAATGTTAGCTTTCTGCCCTCTCATCTTTTCTTTTAGTCAGTCACGGTGATTCCTTGTCTTCACACTTTGCCATTTTGCTTCGTGTAGTTGTCAGCACTCGTCATCCATAGGATGAGAAGGACCGGGTTACCATTCGAATGAATAACCTGACACAGGAGCAACTGCCGGCGAGTGGGTACTTTTGGGTGGACCACGATCGTGCGATCGCGCTTGCGACCCTGCATGATCGTTCTTCTCGAGTACTTCATTATTTGAAGAAGGCGCAGTCGTGCCTTGGGCATATTTATCAAATGATGTTTCCACTGGAAGTCGTCCCTTCAAGCTTGTTGGCTCTTCTGGCGAAGTTTCAAGATTTGAGTGCAAGCGAAAGTCGTCTGACGATTGATATGAAGTTAGTAGCTGGTGCTAAGGCTGCATTTTCGCTGGTGCGACTGCATAGGTCGGATGTAGATGTTGCGTCTGTTGCTGCTGGGCCGCCGCCTCCGCCATAAGGTATGACCTAGGGCATGGTTCCGCACTATCAAGCGGTTGATCGTCTAGCAGAGGACATTATCGATTTCTTCGAGGAGCAGACGAACGTTCTTATTTTGCAGCAGTAGCATGATTTGTATCCTGCACATAATTCTATAAGTGTTGTAAGGTTTGTATGATTATGTTGGATGTAATTAATGCCCATTGATATGTGAAGAGCTTGCTAGCTTTTATATTTTGCGAGTGAATTGTACTCTGCAATTCCTTTTCGTTAGCCTAACTTGTGTTTATCTCAGCACCTTGCCAAACTGTTAGGTGCGTTGCAACTGGGTTGGTGTTTATCAAGGGTTTGATTGATGTTGTGTCAGCTACTCAGGATACTGCGATTTGTTTGTAGAATAGAAGTATAAAGGGTGGCGAAGCCCCCGAGTGACAAAATGGCAAGAAAATAAGGAAAACACAGAGTTTTGGGGCACTTAGATTTATTTATTCACGGAATAGTACGAGGTACAATGTGTGGCTAAGTAGCCTAGCTGAATAGCCTTATTTGTGATGTAAATAACGACTAGGGGTAGAAGCGACGCAGATGCGTGACGTTCCAGGGGTTGGAGTATGCGACTCCTGTTTTGAAGTCTTTAAAGCGATAGGCGCCACCTAGGATTACTTCTGTAATCACGTATGGTCCTTCCCAAGGGGACTCGAGCTTGAGATTCCCTTGTTGCTTCAGTCGCAGGACCAGGTCTCCTTCGACGAAGGATCTGGGGCGTAGCCTTCTGCTGTGGTAGTTGCGGAGGCTTTGCTGATAGATCGTTGATCTCTCCGCTATGATTTCCTGAGCTTCGTCAAGGAGGTCGATGGAGTCTTTGAGTGCAAGAGTTGACTCATGTTCACTGTAAGCGACCACCCGTGGGGCTTTGTAGCTTACTTCTGCGGGTAGTACCGCTTCCGCACCGTGTACCGTGAAGGATGGAGTGTATCTCGTGGCACTGTTTGGAGTTGTACGCAGGCTCCAAAGGACTGATTGCAGTTCATCTGGCCAGCATCCAGCGGCTTGTTCGAGTGGTCGAAGGAGTCGCTTCTTGATTCCACCGCAGACGAGGCCGTTGGCCTTTTCGACTTAACCTTTGGTTTGCGGGTGAGCCACCGAGGCATAGCTTATGTTGATTCCCAGGTTTTTGCAGAATTCCTGGAACTCCTTAGAGGTGAAGTTCATCCCATTGTCCGTGATGATCCTGTGTGGCACTCCAAAGCGGTAGACAATGACCTCGAAGAGCTTGATAGCGTTGGCCCCTGATTGATTTATCACCGGCATGGCTTCGATCCACTTTGTGAATTTGTCGACTACAACCAAGAGGTAGACATAACCTCCTCGCGAGGATTTTGGGAGTTTGTCGACCATGTCAAGTCCCCATTGCACGAAGGGCCAAGCCAATGGTATTGGCCGCAGTTCCGCGCTAGGTGCGTGTGGTTTGTCTGCGAATCGCTGGCAGGCGTTGCAGCGCTGGACGATGTCCTTGGCGTCGCGCATGGCCGTGGGCTAGTAGAATCCAGCTTGTAGAGCTTTGGCAATGAGGGCGCGACTGCTAGCGTGGTGCCCGCAAGTGCCTTCGTGGATGTCGAGGAGGATGGCCCTTCCGTCCCCGTTGGAGACGCATCATTGAAGTACTCCTGTGATGTTGTGCTTGTACAATTCGCCATTAATGAGGGCGAATGCCTTGGATCATCACGCGATGTGTCACGCGTTAGTCCGATCATCTGGCAGCCTCTTGCTGAGTAGATATGTGATGTAGGGTTGTGTCCAATATGGCTCGATCATCATGACACCCATTGGTCCTTCGAGTCCTGTATCGAGCTCCAGGTCGTCGAGTGCCATTGGCTCGTTAGGCGGCGTAGCCCTCGAGTCCGTTGACGTGCTTGCTTTCTTCTCTAGAGCCTTGGGCTTGATGGAGCGCTCGCAGATGCGCTCGAGAAATACCCCAGGTGGTATGGAGGTGCAGGTGGAGCCAATATTGGCGAGTAGATCCGCCTCTTCATTGCTTTCGCAGCCCACGTGTCACAGCTCACAGCCGTCGTAGTCTCCTTCAAGTGTGTCGTAGAGGTCACGATAGGCGATCATGTTGTTGCTCAGTGCGTCGCACTCATGCATCATTTGGTTGACCACCAGTTTGGATTCGCTGTAGATGATGAGCCTTTTGGCGCCGCAGGTTTTTGCCATCCGCATCCCATGGATTAGTGCTTCGTACTCAGCTTCATTATTGGAGGCGGTGAACTGCATTCGCAGAATGTATTTCATCTTGTCTCCTTGGGGCGATGTCAGCATGACGCCTGCACCAGATCCGTCCTTTCGCTTGGACCCGTCGAAGTGCATTGTCCAGAGGTAGGACATATCTGGCTTGTCGGGGAGCTGGTTCTCCATCCAGTGCACGAGAAAGTCCGAAAGAACTTGCGACTTGATTGCATCGCGCTTTTCATATGTGATGTCTCGTGGATACAATTCGATTCCCTAGAGCGCGAATCATCATGTGGCGTCAGGGTTATTGAGTATATGCCCTAGTGGGGCGTCGTTTACCACCACAATTGGGTGCTCCTGAAAATAGTGGCACGGTTGCCTGGCTGTCATGAAGACGCCATACACCAGCTTCTGGCAGTGCGGGTACCGCTGTTTTGTTGGCGTGAGCACCTCGCTAAGGTAGTATACTAGGCGCTAGACCCCATGGACTTTATTTTCTTCGGCTCGTTCCACCACGAGCACCGTGCTGACCACCTGATTGGTGGCGGAGATGTAGAGCAGTAGTGGTTCCTTTTTGCGAGGCGTCACTTGTACTGGCGAGGTGGATAGTAGGCACTTGAGATCTTCGAATGCTTCTTACGCTTTGTCTGTCCACTCGAACTTGTCAGTTTTGCGGAGAAGTTGGTAGAAGGGCAGTGCCTTTTCGCCCATTCGACTGATGAATCGACTGAGCGCCGCGATTCGCCCAGCCAGCTGCTGGACGCCTTTTACGTTCTTCGGCTTCTCCATGGCCAGTATGGATTTTATTTTCTTCGGGTTTGCGTCGATCCCTCTCGCAGAGATGAGATACCCGAGTAACTGCCCAGATGGTACGCCAAAGGCGCATTTGTCCGGATTGAGCTTCATCTGGTAGCGGTCGAGGTTGGCGAACGTATCGTGTAGATCATCGATTAGCGAGGCTTCGTTTTTGTTTTTGATGATGATATCGTAAACGTAGACTTGGATGTTGTGAACAAGTTGGTTCTTGAGGCAAGCCTACATGCACCGCTGATAGGTGGCTCCTGCGTTTTTTAGCCCGAAAGGCATCGTGTTGTAGCAGAACACACCAAAGGGTGTCGTGAACGTTGTTTTCTTCTGATCCTCCTCCTTCATTCGAATCTGATTATAGCCTGAATAGGCATCGAGGAAGCATAGGTGCTCACATCCCATGGTGGAGTCGATAATTTGGTCGATTCATGGCAGCAGGAAGTGATCCTTTGGGCAGTGCTTATTCAAGGAGGTGAACTCCACACACATCCGTAGGATATCCGTGTCTTTTTAGGCACAAGCAGTGTGTTAGCGAGCCAAGTGCTCTCCTTGATCTCGCGTAAGAATTTTGCATGGAGGAGTCTGTTGATCTCCATTCTGACTGCTTTTGCTCTTGGTTCAGACAGTCGCCGAATTGTCTGCTTGACTGGCCTTGCATCTGGATTCACGTTGAGTGAGTGCTCGACGAATTCCCTAGGAACTCCTGGCATGTCCGCTGGACACCCGGAGAAGATCTCCCAGTGCTCATGGAGGAATTCGACGAGCGTGAGTTCCTATGCAGAACTCAAGTTGTTGGCGATGAGGGCCGTCTTGGTCGGGTCCGTTGGGTGGACCTGGACTTTCTTCGTGTGCATCGAGGAGTCGAAAGACAGGTCGGGTGAACTAGGCCTGCTCAGGGGAGGTAGACTGTTGTCTGTCGACTCCTTCAATCTTGCGAGTTCCTCCTGCATGCCGAAGGACTGAGAGATTCTTTTGAATTCCCTGTCGCAGCTGTCGGACCTCTCAAAGTTGCCATTGATTGTGATTACGCCATTTGTACCTGGCATTTTCATCTGCACGTAGGCATAGTGCGGCACCGGCATGAACCTAGCGAATGCGACACGCCCGAGGATGCAGTGGTATTGCGAGGGCCAGTCGACCCACCTCAAAGTCGATGCGCTCTTGCCGAAGATGACATCGAGGTTTATTTTTCCCATGGGATATATGCCCTTCCCTGGGACGATGCCGTGGAACGTCGTGTCTAAAACTTCTAGACAAGTCATAGGGATCATCATCGCTCTCAAGGTACTCGCGAACATGAGGTTAATGTCGTTGCCGCCATCCATGAAGACGCGACTCATATCGAAGCCCCCGATCTACGCCTCGAGTACGAGGGGACAGTAGCCTGGACGAGGAACTTGGCCCGGGTGGTCGCGCCTGTCGAAGGTGATGCAGGAGTCGCTTTCGCTGAGGTACTCAGTGGTGGAGGGTGGAGAGTTTATCGCCATATTGATTTGGCGAGTTATGGCCTTCTGCACTCGATTTGAGGGGCGCTCTTTTTGGATCATCCCCATGTTGCTCACGGCTCGTGTGTATGGCTCGCCTCCATGATGCTGGACCGATGCGGCCGCGGGTGGTGGTGGTCCGGGCGGTGGTGCAGGAGCTCCATGTACCACCGCGCCTGGGGCGGCTCCATAGCCCCTGTTGACCGCGTCGTGATTCATCCGAGGCAGGCCCCCTTTGAGTTTGTGGAACTCGCGGCAGTCCTTGAGAAGGTGGCTGGATTTCTTCTTCCCGTCATGCTTGTCGATGTAGAAGTGCACGTTGCATGGGTCGGACAGTTTGTCCTTGATAGATGTTGCGGGTGCCTCTTCGCGAGTGCGGTGCTGCCACACCTGCGTGGTTTTTCTGCTATCGCCGTATCCACCACTGTGATATCCGTTGTTTTTGGTTGTCGTCGCGTTTGTCGGCGTAGCTGGCTGTGACCATATTGACCTCGTCGCGGTCATCGTAGACGTGCATCCGACGTTTGCCTCGGCGGTCGCTTCTGCGCCCGAGGTCGTCATCGTCATTAGAGTAGGTATGGTTTTTCACCGAGTCTTCTCCGTCAGCCCACCGATTCGCGATTTCCATCAGGTGGTCGATCATTTTAGGAATCGAGCGGCCCAGCTCCTCCTTGAGCTCTATACGGCAAATGCCGCCATTGAATGCGTCGATTGCCCGGTCCTCCCAGATGTTTTCTGCGGAGTTCTTGATGATGGACCACCTCTGAATGTACGAGCGCAACGATTCGCCAGATCTTTGCTGGCAGCTTCTCAGTTCTTCGCTTGATGCGGGCCTTTTATAAGTCCCTTGAAGTTGCACACAAAGTTGTAGACCAGCTCTTCCCAGCTATGAATGGATCCACGCGGGAGGTTGTTGAGCCATGCGCGAGCGACGCCCTGCAGCTGTAGCTGCAGGCATTGCATGGCCGTGCTTCGACTCCTGCCATGTAGCCTAATGGAGGAGATGTGGTCCTCCAACCAGATTTTCGGGTCCTGCAGGCCGTTAAATTTTGGGTTCTCCGACGGGAGCTTGAACCCCTTAGGCATTCGCTTCTGCCTGATGGCTCTGCTGAAGCATCTGGCGCCGCAGAGTTCAGTCTCGTCTTCTTCCGAGTCAGTCGAACGAGCATATCTTACCTGCATCTTGTCGACTTTGCGCTGTGTGAGGTCATCGCGCGTGTCGTAGTCACGGTCATGCCGTCGTGATCAATGTCACCGTGACAGATCATGACTGTCGTCACTGGACGAGTACGAGTAGTACTTGTCCAGAGCCTTGCTTTTCTTCGGCTCTAGAGTTGGCTCCTTGTCAAGGGCGGCCTCGATTAGCCCCAAGCCCGCGATCGTAGATCGGTGCATGGCAGCTCGCGTATCTCCAGCCGGTGGCTGGTTGTTGAGGAGGTACATGGTAGCCGCCATCACCGTGGCTTGCGGCGTTTTCGGGAGCATGTTGCCCCATGTTTCCACTGTCATAGAGCTGAAGTCGAGGTCTTTTGCAGATTCTACGTGTTCTTGCTCGGCGAGGTGAGCCACTTGAGATCGCCTCTTGTTGGCCATGTACTCGTTGCCTTTGGAGGAGGATCCTCCGTGGGAGGAGAGCCAAGCTCATTGAAGACTCGACTTGTCCGCCGCCTTTCTGTGCGCTTCGAGTTGCACGATCACCTGCTCCTGGCGCTTGAATTCCTTCTTTAGTAGCCAATGGTAGCCCATCAGCATGTCATGCGGTGTGTTGGGGGTAGAGGATTGCCCCGCAGAGCTTCACGACAGCGGGTCCACTCGTTGTCGTTGAGCTTGATCAGCATGCGCTCGCTGGTGTTCTCATTCATCGTGAGTGCCAGTTCTTCCCTCGTCCCGTTGTTGACGGGCGCCCCATTACCACCATTCGTGTGGCCGCCGTTTGCGACTGGTATGCCACCATTGGGTGTACTGCCGTTGGGCGTTCCGGTGCCACATCCAGTGCCAGTGTTTTCGCGATTGACGCTAGTATCACCCGCGTTGATGACGGCGCACATGAAGTGGTTGGGGAAGTTGTTGCTCCCACAACTTTCAGATCTGGAGCCGTAGGCTCCATATTCTGTGGCTAGGTCACCCAGATCGGATCCGCGACTGTTGTCGATGTCCGTACTCCCAGCTGTTGCTGAGGTGTTGAGCTCTCTGACCGTGAAGATTGGTGGCGGGAACCACGATGCTGGAGCAATCACGGGTGTCGTTGGCTGGTCAGGCATGTGAACCATGCCTTGTTGACCAACCTGGAAGCGGAAGCTCCCAATCGCCAGACTGATTCCATCATCCACAGACTCGAAAGCCGGGCGAGTGGCTGGCATGTGGACGGTGAAGTCGAACACGCTGAAGAGTTGGCGAATCTCTGATGTTACAGAGTTGTAGATCGCGGTTAATGGGACCAAAGAAGCCGCGACATCAGCACTCCCAGTTCCCATAGACGACGCTAATTGACGAGGGTTGAACTCGTCAATGCCCATTGTTATGGACTTGGGTTTTGGAGAAGGAGGGAGCGTTGGAGGCATCAATCGGCTAGCAAACAAGCACACAGGGACGCAAGATTTACCCAGGTTCACGCCTCGTAGAGGTCCCTACTCCTGCTTGTCTTCTCTTGGAATTAACGAAGGAATCGAAGATTACAGGGGCGCGTAGATGCAATCTAGCGAGAGTTGTGGAAACTAAGGTTGTGATTGTCCTCCTCGCCGCCCCCTCCTAGCCTTTATATAGATAGGCTAGGTCTCGGGTAGCAGGTCGAGTCGGTTACAGATTATGGTTCGCCCTTTGAACTTTCTATCTTAAGCTTCTTCTTGTCTTGCAAGCAATCGAAGAGTCCGTGGGTCACCAGAATTCTGCATTGGGCCTTGGCAACACCGTGGGCTTCTGCCGTATCTGGGCCGTATATACCAAACTCGAGTACCTGTAGGGTATACCCATGTCACCTAGTATGTGGCATTCGTTAAGGTTCACCATATACATTGTGGAGAAAATAAAGTTATCTTTAAGCCTAAGGTGGACCTCAAGCTTGTGGGTTACCCATAGAGAATAGAAAAATCATTTCCCCTCTCTCCCTATTTCATGTGATAGTTTTCAAAAGGGGTTCAAAATTTTCATGATGCAAAATCTTAGCTAGAAATCGAACCAATCGTCAAAACTCTCTATGGTTTCTTATATATTAATTAACCGCTCGATGGGTACGTCCAAAAGCTTTTTTATAAAACTTTCAAAGCAACGCACAATTTATTACTTGTAGTTCAAGTTTTACCTAATTTCATTAAATTCAAGAGCAATCTATCGCGCTTATTTGTAGATCAAGTTTGACCTAATTTCGTTAGACGGTCAAGATAAAAAATCTTAGCAACAAGATGAACCTATCATCAAAACTCTCGGTGGTTTCTAATATATTAATGGAGCCCCTCCGATTGGTACCTCCAAGAGCTTTTTCGTTAAACTTTCAAAGCAACCTACATAGTTTACTTGTAGTAGTTCAAGTTTTACCTAATTTCGATAAATCTGCATAAAGTCATTCAAGTGGGCAAAGTTAGCTAGGAAATTTGAGAACTCATAAAACATGGGAAATCATAAGTACAGCATGTTGGTCCACTATATATGTCTAAAAACTTGGCTTGTGGCATTCAGATCCATATAATTTGGACTTTCTTTACGTGAAAGAACAATCTCGTCATAACTAAGAAAATTGAGAATGTTCTTTCTGGAGATAGTTGGAAAATCACACCGACGACATTTTTAGTAGAAGAAGATGCACCTATCTACCTCCGAAAAGACATTTAATTCAAGAGCAATCTACCTCGTTTACTTGTAACTCCAGTTTGACCTAATTTTTCTAAACTGTTAAGATGCAAAATCTTAGGAAGAATTTGAACTTTGTCTTCAAAATTTTCGGTTGTTTCTCATATATTGATTGTGACGCCTGATGGGTACCTCCAAAAGTTTTTTTGTAAAACTTTCAGAGCAACCTAAAATTTACTTGTAGTAGTTCAAATTTGACCTAATTTTGATTAATCGAGTGGAAGTCATTCAAGTGGGCGGAGTTATTAGCTAGAAAGTTTGAGAACTCATAAAACACAGGAAATCGTAGGTACAATATGTTGGTCCACTATATATGTGTGAAAACTTGGCTTCTGGCATTCAGATCCATATTCTTCGGACTTCTTATACGGGAGAGAATAATCTCGCCATCACTCGGAAAATTGAGAAGTTATTTCCTGGTAGTTGGAAACTCACACCGACAGCATTGTTTACTACAAAAAGATGCACCCATCTACCTCCAAAAAGACATTTAATTCAAGAGAAATCTATCGCGCTTACTGATGTTTACGCACTTCTATTCTTGTAGACAGTTGTTGGGCCTCCAAGTGCAGAGGTTTGTAGAACAGCAGCAAGTTTCCCTTAAGTGGATTACCCCAGGTTTATTGAACTCAGGGAGGAAGTGGTCAAAGGTATCCCTCTCAAGCAACCCTGCAATCAAGATACAAGAAGTATCTTGTGTCCCCAACACACCCAATACACTTGTCAGGTGTATAGGTGCACTAGTTAGGCGAAGAGATAGTGAAATACAAGTGGTATGGATAATTATAAGTGGTAACGGTGCTAGAAAAGAGCTTGACGGGTGGGAAGAGACTAAAGGCAATCTAAAATAAAGATGGAAGCACGCAAACATGTAAGATATCTAGTTGCAAACGGTGTTTCAATTCTTAGAAACAAGACCTAGGGATCATACTTTCGCTAGTGAACACTCTCATATAAATATCTTCTCTTCATGATACTGCTCTGAACTACTCTCCGGTTGGACACTCTAATCCATGGTAGAGCTATAATAGCACTACTCAAAGTCTGCTTTCCCCATCTAGATAACCCCACACTGTCACCCTGAGCGCTAGATGGTTCCAACAAACAGCACAATTTCACAGACACAACCAACTCAAAATATAACTCATAACAAGTATTTGTAATCTCTAGCCTAAGTGTCACACGGTGTGCACACTGTCAACTTCACACAAGTGGGGATAGCAGAGATTAATTAAAGCACTTGAGTAGCAGAATAGATCTATATTACAAAGCTCATGATCTCAATAAGATCACACATAGAGAGCGAGATGAACACATGGCTAATTGTAGAGCCCTTAGTCTCGAGAGAGAACTACTCCCTCCTCGTCATGGGAATCAGCAACGGCGATGGAGATGGTGGTGGAGATCGATTGAGATGGCTCCGGGGGCACTTCCCCGTCCCGGTACAGTGACGGAACAAAGACTTTCTGTCCCTCGAATCTCCCCTTCGGTGGCGGCAGCGCTGTAGAACCTTTTGTGGCTAGAGGCTGGATTATTTAGGGTTTTCTCATCGGGAGGCTTCTTATAGGCGAAGAGGCGATGTCAGAGGGTGGACCAGGGGCCCACACCACCTGGTGGCGTGGCTAGGGGACCCGCGCCACCACATGGTGTGGCCAGCCCCTGGCCCCTCTCCGTCTCATCTTCTGGCTCCATGTTCCCCTCGGTGAAATATTGACTTTGGCTTTTGTCCCGTCCAATTCCGAGAATATTCATTTTCTGGCTTTTTTGGAACCAAAAACAGAAGAAAACAGGCAACTGGCACTGTGGCTTCTTATTAATAGGTTAGTTCCAAAAAATGTGTAAAAGTACTCCAAAGTGTGGACCAAACATAAGAAAGTAGATATAAAACAAGCATGGAACATCAAGAATTATAGATACGTTTGCAATGTATCACTTACTTCCTTGTAGCTCAAGTTTGACCTAATTTTGTTAAATTGCCAAGATGCAAAATCTTAGCAAGAAGTTGAAACTATCGCTAAAACTCTCGGTGGTTTATGATATATGAATTGTGACCCCCCGATGGGTACCCCCAAAAGCTTTTTCGTATAACTTTCAAAGCAACCTGCAATTTACTTGTAGTTTCAAATTTGACCTAATTTTGATAAATCGACATAAAGTCATTCAAATGGGCAGAGTTAGCTTGGATGCTTGAAAACTCATAAAACATGGGAATCATTGGTACAACATGTTGGTCCACTATATATGTTTGTAACTTGCTTGTGGTATTCAAATCCAACATCCATAGGACTTTTGTTTATGGAAAAGAACAACCTCGCTTGTCTTCACTCGGAAAATGTAGAATTGAATGTTATTTCCAGATGGTTGGAAACTCACACTAACGACATTGTTTACTACAAGAAGATGCACCGATCTACCTCTGAAAAGACATTTAATTCAAGAGCAAACTATGGCGCTTACTTGTAGCTCAAGTTTGACCTAATTTCGTTAAATTTTCAAGATGCAAAATCTTAGCAAGAAGTTGAACCTATCGTAAAAATTCTCGCTAGTTTCTATATATTAATTTTTACCCCACGATGGGTACCTCTAGAATATTTTACATAAAACTATAAAAGGAAAACATACAATTTACTTGTAGTTTCAAATTTGACCTAATTTCGATATATCGACATAGTCATTCAAATGTGAAGAGTTATCTAGGAAGTTTGAAAACTCATAAAACATGAGAATCGTTGGTACAACATGTTGGTCCAATATATATGTCTGTAAATTTGGCTTGTGCCATCCACATCCAATATTCTTCGGACTTCTCTTTACGGAAAAGAACAACCTCGCTCATCTCAACTCGGAAAATGTAGAATTGAATGTTCTTTCCTGATAGTTGGAAACTCACACTAACGACATTGTTTGCTACAAGAAGATGCACCGATCAACCTCTGAAAAGACATTTAATTCAAGAGTAATCTATCGCTCTTACGTGTAGCTCAAGTTTGACCTAATTTCATTAAATTGTCAAGATCCAAATCTTAGCAAGAAGTTGAACTTGTCTTCAAAGACTCTAGGTTGTTTCTCATATATTGATTGTGACCCCCCCGATGGGTACCTCCAAAATCTTTTTCATAAAACTTTTAGAGCAACCTACAATTTACTTGTAGTATATAGTTCAAATTTGACCTAATTTTGATTAATCGACATAAAGTCATTCAAGTAGGCGGCGTTATAAGCTAGGAAGTTTGAGAACTCATAAAACACAGGAACTCGTAACTACAATATGTTGGTCCACTATATATGTGTGAAAACTTGGCTTATGACATTCAGATCCATATTCTTCAGACTTCCTTTACAGGAGTGAATAATCTCGACATCACTCGAAAAATTGAGAATGTTCTTTCCTGATAGTTAGAAACTCACACTAACATCATTGTTTACTACAAGAAGATGCACCCATATACCTCCGAAAAGACATTGAATTCATGAGAAATCTATCGCACTTACTTTCTTGTAGCTTAAGTTTGACCTAATTTTGTTAAATTGTCATGATGCAAAATCTTAGCAAGAAGTTGAAACTATCGTCAAAACTCTTGGTCGTTTCTGATATATTAATTGCGACTCCTTGATGGGTACCCCCAAAAGCTTTTTCGTAGAACTTTCAAAGCAACCTACAATTTACATGTAGTTTCAAATTTGACCTAATTTTGATAAATCGAAATAAAGTCATTCAAATGGGCAGAGTTAGCTAGGAAGTCATTCAAATATCGACAGACATTTAATTCAAGAGCGATCCATGACGCTTACTTGTAGCTCAAGTTTGACCTAATTTTGTTAAACTGTCAAGATCTCTTCTTTGGAGTTTCTTTACGTAAAGAACAATCTTGTCATCACTCAAAAAAATGAGAATTTAATGTTCTTTCATGATAGTTGGAAACTTACACCGACGACATTGTTTACTACATGAAGTTGCACCCATCTACCTCTAAAAATACATTTAATTCAAGAGTAGTCAATTGCCCTTACTTGTGTAGCAAAAGTTTGACCTAATTTTGTTAGATCGGAAAAAAGTCACTAAAGTGTGCGAAGTTAGCTAGGAAGCTTGAACCATCCTATTTCTAAAAACTTTGGAATTATAAGAAACCATGGTCCACTTTGTTTGATAATTGGGAAAGTGTAATTTTCTTTCAATTGTGGTAGGTCCTGTAGGAGCGAGGTGCTTTAGATAACACGTGGTCGGTGGAAGTACAAGTTACACAAAGGACCTCGTAAAAATGAAAATTACATCCAAATCCATGCATTTAGCACAAGATCCCTAAAACTAAGCAATGAAGTGTCTTCTGAGGTTTGCGCGTATTCTAGATATTGTAGAGTCAAAATTTATTTTGAAATAATCTACGTTCTAGCTTTTACTACTAGTACGTATGAGCAGTATACAAGAACACATAAAACAACGTGATCGTACTCTCTATTGGAGTAGTAACTTGGATTGGTTGTTCACATATCTAAGTAATACTACTAATAATTTCTCAAAAAAAGTACCACTAATAAATGCAGTACTAGTTTGTCTGATTTTTTCTAAGATGTACTACTAGTACTCCCTCTGTCTGGGATTATTAAGGCCATTTAAATTTGATAAGACCAAAAAAGTTAATTATAGGTTGGTATCGAATCCTTGGTCTCTCCCTGTAGCACTAGACACCCTGCACCAGGCCGCATGCTTTTTTGTCTCTCTCGAGGAGTAGATCTTCTTGCCTCTCACGTGGATCTGTTTGTTTGGTACAGTATAGCATGATAACTACTTTACTCACCTGTCAACTTTTTTCAGTCTTTTTGTTTTGACGAAGCAGTGAGCATGTACAGCGTGTGGACACTGTCTAAGAAAAAAGTGTGCATGTGTCTAAGAAAAGAAATAAGCTCCATTGTTTAGACAGGATCTAAAAAAATTTGTGGGGTCTACTAAAAATAAGATACTAGTAGTACTTTTGAAGCTCGATCACACACTGCCAAGTGGGGCCATTAGTTAATTTTTTCTTAGACACTTGTGCTTTGTACTAGCCGTAGGACTAAGAATTTTCTAGCTAGCACCACCCTCTCTACCGTGCTAGACAAAACTTGGAAGGAAAAAGCTACTCTTAGACACCCTATTTTTGCATCCTGTACTTAAAATCTTGCGTTGTAGTGTTGTACTACTACTACTACATATGTATAGAGGAAGAGGCAAGTGGGCAAGTGTAGAGCCTGCCGCCGCCGGTACGCTGATGCCAAGCGTACTCCTGTAAACTCTTACCAGTATAGTACGACACTCAATCAGTATACTCACCCAACCCGGGTTTCTCGCCGGCGGACACTACGTCGGCGAGCCGATCTTCTCTCTGTAACCATTTCCACAAGTGTGTGTACTGTGTTGGCGGATTCGACCGTGAGCCGGAGAATATCATTTTGCGGCCCGAAAGTTGAGATGCCAGTGCATCGTGGTACCCGAGTTGATTTTAATCACTACGATTCGAAAAGTTAGGGCGCCAATTGCTAAGAGGGGTGTTTCGAGTGAATGATGGCCAAAACCAATATTTTCAAATCGCGCATGTTAAGTCAGGATATTCCATTACACTAGTTCATGTTCTGCCCCTTCTTCATCAATCTCTCTTCTTAGCCACCCTGCACATGTCGTAGGAGCAAACCCATTACTGTACTTTCCTAACTCTCGACACTGAATTTGGCTGTTGCGGCGGCGGTCCTTTTTCTTCCCTTTCCTGACCCTGAATCTACCGGCGGTGGAGGACCTTTTTTCTCCCTCCCCCGACACTCAATCTGACGGTGGTGGCCCAGCATGTATTGCAAGGCGAAGGTTGTAGCTATGTCACCAACTGATTTGGGTCTATCGGGGCCAGAGTCTGGGGCTCAACCTGAAGCAGCGGCGAGGTCTTCAGCCCCGGTTAACGAGGAGGTCAGCAAGGATTCTGCTCCCAAGGTACCTACGAGCAGCAGGTTGAAGAGAAAAGCAAGGCCGGCGGCGGATTGTTCGGCTCCGGTGGACGAATGCGGCACCCAGATCTCAGAGAAATAAATCCGGGAGAAGAGCTAGAGGTGAATTTTTCTTGTCTGTGTCTTATCTTACAAGTAGATTAGTTACGGCATAATAGAATCGAATGAACTGAAAAGTTCCCCTTTTTAATCAAATTAGGCACAACTTTGATACAAGGGACCTATATGAGTTCACAGTTTATGTTCGCCAATTCACTACAAAACTAGATTTTGGTTGCGAGAGGGTTGTGTTCAGACAAGATGTGTATCTACTTGTGAATTGCAAACAGGTTGTGTCTATTTCGCAGCTGGTAGATATGCTTGCCACTAGGATTCCTTGGGGTTCTAGACAGAGGACAAAATTGGTGTCGCGCAACATGAATGATACCTATATGCAAATTGAGCACTCCCATGAGCTTCAGGTGGTTTGGGCGTGTTGTGCAGCTAATCATAAGGTGAAAGTTGAAGCGATGATTGATGATATGTATGAAGATGCTAGAGATCTTACTACCAGAGCTTTGCTCCTAGAGACTACGGACCAATAAATGCTGATATAGATAGGTTCAGTATACACTTAGAGGTGGATCCATACATGGAAAAACTTGATGTGGGAGTTAATAAGCCAGTTTCATCATGTACTATTGAGATCAATGTCGATTCTAGAAACATAACTCTTGATGAAATGAGAGAGCTGATCGCTAAGGAAATCAGTATTGGCCCTAAGCAGATGGCACAAATCCGGTGGTGGCATCATAAGAAGCAGCAATTCATAGAGCTTTTGGATACTAAACTTCTTATGTAGATTATGCGATGAAAGAAGCAAACCAGGAAGGTGTTCTTCCATGGTACCATTTCTGATGTTGATGAACATGTTATATTGGATGTAGAGGCCCCTGTAGAACAGAATGAGGTGGTCAATGTTGATGAGATATGATGAGAGCTGCTAGCCTAGGCTTGTCATATGGACCGCGGGGTTGAAAGAACATTTCATGGTTCACTATGTTTTATGTGTTAGATAACAATACCGTTGAGTTTTCTCATGTGTGCTAAGTGTGCAGGGAAGTGTTTTTGGTGTTTGGGGGCCAGATTATCCGCCCCCATCAAGGGATGGATTATCCGGCCTAACCCTCTTGGCAAAGGCTGGCATGGCGCGAGTCTCAGATTGGGGGCGGATTTTTCTCCGGACAATCCGAAGTGGGGCAGATTTTCTTCCCCTGTCGGATAATCTGGCCCTCACCTTGGGCCAGATAATCCGGCCCCCAGGAGACAATCAAAGGCTGGCATGGTCCGACACTCAGACTGGGGGCGGATTTTCCCCCAGATAATCCAAAGTGGGGCAGATTTTCTTCCCCTGCCAGATAATCGGGCCCTCACCTTGGGCCGGATAATCCGGCCCCCAGGAGACGAGCAAAGGCTGGCACGGCGTGACGCTCAGACTAGGGGCGGATTATCCCCCGGATAGTCCGAGGCTGGGCGGAGTTTTCCTCGGGTCGGATAATCCGGCCCTAACTTTTGCCGAATAATCCGGCCCCAAAAGGCTCTAATGGCTTCATCTGGACATGGGGGTATAAAATCCACATCTTCCCCTCCTGTCAGATCTCTTGATTCATTCGAAAAAGAACAGACCTGTTGCAAAAGCTCTTTCCCGAGATCTCCCACTTCAACCACCCAAAGGCTTCAATCTTTGGGGGAATTGAAGGAGAAGACATCATTCATCGTCATCACAAATCAAGCGCTTCAACTCCTCTCCATTCACTTAGACAATCCCTGATCTAGTATTCTCGTTGATATCTAGATCTTGTGTTTTATTATTGATAACTATTGTTCTTGTGGCAGCTTGTTGTCATTACAGGAGCCTCCAATTCGGTTGTGGAGTTGTGCCCTACTAGTTGTGTAAAGGCGCCGGTTCCCTCCTCGAAGGGATCCTATAGTGGAAAGATGGATCAGGCCATTGGTGGCGAGATCCATCGGAGAACAGGGTGAGGCCTATTGTGGCATGGTGGTCTTAGTACCGCCCACCCCTCCAACGTAGATGTACTTCCCTTAACAATGAAGGAACTGTGGTAAAACAAATCATGTGTCTCCGTGTGCTCCACTATGGTTTCCTCATTCCTCTATCTTAATCACCTTTACTCGCTGGTAGTTAAGTTTGCATATAGGCAAATTCTACTCAGTAGTATATCTAGAGAATTTACCTTTTGTGTCAAGCCTAAAATTGAAAAATCATTAAAATTTGAAGTAGCACCTATTCACCCCCCCCCCCTCTAGGTGCACATACGATCCATTTCAATTGGTATCATACCCCCGGCTCTTTAGTCGGGCTTAACCACCTAAGAGAAGTATGGGTACTAAGGAGAATGGGAGTGAGGTTGTGGATAAGCTCACAATGGATGACCTTAAAACGTTGGAAACAACCTTGTTGAAATCCTTTGAGACCAAGATGGAAGAGATGCAGCAAATGATTGCTCGTATCACCGCATCTACAACTCCACCTGCACCTCCTCTGAGGCCACGACTCCTCTTTCTAAGGATAAGGCTCATGCCAAATCTAAGGAAGATGAGATGGTGAGTGAGAAAAACAACGGTTCCGCTTCCAAGAAGGGAAGTGGTAAGGAGGATTATAGTGAGGTCTCTCACTTATATTCTCCCGACCCACCTATCCCTCATCCTCATATAAACAATGGGTAATCCACCCAAGCTTACTGCATCCTCATTTAATCAATGGAAATTCTTAATAAAATCTCATGTTTGCAGTTCATCAATTGAGCTTTGGAGGATCATTGAAGATGGTCTTCATATTGGAGACCCCACCAACTTGACTAGAAGAGAAGTTGTGGATAGTCAATTGAATGCAATGGCTCTCCACATGATTCAGCTCGGAGTGGGTCCCAAGGACATGCCCCACATTGAGCACGTCAACACCGCCAAAGAAGCTTGGGATGCTCTCACCGACCTATTCATTGGAAATGAAAGCATGAGAAGGAATAGGTATGATGCTCTTCGTAATGAAGTTGAAGGATTCTACATGTTGGATGGTGACGACCATGAAGACATGTATAGAAGGCTCAAGAGCATTGCAACAACATTTAGAAAGCATGGAGCCACTCACATTGACAATGTCTAGATCAAAAGGAAATATGTGAGTGCCCTCATGCCATTTGAGCCAACGGACTTGAAGAGTTTGCAAGGTAGACACAACTACCACCAAATGACTTCCAATGAAGTCATGCCAGAAATGGCGGCCTTCAAAGTTGCCGCCAAGAATGTCGAAGATGTCCGTGCTCGGGCTATTGGAATGCAAAAAGGAGTTAATGTGGCTCTAAAAGAAAATGTTGTTCAGCAAGATGAGGATGAAATAGGATACGATGTTGTCTCCATGGGATGTCCCGAGGAAGTCAAGTGTGTTCATGGTGAGTACATGGCTTTCTATGCAAGGAATTTTTGGAAGGATCCAGCCAAGGCCAAGTCTAAACTCGAGCGCAAGAATGGGTCAAGTGTAAGAAGAGAGAATGGCCCAAAACTGAGAACATGCTACAATTGTGGATATAGATTGCACTTTGTGGCTGAATGTCCATATCAAAGTAGAGAATACAATGGTGGAAGGCTCATCCTTAAAGAAAATTCCAAGGCACCTCGAAAGAAGCCATTTATCAATAAGAATGGTCCTTACAAGAAGCAACCCAAGATTATCTTGGTGGCACAAGAAGAACATTCCTCTTTAAGTGAAGACGAAGAGGATGAAGATAGTTCTCGAGAGGTGGCTGCTATAGCCACCACATCTACCCCTTCATCACTCTTTGACTCTCCAAAAGAAAATGTCATGAACAACAACATCACTTGCCTCATGGCAAGAGGGTCTGAGGTATCATCTTCTATTTCTTCATTTCCTAAGACTAATATAAATATGGATATGGATGATCATACTAGTCTTAAGATAAAAGAAGAAGTTATTGCTTTGGACAATTTTTTCACTAACCTGCAAGGTGATCACAAACTTCATTTTGATGTTCTTATGAGCCAACTTGCTCATTCCAAAGAACTTCTCGAAGAAAAGGGTAGAATTGAAAGAGAAGATGCCTTGGAAGTTACCTCCTTGAATAATGACTTAGAGGAAGAAGAGGAAGCTTGAGTATCCTTGGAGGAGAAACTGGAGTCAATTGAGGAGTCCCATGAGGAGGTTGTTGCCCAGCTCATTAAAGAACGTGACAATGCTCTTGCTAAGGTAAAGAAACTAAAGAAGGAAAATATTGAATTTGGGGCTGCTCATGCTAGACTCTCACAGAAGTTTGATAAACTTGACATTGCTCACAAGGCATTGAGAGTGATCATTTTACTCTAAATGAGTCTCGTGATCAGCTCCAAACTCAATTGGACAAGTATGATACGCCCAGCACCTCCACTCCATCTTGTGGACGAGAAGAACTTGTAAAGGGATCTCAACATAAAGGTAAAGAAGCTCTAGATGAGGTGCTTAGCAAGCAAAGGACAAACAATGGAAAAGAAGGTCTTGGTTATGTTCCCAAGACAAAGAAGAACAAGAACAAGAACAAGAAGAAGAAGAAGAAGAAGAGCAAAACTGCTCAACCAAAGACAAGCACCACCACTAATGACAAGACTCACTATGATGGTTTTGCAGGGGCTAATAATCCTAATTATGAATTATTTTGTGATTATTATGGTGATGTCTATGCTAGCTATGTAGGCCCTTTCGATAGTTACATATCTTGGTCTATTTGGGTTCCCAAAACCCTTGTCACTAACATGAGAGGACCCATTGAAAAATGGGTACCTAAAACCAAGAAATAACTTTCTTGCAGGGTTATGCTTCTGGTGGGTCTAAATGGGTACTCGATAGCGGGTGCACTAGTCATATGACCAGAAGCAAGGAGATCATCTCGGAGATGCAGCCAAACCATGATCACATAACCATCTCCTATGGTGACAAGTCAAAATTATTAGGTCTTGGCAAAGTTGTGGTTGCTCACGATATCTCTCTCGTGGACGTCATGCTTGTTGAGACCCTCGGTTACAATTTACTTTCAGTTCGTGCCCTTGATCGTGTTTGCAGGGCTTGTGTTGAAGGGAAAATGCATGACTCTCCCCATCGAAGGAAGACCATTATTTCATCAAAGAGGATTTTTGAGCTTCTCCATGTGGATCTCTTTGGTCCTCCATCTCATGCAAGTCTCGGTGGGAAGAAATATTGCCTCGTGATTGTTGATGATTACTCAAGATACACATGGTTCTATTTCTTCAAGTTGAAGAGTGAGACTCAACAAACGGCCATCGCTTTTGCCAACGAGGTTCAACGTCAACACAATGTCCCTATATTGGCAATTAGAAGTGATAATGGCTCCAAGTTAAAGAACTACACCTTAAATGAATTTCTAAGTGAAGAGGGGATAAGACATCAATATTCCTCTACTTACACCCCTCAACAAAATGGTGTTGCCGAGAGGAAGAATCAGACCTTAATGGATATGGCCAGATCTATGCTAGCTGAATTTAAGTCTCCTTATAACTTCTGGGCTGAAGCAATCTCTACCGCTTGCCATTCATCCAACCGGATCTATCTCCACAAAATCTTGGACAAGACTCCGTATGAAATACTCACTGGTAATAAGCCAAAGATCTCCTACTTCCGAGTATTTGGTTGTAAGTGTTTCTTTATCATTAAAGGAGTTCGTTTATCTAAATTTGAGTCTAAGGCTTTAGAAGGCATTTTTTTGGTTATGGTGTTGAATCCCACACTTATAGAGTCTACAATAAGCTCTCCGGAACTGTTGTAGAATCTTGTAGTGTGGTGTTCGAGGCAAATGATGGCTCCCATGCGGGGCAAGTTGATGTTTGTGATCCAGATGTTGAAATACCCCAAGATGCCATGAGAAGAATGGGCGTGGGATTTTTCGCCCCATTGAGGAACCCCTTGTGGCGGATCGGGAAGGACAATGCTCTACTCAAGTAGAGCCCTCATCGACACAAGCTCAACATGCTCCAATCATTGGAGAAACTTTTACACCAACCCCACAAAATGCTGAAGATCAAAATGCCCCTGAAAGCTCCAGGCCGGATTATCCGGTGGACACCGGATTATCCGGACAACTCTTCTCAACTAGCAGAAGTGATCAAAATGGTGAATATTCTGTTACGAACCCCAGGCCAGATTTTACGGCTAACCCTGGATTATTCAGCGCCTCTCCAGTTTGTGACAGGATCACTCAAGACTGTGAAGGTGCTTCAAGTACTCCAAGGCCGGATTATCTGGCCACTCCATCGGCCGGATTATCCGGCCCTAAAAATCCTAAAGAACAACAGCCTCTTATTACGGTTGTTGATCAACATCAAGGACAAGATTCATCATCTCCTATTCCTGTTAATCAAGCTGAAGATCAAGGCCAAGCCAATGATTCCAATGAAGACTCAAATGATGAAGTTATTCCTCCAAGAGACAACAAGCTAATTGAACTTCGTCACAAAGCTCGTGCAGATAGGAACCTTGAATTAAGGGGTCACACTCTTGACAAAGTTGTAGGTGATCTTCGACAAAGGGTATCCACACGAAGGGAGCTAGCAAGTTTTGGTGAGCACCAAGCTCACATATCCATGGTGGAACCCAAGAAAGTGTTTGAAGCTCTTGAAGATCCGGACTGGGTTGATGCTATGCATGAAGAGTTGAATAGCTTTGAGCGCAACAAGGTCTGTAAATTAGTAGAGAAGCCCGAGGATTGCCGCAATGTTATTGGCACAAAGTGGATCTTTAAGAATAAGCAAGATGAAAATGGTATTGTTGTAAGGAACAAGGCAAGACTCGTGGCACAAGGTTATTCCCAAATTGAGGGCATCGACTTCGGCGAGACTTATGCTCCAATGGCTCATCTTGAGTCCATCTGTATCCACCTTGCTTATGCTGCTCATAACAATTTTAAATTACAAC
This sequence comes from Avena insularis, assembly GCA_023614405.1. Classification (NCBI taxonomy): domain Eukaryota; kingdom Viridiplantae; phylum Streptophyta; class Magnoliopsida; order Poales; family Poaceae; genus Avena; species Avena insularis. The sequence continues at coordinate 452,868,157 of CM042696.1, forward strand.
AAATGGATGTTAAGAGTGCTTTTATTAATGGTCCTCTACATGAGTTGGTATATGTAAAGTAACCCCGGGATTTGAGGATCCTAGCTTTCCTAACCATGTCTACAAACTCGATAAGGCACTTTGTGGCCTTAAAGAAGCCCCACGTGCATGGTATGAGCAGCTTAAAGAGCTTTTGCTAGACCGTGGCTTCGAAGTTGGGAAAATTGATCCCACTCTTTTTACTAAGAAGGTTAAGGGGGAGCTCTTCGTATGCCAACTATATGTAGACGACATTATCTTTGACTGTACTAATAAAGCTTTTAATGATGAATTTCCAAAGCTCATGACTGACAGGTTTGAGATGTCTATGATGGGGGAGTTACAGTTTTTTCTTGGATTTGAGATCAAACAACTTAGAGAAGGAACCTTCATAAATCAAGAAAAATACATCCAAGACATGCTCAAGAGATTCAAGATGACGGATCTTAATGGCATCGCCACTCCGATGCAAACAAAATGTCACCTTGAACTTAATCCCCATGGTAAAGATGTGGACCAAAAGGTATACCGGTCCATGACCGGCTCTCTTCTTTACCTCTGTGCATCTAGACATGATATTGTATTGAGTGTAGGTGTGTGTGCAAGGTATCAAGCAGCTCCTAAAGAAAGCCACTTAGTGGCAGTCAAGAGGATCTTCTGATATTTGGTTCATTCCCCTATTTTTGGTCTATGTTATCCCAAGGGCTCCATTTTATCCCTATGTGGCTATACTGATTCATATTGGACTGGTGATAAGGATGATCAGAAATCAACTTATAGAGCTTGTCAATTCTATGGAAGGTCTCTACTATGTTGGTGTTCTAAAAAGTAGAATTGTATATTTCTCTCCACCACCGAAGCTGAATATGTGGCTATTGCTAGTGCATGTACTCAGTTATTATGGATGAGCCAAACTTTAAAGGAATACGGTGTCAATTGTGACAAAGTGCCTCTTTTTTATGCGACAATGAAAATGCAATCAAAATTGCATACAATCCGGTACATCACACAAGGACGAAGCATATTGAGATTCGGAATCATTTTATTTGGGACCATGTAGCTCGAGGCGATATTGATCTATCTTTTTTGAGCACGAAGAACCAACTTGCTGATATTTTCATGAAGCCACTTGATGAAGCAATGTTTTGTTACTTGAGGAAGGAGCTAAATATCGTTGATTCAAGGAGCTTGTCTTGACTACCCATACACTCACTCTTACATCTCATTCTTATTTGGTCTAGGTGTGGGCATGGATATAGGGGGAGTGTGGTCCTAATTAATTGGGCTAACCCTCCCCCCATAATTCCTAAAGCAAGTTAAATCATTTCTCTTAATATCATTTGGTGATATGTGAGCTTATTGATGAGTATTGGTCATGAACCCAAGATATATCTTCGTGGTGTCATACCATGCACTCCAACAAGGTGGCCTCGGCCACCGCCCTCTTCCATGAGAAGAGTTGGATTTATGTGGATCTTTTTGGTTGTTTTTTCTCATCTCATGTTCTTATGGAAATCACACTCAATTTTGGCTTTTAGTTGATTTGATTCTTGCGATATTGAGTGTGTAGTACCATCTCAGTTTGGTTCTCTCGTCCCAAGCCTCTCTCTACCCCTAAACCATCTACTCTTGCACACAAGTCCTTTGGTCACTTGTGAGGGTTTTGTTTGGGGACGCGCAGGCCTAAATCTATGTGTAACAGAAATTTAGATTTGAGGCCAGATAATCCGGCCCAAGTGTAGGCCGGATAATCAGGCCCTGGCAGCTATAGTCTTTTAAGGACTGGACGTCGAGGGGGAGGGCTCCCAACGAGCAGAACTTCTCCCCCGACCCCCTCCATCTCTGCAGCCGCCGCTTGCCGCCCCCCACCCTCCCAGGAGCCTCCCCGGTCGCCGGATTCTCCGGGCCTCCCCGGATCTTCTTCTCCAAGCCTCTGGGTACCTTCTTCTCTGTGTTCTTCCTCCAATGAGTGAGGGTAACTCCATCTCTCCCCATCTTTTAAGTTGATGTGTCACTTGTTGGTGGAACATGGACTAGAACATTGTTATTTCGTGTAGGGATCGTATTCTTGCAGTTCCTAGGTCCGATCTATAGTTTTGTACTCAATCTAGGCGGACCTGAAAATTTCTGCAGGGCCGGATTTTCCGCCCCTGGCCAGGCCAGATAATCCGTCCTGACAGAGTCAAAACTGGTTAAGATTCTTATGGATTTTGTGCATTGTATATGTTTGGACTATGGACAGTTTGCCTACTGTTTCTACATTCACTCTCGGACTTGTGTGTGTGCTTATCCCCATGCTATCCATCTTGTTTGTTTCACAGGTGGTTCCAGTGCTCCCAAGACCTACAAGCGTCATCCTCATGGTCACTACTTTCAGGACGATGGTGAGGGTAACTTAGTGGACGGGGTTGAGCTGAGGAGAAGGAAGAATGAGGCTGCTCGCATGGCTAAACAGGCAAAGAGGGATAGTACTAGAAGGGTGTGTCCAAGAGGAAGGGCAAAGAGCCCAAGATTAACTATAAGAAGATGGATGCTGTTACTTACTCTTCCATTCGTCATCATGATCTGTTTGATGAATCAGCGCAAGATACTAAGCTGGGTGACTCTCGCTTTTGTGCGGTGACCAAAAGTCTAGCTATGAAGATGTTTATGCTCAGCAGAAGATTCGACCTATGCATCCCCTGATTATTGCTGATGGCATGGAAAAACCTCAACTTGTTGATGCTATGTATGTGACTGGGAGGATGGGGCTGCACCATCTCATGGCTCTTCAATGCTCCTATGACTCCAAGATAGTGAAGCAGTTCTTCTCCACTTTGGTCATTTGTGGTGATGAGTACCGCACCATGAAGTGGATGACCCGTGATAGGCCATTTCAAGCTGAATTTCTTCTTTTTGCTGGAGTGCTTGGATATTCCTTTGGCAACAGGTATCGTGCTAGTGACCATCGTATCATCACCCAGCTCAAGCCCAATAAAGATGCAGTCTTCTCTCCTTGCACAGTTGACAATGTTATTTTGGGCTCCTTTGCTGGTCTTTCTCCAATGTATGCTATCTTGGTGGGCCTCTTTCGTGATTCTATCACCCCAAGTGGAGGGAATAATGAAAGTATTCGTGGTCACCTGGTTCAGCTTCTAGCCTTCTCTCACAAGGTTGCATCTAGTGAGGATGAGTCCGTTAATTACAAGATGGATGTGATGGACTTTATTTACCATGAATTGACTAATGCAATGTTCAATAGGCTATCCATCCCATATGCACCCTACATTATGATGCTGATCAAGCACCTGCTTCCCACTGAAGAGTTTAACATTGATGTTGAGCACAAGGCAAAGAAGTTCTACAACAAGGTTAGGAAGACCTCACACCCATCTTCTTCTTCTGAGGGACTCATGAGGGATGCTCGTGCCAGTGCTCGTAGGCCCCCAGTGCCTCCTATTGCTCGTGAGATCAAGCAGCTAAATTGGTTCTAGCGGAATATTCTTTGCATGGGGGTGGACACTCGCAAGGGACAATATGAGGCGTACAAGCAGCGCCACGAGATGGCCCACACTCAGCAGCTCATTCTTTACCATGTGTCCAGAGCATCAGGCTACCCCTACTCCTACTACTCCCACACCATATGCTCGGTGGAATTTTTCTTCTGGGCTCAACTATGGAGAACTTGAGCGTCACCTGTTTCCTTCTACGACCACTGCTGATGACGAGGAGGATGACACCGAGGAGCTTGAGGATGAGGATGAGGACAGGGACAAGGACGACGATGATGACTACGAGTGATCCCTTGGGGCGCTAGCATTGCTCTTCTTCCTTTTTGGTGTTTCAATGCCAAAGGGGGAGAAGTAGTTCTATTAGGTCTTTGTGGATTTGCATGGGTCGGGCGCAAGCATTCGCACTTTATCTTTTCGGTCTTTTTCACGCTTGTGCCCATTTAGCGTTGAACTTTTTATTTGTGATTTGCTTTGTATGAGACTATGTTTATGTGTGGCCCTAGATTTATCTCATGGATTAGTCCTATGGATTCATCTATCATATTCTATCATATTGGCCATATTGGATATCTATCTCGAGGAAGCCACTTATACTGGTTATCACATTGGATATTCTTACTATCTTGAGGACGCCTCTCTCTCGATGGTATGTTTACTGTCTTTATATTCCAATGAAATAGACTTGTACCTATTTGTCTGCATTTGTGTTCAAATGCAAATTTTTAGTATGCACACATTGAGGGTGAGTCTCTTTCATGTGTTAAATGATGTTGGTCATTTGAGCTATCTTGCAAATCCTTGTATTATCATCTAACACCAAAAAGGGGGGATTAAAAGAACATCTCATGGTTCCCTGTGTTTTGTGTGTTAGATAACAATACCATGGAGTTTTCTCATGTGTTCTAAGAGTGCAGGGAAGTGTTTTGGTGTTTGGAGCCCGGATTATCCACCCCATCAAGGGCCAGATAATCCGGCCTGACCCTCTTGGCAAAGGCTGGCATGGCGTCTCAGACTGGGGGCAGATTTTCCTCTGGACAATCTAAAGTGGTGCAGATTTTCTTCCCCTGCCGGATAATCCGGCCCTCACCTTGGGCCGAATAATCCAGCCCCCAGGAGATAAGCAAAGGCTGGCATGGCGCGATGCTCAAACTGGGGGCGGATTTTCCCCCGGACAATCCTAAGTGGGGCGGATTTTCTTCCCCTGCCGGATAATCCAGCCCTCATCTTGGGCCGGATAATCTGGCCCCTAAGAGACGAGCAAAGGCTGGCACGACATGATGTTCACACTGGGGCAAATTATCCCCCGGATAGTCCGAGGCTAGGGCAGAGGTTTCCCCGAGCCGGATAATCCGACCCTCACTTAGGCCGGATAATCCGGCCCCAAAAGGGTCCAACGGCTTCATCTGGAGAGGGGTTATAAAATCCACGTCTTCCCCTCCTGTCAGATCTCTTGATTCATTTGAAAAAGAACAGACCTGTTACAAAATCTCTCTCCCGAGATCTCCCACTTCAACCACCCAAAGGCTTCGATCTTTGGGGGAATTGAAGGAGAAGAGATCATTCATCATCATCACGAATCAAGCGCTTCAACTCCTCTCCATTCACTTGGAGAATCCCCGATCTAGTATTCTCGTTGATATCTAGATCTTGTGTTTTGTGATTGATAAATATTGTTCTTGTGGCACCTTGTTGTCATTATGGGAGCCTCCAATTCAGTTGTGGAGTTATTCCCTGCTAGTTGTGTAAACGCGCCGGTTCCCGCCTCGAATGGATCATATAATGGAAAGGTGGATCAGGCCTTTGGTGGAGAGATCCATCGGAGAACAGGGTGAGGCCAATTGTGGCGTGGTGGTCTTATTACCGCCCACTCCTCCAACGCATATGTACTTCCCTTAACAAGGAAGGAACTGCAGTAAAACAAATCCTCCGTCTCCACGTGCTCCACTATGGTTTCCTCGTTCCTCTATCTTAATTGCCTTTACTCGCTAGTAGTTAGGTTTGCATATAGGGAAATTCTACTCAGTAGTATATCTAGAGAATTTACCTTTTGTGGCAAGCATAAAATTGAAAAGGCATTAAAATTTGAAGTATCACCTATTAACCCCCCCCCTCTAGGTGCCCATACGATCCATTTCAGGGGTTCCCCTGCATGTATTTTTAAGATTGACTGTTGTTGCATTTAAACCGTGTTTCTGTGATTATGTTTGTTGAGAAATTGCGATATAATGTTGTGCGAGCTGTTGAGATTTTCGGACATGTCACTCTCCTCGTTGAAACCATTGTTGTTGTAATAAGACATAAGTACATCGTAGTTGACATGATTATGTTTCTTGAGATGACGTATTGTACTTGTTTCTATTATTATGTTGGGAGATTGTAATGTAATGTTTTGTGAAACCATGACTAGAAAAGTGATGCATAAATACATTGTAGTTGACATGATTATGTTTCTTGAGATGATGCACTATACTTGTTTCTGTTATTTTGTTTGTTGAGAGATTATAATGTAATGTTTTGTGAGACCATGACTGGACAAGTGATGCGTAAGTAACTTGTAGTTGAAATGATTTTGTTTCTTGAGTTGATGTAATATACTTGTTTCTGTGATTATGTTTGTTGAGAGATTGTAATGTAATGTTTTGTGAAACCATGACTGAACAAGTTATGCATAAGTACCTTGTAGTTGACATGATTTTTTTCTTGAGATGATGTAGTATACTGGTATGTTTTCCTTAGGCAATGAAATTGGGATGGAGGGAGTACAGGTTTAATGTTTGAAATAAACATGTATGAAGAGAAACCATATTAGGTAGGAGACAGTAATCCAAGGAAAGGGCATGGTATCCATTAAACTATTGTAACATGCCAATTTAGTCATTGTTGCAGCGGTGACGCACTTCACTTTCATCTCTCTCTCTTGCTCTCTCTCTCCCTCTCTCTCTCCTCACCGACACTAACGCCGTCGTTGGTGACGCCGCATTAGCCATACTGTCCTGGAACGACGAGGACGACTAGTCGAGCAGTGATAGCCTTCTCTCCATGACATCGAGTATTCCTTCCATGATGTGAGTTCCTCTGTTTTCTCGAGCTAGGGTTAGGCATTGGTAAATCCCTCGATCTGAGCTCCAAATGTGCATGCAATCATGTTCAATTCCATCTTTGTGTTTACCTATAGGTACCACGGATGATCTACGACTCCTAATGGGAGGGCCTAGATCTCGATGGAGAAGTACCATGTGACCATGGGCTAAAACTGAGGAGATATGTTGCATTTGAAAGGAGTAACACTGGGAGAAGGTTTTTGGGATGTACAAATCAGGTTTGTTTACATTTTGTGCAACGGTGACATGAAGAAAGATGTATCTTGTATGTTCATAACACGATAGTGTGTGTTTTTTTAGGTTGGCCCAGCGTGTAAAGAAGTAGAGTGGGTGGATCTTCAGTGGCCAGATGCACTTAAGAAATGTTTGGCACAGTTATGGGAGATGTATGAGTTGGAAAGGTCAGGGAGATTTACTGATGCTTGTGATGTAGCTAAAAAAAATTACAAGCTATCGGTACGAAATAAGGAGCTAGAACAAGAAATCGAGAATTTGCAGTCAGAACTAAGTGACAGAATCAATGGGAGCTTGGTTGTTGGAACTGCAAAGAAGCTTCAGGATAGTCACAGATTGCTGATTCATAATACAGAAAAGGATAGGGATCATCTCAGGGAAGACAAGAAGAAGCTAGAGTACTACATTGTGGATCTATTGAAGGAACTGAAGAAGGCGTGCGAGGGTGAACACGGACAGACTACATAGGATAAAGGAAATTCGAGATGAATAATTTATGTTGTGCGAATGCCTAAAAATAGTTAACTGTAAGACTTGCAGTTGCGCTTTCTTAACTAAGCCAAACTCAATCCTCGAGCAAATTAATTTCAGACGAACACACATATCGTGCATAGAGTTAAGTTCACGTTTACAAAATCACCACTGCAGAGGATAAACCAGGCAGTTCAGTACTAAATAGACATATGTTGGGTTCAAGCGAGCCTAGCTCAGAGCTTCTTGTTTTACTCCCTAAGATCGGCCAGCTCCTTCAGTACTTTGTCGTGCGCCTGCCTAATGTTCCAGTGCTCCATCACGGATTCGAGAAGCTGGTCTATAGTCATATGATTTTCCTTCAAGATCCCTTTCATGATCTCCGTCTGCTTCCTTGCCAAGGTGTGACCTTCCCTGTGAAGCTTCACCCAGCCAGCCTTTACCTCCTTCAGTTCCTGGCACTTGTCAAAAAGGACCGCGACTTCAGCGTGTAGGTGGTGAAAGCCTAGTTTCTGGGAATTCTGCTTCTCCCTTTGGATGGCTATCTTGTCATTTAGCCAGGTTGCCAGGTCCTGGTTGAGCTTTCGCCTCTTTCCCTGCAACAAAAATACATAGTATGGTTTGTTCAGTTCACCAGGACAAGCTGGTTAGTTTCCATAATTAACTGAATCGACTAGTGGCACTGTCATAATTTCAAGGAAGAAGCAATCTAAGACTAATACACATTTTATGAATCGAATAGTGGCACTCTCATAATTTCAATTTCAAAGACAAATAAGGTTTATCTGCAGTTTAGTGTGCTGTGGGTTTTTTCCCATGTCACCAAATAGTAGTGGGCTAGTGGCAAACTCATAATGCAGAAACCCATGTCTAGATACAGAATGGAAAGATCTCATGGTGTCCATTCATGAACATGAACACCTACACATGTCCAAATAGATAAGGAGTTTCCCTAGGATTCTTATTGCACCCTATAATGGGAATTACACTTGGGCATTACTCCCTGAACCCTAAATATTACAAAAAAGAGTGGAGCACGAACAGATATTCATGCCCCCTCTAACGGGAATCATACTTGCGCATTGCTCTGATACTCCTCCAGACAAGCCCTTAGCTCGTCATTCTCTTTCCGAACACCCTCAAGTATGGTGATCCCTCTGCTCATGTCCTCCTTCATCTCTTTCACCGCATCCAGGCAATAGTTCCTATCATGGTAGGCTCGGATGGAAGCCTTGGTTTCCTCGATGCGTCCTCTGAGTGCCTCGGTGACTTTGTCCCGCAGGAGGGTGCACCTTTCCACGAGATTCTTATTCTCCTCCATGAGCTCGTTGATTATCTTGATGGCATGTTCTTCCCTGTTCAAGTTACGGTCGAGCACTTTCTGCAGCCTCACGATGTCACATGCAAAATCTAGCAAGATATCCTTCTACACAGATAATTGCTTGCATAGGTTCTCATTAGCTTGGGTAAGGGAGCGTGCAAGCTCATGTTGGTTGTCAATCTTAGCACTGATCGTGGCCACCTTGTCACTGTACTCATCCTTCGGTCACTGCATCATTCATGTTAATTGAAATAGAAATTCTATAATTACACTCCAGGTTCTAGGTGAATACTAATACAAATCAAAAAATCCCAGTTGAATCTATGGACAGCAGTGTTAAAATGGACCTAGAGATCTATTCATAACCACGATAAACTAATCCTAATCACAAAAAATCCATATTGAATCTATGAACAGCGGTATTAAGGAAAGACCAAGAGATCCAGTCATAATCATGAAACTAAGACAACTTGCAAAAGAAAAAACAATGCGGGCGGACACGATCTAAGAAATCCACATCACAACTCAGAGAAATAATAGTGTGGAGATTTTCTACCTCGCTGAGACGTGGAACGGGACCGAACGCGTCCTGCAACGCCTTTGTCGTGGTGGATTCTGGCTCCATGGCCAGCCTGTAATACGTAGAAGAGGAAGAGCAAGAAGAATAATAAAAACAAGAAGAAGCGGAATAAGATCATGATGGAGAAGGAGATGGAGAAGAAGTAGAACAAGAAGACCGTACCGGGAGGATCCCTCGCCTGCTAGAACATTCGGCGCCATTGTCGGGAGATATTGCGCCTCAGTGAGAGGGGGGCTTGAGGGGCTGGTAGAGCAAGAATTGACTCATGGCGAGCTCTCTCCTTTTTCTCCGTGAGGACGGTCGACCGGCCTCTCCTCAGGGGAGCCATGGTTTGTAGGGGGGAGGTGGCAGCAGGAGGAAGAAGATAGTGATTAGTGTGAGAGAAGAGTCAAAGAGTACAGGCCATGGTCCAGTAGTACTACTACTATTATACAAGACCACAGTGTATGGTCTACCTTCTCAAAGAAGCCAGGGAGGCAGGGATATGGAATCGATGGGACTTGTCTTTATTTTGATGGACAGTTCAATGGTCTTCGACGCTGCCTAAAATCCAGTATATAATAAGCAGAGTGCAAGCTTACCCTTAAAAATGAGTGGAGCCAGGTGGTAATCACGGGCATCGGCGTGCACGTCCCGCGTGCGTGTGTCACGTGTTGATGGGGCAATGATGTGCGCAACTTCTGCACGATCATGTCGGCACGTCGAACTCCATTGAACTCCACGTCGACAGGCACGCACGGGATATTTATGAGTCTATAATACGCTGTGCCACTTTTGTTGTAATCAAACTATGTTCAGTATGCGAGATATTACATTTTTTTAAATAATCGACAAATGCATGTGTGTACATGACGCACGAAACCGCTGCTCGTCCTTGATCATATCGGCACCCAACTCTGTGTACCTGCCATCGATCATTCCGAACAACTTCCTCGAGCACGATGCCCCCTCGTCGTGGCAATGGCAGGTCCAAGCCGTCCATTGACCATCATGCGTCCCCTCCTCTTCGCTGCATCGTTCGCGCTCGTGAGTCGCCTATTGAGGCAGCACGTCGTGTCCGACCGTGCTAGGATCCATCGACATCGGCACTTGAGGACACCACGATGACGAAGCTCGTACCGGCCGCGCAGGAGGAGCATGGGGTACCTGCAGCGATGGACGAGCACAAAGCAACAACTAGGATGGGGGCATGTGTTGCACCGACGAGTACGGACAAGAAGAGGAATGAGAAGAAGACCAGGAAGAAGAGAGGAGACAACTATTTGGACGAGTCCGACTCGGCCAACGAGGAGGCGTTCATCTATTAGTTGGAGGCAGAAGCAGAGGAGAGTGACGTGGACCTGTGGGACTACGAAGAGGAGGAGGAGGAGGACTCCGACGAGGAGATAGCACGCTTATATGAAGAAGGGGACGGTGTCGAGTCATCACAGGAGGACACCAATGGCGGCGATGGCAAGGACTATGGTGTTGACAAAGACGAGGATGAATCGGAGGACGAAGATGATATCTTCTTCGAAATATGATCATTTATTTTATTTAGATGGATTTCCAATTGTTTATGGAGGTAATGTATCAGTGGAACGAATAGAGAGGTGGTACGGATAGACCCTGCATAAAAAAAGTGGAGAAGAGAGGGGTTATCCTGTCCATTGTATCACAGAGGATAAACGGTTGGTGGGCACGATCCACATGACATCTGTGTCATCCAATCAGGGCGTAGCACCCAGAGTGAGGGCAAAACTGAGTAGTATCAAAAAACCAAGGGCAAGACAGGATAAGGGATTCAAATAGAAAATAGAAAGAGTAGGCATGTGTGTTCCTTTAAGAAATGGAAAATGCATGTTTCATACTAAACCACATGGATCAACAAGTGTCATTTGCATGTTGTCTTCTTTTCATAAACCACGACTAGAGTCACTGCATGTGTGTCCTTTTCATAAACCACATGGATCCACCAGTTGTCATTGCATGTGTGTTCTTTTCATAAACCATATGGATACACTACATGTCATTTCATGTGTGTCCTTTTCAAAAACCACAACCAGAGTCATTGCATGTTTGTTCTTTTCATAAACCACCACTTGGATCCACTTCATGTCATTGCATGTGTGTCCTTTTCATAAACCACAACCATAGTCATTGCATGTTTGTTCTTTTCATAAAACACCACCTGGATCCACCAGAGCCTTTGCATGTGTGTTCTTTTCATAAACCACCACTAGAGTCATTGCATGAGTGTCCTTTTCATAAACCACCACCTGGATCCACCAGAGTCACTTCATCTCTGTCCTTTTCATAAACCACCACTAGAGTCATTGCATTTGTGTGCATGTGTGTCAGTGTGCATCAGTGTGGTTTTTGAAAAGAACAAACATGCAATGATGCGACTCCAGCATGTGGTGTCCTTTTCACAACCCACATGGATCCACCAGTTGTCATTGCATGTGTGTCCTTCTCATAAACCACAAGGATCCACCAGTGTCATTGCTTGTGTTTGCATGTGTGTTCTTTTCATAAACCACCACTAGTGTCATTGCAATGTGTGTCCTTTTCCTAAACCATAACCAGAGTCATTGCATGTATGTTATTTTCATAAACCACCACTTGGATCCACCAGAGTCTTTGCATGTGTGTCCTTTTCATAAACCACAACTAGAGTCATTGCATGTTTGTTCTTTTCATAAACCACCACCTAGATCCACCAGTTTCACTACATGTGTGTCCTTTTCATAAACCACCACTACAGTCACTAAATGTGTGGGTGTCAGTGTGCATCACTATAGTTTTGAAAAGAACACATGCAATGATGCCACTCTAGCATGTGGTGTCCTTTTCATAAACCACATGGATCCACCAGTTGTCATTTCATGTGTGTCCTTCTCATAAACCACATGGATTCACCAGTGTCATTGTATGTATTTCCATGTGTGTTCTTTTCATAAACCACCACTAATGTCATTGAAATGGCTGCCCTTTTCCTAAATGACAACCAGAGTCATTGCATGTTTGTTCTTTTCATAAACCACCACTTGGATCCACTGCATGTCACTGCATGTGTGTCCTTTTCATAAACCACCTGGATCCACAAGAGTCACTCCATGTCTTTCCTTCTCATAAACCACATGGATTCACCAGTTGTCATTGCATCTCTTTGCATGTGTGTCCTTCTCATAAACCACCACTAGTGTCATCGCAATGTGTGTCCTTTTCCTAAACCACAACTAGATTCATTGCATGTTTGTTCTTTTCATAAACCACCACTTGGATCCACTTCGTGTCATTTCATGTGTGTCCTTTTCATAAACCACAACTAGAGTCATTGCATGTTTATTCTTTTCATAAACCACCACATGGATCCACAAGAGTCACTGCATGTGTGTTCTTTTCATAAACCACCACTAGAGTCATTGAATGTTTGTCCTTTTCATAAACCACCACCTGGATCCACCAGAGTCATTGCATGTGTGTCCTTTTTATATACCACCACTAGAGTCATTGCATGTGTGTCAGTATGCATCACAGTGTTTTTCGAAAAGAAAAAACATGCAATGATGCCACTCCAGCATGTGGTGTTCTTTTCATAAACCACATGGATCCACCAGTTGTCATTGCATGTGTGTCCTTCTCATAAACCACATGGATCCACCAGTTTCATTGCATGTTTTTGCATGCGTGTTCTTTACATAAACCACCACTAGTGTCATTGCAATGTGTGTCCTTTTCCTAAACCACAACCAGAGTCAATGCATGTTTGTTGTTTTCATAAACCACATGGATCCACTACATGTCATTTCATGTGTGTCCTTTTCCTAAACAACAACCAGAGTCATTGTATGTTTGTTCTTTTCATAAAACACCACTTGGATCCACTACATGTCATTGCATGTGTGTCCTTTTCATAAACCACAACAGGAGTCATTGCATGTTTGTTCTTTTCATAAACCACCACCTGGATCGACCAGAGTCTTTGCATGTGTGTCCTTTTCATAAACCACCACTAGAGTCATTGCATCTGTGTCCTTTTAATAAATCACCACCTGGATCCAATAGAGTCACTACACGTGTTTCCTTTTCATAAACCACCACTCGAGTCGTTGCATCTGTGTGTGCATTAGTGTCAGTGTGCATCACTATGGTTTTTGAAAAGAACAAACATGCAATGATCCCACGCTAGCATGTGGTGTCCTTTTCACAAACCACATGGATCCACCAGTTGTCATTGCATGTGTGTCCTTCTCATAAACCACATGGATCTACCAGTGTCATTGCATGTCTTTGCATGTGTGTTATTTTCATAAACCACCACTAGTGTCATTGCAATGTGTGTCCTTTTCCTAAACCACAACCAGGGTCATTGCATGTTTGTTCTTTTCATAAACCACCACTTGGATCCACCAGAGTTTCTGCATGTGTGTCCTTTTCATAAACCACAACTAGAGTCATTGCATGTTTGTTCTTTTCATAAACCACCACCTGGATCCACGAGTGTCATTGCATGTGTGTCCTTTTCATAAACTAGCACTAGAGTCACTGCATGTGTGTGTGTCAGTGTGCATCACTATGGTTTCTTGAAAATAACACATGTAATGATGCCACTCCAGCATGTGGTGTTATTTTAATAAACAATATGGATCCACCAGTTGTCATTGCATGTGTGTCCTTGTCATAAACCACATGGATCCACCAGTGTAATTGCATGTCTTTGCATGTGTGTTCTCTTCATAAACAACCACTAGTGTCATTGCAATGTGTGTACTTTTCATAAACCACAACCAGAGTCATTGCATGTTTGTTCTTTTCATAAACCACCACTTGGATCCACTACATGTCACTACATGTGTGTCCATTTCATAAACCACTCGGATCCACTAGAGTTACTCCATGTGTTCCCTTCTCATAAACCACATGGATCCACCAGTTGTCATTGCATGTGTGTCCTTCTCATAAACCACATGGATCCACTAGTGTCATTGCATGTTTTTGCATGCGTGTTCTTTACATAAACCACCACTAGTGTCATTGCAATGTGTGTCCTTTTCCTAAACCACAACCAGAGTCAATGCATGTTTGTTGTTTTCATAAACCACATGGATCCACTACATGTCATTTCATGTGTGCCCTTTTCCTAAATGACAACCAGAGTCATTGCATGTTTGTTCTTTTCATAAACCACCACTTGGATCCACTGCATGTCACTGCATGTGTGTCCTTTTCATAAACCACCTGGATCCACAAGAGTCACTCCATGTCTTTCCTTCTCATAAACCACATGGATTCACCAGTTGTCATTGCATCTCTTTGCATGTGTGTCCTTCTCATAAACCACCACTAGTGTCATCGCAATGTGTGTCCTTTTCCTAAACCACAACTAGATTCATTGCATGTTTGTTCTTTTCATAAACCACCACATGGATCCACTTCGTGTCATTTCATGTGTGTCCTTTTCATAAACCACAACTAGAGTCATTGCATGTTTATTCTTTTCATAAACCACCACATGGATCCACAAGAGTCACTGCATGTGTGTTCTTTTCATAAACCACCACTAGAGTCATTGAATGTTTGTCCTTTTCATAAACCACCACCTGGATCCACCAGAGTCATTGCATGTGTGTCCTTTTTATATACCACCACCAGAGTCATTGCATGTGTGTCAGTATGCATCACAGTGTTTTTCGAAAAGAAAAAACATGCAATGATGCCACTCCAGCATGTGGTGTTCTTTTCATAAACCACATGGATCCACCAGTTATCATTGCATGTGTGTCCTTCTCATAAACCACATGGATCCACCAGTGTAATTGCATGCCTTTGCATGTGTGTTCTCTTCATAAACAACCACTAGTGTCATTGCAATGTGTGTACTTTTCATAAACCACAACCAGAGTCATTGCATGTTTGTTCTTTTCATAAACCACCACTTCGATCCACTACATGTCACTACATGTGTGTCCTTTTCATAAACCACTTGGATCCACTAGAGTTACTCCATGTGTTCCCTTCTCATAAACCACATGGATCCACCAGTTGTCATTGCATGTGTGTCCTTCTCATAAACCACATGGATCCACTAGTGTCATTGCATGCCTTTGCATGTGTGTTCTTTTCATAAACCACCACTAGTGTCATTGCAATGTGTGTACTTTTCCTAATCCACAACCAGAGTCATTGCATGTATGTTCTTTTCATAAACCACCCCTTGGATCCACTGCATGTCATTGCATGTTTGTTCTTTTGATAAACCACCACTTGGATCCACTGGATGTCACTGCATGTGTGTCCTTTTCATCAACTACCTTGATCCACCAGAGTCACTCCATGTGTTTCCTTCTCATAAACCACATGGATCCACCAGTTGTCATTACATGTCTTTGCATGTGAGTTCTTTTCATAAACCACCACTAGTGTCATTGCAATGTGTGTCCTTTTCCTAAACCACAACTAGAGTCATTGCATGTTTGTTCTTTTCATAAACCACCACTTTGATCCACCAGAGTCTTTGCATGTGTGTCCTTTTCATAAACCACCACTAGAGTCATTGCATGTGTGTCCTTTTCATAAACCACAACCAGAGTCATTGCATGTTTGTTATTTTCATAAATCACCACCTGGATCGACCAGAGTCTTTGCATGCGTGTCCTTTTCATAAACCACCACTAGAGTCATTGCATCTGTGTCCTTTTAATAAATCACCACCTTGATCCACCAGAGTGACTGCATGTGTTTCCTTTTCATAAACCTCCACTAGAGTCGTTGCATCTTTGTGTGCATGTGTGTCAGTGTGCATCACTATGGTTTTTGAAAAGAACAAACATGCAATGATCCCACTCTAGCATGTGGTGTCCTTTTCACAAACCACATGGATCCACCAGTTGTCATTGCATGTGTGTCCTTCTCATAAACCACATGGATCTACCAGTGTCAATGCATGTGTGTTATTTTCATATACCACCACTAGTGTCATTGCAATGTGTGTCCTTTTCCTAAACCACAACCAGAGTCATTGCATGTTTGTTCTTTTCATAAACCACCACTTGGATCCACCAGAGTTTCTGCATGTGTGTCCTTTTCATAAACCACAACTAGAGTAATTGCATGTTTGTTCTTTTCATAAACCACCACCTGGATCCACAAGTGTCACTACACATGTGACCTTTTCATAAACCAGCACTAGAATCACTGCATGTGTGTGTGTCAGTGTACATCACTGTGGTTTTTTGAAAAGAACAATGCAATGATGCCACTCCATCATGTGGTGTTCCTTTCATAAACAATATGGATCCACCAGTTGTCATTGCATGTGTGTCCTTCTCATAAACCACATGGATCCACCAGTGTCATTGCATGTCTTTGCATGTGTGTTCTTTTCATAAACCACCACTAGTGTCATTGCAATGTGTGTCCTTTTCATAAACCATAACCAGAGTCATTGCATGTTTGTTCTTTTCATAAACCACCACTTCGATCCACTGCATGTCACTGCATGTGTGTCCTTTTCATAAACCACTTGGATCCACCAGAGTTACTCCATGTGTTTCCTTCTCATAAACCACATGGATCCACCAGTTGTCATTGCATGTGTGTCCTTCTCATAAACCACATGGATCCACTAGTGTCATTGCAGGCCTTTGCATGTGTGTTCTTTTCATAAACCACCACTAGTGTCATTGCAATGTGTGTACTTTTCCTAATCCACAACCAGAGTCATTGCATGTTTGTTCTTTTCATAAACCACCACTTGGATCCACTGCATGGTATTGCATGTTTGTTCTTTTGATAAACCACCACTTGGATCCACTGGATGTTACTGCATGTGTGTCCGTTTCATAAACTACCTGGATCCACCAGAGTCACTCCATGTGTTTCCTTCGCATAAACCACATGCATCCACCAGTTGTCATTGCATGTCTTTGCATGTGTGTTCTTTTCATAAACCACCACTAGTGTCATTGCAATGTGTGTCCTTTTCCTAAACCACAACCAGAGTCATTGCATGTTTGTTCTTTTCATAAACCACCACTTCGATCCACCAAAGTCTTTGCATGTGTGTCCTTTTCATAAACCACCACTAGAGTCATTGCATGTGTGTCCTTTTCATAAACCACAACCAGAGTCATTGCATGTTTGTTCTTTTCATAAACCACCACCTAGATCGACCAGAGTTTTTGCATGTGTGTCCTTTTCATAAACCACCACTACAGTCATTGCATCTGTGTCCTTTTAATAAATCACAACCTGGATCCACCAGAGTCACTACATGTGTTTCCTTTTCATAAACCACCACTAGAGTCGTTGCATCTGTGTGTGCATGTGTGTTAGTGTGCATCACTATGGTTTTTGAAAAGAACAAACATGCAATGATCCCACTATAGCATGTGGTGTCCTTTTCACAAACCACATGGATCCATCAGTTGTCATTGCATATGTGTCCTTCTCATAAACCACATGGATCTACCAGTGTCATTGCATGTGTTTGCATGTGTGTTATTTTCATAAACCACCACTAGTGTCATTGCAATGTGTGCCCTTTTCCTAAACCACAACCAGAGTCATTGCATGTTTATTCTTTTCATAAACCACCACTTGGATCCAACAGAGCTTCTGCATGTGTGTCCTTTTCATAAACCACAACTAGAGTCACTGCATGTTTGTTCTTTTCATGAACCACCACCTGGATCCACAAATGTCACTTCATGTGTGTCCTTTTCATAAACCACCACTAGAGTCAATGCATGTGCGTGTCAGTGTGCATCACTGTGGTTTTTTGAAAAGAACACATGCAATGATGCCACTCCAGCATGTGGTGTTATTTTCATAAAAAATATGGATCCACCAGTTGTCATTACATGTGTGTCCTTCTCATAAACCACATGGATCCACCAGTGTCATTGCATGTGTGTTCTTTTCATAAACAACCACTAGTGTCATTGCAATGTGTGTCCTTTTCATAAACCACAACCAGAGTCATTGCATGTTTGTTCTTTTCATAAACCACCACTTGGATCCACTGCATGTCACTGCATGTGTGTCCTTTTCATAAACCACCTGATCCACCAGAGTTACTCCATGTGTTTCCTTCTCATAAACCACATGGATCCACCTGTTGCCATTGCATGTGTGTCCTTCTCATAAACCACATGGATCCACTAGTGTCATTGCATGCCTTTCCATGTGTGTTCTTTTCATAAACCACCACTAGTGTCGTTGCAATGTGTGTACTTTTCCTAATCCACAACCAGAGTCATTGCATGTATGTTCTTTTCATAAACCACCACTTGGATCCACTGCATGTCGTTGCATGTTTGTTCTTTTGATAAACCACCACTTGGATGCACTGGATGTCACTGCATGTGTGTCCTTTTCATAAACTACCTTGATCCACCAGAGTCACTCCATGTGTTTCCTTCTCATAAACCACATGGATCCACCAGTTGTCATTGCATGTCTTTGCATGTGAGTTCTTTTCATAAACCACCACTAGTGTCATTGCAATGTGTGTCCTTTTCCTAAACCACAACTGGAGTCATTGCATGTTTGTTCTTTTCATAAACCACCACTTCGATCCACCAGAGTCTTTGCATGTGTGTCCTTTTCATAAACCACCACTCGAGTCATTGCATGTGTGTCCTTTTCATAAACCACAACCAGAGTCATTGCATGTTTGTTCTTTTCATAAATCACCACCTGGATCAACCAGAGTCTTTGCATGTGTGTCCTTTTCATAAACCACCACTAGAGTCATTGCATCTGTGTCCTTTTAATAAATCACCACCTTGATCCACCAGAGTCACTGCATGTGTTTCCTTTTCATAAACCTCCACTAGAGTCGTTGCATCTTTGTGTGCATGTGTGTCAGTGTGCATCACTATGGTTTTTGAAAAGAACAAACATGCAATGATCCCACTCTAGCATGTGGTGTCCTTTTCACAAACCACATGGATCCACCAGTTGTCATTGCATGTGTGTCCTTTTCATAAACCACATGGATCTACCAATGTCATTGCATGTGTGTTATTTTCATAAACCACCACTAGTGTCATTGCAATGTGTGTCCTTTTCCTAAACCACAACCAGAGTCATTGCGTGTTTGTTCTTTTCATAAACCACCACTTGGATCCACCAGAGTTTCTGCATGTGTGTCCTTTTCATAAACCACAAGTAGAGTAACTGCATGTTTGTTCTTTTCATAAACCACCACCTGGATCCACAAGTGTCACTACATGTGTGTCCTTTTCATAAACCAGCACTAGAGTCACTACATGTGTGTGTGTCAGTGTGCATCACTGTGGTTTTTTGAAAAGAACAATGCAATGATGCCACTCCATCATGTGGTGTTCTTTTCATAAACAATATGGATCCACCAGTTGTCATTGCATGTGTGTCCTTCTCATAAACCACATGGATCCACCAGTGTCATTGCATGTCTTTGCATGTGCGTTCTTTTCATAAACCACCACTAGTGTCATTGCAATGTGTGTACTTTTCATAAACCATAACCAGAGTCATTGCATGTTTGTTCTTTTCATAAACCACCACTTGGATCCACTACATGTCACTGCATGTGTGTCCTTTTCATAAACCACTTGGATCCACCACAGTTACTCCATGTGTTTCCTTCTCATAAACACATGGATCCACCAGTTGTCATTGCATGTGTGTCCTTCTCATAAACCACATGGATCCACTAGTGTCATTGCATGCCTTTGCATGTGTGTTCTTTTCATAAACCACCACTAGTGTCATTGCAATGTGTGTACTTTTCCTAATCCACAACCAGAGTCATTGCATGTTTGTTCTTTTCATATACCACCACTTGGATCCACTGCATGGTATTGCATGTTTGTTCTTTTGATAAACCACCACTTGGATCCACTAGATGTTACTGCATGTGTGTCCTTTTCATAAACTACCTTGATCCACCAGAGTCACTCCATGTGTTTCCTTCTCAGAAACCACATGGATCCACCAGTTGTCATTGCATGTCTTTGCATGTGAGTTCTTTTCATAAACCACCGCTAGTGTCATTGCAATGTGTGTCCTTTTCCTAAACCACAACTAGAGTCATTGCATGTTTGTTCTTTTCATAAACCACCACTTCGATCCACCAGAGTCTTTGCATGTGTGTCCTTTTCATAAACCACCACTAGAGTCATTGCATGTGTGTCCTTTTCATAAACCACAACCAGAGTCATTGCATGTTTGTTCTTTTCATAAATCACCACCTGGATCGACCAGAGTCTTTGCATGTGTGTCCTTTTCATAAACCACCACTAGAGTCATTGTATCTGTGTCCTTTTAATAAATCACCACCTTGATCCACCAGAGTCACTGCATGTGTTTCCTTTTCATAAACCTCCACTAGAGTCGTTGCATCTTTGTGTGCATGTGTGTCATTGTGCATCACTATGGTTTTTGAAAAGAACAAACATGCAATGGTCCCACTCTAGCATGTGGTGTCCTTTTCACAAACCACATGGATCCACCAGTTGTCATTGCATGTGTGTCCTTCTCATAAACCACATGGATCTACCAGTGTCATTGCATGTGTGTTATTTTCATAAACCACCACTAGTGTCATTGCAATGTGTGTCCTTTTCCTAAACCACAACTAGAGTCATTGCATGTTTGTTCTTTTCATAAACCACCACTTGGATCCACCAGAGTTTCTGCATGTGTGTCCTTTTTATAAACCACAACTAGAGTAATTGCATGTTTGTTGTTTCAATAAACCACCACCTGGATCCACAAGTGTCACTACATGTGTGTCCTTTTCATAAACCAGCACTAAAGTCACTGCTCGTGTGTGTCAGTGTGCATCACTGTGGTTTTTTGAAAACAACAATCCAATGATGCCACTCCATCATGTGGTGTTCTTTTCATAAACAATATGGATCCACTAGTTGTCATTGCATGTGTGTCCTTCTCATAAACCACATGGATCCACCAGTGTCATTGCATGTCTTTGCATGTGTGTTCTTTTCATAAACCACCACTAGTGTCATTGCAATGTGTGTCCTTTTCATAAACCATAACCAGAGTCATTGCATGTTTGTTCTTTTCATAAACCACCACTTGGATCCACTGCATGTCACTGCATGTGTGTCCTTTTCATAAACCACTTGGATCCACTAGAGTTACTCCATGTGTTTCCTTCTCGTAAACCACATGGATCCACCAGTTGTCATTGCATGTGTGTCCTTCTCATAAACCACATGGATCCACTAGTGTCATTGCATGCCTTTGCATGTGTGTTCTTTTCATAAACCACCACTAGTGTCATTGCAATGTGTGTACTTTTCCTAATCCATAACCAGAGTCATTGCATGTTTGTTCTTTTCATAAACCACCACTTGGATCCACTGCATCGTATTGCATGTTTGTTCTTTTGATAAACCACCACTTGGATCCACTGGATGTTACTGCATGTGTGTCCTTTTCATAAACTACCTGGATCCACCAGAGTCACTCCATGTGTTTCCTTCTCATAAACCACATGGATCCACCAGTTGTCATTGCATGTCTTTGCATGTGTGTTCTTTTCATAAACCACCACTAGTGTCATTGCAATGTGTGTCCTTTTCCTAAACCACAACTAGAGTCATTGCATGTTTGTTCTTTTCATAAACCACCACTTCGATCCACCAAAGTCTTTGCATGTGTGTCCTTTTCATAAACCACCACTAGAGTCATTGCATGTGTGTCCTTTTCATAAACCACCACTTGGATCCACCAAAGTCACTGCATGTGTGTCCTTTTCATAAACCACCACTAGAGTCATTACATGTGTGTCTCCATTTGTGTCATTATGCATCACACTGGTTTTTGAAATGAACAAACATGCAATGATGCCACCCCAGCATTTTGTGTTCTTTTTGTAAACCACATGGATCCACCAGTTGTCATTGCATGTTTGTCCTTCTCATAAACCACATGGATCCACCAGTGTCATTGCATGTCTTTGCATGTGTATTCTTTACATAAACCACCACTAGTGTCATTGCAATGTCTGTCCTTTTCCTAAACCACAACGAGAGTCATTGCATGTTTGTTCTTTTCATAAAACATAGGGATCCACTACATGTCATTTCATGTGTGTCCTTTTCGTAAACCACAACCAGAGTCATTGCATGTTTGTTCTTTTCATAAACCACCACTTGGATCCACTTCATGTCATTGCATGTGTGTCCTTTTCATAAACCACATGGATCCACCAGTTGTCATTGCATGTCTTTGCATCTGTGTTCTTTTCCTAAACCACCACTATTGTCATTACATGTGTGTTCTTTCCATAAACCACATGGATCCACCAGAGTCATTTGCACGTGTGTTCTTTTCAATGGCAGCCGTTGGCCACAAACAATTGGGACTCAGAACTAACTAGCAACTGCTCTGGGCTTCTAGAAGACCCGATCCCCAATTGTTAGGTGTCATTGATCGGGGTGCGTGGATGATAAGGATGCCCTTCGTGAGGGCGATCCGTGAGAAGTGTGTTCTGCGAACTGATTGGCACTGGCATCCATGACTAGGCCTATGTCCTTGCCCTTATCCCCTTAACCTCAGGGCCATAGCTCAGATTGTGTTCCTTCATCGCCATGGAGAGGGAGAGGACCAAACTCAGCTTGCACGAGGCTCAGATGTTCGCCCACTACGACATACTCGTGCCGCCGTTCGCGAGGCTTCCGGTCGGCTTCGAGCTCAGCTACGCCGGGGTTCCTGTTGCGCCGCTCTTGCGCGACAACGCGTTGTCAAGACAGATCGAGGAGCGCCGCCACCAGCTGCCGGAGCGGAAGAGGGCAATGGCATAGTACTCGCGCACGAGCGCTTACTGGCAAAAGTTGTTCAAGAAGGAGCAGATGGCATTGATTGAGCTATGCAGAACCCACCAGCGGGAGATCCACCCGGATCTGTGCAACCTCGAAGGGAGGCTGCGCTTTTGAGTAGTGCCTGAGCGTACGACCCCCACCATTATTGATGCGGCACGCCGTGAAGAATCCATGAGGAGGAGGAATGCTGCCGAGAACGTTGGCATTGATTCCGACGCGGAGGAGACTGACGGCGACGCGGATAATGTCGTCGATGATGGAGACCGCGGGAGCATCATAGTCGATTAGGGCCACTTAAGCATAAATTAAATCTATGTACGGTATCTTAATGCCCTCTTTGGATCCGGGTCACTTGAGTCAAAGTTGATTAGCGTCATAATCTATATATGTCAGCCATGTTTTAAGTGTCTTTGTCTTTGAAACTAGTCGAAACTCGTCCGATCCTAAAAATAAAGTTCGCGCATTCCTAGCATATCAGATGGGACAATACGCTGACTCTGGTCCCAGCACTTGATGGCACAACCATAATTTGGAGTGCGCTAGAGGAGAAGGGGTCGAGCGTGTTGTAATAGTGTACTACTTATGTCCAGATATAACTGACTTAGCTTTTTTTAGATATTTAAATGTATCTATACCGAAAACATGTCTATATACATACGAATCTACACAAATTCAAGTCACTTAGTTCTAGACGGAGGGAGTAATAATATTTTTTGAGGAATAGTTTCTGATGGCATATATTGGCCATGTTTTAGGTTTCTCTATCTTTCAAGCAAATCAAATATCGTCAAATTCTAAACTAACAAAGTCACTGTGTTCACATCTGATGGGACATACGCTGACTCTACTACCAGGACTTAATGACACAGCCATAATTCTGGAGTGCGCCAGAGGAGATGGGAATCCAAGGGAGATGGGAACTAGTAGTTGCGTCCATACGTAGGTAAAAAAATTAATGTAATAATATTTAAAAAATTGTAATCTGGTCCACATGACCCTATCACAGACACGTTGCACACGCCATATATAAATAAAGATGACACGACTAGTTTAGTTTCAATGATAATTCAACATACGACATTACTGTGCCCACTTCTTTCTGCTCCTCTTATTCGTTTGCTAGCCCATGCTGCATTAAGAAACAGTTGATGAGGATGAAAAAATGATAAAATGGCAAATAAAACAATTTTTAAGCTCACCTTTCATCTAGAGAATCGTATAAATATGAAATTGGCAGGGATTTATTATTTCTCCTATAGTTAGCCGAAAGATCCTCAAGAACATCCTCAATCACCCCTGCAACTTCTTCATATTCTAATACACCTCCATTATTTGTCTCCCTATTCCGCTTACCCTTTTGTTTCTTATGACACCCTTTTCTCGCTGGCACCCCCACTTCTTCATAAATTTTCTGCTTACCTATGTTTTCCTCCGAGTGCTCATCGCCGTTTTTCTCCACCTGCTGCACTTCCTCAAGTTCTTCGTCTTCGCGCTGCTCTTCCTCTAGATCTAGCTGAGAAGTCTCATTTTCTGCCACCGGAGTGTGAACAGGGACAAGATCATGTGTAACTGGGTTTTTGCACAACCTCTTGATATGGCCAAATCCTCCACAACATTTGCATTTCTTTTTCCTAGCTGCCAGCCTTAAACCTTTATCGGTGGAGCCTTCGATCCTTAGCTTTCTAGG
Organism: Avena insularis; assembly: GCA_023614405.1. Classification (NCBI taxonomy): domain Eukaryota; kingdom Viridiplantae; phylum Streptophyta; class Magnoliopsida; order Poales; family Poaceae; genus Avena; species Avena insularis. The sequence continues at coordinate 452,892,883 of CM042696.1, forward strand.
CCTCCCAGGTGGCCTCCTAAGAACTGGTGGTTGAAGTTTGAACCCAGGATCGACAATATCCCAATCATTTTCATCAGCCATAGGTGGTACGTTTTCTGCATAAGTTGCAGCAAACTTGTCCATGGAGAAATAGTTGTCAACATAGTTCTCTATTTCAGCTACACTACTTCTAATCTTTAAGATGAAGTATAGTGCATAGTGACATGGCAGACCAGTAATCTGCCTCTGCCTGCGTGAACAAGTCTTGTTTCCAATGTCTATAGTGTACGTCCGTTCAGTTCCACGATTGTATTCTGCATAAACCTCACCAGTGTTCTGGAACTTCTGATCATCCTCATCTTTATCGTTCTCATTGCCCTGGTTCTTGCATTCAGTAACATAACCACCTTTGGAACTATTTTATGGCCTAAATCTTTTCTTGCACAAATTCTTTGCCTTAAATCTATCTTCACCATTATGCACTGTCTTATTGCATCCAACAAAATAACAATTCCAAGTGTCTTCATGCCCAAAATCTTAGCATTGAAACTCTCTGCCAAATTATTGCAAACAAAATCCACCTTGCTTAACTCACCAAACTTGCTTATGGCCCATAGCTTGTGTGTGATGTTCTTCAAGGTATTTTTCACCTTTGGCACTACATACATGTTCACCAAGTAAGTAGCATGCGTGCTTGGGGTGTATGTGTATGCTGATCGCCACAAGTCCTCTTCATAGATCTTTCCTTTGAACTTCTTCGTGAAGTTAGTAGAGAGGTGCCGCGTGCATTACCTATGCTCAACCCCAGGAAACACAGCACCAACAGAATTCTCAAGACCCTTGCATGCACTAGTACGTATCACCAAGCCTTTAGGGGGACCAATTACTGCTCGTAGTCTCTACATGAACCATGTCCAGCTTTCATTTGATTCACCCTCAAGAACAGCATAAGCTACGGGTAGAAGCCAATTATGCGCGTCCAAAGCACAAGCAGAAGCAACATGTCCCCTGAACTTCCCTATTAAAGAAGTTGCGCCTATTGCCAAGTATGGCCTACAGCCATCTAGGAACCCCTTCCAGCATGCCTTCAGGCAGACAAAACATCTCCTAAAGCATTTCTTATCTGCTTTCTTATACCTGGCCCCCTTGAGACCTTTTCTCTTCCTTTCACAACCTCCTAATCGATGTCAACAACACTACCAGGTGATGTATTCTCTACATGAGCTTTGAAACTATACAGCATGTCAAACTTGTCATTCCACTTGCCCTGAATGAAGTCTAGAGCCATCTCCTTCCCATCAAAGACTCTGTGGTAAGGAATCAGAATGTTAAACTTTTTGCTAATCTTTGCTCTGAGTTCAGCAGGTCGAATGTTATGATCCTGCCTCACCCAGTCAAGTACAGTAGCAGCAATCCACTTGGTAGTTGTCAGTCTAATTTTATCACTTAACTAAGTATTAGGGCAGTTGTGTTTCTTCGTGTTTACTTTGATCTGCATTCAATAAGAATCCAAATAATTCAGAGCTAATTATTAGCAGAATAAATATGAGAAAGACTGAAACTAAATGTAGCTATTGCAACCTGTAATGGGTGTCCACCCTGCATTGGAGATGCATGTAATCTCCATTTACACACATTACTTTCCCTACAATGCACCCTAAATCTCTTTTGGTCACTCTTTTCAATGATAAATTCAAACCCAACTCTAATTACATAGGTTGCAACTGCATATCTATAGTCCTCCATGTTCTCAAATATAGTCCCCTCATCAATTGTAGGATTGTCCCTGTCAAAGTGTATCGCTGGCCTGTCCTCATCTTCGTCGTATCTACATCCCATTTCCACATCTTTACATTCCTCTTCCTCATCAGTCCCATAGTCAGGCTCAAAGTTCTAATCAACCAAATATTCCCTACTCTCCATCCTATCAGGGTCAGCAGCCACGTCTGGATATGCTTTCTCATCATCGTCCGCACCGCCACACATTTTAGTGGCTGCATGCTCGCTTGACAAAGCATCATGCTCAAGGAAAAGTTGTACAGACGTCCTGTGATTACCAACACATATCCTTGCCATCACCACGGGACTAGAAATGCTAATTGGGGTATGCAGAAAAGGAATCACAGTTCTTACCCTTCAATGGGGACGTACGACACCTTCTCTAGGCTCCATACCTCCAAAGCTCTGCACCCTGTTTCCTCTTCCCCTGTTTCATTCTCCTCTATGCTCTCCAGACTTGAATGAGATTTTATGGTCTCTAGCCGCGCAGGACCCATCTCCATGTTCTCAAGCCTTGCAGGATCCATCTCCGAGCGGGATCTGGATCACCAGCGTCGTTGGGTGCCTAACCCAACTGCCGACTCTCGGTTTACGTTTCCAGACGCGCCTGGGCGGTGGACAGCGGCAAGCAGACAGGGAAGGGAGGGGACATGAGGGGATGGCAGGGAGGGGAGGGCAGGAGGACGAGAGTGGTGCATGACTGAATAGAGTGGCGGCAGCAGGAGCAGAGGAGTGGAGCGGAGCGGAGCTAATTGCGACAAAACATGGAAAATTTCACAATAATGTGTTGGTGGGTGGCACTAGTCCTCGAACCTGGGATGCGCGTCGTCGAAGGTGGAGGAGGCGGGCCAGCCAGTTAGAAAACATGCCACGTCACCTTCCCCTGTTTCTGATGCCCTTTAAAAAAACAAAACAAGCCACGTCGTCATCCCCTGTTTTTTATGGTGTTTCTACAATTCAACGGTACATAGTGGCATAGAAATAATATCATATAAACATAAGGGCACAGTAGTCAACATTTCTAAAATGGAACCCAGTCTCCTACCTGTCCTGGTACATTGCTCGATGAGGTGGATAGCCACGACCGATCTTTTTAATACGTTCACACTCTTATGCTGAGAAGGGAAATAAAGATTGAGCGGTTAATGCAACGAGTGTCGAAATATTACCCTCTCAGGAAATGGGAGATGATTATTTTCACATGTGCTTGTAGTACAAACCTACTGCCAATCTGTCACTCCCTGCTCTGACAACCGCAGTTCACCTTGCGTAGCTCCACCACGCCGCACCACCTAGGGTAACATGGCCCCGCCTAAGCAGCCGCCGCCACTGCGATAGCCGCTGAAACTAGGGTATTTAGCCCCTCTAAGGCAGGGCATGAAGCTCTACTTTAAGGCCGGTCTACCATTACCCTATAAGGCGGATGATTTCGCCGAATGTGCCGAATCGGCTGCGGCGGCGGCACTAGCATCGTCGGCGCCAGATGCGGCGAGCAGGGCCAAGAGAGAAATGTGGAGAAATCGCACGACGGCATTATGGCGTGCTCTAGGCAGGGGGAACAAGGTACGTATCAAATCGTTCACGAGAGCATGCCGCCGAGGGTACACACCCTCGAACAAGGCAGAGCCAAGGTCTAGGAACTCTCGCATCCATGCTTCGGCGCGGGCTACCTTACCGCAGTAGGGGAGGCCGAGAACACGTCATCTGCGGCAAAGACGCTCCATCCAACGCATCGTTGGAGGCTGTACCACAGCAGCGACCAAGCGTCTACACTTAACATGTTGGATTGTTCGACAACTAGAGCCAGCGGTGGGCATCATCTCAGCGCCAGAATTCAGGTTCCAGTTCACATAGACCTACGATCCAAAAAAGAAGATGTCGATTTTCAGTTTCGAAGAAATCGTTGCGGCGGCGCGGATGATCCTACTAAACCGGGACTGGCGCACGCAAAGTGGTCGTGCATGAATGATGTAGATTTCTTGTAGTTTGGCGGGAAGGCAATAGATAAGTTTGGGTTAAATGGTCAAAGAACTTACGTCCTCTCAAGCCAATTGACCAGCCAACTTTTCTGGTGGAGATTTGTAGTTTCTTTACTGTAGAATAGTTGAGACTGAAGAATGGCTTTTGTAGATGAAATGTTGACGCATTATTCTATAAACTAGTAGGAAGTTTATCCCACTTTTGTGCAGGTATAAGACCCTTTTGTATGGAAGTACTACTATTGTAAACAAATACTATCAAGTATCTATTTCCTTTAATTACTACTCGTGGTTAAATCTAGTTAACTGGCATTTTTTATCCCAGACAGATAAAATTCAGATGACAGTTTATGTACAGATTTTGCGTCTGCTTTTTGTGCTATAAACCATTTTTTCCTTTGTCTTGTGCTATCTACAAAATGGTCCTACAGTTCAACATGTTACAAATCTAGCTCCTTGTACTTGAAGAGGAGATGGACTACATTTTCATGGCATCCACAGAATTGACATTGCTCATTGCTAGACCACCCTGTTTTCATGAGGTTGTCCTTGGTTATTCACAGAAATTATAAAGCACGGTGTTCAACACAGATGCATTAGACACACATACTACAAATTCACTACCCACACATACTACATCGATTCAAACAATTACACATTTTTAGTCGATGCTAACTTCCTACTATGCTCTCCATACTACATATTCATTAGCCACACATACTACAGCAATTCACTAGAGTTATGTCTTCACTCAAGGGAATCAGAACCACCAGCTTGTCCAAGCCTAGTTCCCCCACCAAAACTATGTGTGCCGTTGCGAAATGGTGGTCGTCATGTGCCATCAATCCTTCTAGGCCAACACTGCAGGCGACGAGGATGCTTTCTGGCCGCCTCTTTGGTGTCCTGAATTCCATGTATCGATTCTAGAACCACCTCCAGGTGGATGATCACCGGGTGCTTCCAGCAAAGCTATCACCCTGCCCTGCTTGGAATCTGCACCTCGTACATCTTAGGAATGGCGTCAGGATCTTTCAGCCACGCCTTTACCTCAATGACCCATCTGTCGCTCGATGGCACGATTTCCACCAGCTCGCCGCCAAGGCTACTGACGACCTTCTTGAGGGCCTCCGGGTCCCAAGCATCCAATGGGAGGCCGTCAAAGCCGAGTTTGGAGAAGAAACAAAGCTTCCCCAAGCGATCATCCCACCCACAGGCGCGATGCCAACACATGAAGCTCAATTTCTCCCCACAGCACTAGAAAGAACGGGAAGAATGCAGAACATGCTTTGTGTCTAAGCTGTGCTCGAACCGGACTAAAAAATCGAATGGCGGCGCGCATACCTCAATCTTGACCACATTTCGTGAGATCCCAAAACGAGACCTGAAAGCTGACAGCAACTCTACCGGCGACACGGCGGGACGGACGCCCAGCATGGTGGCCATGAGAGTGTGGTCGTCGAACTGCTGTGTCGGGGCTACCATGCCTCGGGTGTGCGGCAGCATGCAACTTCCCGAGGCCGGTCGCCGGCCAAGATCGCCCGATGGGACGTGCTCCACCGTGCGAGATATTAGTCCGGGGATGCGAAGCTCCGATACGGTGGGCGATGCGACGGTGACGGCTGCGAGCTTTGATTAGGGGCATGGGAGGTTAACCGGACATGGCAGGGATGCAAATTAGAGCAAGTGCAAGCTCCGATCTGAGACGAGCAGCCGAAGCTGAGCAAAGGTTATGGGGAGGGGAGCAGGGGAGAAGAGCAAAGCTGAGCAAAGAAATAGATCTGGTCTATGTAGGGGTAAACTAGTCCACGACGTCAAAAGATAACTGGGAATACTGACAGCACGGGTCAAGAAGAGTTTACCTAACAGAGGTATTTGAGTTCAACCGTTCTTCGTCTGGTTCAAACGACCGTTTGGCTGTTAGATTTCTATTCACCCCCATTTGGCCCTTATTACAATTGGCGATTCTACTACGGCCCATCCGCAAGATTGATGCCAACTCGGGTACCGGGATGCACTCGCCCATGAACTTTCAAGCCGCAAACAAACAAGCCGCGGGAGCCGGCTTCTATGGACGTCGTCAAGTCTAAGGCGATGATTGAGTGCCCCTATGATGGCTGCTTTAGCTTGGTCGCCTTCAACAAGCTCGAGGGGCACAAGATCGCGTGCCCGCACAGCCCGTGCTCCTGCATGGATCCCTCCTGTGATTTCATTGCCTCGCCGGCATGGTCCTTCCCCACATTAAGGAGGCCCACGGGGTCATAGTAACCAAGGCCATCTACGACAGCGCCTAGTTTTGCCTGGTCCCGATTCCTCCACCAGCAAGCACGAGGGGATTCACGTGCTTCCTCTACGGGGATGACGGTACCGTGTTCGGCCTGATCAACAGCATGCTCAGCCCAGCCGTTGTCGTGTCCTTGGTGTGCATTAGGAAGGACAGGTGCTTGTGGCCGCGGTACACGGTGAAACTGTGTGCGCCTGGACTACCGGGGTCGGTGGATTTCTCGATGGTCGAGAGCCTTAATACGGTAACCGAGCTGACGAGCAGCTCGTTGCCAGACAACTTCCCGTACAACAAGCTCACGACGTAGCTCGGGGTGTCGCCGTGGTTCCTGATGAAGGTTGGAGAGTTCACCCATGTTTCTTTCTGGATTTGCATCGACAGGAAAAAATGATCTTAAACTACGGCTAATGATCAAGATGGTAATGGTGTATTAGCAGATCAATATTAGTCCTAGTAGTACTAGTACTATTTTACTATCCAGTTTACTAGTAGTATTCGCATGTAGGTTCTCTTCTGGCACTAGGGAGGATGCATTTTGGATGTAAACTAAGTTTGTTGTTAATGTTATTATGGAGTATTTAGGGATTTGTTATGACTTATGTAATTGTTCACTTCTATGACATGGACCAAAGATAAACACACTAACCATTCTTACGGTGCTTCGATTTAGTCATCTAACTCAGTGATTACGAAATTTTATGCCCAAACTTGTCAATTCGACTTGATTTAAGTCTTCAACCAGGATTACCATCGAAATTGCGCTAGTGTGGATGACACATCGACGTGGGTCCAGCATGCATGATAGGATGCCATGGAACTTTGCACGTAGCACGTCCCGTATCTCGAACAATAAATAATAGACACATATCTCTACTACTATAATGGAGTAGTTTTGAATTGGATCCATAGCACCAATCCTGACCGTTGGGTTGTTAGATCGAATGGTTCAGAGCAGCTGGATTCGTGTTGAACAGTACCTAGAGCAAACTCCACCATGTTCTAGAACCATCATGTCACTCCCCCTCCCCCAGCAAAAAAATTCATAGCACAGTAGGTTGTATTCTCAATATGTGTAGATAGTTATTATTAATATGCTTAAAGTATGCATTTTTTATCTAACAAGACTATTGGTTAATAACAACTTAATGTTTATTAAATCACAATTAATATAGTATATACGAGTGTGGCATGTGTCTTTTACTAGTTTGCAAATCAGCTGCCACTTTCCCCTCCCCGCACATCCTTCCGGGTAAGCAACACCACGCCGTTTTCACCTCCATGCCACTTTATTTTTGTTTTATTCGAGAGAAGGAAACAAAGTGATGCTTAGACCAATTCAACATATTACACCAATTGGGTTACATTACCAAGAAATAAAATTACCTCAATATCCATATTAAGAAGGAAATTCAGCTCAAACACGCGAGAAAACTGGAGGCAAATCCAAAACAGCCCACCTCACTAACCCTGTGACAAGGACACACTTGAAAAAATACCGTTTGGTTTCCCGTGGAGATTAGTATGGCGGTGTACTTCTTCAAGAAACGATTCTTGCATTGGTCACACTTAATGATGAGTAGCTCTGTGTTGGGCACACGATACTCCTTCGGACTCGAGCTCGAACCACTAGATCCGCCACTCGCCATACTCGAGGGTCCAACCACGAGATGCGCTCGCGCGGGAAGATCAGGGCACAAGCTAAGGGAAAAATAATTGAAATAAGGTTAGGTATGTGTGATATTTGGAATAGAACATATCTTATAATTATCTGACATGTCAGTTTCAGAAAATCAATCTTGCAGGAGATTAGGTCACCCTAATTGGCTATTATACGAGAGGCGCTAGGTGCAATGTTATAGGGAAGATGCTCTCCTGGATGCATGGCCAACATCCACGTGTTATCCAGGCTAACACAATTTTGACTACAAACCTCGCTTACAACTAAATTTAGTCACGATGACAAGTTTGTGTGTAAACTTTAGCAAATCACGAGTTGGAAGGCTAAATCGAGCTCCACACACAAGTACAAGGATTGTTTGTGTTTTTAACTCCATGGACCAAACATAATCAAACGACCATGCATGGTTGCGATCTACGTGAGGATGCAGCACAGTGGAGAATATTGTGCGGTTCATGTGATTGTCGAGCACAAGCTCATGTTGTTCGTGAGTACGTGCCATAAATACATTAATGGTTTTGCTCATAATTTTTATCCGGTCAAGAAAATTGCTATAACTTCTGCGTGTTGTGGTACGCCGACTGACTTCTTGACAAACACCCATATGCGGTAATCGAGCCTATAAGCTACGCATCCTGGGGTAGGGTCGCGCTCTGAGATCTCACGTTCCTCACGGTGCCTGCGTGGTATAATACCACTGCTGTCGGAATATCCAAGATGACGAAGATGTGTTTTTTAGTGTTGAGGCTTGCTTCGGCTCCTTCCCCTTTTCTCAAATTTAAGAAATTGAAAACACAAGGAGGGTCTGGATTAACCAATGTCTCTTCGGCTTGGAGGACATGAAGGGGTATCGGCCAATCCTGGTCGTTCTTATGTTTTCAGTTTTCTAAGTTTGGAAGTATGGGAGGACACCGGAGTAAATCTCTTATTTATTTTCATTGACAAGAAGAATTGATCTTCATATTCTCATCTAATGGTCCTAATGTGAATCGAATAATGTATTAATTACTAGTAGTCGGAGCCGAGGTCTCTTCGGGATTAGGAAGATTGTATTTGGCTATAAAATGAGTTTTATTGCTTACTACTCCATACTATGTTACTTTGACTACTACTAGTACGAAGTAGTACTCCGTCCATCCCAAAGTAACAGACTTCACACATCTACTCCCTACTTCCCAAATTAGGACGCGCATTAGTTTTTGCCAAAGTCAAACATAATAAACTTTGATTAAATATCTAGAAAATAATATGGAGACCTATGATATCAACTCAATGTTATCAGAATCATCATGAACCATGTTCATATTATATGTGTTTGACATTATGAGAGTTAGTATGTTTGTACATATAGTTGGTCAAACTTTATAAATATTAACTTTGACAAAACCTAGTATGCTTTCTAATTTGAAAATGGTGGAGCATCTAAGTATTAAAATGCGTCTATGATACATGCATATCTAGAAAAAGCCAAGTCAGTTATTACTATTTTAGGATGGAGGGAGTAATTATTTATGAGTATTCGGTTTTTCACAAATTGTTCACTAATACGGCACGTTCCCACGACTAGGGCATGCACCAATGCATAATAATCATGCGACCATGCAGTGGCGATCTACTCCGTACTAGTAGTACTGGATTTCCCTATGTGCGGAGGCGCACTAGTGGAGCACACACTCATGACGTTCCTGAGTAGAACTATTAGTATACGCAAATAGGAGTACATAAATAGATAGATTTTATTGCTCATCGTACTAGTTTTTTTCTTATAAGCAAACCTGGATGTGATAGTACTATTAGCACAATTTCTTCTTTTGGCGCTACAAGATGAATGTGGAACTCTCTGTGTGATATTAATGTACTAGTACTACTTGTAGTACGTACTACTATACTCTGTAGTTTTTCGGACGCATAGTAAAGTAGTGCAGTAAGTCGGTTTGGTCAAGCTGTATGCAACGAGCATTGGTTTGATAGGACAATTCAGGTTTAGATATCCAAATTTCTACTCCATCTTGATGGCTCAAGACACGAATCATCTAGTACTTCTCTATCCTCTAGTTGTCGCCCAGATCAAAATGAACAAGCAAAATATTGTGTATCTGGAAAATTGGCATGGCCATTTATTACCTGCAGAGCTTTTTTTGTTTCCTTCGAGGCACCTGTGAAGACTGATACTACATACTAGTACTAGTAATAACGTGTTATAATTGGGCCTTACAGCTAGTACTAGACGTAGACTCTAGTAGCTACTCTCGTTACACTGAGTTATCTAAGAGGTGGAGTTCCTTTTTTCTCCAAGAGGTGGAGTTCCTTTTTTGAGAGAGGAAACCTCTTTTTATTCCTTCTTTGATTCAAAGAAAATTCATAGGATTTGTAAAGGATCTTTTCCCTTAGGAAATAATCATATGCTGTCTTTTTTATTCAAAGGATTCCAATATATAGGAATTATGTCCCATTTGGAACGTAGGATAGGAAAAATACAGGAACAGGAAAAACACGGGAATTGTGATTCCTTCAAATTATTCCTTTGCCCTCTATTTTTTAGGAAAATTTCCATCCACTCCAACCTCATGGTAGAATTGCTTTGCTTTCCCTGTGATTCAAACACATACTTGATCCAAATTCATGTAGTTTCCTCTTTCTATATTTTGAGAATCCTGCAAATCAAACGAGGCCTGAGAGATGGTCTTCCACTTTTTTGTCCTTGATCATTTTTTTGTTTGAACATAGGGTCATAAAGCTTCCTCAAAACATGTGGAGGGAGGAAATTGCACAAAGCTCCAACAATTGGATTCGAAATTGCAAGGAACTCAAGATAATCAGATAGTATAGTTGCAAGAAACTACTACAATTACTTTAGGGTGCAAATGCTGCACATAGCACAAAATTCTCGATTAGCCCTCTTAACATTATTTCTGACATACCCGGGGCTCAACAGTTGGATCTCTTTGCAACTACGGCTCTAATTGTTGGAGGTTTATGCAACTGCCTCAACTGGAGCCCCACCCTCCCCCCTACTCGCCCACCTTTTGCAGTACTAGTAGTACTACGCACCATCAGACTTTGTCTTCTCCATCTCATGCCGGCCGCTAGCTCCCGCTAACGATCTTCCCTCCCCCAACCCACCCCAACGAAAGCCCCCAAAACACCATCCGCAGCCTCCTTCCATGGTGATATCGAGCAAGGTCAGTAAAGATCCTGAGCAGGTTTAAAAGGTGTTGACCGAAGGCCCCCTTCAAGTACTCATCAACCATTGCGATACCACCACCGTTGCGAGCTTCGTCAGTTCGTCCAAACATATTCTTCAATTAACAAAAGAGAGCAGAACTACGCCTTCTTCTCATCCGTTTGGCCTCCCATGTATTCTTCATTCTCACCCGACAATGAGACCGTGGGAATCCAAAGACTTCTTAAAAGTGGCGAGCAGCCTATGCAAGCTGATGCTGCTTGACAAGTTCTCCTCTGATGTTGTGATGCCAAATGGTTTTGATGAGCAGCGAGTAGGTCGCAATGGAGATTGGATCGTCACAGTTGGGCCCAATTTCAGGTGGGACCTTTTCGACATGGACACTCGTCGCAAGATTGTTATTCCACAAGTGTCAGGGTTTGAACCGACCGAAGGTTCTGCACTTACATTCCAGGATGATGTTGATGAAGGTCGACGTACTAAACTACAGAAGATAGTCATTTGCCAAGTTCCGACAGCTGCTGGGGGATACAAAGATTTCTCTCTTGTCGCCATTTTCAAATTCAAGATTGATGTCCTTAAGGGGAATGATAGTCAAGGATGGTCAGTTTGTTTGAATGAGTTCCAGGGCTACTTCAAATACTGTGATGCTATTATCCAACATGATCGTGTGTTTGATGTGACCGAGAACGGCTGTGTTTATGCATGGAAGCCTCTAGAACTTGGTAAATTATCCTCCCTACATATTTTATTAGCTTTATTCCTAAATCGGTGCAAGATAATTTTTCTGAACTTTCATTGGTTAGTAGGAATTCCATAAATTTTTAGCTTCTTTGATTCGAAGGAATTCCATAGGAATTTCAGAGGAATGCAATCTTTAGGAAGTTTTCTTACATATAAGTAGTTTGTTTCATGTGATTGAGTTCTGCTGATAGTATTGCTTCATCTTCTAGTATATCCCATGGAAAATATGGTATCTACTAGTAGTACTTATGTGAGACTCAGATATTATTTCTGAATCGATGTAAGCTATTTTTTCTAAACTTTCGTTGGTTAGTGGGAATTTCATAAGAATTTTAGCCTCTTTGATTCATAGGAATTCCCTAGGAATTTCAGAGGAATGCAATCCTTACTAAGTTTTCTTACATATAAGTAATTTGATTCATAGGATTGAGTTCTGCTCATAGTATTGCATTGTCTCCTACTACTAGTACATCCATGGAAAATATTGATGTAGCCCGACCTGTAGTCATTACCACATCAAGGTCTCCAACTTATGCCAAGTCGTCATGGACTCCAAAGGTGAATCCTATCCTCTTTGAGATCCCACTTCCTACCCTATTGAATTGTATATCATACTCCGTCCTATGACCATGATAGGTTCACACCGACAAGCATAGAGGCAAGGGAGGAAGCCCGTGGACTCATGCCCGACAAGACGGAGGCTTGGAAGAGGAGACGGAAGAAGCTCTAGACAAACTGGCGCCAGGGCCGGTGAAACCGACACCACCGCTAGAATTACCGGCGATAGCTCCGGCGGACCGAAGCCCCCACCAGAATATCCCGCGCCCATCCCGACGGACCGGACCCCGGGCCGAAAGCGCCTTCTATATGCCTTTCCGGCATGCGACCGGAATATCCAGCGACGACCAGAAATCCCGGCGCCAGAACCGGTGCCGCCGAACTTATTGTCGGAATCTCCCATCTGCTCATGGATCTGGGTTTGATGCCCTGGAATATTCCCTTTACTTACCCTTTTGCCTATTTTATTCCCAAACTACCCCCATACTAGTGGTTGGCCTATAAATAGAGCCCCCACCCCCTCATGTATCCCATAGGCATAGATGATAGACTAAAGACACCTCCTTTGTGGAATCTCTAGTTTTGGCTCATCCTCTTGTGTAAAGGGGACCGACCATCATCACTCCTCGTTGGAGTTTGCATCGCGCCTCCCTCGTTGTACAAGGCCTTGGCATTGGTGCCCTTTGCCAAGATGTCTCTTCAAGGTGTTCTTCCCTCTCCGCTTGGGATCAAGGGAGCACGTTGGCTGATCTTTCCTTGCGAGGATTCTATCGGACCGGTGGCTACCGGCGGGATAAATCGTTCTTGTATCGTGTGAGTTTTGCGTGTGTTCATCGTGTTATCCGCGAGGTGTGCGTCCGCTTTATCTACCTTCTCCCTTTGCCCTCGCTTTCCCATTGATTTGACCACGAGATCAGTGAAGATCGGGCTACCCATGAGGTTATGCCTCAACATATGGTATCAGTAGCTTTTAGTTGCCACGGATTCCTCATCGATTTGGTCTTTTCCCCATAATTTCAAAATTTTCCACCAAAAATAGCCCCAATTCGTGTTTTGGATCGATCTATGATTTGAGTGTGTTTTGGTAGGTTTTATCCCTGGATTACTTGCTAAACTTGTTGATCTACCTTCCCCTATGTTCCCATGGCCTAATTCCTTGATTTCCCCCTCAGATCTGAATTTTTTATCAAGTTTTTCTGTAGAAAATCGTGTTTTTCGCGTCCCGAACGCGTTCTGGCGCTAGGTTCGATGGACCGATTCAGCCGCCGGAAATTCCGGTCAGAATTTCGGCAAAACTGGCCCAACCGACGGAAATTTCGGTGCGAATTCCGGTCCACCAATTTGGGCGCCAATAGATTCAGCTCTGCACCGTTTTGAGCATAACGTTTGCATACGAACTCGGATACTTGTAGAATTCCGAGCAAAAGTTGTGAGCGCTATCTCATGTAGTTACCTTGTATAGTTGTTGGCATAAGAGGCAAGTGAAAAATAAAAAGAAAGAAAAAGAAAAAATAGAAAAATAAAAAAAAGAAAAGGAAAGAAAAAGAAAAAATGAAAGAGAAAGAAACAAACAAGTGCCTCATAGAATAGGAAGCGCAAGCTCGTTTTAATATCATATAGGTGGTACTTATTGTGCATATCTTGTAGCCCACCAATTTTGGTGCAATTGAACTAGCGTCTCTCCTTGCACTTGTGCGACACGAGCTTATAGTCTTCGTTAGGTAATCATTTGGTTATTACCTCACTTTCTCCGTCGCACAAGTCCCATTTATCCCACCATGTGTGTTTCCTTGTACATAATTCATATCTTGTGGATTGACTTGTTTTGCTTTGTGATCAACGTGGTTCTTTACTTGCCATTACAACATTTTGATTTTGGATTGGTTCTTGACATGCCACCTTCTATACCTATCCACCATAAGCTTTGTGTGTGTGTTTTTAAGTGGTTAGTTAGTTTTGGTGTTCCACGTGAACTTCACTTTACTTGGTTTTGATTGCTTTCAAGTGTGTCCACTTGCATGATACGATCTTCCAAGGTAAAGTAAGGTTTGATGTTGCATCCCTAACCCCTACCACTTCCATATACACGTCTTGTGAATCATGTCTACATGATGAGCCACCACGACTATGACTCCACAAGTATATAGGACATGACGAAGCACTACACCGAAAATGGCTCCGCATGCTTTGATGACCCGTAGCACTTCATCTATGACGAATCCACATGCACATCATCAACTATGGCTCCTCAAGCATGGAGTACATGGAGCACAACATCAACTATGGCTCCTCAAGCATGGAAGACTTGGAGATCTACATCGACAATGGCTCCTCATGCATGGAGTACATGGAGCACTACACCGACAATGGCTCCACATGCTTGGGTGATATGGAGTACTACATCAACAATGACTTCCCAAGAATGGACGAATTCGATTGCTAACGATGACGCCTCACCAAGCATGGAGGACATGGAGAACCTCATCAACTTCAAGGGCTCTTCCATGAGCCATGAAGAATACCTCCACTGCTTGGAGATGGAGGACTACTATGCCAATAAAGAGGAGGCGCATCATCAAGAAACCATGACCTTCAAGGCCAAGAGTGCCACACCAAACGGCACCACCTACTTCCATGATCCATATCCATGACATCAAGCATGACAACCTACATGGCGTCATGCGCCACCATCTCCAAGGCGACGAGCTCCATCACCTCCAAGCCATCAAGCGCCACCATCTCCAAGGTGCCAAGCTCCACCATCTCAAAGGAGTCAAGCGCATCTACCTCCAAGGCATCAAGTGCCACCAACTATAAGAAGAGTGGCGCCCCAACATCATATTCCAAAGGAGGTGCCAAGAAGCAAGAATCTTCATTGACAAAAATCCTCTAGAGATCATCGTCAACATCAAGAGGATACAAGACGTGGTCAAAGGCATCTTCGCCAACTCGAGAGCTCCAAGGTCCAAAATCTATTGGAGAAGTTGAAAAGCGACCTCATCAAGTTCAAGAAGGACATGGACGACAACTTCGCCAAATATATCGAGACAACCTCAAGAAGGAGCCACCTAAATCAAGCTTCGGGAAGGCATGCCAGTGACCTCCGTCGACACCATCATAAGGCACATTCAACTACTCGTGCCACCACCAAAATGGTACCAAGATAAAGCTCTCCTCCTCACCATCAAGCTTCAATGCCCAACCTTGACGTCCTAGATGACGCATGCAACTTCATGGATGAGGAAGATGAAGACCTCTACTTCACCAAGTTGGATGAGTAAGTCAAGACGATGTATACACAAGCCAAGGTGGCCACGGCGAAGGATAAGCAAGCTCCAAGTAAAGATCCTACGCTTCAAGATGGCGACGACAAGGTCAAGAATGGTGAGAATGGGATTTTCCCTTCACCAAAGGAGGCGCATGGAGTTGAGCACACTGTGCATATCCCTAACGCTTGAGTGATAATGTGGTACCAATCCCATGTGAGTATGAGAGCCACTTAGCCTACTTGAGTGAAAGCAAGAGAGCGATGAGTGACTCCACCATACGTGAGATTGAGTGCTTCCACTTTGAGGGCATGAGTGATACACCGAGTGAGTTGAGAGTGGTATTTGATAGGTCATGTGAGACTACTTTGATTTCTAATGACTTACCCTCTACCTCTAGTGTGTTTTCTCATGATGTGCTAGGTTCCATGGATCAAGAAGAGACAAGCCTCGAACTTATGATGCCTCAAATGGAGAAGATGTACATGGTGCTTGAAGATGATGCTATGCCATGGCTACATCAAGAAGACGAAGTCACCCACATGGAGGCCACTACTACTACAACACCCACATCATATGAGAGGTATGAACAAGGTAAAAATAAGGGTGGTGATGATGCCATGATCCCACTAGTGGACATGATGACTTGTGATGATTGGCATGCTATAGATGATGTCTGTGATATCACATATGATCCATTCACGTTTCCATGTGATACTTTTGCTTTGCATAATGTTGATCATGTGAAATTATTTGATTGTGATGATGTTGCCATAGACATCCCATGCTCTAAATGTTTCATCTTTCCCATTGTTGCTTGTAATATGTTTAAGAATTTCTGTTTCCAATGTTTTACTTGTAATGATGATACGAATGATCCTCATGTTGCGACAAACTTGATGAATAATTTCTCTTTCCATATGTTTGTTGGCAACCATGCTATTGCTTCGGACATGCCTTGTCATGATAGTTATTCAATTTCTCCCGTTGCTCCCAATAAGATGAATACTTGCTCTTTCACTTGATTTGCTTGCAACAATAATTCTCATATGGTTTCTATTGAGATGGCCCCCATAGCTTTCTCAAATTTTGGAGATTTTGATGATTGCCATAATAAGCATGGTCCCCACTTTCATACTCACCATGCATCTATCTTAAACTTGATTGACATTAATGGTGATGTGCACAACAAGAGATACGTCATGATGGATGATGTATTTATCTACCATGCACACACATTCTTCCTTTTATCTATGATGTGTGTAGGTACCCGCACAAGAATGTCAACCTCGGTTGAGCACGAGTTGACAAAAAGATCTCTAGAGACCATCCCCCAAGGGAGTTCAAGATCGAACCTAGCTCTGATACCTTTTATATGCTTTGCATCTTTCATGTTGAAAAAATGTTCTTTCCTATGGTTAACTTGCAAGCATGTTAATGGTATTCTATCACCTTGTGACAATCATGTTTGATTGCTATTGGATATTTATGCTTTGTGTGTTGCAAAAAAAATTCGAAAAATTTCTCTTTCCGATGTTTTGTGTGCAACCATAATGCCATTTTGAGCATGTATTGTCATGAGAGCTTCCAAGTGCCTCATATAGTTGTTGCAGCAAACATAAGGACCACTTGCTCTTTCATTTGGTTTGTTTGCAAACATGTTGTTTTTTCTTCCGCTTGGGATACTCATATGCTCATGAGCTTTGCGTTTGATGATTTGTGTGTGGCATCCAACACGTCGAACAATTTCTCTTTCCAATGGTTGGTTTGTGCACATAATGATGTTGCATTGGATATTCTTCCTCGTGTGTTTTTGCCGAATTCTTCTATTCTTGCATAAAAGATGTTGATCAATATTTTAGTCAATTGCTTTGAGTGCCACACTAAGACGTTATATGGAGTTTTAGAGTTCCCACATTTGGATGATGTTCCAATGATTTCCATGCACTTTGACCTTGCATATGCATCCCGTTTGCTATACTTGAGTTGTGCTAATTGTGTTGTGAACAAGAATGGACATGCCACAAATTACATGCTCCTCTATCACACACAAACATATGTTTCTTGGTCTTTGTTGTGTGAAGGTACAAGTGTATACACATCAACCTCTATGGACAAAAAGTTGACAATACAAATCGTGGAAACTTACCTAGGATTGCCCTTCAATGAGCTATATCTACATCATAAGGTGGTTTCCTTCTACTTGAGGACTCATGCTATAATCTTCATGAATTGGCTACACTTTGAATGTTGCTTCGCTTTTGTTGTGATCTTTGTAGGCTTCATGGAAGGCGAAGGAACATTAAAGTGTTGCCAAGTAAACCTTCTCGACAACGACTATATGGTGAACCCTAGGATCAAGAACGTCTATCGACTTCTTCTACTTTGTGATGAGCATGCAGAGTCGAGGACGAATCTTTTTGAAGGGGAGGGAGATGATGTAGCCCGACCTACGGTCGTTACCACATCAAGGTCTCCAACTTATGCCAAGTCGTCATGGACTCCAAAGGTGAATCCTATCCTCTTTGAGATCCCACTTCCTACCCCATTGAATAGTATACTACTTCATACTCTGTCCTATGACAATGATAGGTTCACACACACAAGCACGGAGGCAAGCGAGGAAGCCCGAGGACTCATGCTCGACAAGACGGAGGCTTGGAAGAGGAGACAGAAGAAGCTCCAGACAAACCGGCGCAGGGCCGGTAAAACCGACACCACCGCCGGAATTACTAGCGACAGCTCCGGTGGACCGAAGCCCCCACCGGAATGTCCGGCGCCCATCCCGCCGGACCGGACTCCCTTCCGAAAGCGCCTTTTGTATGCCCTTCCAGCATGCGACCAGAATATCCAACGATGACCGGAAATCTCGGCGCCAGATCCGGTGCCGCCAGACTTATTGCCGGAATGTCCCGTCTGTGCACGGATCTAGGTTTGATGGCCTGGAATATTCCTTTGACTTACCCTTTTTCCTAGTTTATTCCCAAACTACCCCCATACTAGTGGTTGGCCTATACATAGAGCCCCCACCCCCTCATGTATCCCTAGGCATAGATGATAGACTAAAGACACCCCCTTTTTGGAATCTCTAGTTTTGCCTCATCCCCTTAGTAAAGGGGACCAACTATCATCACCATCTTGTTGGAGTTTGCATCACGCCTCCCTTTTTGTACAAGGCCTTGGAATCGGTGCCCTTTGCCAAGTCGTCAAGACCCTCTCCAAGGTGTTATTCCCTCTCCGCTTGGGATCGAGGGAGCACGTTGACCGATATTTCCTTGCGAGGATTCTATCGGACCAGTGGCCTCCGATGGGAGCAATCGGCCTTGTATCATGTGATTTTTGCGTGTGTTCATCGTGTTCTTCGCGAGGTGTGCATCCGCTTCCGCTAAGTTTTCCCTTTCCCCTCGCTTTCCCATCGATTTGACCACGAGATCTGTGAAGATCGGGCCACCCACGGGGTTACCCCTCAACAAATATGGTATCTACTAGTAGTACTTACGTGAGACTCATATACTAGACATATGACATATAGGATCGGAACATCACTATATAGAATTATAATACTAGGTAAAGCTCAAAAAATTAGAAATTTGATCGACATCTATAAAGTATGGGTGCATATTTAGTTCTTGTATTTTATATCATGTAGAAGTCAATGTTTATTAGGTAATAGTACTTGTAATTTTTGTTAACATGGTCTTGAGAAATGAAGGAGAAGATTCTAGAATGATGGAGAAGTATTTTTTGAGGATTATGCATTGCGTTCATTGTGCTAAAGACTATCAATAGAATCTTCAAGTAGATGCTAGAATGGAAAGAAGATCCAACAGCTGGCAATGTTGGGATTCACAACTCTTGATCCAACAGTCAATATTCAAAGTTATGCGTACATTATATAGTGGTAAGATAATATAAGATAATAAACCTCCTAGAAATAGTCCTTGTTGGTTTTCCTTTGGTATATAACACACCAAAATCTTGTAGGATTGAACCTTGCTTTTTTTCTTATGAACTTTACATTGCAAGATCCTATAGGATTATTTCCTATTTCATTTGATCCTATGAATCAAACCATGTCTGTAGGAGAATTTCCATAGCATATCCCCATTTCGAAAAGAAGGAGAATTTACATAGCATATCCCTAGTTACGCATTTTTTAACGCAATGAAACATCGTAAGTATAATCAATATTTTTGAAAATAGTACTGTATATCAACTTCTACAATGTCAGATCAATATATGTATTATTTCCATGTTAAATTTCCTTTCCCTTTGAAGGTCCTTTCCTTATCATGTTGCCATGCAATGTGCTTTACCTAACACATGGGTTTGCTGAGGACGATGAGGAGGATGATCCTGGTAGGTGGTGGTTAGCAAGATCTACCCATGGTTCAAGACTTATTCTGGTCTATACATATGGTGTCTCAGGCAATGCAATTGATGATGATACTAGTGTTGTTCACTATGGTCGCACCGTTTGCACCTATCCTTCTGGGTTTGAGTGCATGGTGTTCTCGATGGACACAAGCCAGTTAACTACAGCTAACCAATGGAAAAGGGTTACTGAACTTGGATCATATTCTGTTTTCCTTGGTGTGAACTATTCGATTAACATTGCAGTAGGCGATGCAAATGATCCGCCAGGACATCTGACGAGAAGGAACTATGTTTACACATCACACCAAGAAATTGGCTACGAGTATAGGCCGCCTCCTGAAATTTGCCACTTTAGTCTGAATGGTGATGCAACTGTTGGTTTCCACACCAACACTCGCTGGATATGGTCGGAGACTCCGTTTTGGTTCATCCCAAGCTTCTCAATCGCATTGGAGTGGAACGAGCCTATTCAAGGATAGCTAGTTTGGTCGCGGCCTTCTATTGAACTCTTTCTTTTGGCTGGTTTAGCTTATGTACGAGTACTCAACATTTAGTTTTGCTCCCGGTCCGGCTTGTAAAATACTTCGTATTAGCAAACCCATTTTGTACACTTGGTAGTTTCTCCAGTATGTATGTTTCACCAAGCTCATAAAATACCATTATTAGGAGTACAGTTACACTCTACTACTACATACTAATTTCTTCCAGAATTTTGTGTACTAGTAGTACTATTAGTATTACTCCTAGTAGGTCCGTAGTTTTGTTTCTTTTTCACTGTAGTTTAAGTCCTGTAACAATCTACTATAGGTAAATTGGATGTGTTGGTACTTCGCCCAGAAACTGCATGTGGTCGAAGGAACACAATGTTTCCAGGTTTACTAGTAAAAACATGTCGCTCATCATGGCATCGCTAGTGATTTTAGAAGGCAATACTATACGACGGTGTGCTAGTCTAGTTGTCTTCTTCTTTTGAACAAGTACTGCTAGTCTACCTAGTAGTAGTAAGAAGTAAGGTCTACTAGTACCACAAAACTCGAGGAAGCTAGCTGGAGTACTACTGTTAGTAGCTGCCACAGAGGAGAGAGCGAGGGAGTTTTTTACATGCCGGTGCATGTGGCAGCACGTTCCTTCCGAGACAAGATGGATTTAACTCCCTCACTGGCCTCCTCCCACGTGCGCACAGTCTCTTTTATTCAGTCCCTTCTTCCCATCCACTACCACCCCTAGCCTCTCGCTCCATATTGTTGCCGACCAGCTCCTCAGCTCCGTCCTCTATAGGTGGCAGTGAGATCAACGTGGCAACCTTTTGTAGGGTGGTGGCACATCCGTCATCCCTATCCCGGGGCAGTAATGGAGGTTTGTGAAATACTAGAACAATCGTACCTATTCCCTCAGTTTCATAATATAAGATGTTTTTAGCATATGTGAAATGAGTGTATCTAGATTCACTTCGAACTTATACGATAGAGTTGATGATGCAGTTATATTTTTGTTGTCGATTGTGCAGCATTATCATGTGTAGAGTAGTTCTTATCTCGGGTATGCATCCTTTTTTGTATACTAAGATTGCATGGAAGCTTGTTTTCTGGGCTAGATCCCATAACTAAGAACATTTAGGGGTCCTTTCAAAGTTAGTAGTTCGACAAGCAAACTTTTCAACATTTGCATATATTTGACAGTCAAATCATGTAACCAATATTACAACTTGCTGCAGAAGGAGACATAGGAAGGATCGAAAAAGAGGATTCTCGATGAAAATAGGTTCCAATTATGTGACTTCTGCTATCTCAGATTACAAGGTAACTAAACAGAATGACGTATGTTCTTGTCGTCCCGCGCAGATGCTTTCTCTATAGTCTCTGTTTGTCTTGTAACTGCAGAAGCACAAAGTTGAAGAAGACTCTCAGTTTCCTGATGACAGAGCAGAAAATGGATGCTAGGTTGCTACATCTAAGACGCCACCTTGTTTACCTTATGTGGAGACTGATCCAGCTGTGCCTGTAGCTGGTACTGATGATCCTGCACCTACCATCGTCGTTCCAGATGATGGAGGTGGTGGATTGGTTTTACCATTAGCGGAGACTTGTGCGGTTGGAGCTGGCAGTGAAAAGCCTCCAGAGGACATTGTGGTGCTTGATACTTCACCCATTGTGGAGACTCATGCTACTGGTGCTGGCGCTGCTGTTGGTGTTATTGATCCTGCTCCCGAAATCATCGTTCCACCTGAAGGAGGTGGTGAATTGGGTTTACAATCTGTAGAGACTGTTGCACCTGAAGGTGGTGAACTGTGATGCAGAGCTGTCTTTCTTATGATTTGTATGATTTTCTCTGGAACCTATATTATGGAGCTACCATACGCATTTCTTACACTTTTGCATGTTGAATTGTAGTGTGGAACTGGAACTACACCTAGTATGTAATCATATTCGGACGCTTAAGATATCAATGATAAACCAATGCTAACTGAGCTGCACGAGAATTGGCCTCTGCCACTTCCAGGCATGGTTCCTAGATCATCTCCTTTTCACAAGCATGGTGAAAATATGGTTCTGTTCCTTTTCTTGTAATGCCATTATGCTTATGTTATTGATCTGGCAATTTTATGCTGATTTTGTCACCCAATGCGCATTTATGTCTCTACATAAAAACATATTTATTCACATGACTTGAACAGAAAATAGTATCTTCTTTGCATCGACTAACACAAGGAGACATGCAAATATTCATTTGTTTTTGAAATAAGGCAAAAGATTTGCCATTTTCATTGATAGAGAGGGACATGCAATTCAGTTACATTACGATAACTACTCTTACAAGCCATAGAATGGTAGGGATTGCCATAGGAAACCTTCACCTCCATTATCTTGTTCTACAGAAGGCGGTATTACCAGATCCAAAACCGTCTTTTCCTTGGGACAATAATGTCAAGTGAAGGATTTCAAGTATAAACGCAATCCAGTGTAGGTTCATCGGGACAACCTCCAGCTGTGTTAGTCTCCATAGAAGGTACATCAGCATTATGGCAGACTCCGTTGGAAATGCAAGCTGAAGCTATTGTTATACTCCTATTAGGACCACAGATAAGGGCCAGAAATTCAAGCTCCGAAATCTAGAGTTACTAAATATACAAGAGGTTATCCCATATGGACAATTCATAGACAATTCACAGTGCAATTTGAGCATCTTACATGATCCTTAGATCTTAGTCCATCCGGTCTTTTTATTGGTTCAACAAAATTTGCTGGTACTTTTATTTCTATGAAGAACATACAAAACATAGCCAAGTCATACATCTAAATATATATAACTTTTCTATAGTCTATATTATATGTGAAGATATCTTTGCATAACACTCACTTATCAAACTGTCTATGGATATCTTCCCGCTCCATGGAAATGTGAAGTCGATGTTCTATAGGGTACATCCATCTATACTGTACTGTACCTCTAAGTACTTCATCGTCAAGTACATCAATAGCCAAATGCCCCATCATATCAAAGAAGGGTGGGGAATATATCAGGTCAAAAGCATGCACAGGATCTCTGCCAAGTCCTTTTTAAGATGTTTTCCAACTCTCATGTCCAGAGCATTACTATAGACTTACCTAAAGAACGTACCTACCCAAATCTACAAGCACCTTGTAAATCTGGATGGTCACAAGCTTTAACTATTTCTAGGAGAGGTGGAGAACAAACCAAAGCCAAGAAGAATGTTTAGTGCCTGAATCTAGCAGGCGAAGCATGGGGATCGCCCAGCTAACCGCCGGCCAGTGCATCCCATGAAGAATGGCGCAGCCAATGGTGCTAAGCCGGCACTGTTGATAGAAAGGCGTCGAGAAGTTTTTTTTAAGGTGTCGAGAAATTTGCGGCCTGGTTCTAATCCGGTGCATCTCCCATAAGAATGACACAAATTTTGAAGAGACAGGGGTTGGTTGCTCGACTGAGAGCGCGCTTAGGAAAGTTTGGGGTCTCGACAGAAAGTTTTGGCGGGCGTGGGGTGTTTGTCCATAATTTTCATAGAAATATCTGTGAATATTTTATCGGATTTGCCAGTTCTTAGTCACCTCTCTCACTATTTGATTTACCTCGCGATTCGTGCAACATGAGGCTTACACATTTATTGCATCTAGGTTGTAACTGGGAATTTAATGAGTTGCAACTAAGAATTAGCACAATTAGTAGGGTGACGTCAACGCCTTAACATAACAAGTTCTCAGGTGCCTGAGATCTAGGCGCTCATATTTTATATTTTTTTGTTCCTTATTGACGTCTTTGTTTTGAATCCGGCCGAGCCCCAGCACGTACCTTGGGATTTTAACTATCGAGCCCAAAAAATTAGCCCATCCGGCTTCATTATAGTCCAAGATCTTCTAATTTGGCCATGTTTTGGATCATTCGGCCGTGGCAAATAGCACAATTAGTTTGAACAAAGTATCCCATGGATAATAGCCCATCAATCCCTGTTTGGCCCATTTTTCTTCAATTTGGCGTTTTTTGGGCACTGTCCATTCACCTCTAAAAAAAATTCGCCTATCCATGTTTTTAAGTAGTACCTACTACATTATGTATAGCATTTTTATTTGAGCTGTCAGCAATCAGGCATAGCAGATGGACAAGCAATCTTTTAAGAAGAAAAATAAATAAGTTATATACGATGTTAGTATACATTTTTTACGTTTCATAAAAGCATAACAATTTTTTATGTAGTAGCAAGGCATGCAGTTTATCTGTAGCAATATTTCTATACTGAGAGGCTGACATGGCTGACCCACCTGCCTGTAGCTAGCGCCATCAACGTTACCATACAAGAGATCAAGTTCAACGAGCGGGTTTTAAAAAGTACTTGTACAACAGTCATTACCGGAAAAAACAAGACGAAGATAGACATGTTTCTTGTCTAGAGAGGCTGACACATGGGCCCTAGCGGCAAGACCATACACGACTGCTACATCGAGCAATGTTACCAAGGTTAAACCGGTGGATGCCACCGAAAAAATGTCCAACATACACACGTTTCCTCTATAGAGGAGACTGACATGTGGACCCAGCAGGGAGACATTATTCAGGTGTTGTATCGAGCAACATTGCCAAGTTCCAAACAGGGAGACACGAGAGAAGAAAAAAGTCTAGCATGCACACGTTTCCTGCACAGAGGAGGCTGACATGTGGGGCCTACCAGCCTGTATAAACGGCTGAAGTAGCGTTATCGACTTCGGAACAGGGTTAGCACGACCGAAGGAAAAAATCCATCATATACATGTTTCTTCTAATGAGAGGATGACATGTTGGGCCCAGGAGGTTGACTAAATAGTAGATGCATTGAGTAGCGCTATCAAGTTCGGAATAGGGTAGCACGAGCGAAGGAAACAATTCCATCATACACATGTTTTTTCTAATGAGATGATGACATGTGGGTCCCAGCAGCCTGATTAAACGGTAGATGCATCGAGTAACACTATCAACTACGGAAAAGGTTAGCGCGAGCGAAGGAAAATTTCCATCATACACACAATTCTTATAATGAGAGACTAACATGTCGGACCTAGCAGCCTGACTAAACGGTAGACGCATCGAGCAACGTTATCGAGTTCAAATCAGGGAGGCGTGATCGAAAAGTATGGTCTGCTAGAGACACTGGCGTCTGGGACCCACACACCTCAAAAGACTTTGGCGAGTCAACATCGTGCGGGGAAACAAAAATCTTGCTTCTGCCACGCGCCAGCCGAGCTTCCTCCATGTTTTTAGCAGTACCGTCGTAGTAGAGGGCCACGAAACCAGAAAAAAAAAGTTTTCCATCGGCCACGATCGAGCCGAGAAATTCGTCGCGGAAGACACGCCTCCTACGACGACCGTCGGTCCAAGTCGTTGTGGAAGGAAATATTTCTTATAGTGGGAGAGGGGTGGTGGAGAGCAGTGGAGTGGAACCTGGGGCACGACCAAAGGGCGACAAGGGAGGGGTGGTGGCTTTTGTGGCATTTAGTTTGAGAAGATCTTTGCATAATATGGTGTAATGCCATGTGAGCCCATCTCTCATCCCTCCAAGTACTAGAGGACAAAAGGGACCATGGTGCTACAGTAGAACGACCATAGGATAGGGGTGGGTGTGTTGTGGTTATTAACCAAGGCTTAGTGATGGTTGGATGATTTTACAAAGAGTTACTAGAATAGATACTATTGTTTTGATTTAATTCATCTCAAGATCTTTCATGTTTAAGTGATGATGGATGATGTTGGGCATGATCAAAGGTAAGTGGGGAGGTTAGTGAATATCACTAGGTTCATTTTTGAAAAGAGTTCAAATTGAGAAATTTGAAGTTTGAGTGAGATTAGTGATATAGGGTGTTATTATCATCATACCAACTTGATCAAGCTTTATTAGGTGGCTCAAGGCTTCAATTAGATCAAGGGCAACTTGTATGGACATAACAAGTGATTTAGATCATCATGGTACAAATAGTTGATCTTAATCATGATTGAGTGCACCTAGAATTCATGCCAAACTTTGTTGCAAATAAGGGTGTCAAAATAGATTATCATCCTTCCTCCAAAACCATGATGGTTTAAGAAGTACAAGACTCCAATTAGAACAAGGGAAGTATGGGTAGGTAGATAAAGTTTAGTAGATCACAACCATGTAAATAGTTGGCCAAGAAAGGTTGAGGTGGAGTTTGGAGCTTCTGCCAAAGTAGGCATGTTGAAATAGTTAGCAGAAATAGATAATTTTCTTGACTACAAAACCATCAAGGACAAGTGGGTCCAGAGATTATCTGGTCATGGGCAAGAGTGTGGTTTTCAAGTAAACATGATGGCTTACAATATGGTTCAATTACATTTCCAAAAATGCCCAAGGATTAATATAGGTAGAGACTCAAATATGTGATCCTGATAACAGATTTAGACTTTGTCAAATTTTGTCTGTTTTAGGGTTCTTGACTAGTGTACAAGATCTAGTGGGTTTGATGGGATGCAAGGTTAAAAAATCATCATTTAGTGAATGGTTTTGAATAGTATATTATGAAGAAGGGATCCATAGATTGAGTTGGTCTCCATTACCTTGGAAACTATAAAAAGAGGGTGACTCAAAAATGAATCTGATAAGGAGAAGAGATGGTCAAATTTATTACTAGATATCAAGACAAGCTTGGGAATCTAGGTAGATGGGTTTATTGTTCAATAACAAGTATTGTTGATGATAGAGAACATCATAAGGGATATGATAGGGCAAGCTCTTTCCTAGGGATCAAGAGTAAGGGTATTTGTTGGAGCTCTAAGAAGTGAATCTGGTAACAAGTAAGAAGGTAGTCTTCTAACTAGGGTTTTGATGTTGTGGTCTTCTAGAGAGTTAGGGTGGGATAGGATTGGGTTCATACTATCCTTATATTGTTTGACAAGAGTTTATTAAAGGTGAATTGTGAAAGGAGAGGTATTGGGGAAACTATCCAACTCAAGGGTTTGAGAAGGGATTGATTTCCTACAACACCTTGTATTGGAGGGTGTATTGTTGGTTAAGTGGTTTACTAAAGGGTGATCTCCTAGGTTAGCTCATACTAATTCCTAATCAAGCAAAGGCAAATCATATTAACATGTAGGTCAATGCAATTCATACCAAGCATCTCAAGTATTACTATAAGAACATACAAGCCTTGCTTAAGGTCTAGGGAAGCATTTTGAAGGGTTTGTGTTTTGAAGAAGGTGGGAGTCCCTTGGTACTTCTACCAAGAGTGGAAAAAATCTTTATAAAGACTTTTGGAAATAGTAGGGGTAAGGTTATTTGCAAGTTATGTCTTGAAAACATAAGGAGATGATATCATATAGATCTCCATAATTTTGTTAATAGAAGATACTAAAACATTTTTTGTTGCCAAGGAAGCTTGGCTCTTGTTTTGAAAGACCAGAACATTTCATAATATGTAAAATAAGCTAAGACATATCTTATGCTAAATATCTTTTGCCAACTGAGGGTGAGGTAGAGAAGTATCTTCACTATTACTCAATCAGAAACATGAGCACAAACAAGAAACAACTACTCCACCACTAAGCAAGATTTTTTTTGTTCCCCCTAAATTTTGCAATTTGGACAACCAATCTAGGCAACTAAAAGTGGGATCTTACAGACCTTCCCCTCTTAAAATAATCTCGTCCCGAGATTCCGGAGGGTAGGGCTAAGAAATTCTAGAGGGTTATCAACTGCTAATCTTGCCTTCGGGTGATTTTTTGCTTCGAAGAGTTGCATCTTCAGCTTCTCATTTGAGAGATAAGACAGTGAAGCGTCGCGTTGAGTAGGCTTACAAAGTTATTGGGTACAATCGGTCCTGGTTGCAGCTTGAGGTTGGTATCTTGACGAGGGAAAACTTGTTTGCATTCTTCCAAAGGTACCTTCTAAAGGGCATTTATAGCTGCCTAACATTTCTAATATAGTTTATCAAGGAGGTGCTTTCGAATGGGTGGTGAGTTGATACCAAGTCTGTCTATGGTAACACTGAGGTCCAAACTTGTGACTCACAACATCGTCTTTATGATGCAGTTTGGATGCCAGATGGGGGAAGCTTGTGGTAGCGGGTCCAGGACTTACCACCATGCCTAAGGACATAGTGGCAGCATCGAGGGTGCTGCACTTTGAACTTTGAGGATGCATGATGGGTCGTGGAGTAGTCTTCCAACCTGGTTGACAAAGGTTGGTCTTCTTTTCTTCTAGGGAGTGGGTGGCTTGAAAGGTCGAGGCTTCAAAATGTATCATCAGGAGGGAGTTTATCCTACTCGAGTGGGAAGACGCAGTTCCCCCTTAAGGTGATGCTAAGGGAGCTTCGAGTTGACGCGGTCCTTCCTTCTTGAGATAGAGTGGTGAACATGAGGGTGGATTCTGGTCGCAATTGTTGACGCCTTGACGGTCTTGGGAATGTTGACTCTATCCTTTTGACGCTTCCTTAGGAGATGTATCTTCAAGTATTGGTTGACGAGATTGCATAAAGTAGCTTCTCCTAGGGGTGAAACGCTTCTTGTTTGGATGATTCTTAGCTTCGACTGGGGGAATGACTTGGGGTTGGAACTTGAGGTTGTCTAGAGTCATTGAACTTCTGGGCTACATAAAATTTGGTGGAGAATTCTCGAGAGAAATGACTAGGTCGGCCGTAGGTGAAACAAGCTCCTTTTTTCTTGTTCTCATCTCTCATTCTGGTTGAGGCCTGACTTGCCATGTGTTGGCGGACCTTTGAAATGATGCTCTCTAAGGGGCAGTTGGAAGGGACATGATATTGACCTTCACATAGGAAGCAGGTGACGAACTGAGTTGGACAATCCTTCGCATGGATGGCTCCGCAGTTTGGTAGTTTCTTGGGCAAATAGTAGCTTGGTGTCCTTCTTCTCCGCATTGTCTTCAAGTCTTGTTCTTACTTCTAGTCTTCATGGGCATCTTATTTGAGCCTACAACTATTGGGGTGATCCTTCTGGCTATGAGGATTAGCTATGTTAGTTTTTTAGCTTTCTGAGTTAATCTCCCGAGAGGGACATTTGCGGTCTATGGTTAGAAGAATGATTGTATTCACACCAAACAAGTCAAACAAAAAAGGTCTCATCTTCCTATGAGGTATCTAATGAGGCATTCCTAATCATTTAGCCCTTGGGATCGATGCTAGAAGACAGAATATGCAGTTTTCCGGGTGCTGTCATTCCGGGTTGGTTATGATGCAACGTCTTGGGTAAAACACGTAAGAGGTAACATCAAGCAAGCATGACAATCCATACGAGGTTCATACATAACAAGCAATTCAGCATCGGAGGGTGGCAATAGTACCAGAGCATTACAAAACGCGTTCAGGGACGATACATTACTCTACCCTATGCTAAGGGGTGAGTGTTTATGTGCAGAGTGACGACTTGGAAAGTGCATCTTCAACTTCTCTGTCGGCTCCTCGCGGGACAATTGGGGGATTTTGTGTCTTCATGGATAGGCTTAAACGTTCAGAGGTATCGACGAGCTGTGGTACACTTCCTTCCACTTTTGGGAGTTCCTTCTCCTGAGGTTCCTTCCATAGCTGTAGCTCAAGCTTGATTCCTTTACTGGACTTCAAAAGATTCCTTGCGACTGAGAATGGTCTGAATATGGTGGAGCTCCATCTGAGAGTGGCGGTAGTGTTCGGTGAGGGTCATTAACGCCATATTTCCCGCGTAGCTGAAACGAGTCTAGAAGGATAGGGCGGGAGCGGCCAGGTTGGGGTCTAGGGATCATCCAGTGCAGTCCACGCTTACCTTGAGCGGGAGATAGAAGGTTATGGGTTGTCTCATTTCTGGAAAAAGATCTCGAATGTGCATTAGGGATTCTCTAGCAACCATGTTAATGGCAAGTGCAAGGATGGGCATCTGAGGTCCCTTGACTTGTAGGGGTCTTCCTACTGGTCCTAGCTTGGCAAGCGTGGTGAGTTGTCCCACATAGGCTTCAGAGTCCAATTTCTTGCGGAGAGTGTAAACTAGTCGGCGGTCATATCCACAAAGATGCAGGGAGTCCTAGAGGATTAGGGGAAATCCATCATCCAGCCAATGTTCTTCTACTTTCTCCATCTACATCAATTTTTAAGGTAGGGTTGGGTTAGTGGCAGGTATGCAATTTTTTTAAGGATTTAAAACTTATCTTTGTGCAAGTAGTTTTTAAAGCAAAGGGGAGGAGATGTAAGCACTTTTATGCAAATAGTCATCTCCTTTTTTCTGTGCTTCTAGAAAATAAGTTTTGGTTCCTGACTAACATCCATGCTAACTAAGGTCTCCTATAGTCACGATGGATCTGATACCAGCTCTCTGGAGCCCCCGGACAGGCAGTCTGAGAATCCCTGTTATGCATATTTCCACATTCCCATGATCATTGAGTCGTGGAACATAACCGGCAAGTATCATTGCAACATCCGTTACATAGCAAAAACAAGACTTACATTGATGCCATTATGGCTATGCAAATCAGCAGCAGAACTTCATCAATTTCAGAGCCCGAGTCATGCCTTAACCCTACAAGCAGTTGACTGGGGTGACAGTCTAGCTCGCATAGACGTCAACATATCCTTCTTTCTTCATGTTTCTGAAAATCTGGCCAAGTAAATAGCTAGGGACAATGCTAGTGAGTACTTTTGAAGGTACTCACAAACCACCAAGATAAGGTAAATAGGGTAATGTAGTTTGGCGGTAGCAAGATAGCTCTAGCTATGGTTGTTTTGAAAATCCTAGTTTCTCTTCTAGATATGGCATCTCTATATCTTTGTTGAAAAATACTTTTGAAAACATGACTCTATTTTAAAATTCAGACATCTCTATATTCTTGATAAAAACCTTCTTGAAATCCTTTTGGAGGAAAACCCTTTTAAAACATCTTCGACATCCATGGTCAAAACAAAATCTCACTCTCAGGTCATCCCATGACCAAAACACATCCTTTTATCTTTCCAAAACCATCACTTGGATCCTTCTAGCAATAACCTTTCCAACCGTCCTTGATCGTGGCATGGCTATTTGAATATATTATACTCTACAGAGTTTCCGCACTTTCCCCACAAGAATCAATACATCCGCCGAGATAACACCCCGGCCCGCTACACCTCATGTACGGGGGTCCGAGTAATCAAACATAACCTTTCATTTATCGTCCCTAGTATGGGAACTTTCCCTATGGTTAGTTCTCCCCAGACAAGTACCTGACTTTCCAAGTAAGTATCTCCCTACCTTACTTCCTGAATCATCTCCCTTGCCAACTCCAATACTTATACCGTTCGTAGGAGCCCCATAGTTTTAGCTGACCTCCGCAAAGACAGTAGATCCTGCTTGGTATGACAACCACCTAAGTGGAGAATAACGGGCTTAGAGGGACTCAAACCCCTTTGATCTGTTATGGCGTGACCCATTCTAAGGAAAACAAGTACGTACTAAGCCCTATCTAGCACCAGGGTAATGTGATTGCATGGGTAAGTTGTTCCTGTAAAGACATAGAACATCCCTCCTTCTTCTTCTCATGTACATCATACTCCCTTATCAACATCCTAGTTTTATCCTTTTAAAACCATCCACTTGGAAATGATTCTCTTGCCAAGGGTTTTACCAAAACATTTCCAAATCTTTGGGTGTAGGGTAATACCCAAAACAATTTTGTGTCCAAGATCCGAGGTTTCCAATGAGGTAGGATGCTAACCATCCTACTCTCGGTCTAAAGGACGGTAGTAGGTGTCAATAAGGTTGGGTGTCCTATTGGACACCAAGTCATAACTTGGAGGATGAAATCTACTGGAAAACATGATCAAGAGTCGAGCGTAATGAGCAATAATTACTGCAGTAACTTCAGGAGAAAATTGTGCGGTGCCTCGATTCCCAAACGAACGTGGGGGTCGTGCGATCGAACTCACTGCTGACACACCCCCCCCCCCCACGCGTCATTAGCCTGCGTCATGGCCCACCACTGTAACGTCCCATCGGGAGAGCTCCAACATAACTGAAACACGCTATCATCGTTAGCAATGACATCATGAGCAACAAAGAAAAAGCATCGGGTGTACCAGTAAAGAACTCGACAAACAATATAGATTCAAGGCTCGAGTCAAGCATTTCCTTAGATGGTAAAGGATTGAGCCTATGATCGGATGCAAGCGTTCGAACATAGCCTTGGGGCTAGGAGCGCTAGCCGCGTACTCAATAATATTTGGTGATTCAAGGAAATAAGACCTGAGTCGAGGATCTTCTCAGATGATAAAGACTTGAGCCTATGATCGGACGCAAACGTTCGAACATAGCCTCGGGGAGCTACTCCCATCGGGAGCGCTGATCGCGCACCTAGTAAAAAATAACCTTAGACAAGACTTGAGTCGAATATTTACTCAGATGATCAAGGCTAGAGCCTATGCTCGGGTACAAGTACCTGAACATAGCCTCGGGGGCTACTCCTATCGGGCGCTGACCGCGCACCAGAAGGAAATAATGAATCCTCCTATGGAGTCGACAATGTAGCTCATGAAGACGAACTTTGAGCCTACACTCGAATACAGATATTCGACTGTAGGCTCGGGGGCAACTCCCATCGGGAGTGCTGGCCGCGTACCGGTTAGAAAAAAAGGCAAAAATCCTCCTATAGAGACGACAAGATAAAAAGACCTATGAGCATTACCCAAGTGTATCCTCAAACGATTACTTCCATCAAAAGCGTTAAATAGCACACCCGATAAAAATGACAATAAGCTGGCGACTTCAGCAACTCTAATAGCCAAACAAGGCAGTTGATGAAAAATTAAAAATTCTCGGACCGCGTCTGCCGCGATAACATGTCTGAATGCTGTGTCTATCGTCATGAAGGTAAGACCCCGGGATCTGTCCTCTGAGGCCTAGTAGCACACGAATATGCTCTGCTAGTAAATTTCCATATCAACGATATGACGAAAAATCCCGACGAACACGTTGAGTACCCAAAACATAAAACTGAAATTCAGTACTCGATAAGAACCCCGCGGCCCAAGCTGAATTTCGCCAGCATATACCAAGTTCAATTCCAGGTACTTGAGCTTGAGAAGGTTCACTATGTCTTTTCCCAAGAGCAATTAGTTGTTCCCGGATGCACTAGACTCGTTTTACCAAAATCCCCATGACAAAAATAATTAACTTCCAGCTTATTTACTCGAAGAAATCTTCGGGTTCTATGCTGAAAATGTCTTTGAGACTCGACCCAAATCCGATCGAGTAGAGTCTCGAGGGCTACCGATATGGGCATGACTTATTGGGTCCCCATGATTGGTATACCTGGTATGTATCCGAACTACGGCCCATGAAGCCCACAAGGAACCGAGACTCCTGGAAGCATCCGAAGCCCAGGAACCAGACATACTGATCAAGGTAGAAGCTTAAACCGACATAGTCCTAGAGATATACTTTTAACTTGTAACCGATCTGTCCTGAACTCTGAGACCTAGCCTCTCATATAAAGGCTCAGAGGAGCCAACGAAGAGAACACCATAGCTTTGAGCAAAACACAACCCGACGTGAGTTAGATTGCATCTAGCGAATCGGCAACCCTGTAATCATGTTCTTCAGTAATCAGACAAGACATCGACTCCCTTTCTTATCTGATAGGCCGACGAAGTCACCAGCGCTCTCTTTTCGCGAAACCCTAAATTTATAACCATGGACATTACAGACGTCATCCCTCTCTTGACATATACCCTCGTTGTGAGTAGTCTGAATGGAATGGCAAAACTGCCTTAACCCTAAAGAACGCTATCATCTGGACACTCAATCCAACGTGGCTATCCTAACAGTTGGCCTGTCCAGGGCGGAGACTACGTTTGTAGTTATAGCCATTTCTCTCTCTAAAAGAGACAAGTCCATTATAGCCCCCGACACATGGAACACGTACGTATCTGAGATGTGAGACGTCTCAACTGAATCGAGCAGTCACTTTCTACTCAGTTGAGAGCATCGCTGCATTCATTCATTGCCTGCGAACT
The DNA here is from genome assembly GCA_023614405.1 of Avena insularis. Lineage (NCBI taxonomy): Eukaryota > Viridiplantae > Streptophyta > Magnoliopsida > Poales > Poaceae > Avena > Avena insularis. The sequence continues at coordinate 452,927,167 of CM042696.1, forward strand.
GCAAACTGCGTGACAATGTAGCCAGCATGCACGCAATCAAACCCTCAATTATGAACACCTAGCTTATAAGTAATTGCTTCAAAACACTGAGCACATAGAGCACGACTAGATGCAACCCAGTTTTCTCACTCATGAGTATTGCACTCATTAGCAAACCACAGTCGACCTCTGGCTAGCTAAGCCTTACTAGTAGTATGCTTTACTAACCTACATATGCATAGAGCGAGCACTAATAGGCATGAAATTGTTATAAAGGCGACACGCAAAAACTCATGGGCGATAACATTTTAACATGGAAAAGCCTCTTCAAAACTAATGAAACTTCACTATACGAAGTGTCAGCTTGCGGCTTACAAGAAATATATATATATATACACCAGTTATTTAACCTATATAAGACACCCATATGGGACACCATACCTGTATTTTTTACATATCCAGGATGTACGTACCTAAATTTTATATACCTAAGATATACCTATCCAAGTTATATATACCTAAGGTATCACATACCTAATGTGTACATGCCTAAGTTACATATATATACATGTATGCTGCGTACGTACACCTTAGGTATATAATATGTTAGGTATATGTAACTTAGGTATGCATATCTTAGGTATGTGATACCTAGATATGTATAACTTAGGTACGTATACCCTTAGGTATGTGTGGTTCATAGCGAAAATACGTGTATCACGTATGGTGTCTGGACACCTAGGTGCATCAGTTATTTTATATATATAGAAATTAAATTATGTAGAAATGCATGACAAATATCCTCTCCAGGGTTTTCAAGGGGACTGACAAACAATGCCAAGGAGAGCATAGTTGTCAGAAATGCAATTTCCCCATAAAGAAATACTATTCCAAGGAGAGCGTAGTTGTCAGAAATGCCAAGAGGAGTACATGTTAAAGCAAAGTGCGGTTAAAAATCGACAACAGATTACTCAATGCTTCTACAGTATATGTAGGTAGCTAAATAATTATCTGGCTTAGAGAATAGGCAAACAAATGAAGGAGACCAGGAATCTCACTCCTGAAGAGATAGCTCAGCCGATTGAAGCTTGTCTCCATCATGCAAGATGATCTTGCCTAGCTTACTCATGGAGCTAACTAAAATCCCGAACAATAGTAAAAGTTATTGGCTCTCTCCACAATGCTCCAATCCCACCTTGCAAGGTTCGGTCCCTAGCTTAGATAAGCACATATTTCTCCACGTATATGTACTACAGTACTAGCTTAATTAACCGAGTAGTACAAGACTAGAAGCAAGCTTGGCATGCATGGGCTTTTATAGAAGGCTAACTAGAGAGGCTAGAGGCAGCTAGGGAGTAGTAGATCCACCTGCCACATGCATGCTCCGGTAGAGCATCTGCATCGATCCATGCATGCGCGCGTCCGTCGATCCATCATGTCGCTCCGACCCCGAGAAAATCTATGAAAGTTGGCGACGTCACCGCGGAGTCGAAGCGAGCCCCCTGACCCCTCGCCTCAAACGCGGTGACCGACGGTGCATTTGCCTCGGCAGGGATGAACCGCGCCATCTCGTGGTGGCCGCTGCCGATCCAGCCCCCGTGCGCCGGCAGCAGGAACGGCGGTTCTCCGTACCGGCCGGCCATCCCGCCACCACCTGCTCCTCCCCCTCGCACGGCCATGTCGCCCGGCCACGAGAGGAGGCGCCTGTCGTGCACCGATGCGGCGGCTTGCCCTGCAGTAAAAAGAAACAAACACACAAGCGATCGATCGACACCGTTACTAGCTTACATGGTAAACTGCTCGGCAGGATTAACTGGCGAAGAAAAGGAAAGAGCTGATGAACAGGAGAAGGGTAGCAGTTACAGGTGAGAGTAGCATTTATGGGGACGATGTGGCAGATCACCCCCATACCGCTGTTGTGTGTCCCTGTGCATGGCCGTGCCAAGTTCGCCATACATAACATACGGGCATATCGATCCGTCCATCACAGTGGCCTGCTGGCTACTGGTCAGGAGTGAGAAAGTTTACTGCTCGGCTCGTGTGCGCCACCCTGATCTCTCTGCATCTGCATCTGCTGCTGCTGCGGGGTGGGGGTGAGCGTGCGTGTGCGAGATCACTGTGCTTGTCACTGTGTGGCGAAAGTCCAAGTCTTCCCGGCCAGTACCTGGTCTTCGATCTATCGTCTCCCACATGCTGCCGGTTTGGAGCAAGGCATTTATTTCGGTTGCCGGCCGGTGGCAGTGGAAGGAACGAAAAGGCCGGCCGTGTACCGCCCAATGGGGGGCTCCATCTCCATCTGCATCTCGTCTATGCGTAGTAGTATGTGCACTTACACTGCCCGGAATATCATGTACTCCTACCACTACACAGCAGTTCCATTCATCTAGCACTACATGTTAGGCCCTCCCTATGTTAATTTACTACTCCCTCCATCCCAGGGCTCGAGGCATATAATTATTTTGAAAAAAGCCATGTAAATTTTGATCAAATTTCTAAAAAAATCTATTAAGAACTATTATATTATATAGATATCATGTGAAAATATGTTTCATGATGTATGAAAGGGTATGGATTAAGTAGTATAAATATTAATATTTTTCTCTAAAAACTTGGTTAAACTTTAGCTAGTTTGACTTTTGAAAAAAATTATATGACTTAAGCCTTCGAACCGAGGTAGTATTTTATTATGTGTGCACCTGGCTGACCTCGGTATGTAGTGCTACACAAGTGTACTCCTCCTAGCTACTCGCCCAAAATGATTTGAACATTTGCACCCTTCACCTTAGATAGGGTACACTAATTCTGTAGGGTTAAATTAAACCGGCTATACGGTACAATGAGGTTCTAGCACCGGGCACCGGCCGACGATTGCTGTGTTTGTTACTAGCAGCTTGCATCTCTGTCAGCAGCCCGTGTGTGACGAAGCTCAGCCGTTCAGAATAATCAGCTTGGAATGTGTGAGGGACCACCGGTCAGTGTCAACAGTTTGGGGATGCAGTGCTGCTATGGCCAAGCTAACCTTTGCTAGCACTACGTACTAGCAGGCTAACCTGGTGGTGGTGGTGGTAGTAGTCTAGTAGATCAGTTACTCACCGGGGAACAAGCAGAAAGTAGGCTCCTCCGCAGAGGCAGCGACGGCACCGGCGGGGAAAGGGAGGCAGTAGTGCCGGAAGCTGAAGCCGTATGGGTCCGCAAATCCAGCAGAGTCGTGGGCGGCGGCCATGAGGTGGTGGTGGCCGACGACGTCGACGTGTCCGGCGGTGGCCACGACGGAGGATGAGTCCAGCTTGCGCTGGACGGCCTGGTTGAGCTTGCGCCGGCGGTACGCCGTGGACTGCTCGCGGTACTTGCGCGCCATGATGACGTGCCAGTGGTTCTTCACGGCGTTGTCGGTCCGGCCGGGGAAGAGCCGCGCGATCATGGCCCACTTGTTGCCGTAGAAGCGGTGCGCGGCCATGAGACGCTCCTCCTCCTCGTCGCTGAAGGGCCGCTTGCTGATCCTCGGGTCCAGCTGGTTGAACCACCGCAGCCGGCAGCTCTTCCCTGCAGCATCCCACAACATACAGAATGATCTTACGTGCAGCGACTGCAAGTGTCATCACCATCGTAGGCCGATGAGCACGGCGACGGCAACGATCTCTGTTCGCAGAAGCCTTGGACGTACGTCAAATAGCCATACATACCAGATCTTCCGTCGAGCTTCTCGGCGATGAGGTTCCAGTTCTGGGGCCCATAGAGCGCAACCAGCTCACGGAGCTTGGCGTCCTCGGCGGGGCGCCAGTGGCCACGCGCCGCGAGCCTAGACTGCCCGCTGCTGCTGCTCTCCTGAGGGTCGGCAGCATTACACCCTGCCCCGCCCCCACCGTAGTATGCTGCGGCGGTGGCGCCGGTGTCCATGGTGGTCGTCCCGGCGGTGAGCACGCGGGCGCCTCCCTTGGACGAGGATGATGAGGACGCCTGGTCGGCGTTGGCACCCACCACGCGCACCAGCCACGGAGGAGCCGCCGAGGAGCAAGGCATCCCACCGCCAGTCGGCGCCGACTTAACTACCTAGCTATGAGACTCCAAGCAAAGAAGGCGGCTAGTGAGACTGAAGAAGGAAGAGATCAAGAGAGTGAGGAGAGGAAGCACGGCAGGAGTAGAGGGAGCGGCTTGCTTTCCTTTCAGAAACCCACGGGGCTAGAGTTATAGGCCTTTCACCTTCACTCACTCACACTCACTCACTCACTCTAAATACAGGAGTCGTAGTGTGAGCTTTGCTTTTTTTTTTTCTTTACTGTCGGATAGGGAGGTAGCTGCTACACGGTGAGACGAGGGGATCGTCTGCGCGCGGCGCGATGTTGCGCTGGTCGCCGACATCGATTTATGCACGTCGTGGCGCCTGCCCGTGGATGAGACGGCAGGGCTGCCGGTGGATACGGGGGTCTGAAGTTCTACTTGGCTTGCACACTGTTCTTCAGCCGCTATAACAAATTGTTCTGTTTACATACACAGGCTAATATTCACCTTTTCGTCTATGGTTAGTTCTTCACTGTTAAAGTTAAAAATTGAGTTTAGAGCATCTCCACTAGCCTTAACCGTTCCCAGGGAGATTTTTATATTCAGACGGCGAAATTTCGTCCACACTACGGGAAAATTTGTCGTTACCGTGAAGACAGGGTTTTGCCGTGTGCCAAAGTGCCCGGAACACGACAAAGAAGGTCGTTGTCGTGTCTCCCCCAGAAAGCACATGGCAAAAATTAGCAGCACTGCAAATTTCTGAAAAAGAGCACAGCAAAAAACCAATCAAGGCAAAGAGTTAGTAAAGGAACACGACAAAAAAGTAGACATGGCAAAGGACCCCGGGCTCACGGCAAAGATATACCTCACGGTAACAAGGTGGGACCCGCGGCCCCACAGGTCCACTTGACAGGGAGGAGCTAACGGCTGCGGACAGTGGCCTCTTTGTCGTGTGCTTTTTCCGTGTACCACACGGCAACGATGGCTTGCCGTATGTATTCCGCCGTATACATGGCAAAGTCTTGATTTTTCCCCCTTTTATCACATTAATCTTAGAAAAATCATTCTAATTCAGAAAAATACAAATTATATATCAAAATTTGCAGAAAAATAAGATCTATCTATCTACACTCAAATATTAGATATTTATGTTGAATAAGAATCTCCATGCTTGCCGTCTTGATCATAGTTTAAAATAGGCATAAAACATTTAAAAACGATCGAAACAATGTGAAACCTTCGTGTGGTGTCATATTATGTGACCTGGTTGGAAGAAAAAATATAAAACTTGGTATATTGATTATGTCTCAAAAAACCTTCACAAAATGACCTATCTTATTCGAGGTTTCCTGACTTTCTGATCAAATGACCAATGTTATGGCTAGAATCAAGGCATAGTTTCTAATAATATGCTCATATTTTGCATGCATGTGCATCATGGGATGGCGAACAATGTTGCAGGAGGAAGTTTTCCTTTTCATCGCACCAAAAACCATTTTTCATTTTCCGAGCGCAAAAAACGAGAGGTTTTGTGAATCAACGACCAAATGGCTAATTCAAAATGCTACCACCCTATTTTTCAAAAATACTAGACCATCTTACATGGACAATGTACCAATGGGGGGATCTAAAACCTTCCCGTCCAGCCCTGTTGAAAAAGACAAATTTCTGCCGAATCAATAGGAAGTGGGTCAGATATGAACTACAGGTACATGATCTGATGCTCATGATTTTTTACAAAAATAATTTTTATCTTTATAATATGCTATTTTATCAGAGATCCAATGCAAGTTTAGCGAGGCTCAGCCTCGAGTTCAGAATCTTCCTGCCCATCGTTCGACAAAGTTTGACGATAGTTTAAAGCGTTCATACAAATTTTAGAATTGATCGAAACAATGCGAAACCTTCGCATGGTGTCATATTATGTGACATAGTTTGAAGGAAAAATATCAAACTTGGTATTGATTATGTCTTAAAAAAACCTTCATAAAATAACCTACCTCATTCGAGGTTTCCTGGCTTTCGGTCCAAATGACTAATGTTATGACTAGAGTCAAGGCATAGTTTGTGATAATATGGTCATACTATGCATGCATGTGCATCATGGGATGGCGAACAATATTGCAGAAGAAAATTTTCCTTTTCATCGCACCAAAAAGACATTTTCCATTTTCCGAGTACAAAAATAGGTGGTTTTGTGAAGCAACCACCAAATGGCTAATTCAAAATGCTATCACCCTATTTTTTAAAATACTATACCACCTTACATGGACAATATCTCAACAGGGGAATATAAAATCTTTCCGTCCACCCTTAGTGAAAAAGACAAATTCCTGCCGAATCGGTAGGAAGTGGGTCAGATATGAACTACAGGTACATGATCTGATGCTCATGATTTTTTTAAAAAAATCATTTTTAGGTTCACAATATGCTATTTCATCATAGATCCAATGCAAGTTAGCGAGGCTCAGTCCTGAGCTCACAATCTGTATGCCCGCCGTTCGATAAAGTTTGACAATAGTTTAAAACGGGCATAAAAATTTCAAAAACGATGGAAACAATGCAAAACCTTCGCGTGGTGTCATATTATGTGACATAGTTGGAAGTAAAAATGTCAAACTTGTTATATTGATTATGTCACAAAAAACCTTCACAAAATGACCTATCTCATTCGAGGTTTCGTGGCTTTCGGTTCAAATGACCAATGTTATGGCTAGAATCAAGGTATAGTTTCTAATGATGTGCCCATATTGTGCATCATGGGATGGCGAACAATGTTGCAGGAGGAAGTTTTCCTTTTCATCTCACCAAAAAGCCATTTTCCATTTTCCGAGCGCAAAAAATGGGTGAAGCAACCACCAAATGGTTAATTCAAAATGCTACCACCCTATTTTTTAAAAATACTATACCACCTTACATGGACAATTTCCCAATAGGGTGATCTAAAACCCTTCCGTCCACCCCTGTTGAAAAAGACAAATTTCTACTAAATCGGTAGGAAGTAGGTCAGATATGAACTATAGGTACATGATCTGATGCTCATGATTTTTTTCAAAAATCATTTTTAGATTGACAATATGCTATTTCATCAGAGATCCAATGCAAGTTTAGCGAGGCTCAGCCCCGAGCTTAGAATCTTCATGCCCGTTGTTCGACAAAGTTTGACGATAGTTTAAAACAGGCATAAAAATTTCTAAAACAATCAAAACAATGTGAAACCTTCGCTTGGTGTCATATTATGTGACATAGTTGGAAGGAAAAATATCAAACTTGGTATATTGATTATGTCTCAAAAAACCTTCAGAAAATGATCTATCTCATTCGAGGTTTCCTGGCTTTCGGTTCAAATGACCAATGTTATGGCTAGAGTCAAGGCATAGATTTTGATAATGTGGCTATACTATATATGCATGTGCATCAGGGGATGGTGAACAATGCTGCAGGAGGAAGTTTTCCTTTTCGTCGCACCAAAAAGCCATTTTCCATTTTCCGAGCGCAAAAAACAGGTGGTTTTGTGAAGCAACCACCAAATGGCTAATTCAAAATGCTATCACCCCATTTAAAAAAATACTAGACCATATTCCATGGACAATGTCGCAACATAGGGATATAAAACCTTTCCGTCCACCCTTGGTGAAAAAGATAAATTTCTACCGAATCGGTAGGAAGTGGGTTAGATATATGAACTATAAGTACATGATCTGATGCTCATGATTTTTTACAAAAATTATTTTTAGGTTCACAATATGCTATTTAATCAGAGATCCAATGCAAGTTAGCGAGGCTCAGTCCCGAGCTCACAATCTTCATGCCCGCCGTTCGATAAAGTTTGAGGATAGTTTAAAACAGGCATAAAAATTTCAAAAATGATCGAAACAATGCGAAACCTTCGCGTGGTGTCATATTATGTGACATAGTTGGAAGGAAAAACATCAAACTTGGCATATTGATTATGTCTCAAAAAAACTTCATAAAAAAACCTATCTCATTCAAGCTTTCGTGGCTTTCGGGTCAAATGACCAATGTTATGGCTAGAATCAAGACATAGTTTGTGATAATGTGCCCATATTGTGCATACATGTGCATCATGGGATGGATACCAATGTTGCAGGAGAAAGTTTTCCTTTTCGTCGCACTAAAAAGCCATTTTCCATTTTCCAAGCGCAAAAAATGGGTGGTTTTGTTAAGCAACCACCAAATAGCTAATTCAAAATTCTACCACCCCATTTTTCAAAAATATTAGACCATCTTACATGGACAATATCCCAAAAGGGGATCTAAAACCTTTTCGTCCACCGCTGGTGAAAAAGACAAATTCCTGCCGAATCGGTAGGGGGTGGGTCAGATATGAACTACAAGTACATGATCTGATGCTCATTTTTAGGTTCACAATATTCTATTTCATCAGAGATCCAATGCAAGTTTAACGAGGCTCAGCCCGAGCTCCCAATCTTCATTCCCACCATTTTGACCATAGTTTGAAAGATGCATAAGAAATTCAAAAACAATCAAAACAATGCGACAAAGTTCATCAATCTTTTTTAGGTTCACAAGATTATATGGATGTCATATTTGGATTCCTCTCATTTTTCTGATCAATTTAGATATTTAATTTGTCGAATTCCAATTTACGGATTTAAATATATGAATTATTCCATATTAAATAGAAAAGGGCAAAAAAATAAAATCATTTTATTTTTTATTTGAATTCAAGTTTATTATTAATTATTCTTTGTTGTCTACTTAAATAATTGTTTGGAATCTAAAACTGAGATGTGTGACATCTTGGACCAAGAGTTAATATGATTGATATGAAATTATAATCGAGAAGGTATGATTTCTTTCTCGGAAACTCATTCAGAAGGAACAAAGAAGTTAAGCGTGCTAGGTCTAGAATAGTGTTAGGTCGGGTGACCGTAGGGGAAATTTGATCGTGAGTGCAATTTGAACTAATATTAAGCATACTTAGGGTTAAAAATATCCCATAGGAGATTAACGAGTAAAAATTATTAAAAAAGTTTGAGAAAAAATAATTGAATATTTTTCATTTTTTTGAGAAGACAGCCTCTTTGCCGTGTACTAGACACACGGCAACACACGTCAACAACAATCTTTGCTGTTTTGGATTTATAGGCGACACACGACAAAGAATAGATACTGTCATCTCCACGGGAACCGTCATCTCACTTTATTTTGCCGAGCATACGCGTAAGACACACGGCAAAGGCTTTGTCGTGTCTTTTTTAGAAAACACACGTCAAAGGGCCTTTTTCGTCACCAATGTTGCCGTGTAGTTTTTGTAGTGTGCTTATGCATGGCAAAGCCTTTGCCGTGTTCTGGGCATCCTTTGCCGTGTATTTTGCACACACGGCAAAGAAGTTTTCTCCTGTAGTGCCAGTCGCGTTCCCAAGACGATGAATTCCGTTAGATTTAGCCCAACTTTCATCCAGCGTTCCCAGGATGAACCCAGGGCGCTGGGAACCACATGAGAACACCGGACGTAGCGAAAAACATGTGGGCCAATCCTGTCGGCGAGACAACCCCATTCCCCACCACGACTCGGTGCTCCCAGGAAGAGAGCTTTCCCGCCGCCATGTCGTCGTCGTTGAATTCCACACCAAGCCAAGCCGAAATCATGCCCGTAGATAGGTCCGCCACATCCTTCCCCTCCACCTAGGCCTCATTTCGCCGTACCTCTTTTGCCGTAGCTCGGCTTTGTTCCGAGCTCCCTCCGCCTCGTCCATGAAGTGTTCAGCATTTTTCCCATTCGGCCATGGACTCCGAGGACAAGGAGATGTTGGCCCTTTTGTTGGAGGAAAATACCGTCGTAGCCGCCGAAGATGAAGAGCACATGCAGATGTTGGAGATATGCCCAAGAGGCAATTATAAAGTGGTTATTATTATATCTTTATGTTTATGATAAATATTTACATCCCATGTTATAATTGTATTAACCGGAAACATTAATACTTGTGTGTTTTGTAAACATAAAAGAGTCCCTAGTAAGCCTCTTGTTGAACTAGCTTGTTGATTAATTGATGATCATGGTTTCCTGATCATGGACATTGGATGTGATTAATAACAAGGTTATATCATTAGGAGAATGATGTGATGGACACACACCCATAGTAAGCGTAGCATAAGATCAAGTCATTAAGTTCGTATTGCTGTAAGATTTCAAATACATAGTAACCTAATCCTTCGACCATGAGGTTATGTTAATCACCATCACCGGATGGGTACTTTGATGACATCAAACGCCGCTTCGTAACTGGGCGGTTATAAAGGTGTCATTGGGTATTCTGAAAAGTATGTGTTGAAGCGCATATACCAAGATTGGGATTTGTCCATCCATATGACGGATAGATATACTCTAGGCCCACTCGGTGGAATGTCATCTAGATAGCTTGCAAGCATGTAACTGGGTCACAAGGGATGACATAACATGGAACGAGTAAAGAGTACTTATCAGTAACGAGTTAGAACTAGGTATGGAGATACCGACGATCAAACCTCGGATAAGTAGAATATCGTGTGACAAAGGGAATTGGTTTCGTATGTTAATGGTTATATCGATCACAAAGTCATCGTTGAGTATGTGGGAGCCGTTATGGATCTCCAGATCCCGCTGATGGTTATTTATCGGAGAGGTGTCTTCATCATGTCTTCATATTCACGAACCGTAGGGTGACACACTTAAGGTTCGAAGTTGTTTTAAGTAGATATGGAATATGCGTTGGAGACCAAATGATGTTCGGAGTCTTGGAATGGATCCGGGACATCACGAGGAGATCCGGAATGGTCCAGAGAATAAGATTCATATATTGGGGATCATTTTCTAAGTTAGGAAATGTTCCGGAGTGTTTGTATGGAGATTCTAGAAGGTTTCGGAATGTTCTGGAAGGTTCTAGAGGATTTCTTGGAGTTTACTTGAAAACCAAGGAAGGGATCAATGAGTCCAAGTGGGGCAAGACACGGATTCGTGGGGGAGGAGGACTCCTCCCCCCTTCCCACCGTCGGCCCTAGGAGGGGAGTCCTACTAGGACTCCCCCTCCCCAGGCGCGCCTCCCTCCCTTAAATAGAAGGGAGGGGGCGCCCCCTCTTGGCCCTCTACAATAACACCCAATCTATGCCGCCTTTCTCCTCCACCTTTCTTCTGCACAGGCATAGGCGAAGCCCTGCAGAATTCTATACTCCACCACCACCACGCCGTTGTGCTGCTGGGATTTCATGGAGAAGATCTACTACCTCCGCTGCTCGCTGGAACGGGGAGAGGAAGGTCTGCTTCGACTCCGCACGTGTGACCGTCTGTGGAAGCGCTGCCGGAATGCGGCGCCGGAAGGATCGTCCACACGATCTTGAGATCGGCAAGTGATCGACTACATCATCCACGAGATCTAATCTCGTAACGCTTTCGGTTCTACGAGGGTTAGTACCGATCTATCTCGTTGCTCATGTCTAATAGATTAGATGTTGGCTTTTATCTAGATTAGATCTGGGTTTTGTTCATTCTTGCGGTAGAAATTTTTTGTTTTCCATGCTACGAACCCATCAGTGGTATCAGAGCCTTGTCTATGCGTAGATCTGTTGCACGAGTAGAACACAATGATGTTGTGGACGTTGGTGCCCGTGCCGTCTTTTTCTATTTGTGTACTTTGCATCTTGCGGTATGGTGGGATGAAGCGGCTCGGGCTAACATTACATGTCATCGCACATGAGACTTGCTCCACGCTTGACGTGCAACTTGCTTTACACAAGTGGCTTTGCGAGTGTCTGTCTCTCCCATCATTGTATAGATCAAATCTACACTTTGCACTTGATAGCACTTGTATCAACGTTGTGGTTCAGTTTCGTAGGTAAGATCCGTTCTTAGTCGAAAGCCCTAAGCCACGTAAAACTTGCAAAGAAAAATTAGAGGCGTCTAACTTGTTTTTGCAGGGGGTTTGTGATGTGATATGGCCATCATGTGATTGTGATTGTATTTGATGTATGCAATGATCCTTGTTGTAATATGGCAACCGGCAGGAGCCTAATGGTTGTCTTTAATTCTGTTAAGACCTGCGTGTCTATTCATCTTGTAATAGCTTTGTTCCAAGTAGTTGTAATAGTTGCTAGTGATGATGGACAACCATGAAGCGGCGCCACTGACCTTGGATTTAATGCTGGTGATGATGGAGATCATGTCCGTGCTTTGGAGATGGAGATCAAAGGCATAAGAAGAAAGGGCCATATCATATCACACTAATTATGAATTGCCTGTGATGTTAATCCTTTATGCATCTTGTATTGCTTAGATCGCGACGGTATCATTATAAGATGATCCCTCTCACTAAATATCAAGTAATAAAGTGTTCGTCCTTAGTTGGCACCGTTGCTAAGACTCGTCGTTTCAAAGCATCCCGTGATGATCGGGTGTGATAGATTCTACGTATGCATACAACGGGTGTAAGCCAGATTTGCACATGCGGATACTAAGGTTAACCTTGACGAGCCTAGCATGTACAGACATGGTCTCGGAACACGGAATACCGAAAGGTAGAGCATGAATCATATAGCTGATATGATGAACATGAAGATTGTTCGCCGATGAAACTACATCATCTAACGTGTTGATCGGACTTGGTGTAGTGGATTTGGTTCGTGTAATCACTAAAACAACTCGAGGGATGTTGTTTTGAGTGGGAGTTCATTTGTAATTTAGATTAGTCAAACTCAATTTATCATAAACACAATCAAAGTGAATTTGCATAGTTTGTTGTAGTCATTGGCATCCATTCACCATCTTACGCTTAGTTATAGTTGAGATAGTAGAACTATAGAAATTCTGGATATTTACTTTACGAACTGGTATCGTATTGTTTTGAGTGTCAATCTAAAGTTTAAAAATCCTATTGCAAACTTTCAGCAAACTCTATTTACTCCATGAAGTTTAATAAATAGTATTAAATCAAGAGTAACAATTCCAGTGTTAGTATCTAATGTATCATGTCTGCATATTCACGAACCGTTGGGTGACACACTTAAGGTTCGAAGTTGTTTTAAGTAGATATGGAATATGCGTTGGAGACCGAATGATGTTCGGAGTCTCGGAATGGATCCGGGACATCACGAGGAGATCCGGAATGGTCCAGAGAATAAGATTCATATATTGGGGATCATTTTCTAAGTTAGGAAATGTTCCAGAGTGTTTGTATGGAGATTCTAGAAGGTTTCGGAATGTTCTGGAAGGTTCTAGAGGATTTCTTGGAGTTTACTTGAAAACCAAGGAAGGGATCAATGAGTCCAAGTGGGGCAAGACACGGATTCGTGGGGGAGGAGGACTCCTCCCCCCTTCCCACCGCCGGCCCTAGGAGGGGAGTCCTACTAGGACTCCTCCTCAGCGCCTCCTCCTCCCTTAAATAGAAGGGAGGCGCCTCTGGCCTCTACAATAACACCCAATCTCTGCCGCCTTTCTCCTCCACCTTTCTTCTGCACAGGCATAGGCGAAGCCCTGCAGAATTCTATACTCCACCACCACCACCACGCCGTCGTGCTGCTGGGATTTCGTGGAGAAGATCTACTACCTCCGCTGCTCGCTGGAACGGGGAGAGGAAGGTCTGCTTCGACTCCGCACGTGTGACCGTCTGCGGAAACGCTGCCGGAACGCGGCGCTGGAAGGATCGTCCACACGATCTTGAGATCGGCAAGTGATCGACTACATCATCCACGAGATCTAATCTCATAACGCTTTCGGTTCTACGAGGGTTAGTACCGATCTATCTCGTTGCTCATGTCTAATAGATTAGATCTTGGCTTTTATCTAGATTAGATCTGGGTTTTGTTCGTTCTTGCGGTAGAAATTTTTTGTTTTCCATGCTACGAACCCATCAGCAGATCCTCACCCCCTTGTAACGGCTATACATGCAGACTGTAGTGCCGAAGCATGGAGGCTCGGCGAAGGGTCGCCGGAAGTGAAAAGCAAGGCAACAAGTGGAGGGCTACTACATTCTATATGCCGACTACTTCGCTGACGAGCCGCTGCACGAAGAGGCCGTGTTTCGGCACCCATTCAGAATGAGCCAGAAACTCTTTCTCAACATCGTGCATGCCATTCGGGAGTTCAACCCCTATTTCGTATGCAAGAAGGGCTGCACTGGCATGGTAAGGTTTTCCTCACTATAGAAGTGCACAGTGGCGATGACGTTTCTTGCACACGGAGCTCCATGTGATAGTGCCGATGACTATCTCTGCATGGCTGAGTCCCCCGCCATTGATTTCTTGTATAGGTTCTGCAGAGCAGTGATTGCTGTGTTTGGGTGACAATACTTGAGAACACCCAATGCTAAAGACACTGCTAGGATCCTCACAGTCAATGAAAGTAGAGGATTTCCTGGAATGCTTGGAAGCATCGACTACATGCATTAGCACTGAAAGAACTGTCCATTCGCTTGGCAAGGAATGTACAAAGGCCATAAAGGAGGTTGCACTGTGATACTCGAGGCAGTTGCTACACATGATCTTTGGATTTGGCACTCCTTCTTTGGCATGGCAGGAATGAAAAAGGACATCAACGTCTTCTAGTCCTCAAATGTCTTTGCCAAGATTATTGAGGGTCATGCTCTCCCTATGGACTTTGAGATCAACGGACACCACTACAACAAGGGATACTATCTTGCAGATGGCATCTATTTAAGATGGCCAACATTTGTGAAGACTATCTCTAGCCCGATGCTCCCCAAGCATGCTTAGTTTTCCAAGGAACAAGAATCTTGCACGAAGGACATGGACCGGGCATTTGGTGTGCTTCGACAGAGGTTTGTAGTTGTCTAGTTCCCTACTATGACCTAGTCAAAAGATCAGATGTGGAAAGTGATGAACTGTTGTGTGACCTTTTACAACATGATCATTGAGGATGAGAGAAAGGACCCAGTGGATTTGGTCCAGCAGGACGGGCCATACTATAGACAGGGACTGCTTGAAGAGCCTGATCAACAGGTGCCGCCATCGTGGGCTGCGTCATCGCCATGTGTCAGGAGATCGGAGGAACGGTAGTGCATCAATAGCTGCAGATGATCTGGTTGAGCACCTATGGATACGCAAGGGAAACATGTAGATATTTAATTTAATACCAAACTATGCAGAACATTGCTCTGTATTCATATTTATGCCAAACTATGCAAACTCTGTTTGAATTCAAGCCGAATTTGGACGAAAACTCCTCTCTTTTGCATCGTCTGGGAACCGCGCCTAGGAACACGAGTGGGAAGACGGTCGTTTCCAGGCCGAAAGTTATGTGCGTCCAGCGCTAAATAGCGTCAAATTTTGGCCTAGGAACACCCAACGAGTGGAGGTGCTCTTAGGGATTTGCATGGTACACCCTCTCTCCCAAACTCAAAAGAAATAAAAGATTGCTCGATACGCCTTCATAATTAAGGGTACAATGGTCCTTGACAAATAATTAATAACTTAATTAATTCATACATAGCTCAGTAGAAACCAGTATATGGTCCATTAATGTATATATGCAGCCGTGTACATATATGTACACGAGTATGTATGAAACATGTACAGGCACAGCAGGCTACTGCAGGCACCACGACACGGCAGCAAAAATCCGGCTACTTGTCCGGCCATGAGAGAACATGTACGCCAAAAAAAAAATAATGTCAGACTTTCTCTCTGTTTAGACGTTAGGATCACGAGGCGGCCAACGGCAATGTCCGCATAAATAGCCTCGGGAGGAGCTGGCGAGGACCGAAGGTGGAGGACCGTCTAACAGTGATCACGCTGGGAAGTCGGTCGTGTTAGATTCGCGACAAGCAAATAACGAAGAACAAAAAAGATATCACAGCAAGGAGACACAGATTTAACGTGGAAAAACCTCTTCAACAAATAGAGGAAAAAACCACGGGTGTCAGCCAGCAAAACTTCACTATAATGGGGAGTGTTTACACAACGCCGGGGATTTTCACAGATGCGACTTATCCCAGCCGGTGGCTTACAAGAGGTATATATAACGATGGAAACCTAAGTCTTCAACAATCCGTATCGTTAGGTCTCATGCCGCTCCATCAGAAGTTAGCCTCCTTAATGAAATTGGATCATACTTTAACAAACTCCACTTTGAGAAAAATTTCGTTTTGTAGCATCAACAGCAATCATCTCCCTGAACAAACAAAGAAAACATTTTCGGCGCCAACAACCACTTGGGCTAAACAGTTATACCAACTAAGCTTGAGCATAGTTCAAACTTAGCAACATGAATAGACTTTGTCATCATATCAGCGGGATTATCATGAGTGCTTATCTTTAATACCTTTAGTGTACCTTGTGCAACAATGTCGCGAACATAATGATACTTGATATCAATGTGCTTTGTTCTCTCATGGAACATATGATCCTTAGTAAGGTATATAGCACTTTGACTGTCACAGAATAGGTTAATGCAAGAATCATCCTGACAAAGCTCACCATACAAACCTTTCAACCAAACAGACTCTTTGCAAGCTTCATCAATAACCATATATTCTGTTTCGGTTGTAGATAGAGGAACAACTGGCTGCAACATTGCCTTCCAAGTCATAGCACATCTATCTACCATGAACACATAGAGGGACCTCCTCTTATCCAAGTCGGCAGCAAAATCTTAATTCACATAGCCTGTGAGTCTCTCAATAGTCTTGTCAAACTTCAAGCAAGCATTGGATGTGCCACGGAGGTACCTGAAAATCCACTGAACAAATTTCCAATGTTATTTACCAGGATTAGCCATGTAACGACTCACCAAACTCATAGCATATGAGAAATAAGGGCGAGAACAAACCATGGCATACATCAAGGAACCAACATCACTAGAATAAGGAACTCGTGATATGTACTCAATATCTAACAGACTTTGCATCATGCATATTAAAACGTTGGAGAACTTTCTCAACATATCTTTGCTGACTAAGAAATATTAACCTAGATTATCTGTCCCGTTTAATTTCCAGACCTAGGATTTTCTTAGCAGCACCAATATCTTTGATCTGAAATTCACTACTTATGTGTGCCTTCAAAGTAGTGATTTCTTTCATGCTCTTGGCAGCAATTAACATATCATCAACATATAACAGTAAGTATATAGGTGATCCATTAACAAATTTTATGTAAACATAGCTATCAAACTGAGACCTCTTAAAATCTCGTGAGATTATAAATGAATCAAACCTTTTGTACCATTGTCTTGGAGATTGCTTCAAGCCATAAAGCGATCTCTTCAATTTGCACACACAATCCTCTTTTACGGGAACCATGAACCCTTTAGGTTGATCCATATAAATCTCCTCCTCAAGTTCAACATACAGAAAAGTAGTCTTTACATCTAGCTGCTCAAGCTCAAGATCATGCAGAGCAACAATACCAAAGAAAGCATGAATATAACCATGCTTCACAACCGAAAATAAAATATCATTATAGTCAATACCTGGAATCTGGCTAAACCCTTTTGCTACTAACCTTGACTTAAACCTTGAAGGATCATTAGGAGACAAACCTTCCATCCTCTTGTATATCCACTTACAGCAGACATCCCATGTGCAATTCTTTTCAAGTGATTGCATCTCTTCTTGTATAGTAGAAACCCACTTCTCGTGGTCAATGGATGCAACAACTTCATTATTTGTAGCAGGTTTAGTATCTCTACCTGTTTAGCACAACTCAAAGCATAATGAGCAAGATTACACACTTCAATTAAAGGAGATGGTGGAACTATGTTATGCCTCGTTCTATTAGCAGCAATAGACTCATGTGGTTGTTGCAAAATAGTAGGTGAGTGCTGAACAACATGATCATCAATGTTTTTGTCATGAGTATCATCAACCACAACATTATTATCAACAATTTTCTACAGGTGCTCCACCTGCACACTAACTCCCTCATCTCCAATTGCAACAAGAGAGGGATCTGATGACAAGGTGTCATGATACATAACGGATTCATTGAAGACAACATTCCTACTCAACAAAACCTTTTTAGTTTCAGGATTCCATAGTTTATATGCTTTAATTATTGAACCATAATCAAGGAATATACACTTAATAGCTCTAGGATCTAACTTTCCATTATCAACATGAGCATATGTAGTGCAACCAAAAACTCCGCTCCGCTTAGGCCCAAGCCTCCGGCGACAGGCCTCGCTCTGCTCCATCAGAAGCTAGCCTCCTTAATGAATTTGTATCATACTTTAATAGGCCAGAGTTATTCCATGGACGTTGGAGCTACGATGACACGGTGGCCTGCAACTAGCGGGAATGACAAGTAGTTGGCGGTGAGCGGGTCGGGTGAACGCAAGGATGAACATTCTACTCGTGGTTATGCGAAATATTGTATATCCATATGGGGCTTGGATATGAGCCACAAGGTTAATTTGATTTTTTTGTTACTTACTTAATTTAAAGCCTATTGATCATATTTACCCAAAAAACTATTAGTAATATTACTCTTAATGAGTTTAGGGAGGGGTTGTAATGGACTAAACGCGAGGTTTATTACTACGGGCATGTACAATGATCGATAAGATAGTCTTATATTATGTGTACCATGCAATTTTGATATGACAACAAAAAATGATATACAATGAGTTATTTTTTAGTCTTATATTTAGCACTAGATATACCCAAATATGTGGCGTGACATATCATTGCTAAGCGAAGATGATCTCTTAGCTAAGAGAAGGCAACATTTTTTCTCTCTCCTCCAACTCGGTAATCATGTGATGATAATTCTAAAATAAAATTGATATAAGACCATCATACGCACTAGTAGAAAATAGGGCATTAGCCTGGTTCGTTTGGGCCTTTGGTTCTGGTTTCGCAACCGGGACTAGGCAACCGGGACTAGACCTCTCCTTTAGTCCGGGTTCTGTTATGAAATAGGACTAAAGGCGCTCCACATGGCCGCCGCGGAGAGCGGGGGTGGAGGAACTTTAGTCCTAGTTCACCGCAGTAGAAAAACGCCCCAAAACTATGCCGCGACAGTAGGTGGCTGTGCGGAGGAGGTTCTGCCGTGACAGAGTTTTGGGACGTTTTTCTACCACGACAGAGTTTTGGGGCTGTTTTCTACTGCGGAAGGAGGGAGAGGTTTGGCGTAAGTGACGTGCCGAGAGATGATCTATATACAACTACATAAATGAATGAACCATTACAGAACATCATCATGAATATGGATATCAAAGTATTCTCTAAAATATACAAAAATGAAGGAACCATTACAGAAGGCATATATATAATATAATTTCTCTTATGATTCCTAATGGATAAATACATATTCCTGATGGTATTCTCCGGATGGATCTATGACCTCATTATTTAAGAATCTCGCCAATTCCTCTTGAATTGCTCGTACGCGATTCTTTGGTAGGAGACCGTCCTGCATCCGTTTGATCTAATTTAAAGAAGGGGATCTTTAATATATATGAATGAAACTCAACACAATTGATGGTAATAAATAAGATTGTGAACATTTTTTACGTAATGCAAGTTATTGTGGAATTATGCCCAGCTCACAGGTCTTCTGGCAGATGTACTCGCAAACGCAGTACCCACATAAATTATTCCCGGCTTCCTTCCTCAAACACTTCGCGAGAATAGAGTTCAATCAAAATAATAATGAAGAATGGTAATCCAGAATGCTAAACAAGAACCAAAGAGATGCTCAGACCTATCTATAGTACTACTTACTTCGATTTGTCGAAATGTAAGCTCCTCTTTGCATTCACCCCTAACAGCCTTGGTGAACCATTTCCAAACCCTGTCCGGCAAAGAAAATGACTAAAGAAGTTATTAATTACTTGATATCAGGAAATGACCAAAAGATGCCGATATAGTGCGATAATGATTGAAGTTACCTCTAGAGCATTTCAACCAGGTCCGGCCATATCTCAGGATATTTATGTTTCGAGTCCATGACCAATACTTTTCCTTTGTCAAGTTGAATGACTAGCAGAATGAAGTGGAACCTACGCACGTGTAACTCATTATTTACACTTAACATCGAGTAAATAAAATCGAATGTGTACAAGACAGTAACACTCACTCTAAGTTCTAAGGAAATAATATTTCCGTTTTGTTTTGTTGTTTCAGTAGAAACCTTAGCAAGTAATCATCTTTTTTCTTGGTGTTCTTCTTTATCGTATATTCATGAACATTATTTAGATCAATGAACCCAAGGCCATAGATTCGTCCTCTTTTGAATTTGAGAATCTTCATTCTGCATAATATCATACAAAAGAATATAGTGAGGATAATTATACACGCAATGAACGAGCTGAGCTAGAGACTTAATTACAGAAATAAACTACTTACATCCAATAGCAACTGATGAGAGATTTTTCAAGGGCGTCTTGATTGAATAACTGAAATAATTCCGTGAATTCAACGTGTATCTTGTTGTTTTCATGAAAGTAATGCTCCATTCTAACTCTTACTATAAGCATGATCGTGCCTTCCTCTGAGGCTGGCATATACCACTCATGCAATTTTCACATTTGTGTTTGTAGAAGTGAGACCTCCTCAAGTATGACGAGAGGCTTTGCGTACTCGTATTTGTATGCTACTTCATCCATTGGTGCAGCTTTCGTGACTAAGTATTGATCAATAGTCATACCATGATCGGTAGCCGTTTGTGCAACTAGTCGTGTAACCTCCTGATCTGGATCGGAAAATACTTTCAGCGGGGGGCATGGTTGTTTTTTCTGTTCTCCGAGCTAGGGAATTGTTTTCCCACTTCTACTAATACTTGTCGACCGCTCCACATTCTTATTATGTGACTTCATAATTGAGCGGTCATAGTATGATACCAAATTGTCTCGCCTTGGTCGCTCAAGAAGGTTCACAAAGAGTTGCACCGTTTTCAGTGCTATGTACTGTTTTGGTGGGAGTCATTTCGGTGCAAGCTGACATTTGACATCTTCAGCAACGACCCGATCGAGTTCGTCATCAGTCAGGTCGTAAGCTAACTTGGCAGGTTCTGCCTTGGCTTCCTTTCTACCTGTTGAGACTTTCTTCCTTGTACATGCTATAGTACTAGCTGTTGGAGCGTCGGTTCTCTTCCGCTTTTGCACCCGGGGCTGAGGCAGCGGAGTCTGTAGATGTGCCGCAGACGGCTGAGGCCGTGGAGATTGCAGACGCACCGGAGACAACTAAGGCGGTGGAGTCTACTGACACGGCAGAGTCTGTAGACGCATCGGAGATTGAGATGGATTGCAACTAGGAGAAGTCGGTGGCCTTGGCGTGAAATTTGGAAGCACAATGTTTTCCTTTTGCCATAGAACGTTACCTTTCCTGGCTTCTCCTAGTTCAGTCAGATCCCCTTCGCCTAGAGGAAAGTCAAGCTTCAGGTGCTCAAATCCCTTCATAACTTCATCCACCCCGACAACAACGTAGCCATCTGGAACTAGAGAGTAATGGTAATTTGGTCTAGGTCTAGAAGGTAAGGCAAAGCCAACCGCCACCGTTATGGGTATGTTCACAACTATCACATATAGCTCGCAATTTCCTGGATCTGTGATATCATCCACGGGGTAGAGACTAGCCATCGTCAGTGCATCATCATCAACCAGGAGCTCCATGGAAGCCACGCTACTTTTCCACCAAGATGGTGACCCGGTAGCATCAAATGCAGGATCTTCATCCTACAACTGAGATGGGCTGGTAGCTTGCTGGCTAAGTGCATTTATTTGCTCTTGCTACATCTTAATGTATATTCTATATATTGCATCCGGTCTGCCTCCCTGTCCTTTCTCCTCTGATCGCTTTTATCGGGATATTTCTTCCTGTCATCGGGAAACCCGAGCTTCCATGGAACGGATCCTTCAATGCCTCTTGTTTGTCCTTTTGTGTTCTTTATTCTAAAGGGCGTGTGTCAGCTCGTTGTTCTCTCTGTCAGGATAGAACATCCCCTCGTGCACATCTTTCGCTGCAGGTTTTAGGGCTTCGCAAGGTGTTTCAAGATGTTCTTTTGTATAAATACACTTCCCTGTTTCTGGGTTCAACTTTCCCCCATGCCCATAGAACCAAGACTTTACCCGATAGGTCCACTCTGATGTCTCTGGTTTGATACTTCATCAATCAGGTCGTTCTCATCTTTCACCCACTTAGGCATGGCATCCTTGTAACCACCTATCCCCATAACATGGTGATATTTCTTTAGTGCAACATTTGCCTTGTTTATTTCTGACCTTTTCACAGCTTCAGCCGATTTCTTGTACTCCACAAATTTATCCCTGTGATCTCTTAGCTTATCATTCGCTCTGGTGAACTCCAGAGTCTTTTCTTCCAGGACATACTTCTTGTATAATCTTTTCTTGTGGTCTCTGAATTGTGTGGCCATCTTCTTAAGAGCCCACTCCTTGACTTTTGGATCTATAACTTTGTGTTCTAGATCCACCTCTAGCGGTAGGGTGAAATTTGTCATGAGCGTATTCCAAAGATTATCTTTGCATCTATCCTCGACATAACTAACTCCATCCGCCTTGGGATTATTACATTCTCGAATGGTGATCGGGATAGTGTCCCTAACTATAACTCCGCATTGACATACAAATAATCTTTCGTTGTGCTCGGGAGCAATTGGGGCGCCATCTGCAGCGACTTATTCGATCGTGAACCTAGCATTAGGGGCCAACTTTTTTGTTGGGGCTCGTTTGCTTCCAGTAGATTGCTTTGATCTAGAGGGAGAAAAGAAGAAAAAATCGTTAATATATATACAAATCAATTAATGCATCTAGTCACCATAAGATTAATTTATATACCTCGCCGGACTTTGTAGTCAATGTTCCCTCACCTGAGGCATCTCTTCACTCATTGGAGTCGTATCTTCCCTAACTAGAGTCATTCAGATACTACGAGGTGATATCATCACCGGCTATCATACCCTGCATTCTATCTTCTTTATCCATGTCGCGCTCCATAATATTTGTAAAGACTTGCCAGTTATTTCAGTGCTATAAATACATCAAAGCGCTAATAAATTAAGGACACCGCGCAAAATGGTTGTCACGCCCATCCATCGTCCCTATATAGCGCGCGTTGCCGCACCCATCCATTCGCCCTATATGGCACGTGTTGTCGCGCCCTCCCTAATCTCAAGCGCCATCGGGATCATGTAAATCCAATCCTAATAAGCAATAACGACCATGTACAAAGTCATTTAAACATATAAAACATTTCAAAGTAACGTAATAATGCAACATAAGCTTCTTCCCGTCCTGGAGTCAATCGGTGCTAGGAAGAAGTATCATCGCGAGCCTTCATCTCTGACTCCGCTTTGTCATCGCGAGCCACTACCACGACCACTATACTACTACCACTATCACTACCACTACCACTATACTACTACTACTACTACTACTAGTACTAGTACTACTACTACTATAAATACTACTACATGGAGCTCCCACACATATTACTACTACTAATACGACCACTATACTACCACTACCACTATATTACTAATACTACTAATACTATAGTACTAGTAATCCTACAAATACTAGTAATCCTACAAATACTAGTAATACTACAAATACTAATACAAATCCCATGTCACTAATCCACCTAACCCGGGTGGGCCATAGTTGGTAGCAAGGCCTATGGCCTGCTGGGCGGCCTAGTTAGACGGATCCAAAAGGGAGGCCCATGCCGGATAAAGGAAGGCTACGCAGGAGTCACCGACATACTCAGAGCCTTGGAGTACAAGACACAGAAGACTAGTTCGTATTAGTGTAGGACTCTTTACCTTGTCAGGCAAGGACCTTTCCCTGTAAACCCTAGGTCTTGGCGTCTTTATGAGCCGGCCTACGGGAGCCTTTAGGGAAAGAACACAAGCACAACATGCAACACCTCGCACAATGAACCTATCTCTGTAACTTGGAGTATTGCCATTATAGCGATTTATAGCAGGAGTAGAGTTCCGCCACCACTGTGGGACTTGAACCTGGGTAAACTGTGTTACCTCGTACCCACCAACTCTCCACCTTACCCCACGTATCTAAACACACACTATGGGGACACCTCCATGGCATACTCATCGGCAATACCATGATAGTTAGCACCCACCGTGGGGCAAGAGGCGCTTCGAGCTCTACACTGGGCGAGGTCCAATCTCTTTGTAGGAATCGGTGACACCGTAGCCATTGGATGTGTTCTCTTCTTCGGCAACGTCCCAATCATCCCTCTAGATGAGTTCTGGGTGCCGACGAAGACGAACCTACACGTTGTTCCATCATCCCCTTCAGAGACATCCACATCTTCATCGGCGAAACCGACTCGGGTCCTAGCTCCCAGGAAGTCGGAAAATCGTCAAGCCTCGCATGGACCACCTATGAGCAGGACACATTCGTAGAAGGATCTGGGTCATACCTCTCCTTGGAGTATGGTGGCTCGGATCAAGAAAATTCAAGGCCCACCCAAACCGTCCCTGTGTAGGATATAAAGGTGGAAGGACCCCGCAAATCCGCTTGGCTTCCTCGAGCGTTAGAGATGCACATGTCACACTTTGTCGTCGTAGTCACCATCTTCGATCTAGCCAGATGCATTCAAAGGAATGGAGAACCTCCCCGAGAATACCTTGCCAGATGGATGGGGGTGAGGGAAACCCTAGAGGGCGACTGCACCGACGAGCTCGTGTACCACTGATACATTGCAAATGTATCTATAATTTTTTATGTTCCATGCTTGGTTTTATCCACTTTCTTGTGTTTTGTTCCAACTTTGGAGTACTTTTCATATGATTTCTTGGACTAACCTATTAACAAGAGCCATAGTGCCAGCTGCCTATTTTCTGTTGTTTTTGGTTCTAGGAAAGTCAGAAAATGAATATTCTCGGAATTGGACGGGACAAAAGCCAAAGTGCCTATTTTTCCGGATGTCATCAAGTGCCAGAATACGAGACGGAGAGGGGCCAGGGGGCCACCACACCACCTGGCCACGCGGCCAGGCCTGGCCCACGCCAGGGGGTGGTGTGGCCGCTCCCGGCACCCCCTCGGCCTCTCCTTCCGCCTATATATTGCCCTCGGGACGAAAACCCTAAGTGCCCGATCAAAAATCCACGAAAGAGTCTGTAGCCGCCATCATCTCCATCCCTAGATCGTGAGGGATATGAAGCTCTTCCCGGCACCCTGCCGGAGAGGGGAATTCACCCTGGAGGCCTTCTTCATCACCATGCAAGCCTCCGGTGTAATGCGTGAGTAGTTCATCCTTGGACTACAGATCCATGTAGTAGCTAGATGGCTGGTTCTCCTCCTTTGTGCTTTCATGTTTAGATCTTGTGAGCTCTGTTCATGATCAAGATCATCTATTTGTAATTCATACATGTTGTGTTTGCGGGGATCCGATGGATATTGAGATGCTATTTCAGATTGATTATTGAGTCTTTCATGTCTTTGTTATTTGTGATCTTGCATGCTTTCCATTGTTAGTAGCTATCTTGGCCAAGTAGATGCTAGCAACTCCAAGATTTAGTATTTATGCTCGATAGTGGGTTCATGCCTCTGGTAATCTGGGGAAGTGACAGAAATCTCTAAGG
Organism: Avena insularis; assembly: GCA_023614405.1. Lineage (NCBI taxonomy): Eukaryota > Viridiplantae > Streptophyta > Magnoliopsida > Poales > Poaceae > Avena > Avena insularis. Next base: position 452,952,688 of record CM042696.1, read on the forward strand.
TACTAGATGTCTTTGTTGCTACTAGGAGAAAACAACAATCCTTTGTTCATAGAACAATCGTATTGTTTACTTTACACGCAGTTCAGAAGCAATAATCTGTTGCTTGCAACTTAATACTGGAGGGGGTTCGGATGATAACCTGAAGGTGGATTATTAGTCATAGATGCAGTTGGATGGCGGTCTATGTATTATGTTGTAATGCCCAATCAAGTCTCAAAGGAGTCAAGATGAATAGTATATGCATGTATTGCTTTCTCGGTGTTTGTCAATTGCCCCGCTGTAATTTGTTCACCCAGCATGTTATCTATCTAAGGAGAGCCACCTCTAGTGAACTATGGATCCTGGTCCTTTCTCTTTACATACAATCTACAATCTTTTACTGCTTTGTGTTTACTTTCTGCAAACTTTTACTTCTTTCCATTCGATACGTTTAATCCTTTGTTTTCCGCAAAACACGGTGAGATTGACAACCTCATCGCAAGTTGGGGACAAAGTTCTGTGGTTGTGTTGTGCAGGTCTCCACGTTGCTACTAGCACCAGTAGTGCGCCCTGCCTAAGCTCAGCTAGTAACACCTTTGGGGTGTTTCCTTGCTCCTACTGGTTCGATTAAACCTTGGTTTCATAACTGAGGGAAACTTGCTGCTGTGCTCATCATACCTTCCTCTTGGGGTTCCCAATGAGCTCTACATCAACACCGCCATCAAGCATTTTTTCCGGCGGTGCATTGAGCCATCAAGCGATTTTCAAGCGCCGCTGTTTGGGAGTCAAGGACATCTTCACAAGGGGAGTCCCTCATAACCAATCGCTTTACTTTGTTGTTTTTGTTTTGCTTAGTTTTCTTTTTGCTTTGTTTGCTTGTTTTGTTCTTCAAAAACACAAAAAAAATAGTTTTACAAGTTTGCTTTCTTATTTGAAAACACAAAAAAATGACTACCCTTGAAAACACTAAGTTGTGTGACTTCACTAGCACCAACAACAATGATTTTATGAGCACACCTATTGCTCCACCTGTGGCTGAAAATACTTTCTTTGAGATAAAACCTGCTTTGCTCAATCTTGTTATGAGAGAACAATTTTCTGGTATTAGTAATGAAGATGCTGCTTCCCATCTAAATAACTTTGTTGAACTTTGTGAGATGCAAAAGCATAGGGATATAGATGGTGATATTATTAAGCTAAAATTGTTTCCTTTCTCTTTGAGAGGAAAAGCTAAAGAGTGGTTGAATTCCTTAACTAGGAATAGTATTGATTCTTGGACTAAGTGCAAAGATGCTTTTATTGGAAAATACTATCCTCCTGCTAAGATTATATCCATGAGAAGTGAAATAATGAAGTTTAAACAACTTGATAATGAGCATGTTGCTCAAGCTTGGGAAAGAATGAAATCTTTGGTAAAGAATTGTCCCACTCATGGACTGACTGCTTGGATGATCATCCGAACTTTTTATGCAGGATTGAACTATTCTTCAAGGAACCTATTGGATTCTGCTGCTAGAGGTACCTTTATGACCATCACTTTGGGTGATGCAACAAAACTTCTGGACAATATGATGGTTAATTATTTCGAACGGCATACTAAGAGAGCTCCACAAGGTAGGAAGGTAAATTCTGTTGAGGAAACTTCCTCCTTGAGTGATAAAATTGATATTATTATGTCTATGCTTGTTAATGGGAAAGCCCATATTGATCCAAATAATGTTCCTTTAGCCTCTTTGGTTGCTCAAGAAGAGCAAGTTGATGTGAACTTCATAAGAAATAACAACTTTGGCAACAAAGCTTATGGTAATAATGGTTATAGGAACAATTTTGGTAACAACAATTATAGGCCCTACCCTCCTAGTAATACTTATGGCTATAATGGTAAATCTGGATTACCTAGTGAAGGAAGAATTTTAGAAGTTGAAAGAGCCACTAAAAACTTCATGAAAATGCAATATGAGCAAAATAAGCTATTCACTAAAACTATGGAGGAACAATCTACCATTTTGAAAAATATTAGCCATCAACTTGATAGTCTAAATAGGGAAATTCCTAGTTTACAATTGAAACTCTCTAATGCTGATAGGAATATATCATCTCTATCTGAATCTCAATCTTCATTGATTAATAAAATGGTTGCTAAACCTGAAACTAATGATAATCCCTTTGCAGCTACCAATGCTATACAAGTAAGAATTGATGAAAATGTTAGACTATTAGCTGAATTACATGCTAAGTGGGAAAGAGAAGATGAAATTGCTAGAAACATTAGTGTTTCTACTATTACCACCACTAGTGTTGAGGCTAGTAATAGTTCTACTACTTTAGATGATAAATTTTATTTTGATCTTGATGGTTGCAATATCTCTGAAGTTATTAAGTTCCTACAAAAGCTTGCTATAAGTCCTAATCCTAGTGCTATGAACATGGCCTTTACAAAACACATTACTGATGCTCTCATAAAGATTAAAGAAGAAAATATGAAACATAAAGCTTCTATTCCTATAAAACAAGAGGATGGTTGGGAACCCATCATTAATATGAAAGTGAATGACTTTGATTTCAAAGCTTTATGTGATCTTGATAGTAGTGTTTCTGTTATGCCTAGAAGGATTTATGATATGCTTGATTTGCCTCCTCTTGAAGATTGTTATTTGAATGTCCCACTTGATGATAATGCTAAAAAGAAACTCATGGGGAGTCTTAATGATGTTCTTATTATGGTTAACGATTCCTATGTCCCCGTTGATTTCTATGTTTTGGATGTTGAATACAATGCTTCTTGTCCTATTACTTTGGGAAGACCTTTTCTTAGAACTGTTGGTGCCATCATTGATATGAAAGAAGGCACCATTAAATATCAACTCCCACTCAAGAAAGGTATAGAACACTTCCCTAAAAATAGAGAAAAGATTTCTTTTGCTTCTCCTATGAAAACAAAATTTGGTCTTAATGCTTCTTCATTTGAGAACACTTGATTCTTTCTTTGCTTCTTATGCCTAACTTAAAGGCGTTAAAGAAAAGTACTTATTGGGAGATAACCCAAAAGTTTTAGATGAGTATTGAAAGTTATTATCTCTTTAATAACCTCTCCTTATCCTTTTTATTTTCCTTTTGTGCCAAGAGTAACCTCTAATGAGAGAGAAGTAATGATTGGGAAAGTTGCTGTCCCGAAACAGATTTTTGTGCTTCACCGTAAAAATTCGTGAGAGAGCTCTGTATGTCAGATTGAGCTGTAATTTTTTGTGATTCTGCCCCAGGTTGGTATCTAACTTTAGTTAGTTCAACACTTTTTTATTGGAGCAACATAAGGTCTTCTAAAAAATTTCTCTTTACCTGCTGGTCTGTTTTGACAGATTTCTGCCATTTTCTGCATTTGCTTCTTGTTGGTTCCATTTTGAGTTCTTTTGGGGAATTGAGCTTTTTGAGGGAAGTGCTACAGTAGCTAGTGTTCTAATGGAAGTTTATTTGGTGTTAGAACTAAACCTTAATACTTATTTAACTTGAGTGCACTAATGTTGCTAATAAAGATTGTGTGAAGTTTTGTATGAAGGAAAAATTCCAGGTGTATGGAAGGAATGAGTAATGAGATGAAGAATGGACTAAAGCTCAAGCTTGGGGATGCCACGCGTGTCACCCCAAGAAATATCCAAGAAGTACAAGCGTCAAACCTTGGGGATGCCCAAGGCATCCCCTTCTTCATCAATAAAAATCCCAGGTTTCTTCCAAACGCTTCATTTTTATTGTTTCATGCGCACTTGTGTTTTTCTTGGACCGTCTTCTTTTTTGTTTTTTGTTTTGTTTTTCGTTTGCTTTTGTTTGATTAGTTTGCTGAATAAATTGGTTGGACCCCCTCTTTCTTACATTGGTTTGCAAATAGTTTGGTTTGGTTTGGAAAAGAGTAGGAAAGTTCATGCTTATGTGGTAAAAAGAGCTCGTTTTTGACTGTGGCCTATGCTTTGTCGTGCCATGCTTGGTATTGTTTTGGCCTTATGCTTAGTATTCTTTGCTGTAGCATGACTTGTTATAAACAATTGAGATTGCTTAATGTGCCTTAGATGAATCATGCGTTGTTTTAGCATATTAAAGCATAGTATAGTGGTATTCTCCTTTGATGCTTTATTTGGGTTGACTTGGCACATGCTCACACCATGTTATGACTATCTCAAGTAACCATAGCCTTTATGATCCTTTAGTTTTCAACTTGTAGTATCACTTTATGCTTTGATCAATGATGTTTTGTCGCTCTGCATGATTATGGCCATTATTGCTCTCTTAGTTTGTCGCTCCCAGTCTTTTGCTAGCCTCCACAACAAAGTATGAGTTCCACTCATGCATCCAACTCCCTAAACCAAGTTATTCCAAAGAGTCCACCATACCTATCTACTATCTTATGCTATTCCAAGTACATTCATGCTTTTGTTTACCTTCCAAATTAAACTTGTTATGAGAAAACTAGTGATTAAAGCTCTCACGAACTTGATGGCACACTTTACTTTTTGCCTCTAATAAACTTGAACCATTGGGTCCTTCTTTGTTGCATATATGCTTGCTCTTTATAAGTTGAAATTAGCAGAACCATGTTCCATGGGGAACGCTTTCAACATTGCACTTGTACTTTGTACCCCGTTGATATCATGTTCTTTTGCTTACGGATCCCGACGGTGTGAAATAAAAGTGGAACTTGTAAGATCATGGAGTTTGTATGTGTGTTAGAGAAACGCCTCGGCCGCTAGCCTAAGCCATGCCTAATCATGCTGGAAACTTGCAGCATCACCATAATGAGCACTGTATGAAGCATCCTCACTAAAAACCTATGCAAATAGCAAATAAAAAGATCGCTGAGATACTCATTGTCTGCTTGCCTTGTCATTTTGATTATGGGAAAGCTCCCGTATCATGTCCAAGGTGTACCCCGTTGGCGGTTCTTAATGATACACACATACTTACAATGACAAGAGCTTACTCGTGACTGAAGTTGAGTAGCATGAGGATCGGTCTTCGTAAGTAAGGGGCATGAGATTTCGGTTTATAACTTGTCAAGCATGTCCTCTTAGTTGTGTGACTTTAACCTTAATCACCTTCAAGATGCTTATGATAGGGGCAATGAGAGATGAAAGCTATAAGTACCATAATTTTTGGAAGCTCTTTATGTGACTTGAATCCCTACTTCCTTCTATGAAGGCCTTTCTTCCACCATTATATTGAGTCTCCACCTTCTATCTTTATGCACCTACTTTGAGAGCATAGTGGCCATTCTTAGTTCTATGTGCACTGTCCCAAGACTAGTTGATTGATGCATACTATGATATTGCTTGTTTTAAACTATTGTATCTAGTCACTCTTATGAACTTTGAAGGTGTCCTATGCATTTATATTTGCTACTCTATTGAGGGACAAGCTGAATACTATTATGCTATGTTTTCTTTATGTGAAACAAACAAACGTCTTGCAAAGCATTGTTATTCATGAATCTTTTGTTTCTGTCGTTTTATGTTGCATCATAGTTTCTTTGCTTATTGCTAGAACTTAGTCTTTCATGCTATGATTGAAGTACTATGATCCTAGCTTTGAATGTTTTGCAAATACATTGGTCAAGTCTTTGATGGTGCATGTCACCTCAAAAATTATTGTTTCTTTTTATCACTTACCTACTCGAGGACGAGCAGGAGTTAAGCTTGGGGATGTTGATACATTGCAAATGTATCTATAATTTTTGATGTTCCATGCTTGGTTTTATCCACTTTCTTGTGTTTTGATCCAACTTTGGAGTACTTTTCATATGATTTCTTGGACTAACCTATTAAGAAGAGCCACATGCGGTTGCTTTTCTGCTGTTTTTGGTTCCAGGAAAGTCAGAAAATGAATATTCTTGGAATTGGACGGGACAAAAGCCAAAGTGCCTATTTTTCCGGATGTCATCAAGTGCCAGAATACGTGACGGAGAGGGGCCAGGGGGCCACCACACCACCTGGCCGCGCAGCCAGGCCTGGCCCGTGCCAAGGGGTGGTGTCGCCGCTCCCGGCACCCCCTTGGCCTCTCTTCCGCCTATATATTGCCCTCGGGAAGAAAACCCTAAGTACCCGATCAAAAATCCACGAAAGAGTCTGTAGCCGCCGTCATCTCCATCCATAGATCAGGAGGGATCTGAAGCTCTTCCCGGCATCCTGCCGGAGAGGGGAATTCACCCTGGAGGCCTTCTTCATCACCATGCAAGCCTCCGGTGTAATGCGTGAGTAGTTCATCCTTGGACTACGGATCCATGTAGTAGATAGATGGCTGCTTCTCCCCCTTTGTGCTTTCATGTCTAGATCTTGTGAGCTCCGTTCATGATCAAGATCATCTATTTGTAATTCATACATGTTGTGTTTGCGGGGATCCGATGGATATTGAGATGCTATTTCAGATTGATTATTGATTCTATCATGTCTTTGTTATTTGTGATCTTGCATGCTTTCCGTTGTTAGTAGCTATCTTGGCCAAGTAGATGCTAGCAACTCCAAGAGTTAGTATTTATGCTCGATAGTGGGTTCATGCCTTTGGTAATCTGGGGAAGTGACAGAAATCTCTAAGGTACTAGATGTGCTATTGCTACTAGGGAGAAAACAACAATCCTTTGTTCATAGAACAATCATATTGTTTACTTTACACGCAGTTCGTAAAGCAATAATCTGTTGCTTGCAACTTAATACTGGAGGGGGTTCAGATGATAACCTGAAGGTGGATTATTAGTCATAGATGCAGTTGGATGGCGGTCTATGTATTATGTTGTAATGCCCAATCAAGTCTCAAAGGAGTCAAGATGATTAGTATATGCATGTATTGCTTTCTCGGTGTTTGTCAATTGCCCCGCTATAATTTGTTCACCCAGCATGTTATCTATCTAAGGAGAGCCACCTCTAGTGAACTATGGATCCCGGTCCTTTCTCTTTACATACAATCTACAACTGTTTACTGCTTTGTGTTTACTTTCTGCAAACTTTTACTTCTTTCCATTCGATACATTTAATCCTTTGTTTTCCGCAAAACACGGTGAGATTGACAACCTCATCGCAAGTTGGGGACAAAGTTCTGTGGTTGTGTTGTGCAGGTCTCCACGTTGCTACTAGCACCGGTAGTGCGCCCTGCCTAAGCTCAGCTAGTAACATCTTTGGGGTGTTTCCTTGCTCCTACTGGTTTGATTAAACCTTGGTTTCATAACTGAGGGAAACTTGCTGTTGTGCTCATCATACCTTCCTCTTCGGGTTCCCAATGAGCTCTACATCAACACCGCCATCAAGCATTTTTCTGGGTGCCGTGCATTGAGCCATCAACCACTTCGTGGAAGGGCTCACACCCGAAACACTCCTCCGGCATGCCCTCCGAAGGCGGCAGGCCGCAGGTCCTCTCACCCTTGGTGAGATGGTCACCATCGTCAATGAATACACGGATGCCAATGAAGAGGCCGAAACAGCGATCACTGTCATAGCCGGAGGAGGAAACAACAACAACGGCCCGCTTGCATCACCCTCCACATCCGCCATCGCCAACACCAAAGCCAACTCCGACTCCGTCCTTGACGTGCTATATGCAACATCAATATGGATGGCGGTGCCTCGGACACTAACTTGGAGGAATACGATGCTGTTATGAGGGAGATTGAGCAGGAGATCGAGAAGGAGGAGCACGTCGAGAAGGCCAACACTTCCCACCAGGTGCTAGTCGCCATTGGGAGCGTGATGGAAGAAGACGGACAGCAACCTAAACGTGAGAGAGCTCCGTCCACGCTAGCGGTTACCAGAGCTGCAGCAGCCAAGAAAGTCGCCGAGCCTCCGGCTCCGGCTAGTGCTATGCCTCCTCCGGTTATCCGCCCGCAACCGGTGCAGGAACTCACCCTTGCCCCCAGTACTGGACGACATTCAAATTAGCCGCCAATGCCACCATCAACGTCTGCACCTGGCAACCCATTAGCTACTCCCGCTAACAAGGAAATTTATGGTGCACTCCTCGTTGATCCCATCACCATCGCCCATATTCGAAGCATTACGGAGCTTGATGAGAAGCGCGCGGCAATCTTGGCGGAGGCCAAGTGCATTGCAGAGCAGGGCGCTAAGCTGGACGAAGACATGGCTAAGGTGCAACAATCCATTCAGGCGGCAAGAGCTATGGAGGCCGAGTACAAGCAATTGCTATTAAAGCAAAAGGCAAAGAAAGTGACAGCTCATGTCGTCAAAGATCCCGGTGTTCGGCGGAGGTTGGGATATGATGGGTCTAAGCCGACAAAAGCCACCCTGTACATTGATTCAGAGGGAAGGCAAGTCATGCCAACTCCCGCCCTCAACATCGCCATCGCCAAGACCCTCCTGGAACAGGAAAAGTTGCCAGAAGCAGTTGCTCAGGTGTACAACCACGTCGCTAAGGCATGCAAGCAACAGGAGAAGGCTATCTCGCAGAGGCTCGAATCTAACCTAGAGCTTTGCCAGTCAACCCTGAATAGACGTAGAAGGCCCAAATCTCCCCGTGACGAGGGATCGCATACGACCTCCACAGAGCGAAGACGGAGGGAGGCACGTAACAGGATTGATGCCATCCCCATATCCTCCGATCACGGAGAAAAGGCTCGTCCCCACCGGTCACCGCCTCCACCACCATCTCGACGTCACAAGGAACCAGAGCCGCACCACCGTGCAAGCATGCCACCGCCAAGGCGTCCCCAGGCCGGCATCGTTATACATGACCAGGGTGAGCAGCCTTGGCATGCCGGAGAGCACAGCGGCACTGGAGGACATAGGAGCAGGTCCCACAAGGAGCCTCCACGTCCGACAAGCAACCGCGATAGGCGTGAGGAATCGCAGGAGGGACACAACCAGTGTTATTTTAAGCGTCGCTTAAGCTTGCTTAAGTGCGCTTAAGCGCTAAGCGGAGGGCAAACGCTCAGGACGTTTAAGCGCTTAATTAAGCGTGCGCCTAGCGCTTAAGTCTTCATTGCGTGAAAAAGCGGACGCAAAACGCTCGCTCAGCGCTCAGCACTTTTTTAAACCTTGCACACAACAAGAAAGCTAACCCACTGCCTCCACCACCACTATCGCCACCTAGCAGCCATCATGGCGGAGGGCACTGTGGATCTCATAGATCGCGCCACAAATTCCCTCCCCATGACGGAAAAGGGAAGAAACCAGAGCTGTATGATGTGCGTACACGGCTGGACAAGATCCAAGAAGCTCGGGAACTCCCATACCTTGGGCCACGTTGCTTTGGACCGGTAATACGGGCCACAACCTACCCAAAGGGTCTTCGGATAGACAAGACCATCAAGCCCTACAACGGCACTGCCAGGCCAGCAACAGGGTTGCAGGACTACATCGAAGCAATTCACATCGCAGGGGGAAACCCCAATGTCGCTGTCAAGTACCTCCCACTCATGTTGACCGGCATTGCCCGACAATGGATCGATGACTTACCGGACAAATCAATATGCAATTGGTTGGACATGCATGAAGCGTTCACCAAAGATTTTGAGGGCACGTACAAACGTCCTTGCACTGTGGAGACCTACAGTGGTGTGTGCAAGAAAAGGATGAAACCTCTCGCGCCTACCTCTCTCGCTGGCTGGATACGAAAAATTCCTGCGCAGGGGTGCACGAACCAACCGCTATGGCCTCCTTCGTCGATGGTCTAGAAAAGGGAACTTTGCTCCACCATAAGTTGAAGCGCAAGCAAGACAACAGTGAGCTCACCCTCAACACAATGATCGCCATGGCTAGCGAGTTCACCGCTGCTAATGATGATGCCCGCGAATCACTGCTGGCAATAGCAATCCCTACCCAAGCCAAAAAAACAACAATAACAAGCGGAAGAATCTGCCTGAAGAAAAGCAAGCAGCCGACATGGTCTCCGCAACGTTCACTGGCAGAGGCAGAGGCGGACAGCATGGACATGGTCGGGGGACTAGCAGTGGCCAGCAGAGGAGTGACTCTACACCCTCAGCACCCCGCGTTCCCCAAACGTACGAAGAGTATCGCGATATGTCATGTTTCGTCCACCTTGACGCAAACAGCAAGGACACCCACACCAACCGCCAATGCAAATTTGTCAACGACCTCAAGGAAGATCCCGAGTATGGCTACAAGCAAAGTTGGAAGAATAGACCCCGCGGAAAGGGCAAAGGGAAGAAAAAGGAGGAAGTGCCCAAGGAATCAAGCGATATGGATGAAGATGTGGAACCTAAATGTTCCAACAAGGGATAGGGTAAAAGGAAAAATCCCTTCGAAAAGAAGGCTCCATGTTACCATACCTTCCTTGGCACCCTACCGTCTGGGCCCAGAAAACCTCTTTGAGGATACTGATGGCTACCCTTCCTCTGGTTCCCCAGTACGTCAGGTGATCGGAAGTTCCAATTACTTGGGATAGGAAGGATCACCCAGACCTTATTCCAACAGAGAACCAGTATGCCATGGTCATCAACCCTTTGATTGATGGCACAGAGTTCACCAAGTGCCTCCTGGACAGTGGAAGCAACATCAACATCATGTACCTAGATACACTGCACAAGATGAACTTGACAGAGACCCAGCTAAGGAAGAGCAACACCGTATTCCATGGGGTTGTCCCCGGCCAGCAAGCAAATTCCCTGGGTTGCATCACCCTTCCGGTCACTTTGGTGATGTTAACAATTACCGCCAAGAACGCATGACCTTTGAAGTGGTGCCTTTCAAGAGCATGTACCACGCCATCTTTTGACGCGACACCTTCCACTCCTTCCTCGCAAGGCCATGCTTTGTCTACAACAAGCTCAAGATTCCTGGACCAAACGGCATCATCACCGTTGACGGAAGCTTCACCAAGACACGGGAGTGCGAGCTCAGTGAGGCCGCCTTTACCGAAGCAGTCCTCCACGGTGAGGAGTTCAAGGAGATCCAGAACCACTTCGATGCCTCATAGATGCCGGCTTCAAACAAGCAGATAACTGCCGCCGAACCCGCATTCGAGGCCGCCATCAAGACCAAGCCGGTGGAGCTTATTAAAGGAGATTCCTCCAAGACCACCGCCATTGACACGGACATGGATCCCAAATAGGAAAGCACGCTCGTCGAGTTGCTCCGTGAGAATAGGGACATCTTTGCCTGGCAACCTGCCGACATGAAAGGTGTACCTAGGGAACTTGGCGAGCACAATTTGAATATTGATCCCAATGCCAAACCGGTGAAGCAACCTCTACGATGCTTTGGTGATGAAAGACGAAGGGCCATAGGCAAAGAAATAGCTAGGTTACTTAAGGCTGGCTTTATCTGAGAAGTTATTCACACCCGATGGGTGGCAAATCCTGTACTTATCCCCAAAAAGGGAACCAATGAATTAAGAATGTGTGTTGATTACACCGTCTTGAACAAAGCATGTCCGAAGGATCCGTTTACTTTGCTTTGCATTGACCAAGTCATTGACTCGACGGTTGGCTCGGAACTTCTGTGTTTTCTTGATAATTACTCGGGAAACCACCAGATCCGGATGCGAAAGTTGGATCAACTGGCCACTTTGTTCACCACACCCTACGGCATGTATTGCTACGTCACAATCCCCTTTGGGTTGAAAAATGCTGGTGCTACTTACCAGCAAACAATGCAACATTCCCTACACGACCAAATAGGTCACAACATACACGCTTAAGTGGATGACATCGCGGTAATATCAGAGAAATCAAATGACCTTACCAATGACTTGCAGGAAACCTTCGAAAATCTCTGGAAATACAACATGATGCTGAATCCCAAGAAGTGCATCTTCAGGGTACCCTCTGGCAAACTGTTGGGCTTCACCATTTCGCATCTTGGAATTGAGGTGAACCCGAGAAAAATCAAGGCCATCCTCGACATCAAACGTCCGACATGCCTGAAGGACATACAAAGGCTCATAGGCTGCGTTGCAGCCGTAAACTGGTTCATCAGTCGACTTGGTGAGAAGGCTATGCCGCTCTACAAGTTGCTCAAGAAGGTAGACAAATTCACATGGACGGACGAGGCTGGCGCAGCACTTCAGGAGTTGAAGAGAATACTCTCCTCCCCACCAATACTTGCAGCACCGGTGTCCAGGGAGCCTATGTTAGTTTACATGGTGGCAACCAACCGAGTCATCAACATCCTCATCATGGTGGAGCGCAAGGAACCAACGCACGAATACAGAGTTAAACGACCGGTTTACTATGTAAGCAAGGTCTTGACGGAATCCAAGAAGCATTACCCGCACTACCAGAATATAGCTTATGGAGTTTTCCTTGCTTCACGTAAGCCAAGGCATTATTTCCAAGAGCACCCTATCACAGTGGTAAGCAAAGCTACACTGTCCGACAACATCAACAACAGCGACGCTACGGGAAGAGTGGAAAAGTGGGGCATTGAACTTGCCGCCTTTGAAATCACTTACAAGAGACGCGACGCTATCAAATCACAAGCATTGGCGGATTTTCTTGCAGATTGGACAGAACTGCCAGAGGACACTCCTGTGCCAGAGCCAGAATATTGGGTCATGCACTTTGACGGATAAAAGCTACTCAACGGCTCGAGGGCTGGTGTATTATTACAATCACCAATAGGAGAAAAGTTGCAATACGTCCTGCAGATTCACTTCAATGCTACCAAAAACATGGCAGAGTATGAGACCCTCATTCACGGACTTCGTGTAGCCAAAGATATTGGCATCAAGCGCATAGTTTGCTATGGAGATTCTAACTTGGTTGCCCAGTAAGTAGCTGGCACCTGGAACGCGCAGAACCCTATGATGGAGGCATATCGAGATGAAGTAAACGAAATAGCCAAGTGCTTCAACGGCTACGAAGTCAAGTACGTCAAAAGGGAAGAGAATGAGGCGGCATATCTACTGTCAAAACTTGGATCGGCTCATCGACCAATTCTGCCTGGCGTTTTCCTAGAACATTTACGAACCCCATCCGTGAAGGGAGCAGACCCCGACAATCCGGATAGAGTGGATTCATTTGTTAATACAGTAACAGTGACTTCTCCAGCTTGGACGAAACCATTCATGGACTATCTGTAAGATGGAACTTTGCCCGCCGACGAAGTCGAAAGGTGACAAAGAGTACACAAAGCAATAGTCTACGTCATCATTGACGGCCAGCTCTACAAAAGGAGTACCACATGAGTTTTCCTTCGATGCGTCTCCCAGCAGCAAGGTATCAAAATCCTTAGAGAAATACATCTCGGAGATTGCGGGAACCATGTCGCTCCCCGATCGTTGGTGGCTAAGGCCTTCCGACAAGGATTCTACTGGTTAATTGCCAAGGAGGACATCGACAAGTTGGTACAAACATTCCTTGGGTGTCAGTTCTATGCAAGACAACCAAGTGTTCCAGCTGAAGAATTGTGAACCATACCAATAACTTGTCCATTTGCAGTCTAGGGGCTGGACATGGTGGGACCTTTGCAGACAGCACCCTGTGGATTCACACACTTGCTAGGAGTAGTGGACAAATTCACAAAATGGAGTGAAGCTAAACCCATTAGAAAGCTTGATAGGGCAACAACCCTAAAATTTGCCTGGGATCTAGTGGTGAGATTTGGTCTCCCACATAGGATCATCACCGACATTGGCAGAAATTTATCTCTCGGAGAGGTTGAGGAGTATTGTCATGAAAAAGGCATCCGCCTTGACCTAGCATCTGCGGCACACCCACAATCAAATGGGAAAGTTGAAAGGGCCAATGGACTAATTCTACACAGAATCAAGCCACACTTAGAGGCACCGCTGCGTATGGCAGCTGGAGCCTGGGAGGAGGAATTACCATCTGTCTTGTGGAGTTTACGAACAACACCCAACAGATCCACCGGCTTGACTCCTTTCTTCATGGTTTATGGAGCTGAAGCGGTCCTCCTATCCGACATCCTCCATGATGCACCAAGAGTTTCCGCCTACAAGGAGGATGACACTGAAGAATCTAGACGCCTATCTATGGACCTGCTTGAAGAAGAGCATGTGCTGGCATGCCAGAGATCCGCCATCTACTAGTAGAAGCTGCATGGCTACCATAGTCGCCGCGTAAATCATTGATCGTTTAAAGAGGGGGATCTGGTGCTTAGGATCAAGCAGGAGAAATCAAACAAACTATCCCTACCTTGGGAAGGACCATTTGTCATAAGCAAAGCATTGCTAAATGGTTCCTATTACCTCGTTGATATCCACGAGTCAAAAGATAGGCCAAAAAACCGCAAGCGCAAGCAACGTGACTTCGATGATGATTACCCGGAGACAGATCGTCCATGGAACATAGGACAGCTACGTCCATTTTACACTTAGCACATTTATATTATGTAATAAGTTTCTTATATGATCAATGAAATAAAGCATTAGGTTCACTCATATTCTCTGAGTCCTTTACCTCCTTTAGTTGTTTATTTTTGGATCATATAAACCCTTTATGCGCAAGTTTGCATTTGCACTTGTGAAAATTCCACCTATAGGCGTTAGCTTAAGTTTTCTGGTCTACACGTTTTCTGAAGTTTTTATGTGGATTTTGGAGTAGTGACTTCTCGGCACTCAAAGCCGACGATTTTTCTCTTAGGTTCTTGACGGTGCTATTAAGCATCATCACCTGAGGGCATATTTATGTGATGCGAGTCTTCCGTCTCACAAAAGGTCAAGCATACGAACCAGAATAATTGATAATCCAGCATTTGCTTAAAAAATACACATATGCTAGAAACAGATAAGTAGTAGGAAACTTGAGTACAAGTTTTTCCGCCTTGATAACACATAAGTTTTTCCGCATACACATTGCAGAGATACATTTAATACAAACATTGTTTTTATGGCTCTGCTGCAGGGGCCTTCGTGGTGGCATCATCAGGAGAGACAAGCCGAGAGAGCTCGTCAAACTCAGAGGGAGATGGGCTAGATTCAGACAAGGCCATGTCTTCGTCAAGGATCTCGGCAGGCACAAAGACATCTGCATTGACCATTCTGGCAATCTTGGTGTTGAAGCCGGAGAGGGAATTCCAAATAGCATCGCTATCGATCTCCCTCCCTTCCTCATCTAGCTTGGGAAATCCAGACGTCACCAGGTCTTTGTCGGCATTGTCATAGTGTGCCTTGACCAAAGAGAGAGACATCCTAGCACCATCACAGACGCAAGAGGCCTTCCAGTCCTTAACCTTCTCAGGAGCTCAACGCAGGATCTCTGCGTACTTGGCCGCTAAGTCTACCGCCTTGATGTTAATCCCTAGAGGCTGGGCTATCTCCTTGGACTAGGTAATGGCGGTGTTGACGAAGTTGCCGACAAGAATCATGCGTTCCTTAGGATCTGGAGTACCTTCACCCAAGTTAGCTAAGCCAATGGGAGCTATGGTTTGCACAAGATACAAGAACCATGAGTACAAACAAATCGAATGATTATCCAAAATACAGAAATGACCAAGACGGAGTAAGGTTACCGAAGATGCTCGTCTCCGCTTGCTTGCATGTCTCTGGCAAGGCATCCCGCTCCTGCTGGACTGTCTTGTACACCTCAAGGTTCCTAGCATTCTGATCTTTGGCAGCTTGGTTTTTCTCCTTGAGTTGCGCAATTTCATCCTTTAGGCGCTGCATCTCAGCATCAACAGACTCTTGCAGCACCTTCATTGCCGATTCATGGCCCTTGACAGCATCGTCTAGGTCTTTCTTCAAAATTTTGTTCTTATCATCGAGCTCCCGGATATGCTTGGATTGCTCAACGATGCTCTTGGCCTTGGGAATGGCTTCTGTAAGACGGAAATCAGAAAGTACTATGAGAAGATGGGAGAAATAAATCCATGAGGAAAAGCAAGGAGTTGTCACAAGAAACAGACTCTGGCTATTTTTGATCAGTTGCTTCAGGAACGCTGTTTTACCCTGTTCAAGGTCTAGCTCCTTCCGCAAAGCAGCAAACCTCTCATTGGCCGTGACCCTCCATCTATTCTCATTCTGCAAACAAACAAGCTAGTTTAGTTTCTCTAGAGCATCTAGTCGGAACTGTATAGTTTCAACTACACGGTCATGGGATACATCGCAAGTTTTTAGTCAACAAGTATGCTACTCTTAGAGCATCTAGCCGGAATTCTTCTAAGTTTCCACCTAGATGCTCGGGGGCTACACTATCAAGTTGTACTCTTAAAGTTCTTTGGAGCACTCAGGCCAATAACCTTTGTTTATCCGCCTAAGAGCTCGAGGGCTACAGAGGGGTATACTACGCAAAATAAACAAAGTGAAGTTCAAAAGACTTACAATGGCAATAAGCTTGAGATTGTTGGCCAGATTGGCATATGCGGTGTGGAAGATGCCGGCATTAATCTACACGGCATCTTCCTGCATAATGAGGTCATCTAGGCACAATGTCAGAGGAGTTGGTGCCAAAGTAGACATTGATGCCAGAGGCATGGATGATGCCCTAGCTGCCTATTACATCTTCAAAACAGATGATGGCTTAGAGGCTCCCACCTTAACCGTTGCCTCCGCCTCCGCCTCTTCCATCACTTGCTTCCCTTTCTCAGTGGCATCCTTAGCCGGAGCTTCAACCACTTTAGAGGAAGTGCTCTCCTACGTCGCTCGACCGATGGGAGCAATGTCTGCCTCGACAGAGCCTGAGATATCAAGGATTGGATTGACATATGTCTCCATGGCGGAGATCTCAGGGATGACGGGAGATGAAGGCCCTGCTGGGCCAGTAGAAGGCTTGGCGGCAGGAGTGGGGGAGCAGTAGCGGGAGGCGGCTTGGCGGCCATGTCCCTGGTGAGCATGTCACGAATACTTTTTGACCCTCCAGCATCTATGGAGGATCGCTTCAAACTAACACTGGCTTTCCTCCTGAAACATACGAAGTATAAGTACAAGAGTTGAAAAAAGGTATGAGATGAAAAGTACAAGCCGGAGAATGAGAACACTTACTCCATGGTAGGAGCCTTAGTGAGGGGAATGCCCGTGGATTTCTTCTTCTTCTCCGCCTCTAAGGCGGTGGTGGATCGTTTGGAGACTCCACTCTCCGATTTCTTTTTCTTCTTGGACTTGGCAGCAATGTTAGAGGTGGAGCTCTTCCGCTTTCGTGCTACCAGAGCTGGTTGATCTTTGGGGGCGTCGTTCTACACCACTTGGATATCCTTCAGATTGGGATCATAGACCTGGGTGGCCATCTGATCCGCCGCCAAGGTCCCTAGCTGGGATACAGAGGGGTGCTAGATTGACAACTTCAAGTCAAAAAAGCCTTAGAGTATATAACGAGAAATAAAGGAAACAAAAGCTACCTCTAGGCACGTGTTGCAATCGAACATGTCGTAGGTGACCTTGAAGCCATGCTTCTTGTCTTTCACCTTGACGATGTCCTTAAGCCGGAGTTTGACGGAGTCAGTAGAGAAGTTATCCCGCAAAATTTGCATGGGATCCCTCCTGTCTTGAGTGTATTTACACATCAACTTGGTGCGATGCTACAGAGGCTGGATCTGCCTAACAAACCAACACATGGCAAGATCCAAGCCCGTCAGAACTCCATCTACGAGCCATTCAATCCGCCTTATGGCACGATTGGCCTCATCGTCAGAGGGAAGGGAGGCTGGGGTCCACCATGTAGGCACCTCGGTGGCGGATCCATTGATGAAGTCAGGATAAGTCTCAAGGAGGTCAGGCAGAGGAATATCTGGGCCGTAGAAGTATGTGCGCTGCCAGTTCTTGCATGACTCATGCCCTACGATGTCGGGGAAGCGCCGGCTAGGCCGGATCTTGAAGCTAATGGTTCCACAAATCTGCAATTTGTCCTTGGATTCTACGGACTCTCTCTTGATGGTAAAAAAGTACACGAACAGATCTAACCTAGGTTTCATGCCTAGGAATCCTTCGCACAAGGCTATGAAGTTGCTAAGGACTAAGATGCTGTTGGGAGAGAGGTTGTGGGGGAGTACCCGAAAGTGCCGGAGAATGTCCAAGAAGAAGTCAGAGACTGGCAGGCTTACGCCTCGTACCAGCTGGGCCTTGAGGTACACCTTCTCTCCGGCTTGGGGAGAAGGAACCACCTCGCCGGCCGGTGCCGCCCGCCAGACCAACTCATTTGCCGTAGGGAGATACCCCTCGGTGACCAGCTCCTGCAGATCTTTGGCGGAGAGGTCAGAGCCCCTCCACACCCCCTTGTGGGAGTCATTATCTTCTTCAGCAGCTTCTGGCGCCGCTCGTTCTTGGTCGTTGCCGGTGGTTTCCACCACGGCGTTGACAGGGACGACCACCCCCTCCGGCTGGACGGTCACTCCCTGGGATGGCTCTGGAATATCCTCGGGAGTCGCCGCCATCAAAGGGATGGAGTTGCCGGAGGCCATTGCGACGGGGGAGTAGGTGGAGGAAAGAAGGGCTCTAGCTAGGGTTTTCACATAGAAGCTCGAATGGGCGAGCGGCTGGAGGAAGACGTTGACGAAGAGGTGAATGCGGGTGAAAAAGAAATAAACTGACCATGGTGAAAATATATAGACCCTGCGTCAAGATTCGTGCAAAAGGATCTAATGGATGGAGCGTTGCCGACGTGGAAGTGAACATGCGCGGTAATTTCGCCACGTCCTCCATCTTTGTCGCTTCACTGTTTCGGATTTGACGTGCGTGAAAATAGCTGATGATTAATTCTCTATTTCTATGAGTTTCGAGGTAGCATAGGTTGTACCCTACATCATCTTCCTGACAGTTGTAGTGAAGGCTCACGTCAGAAGATTCCATCTAAGATGGAGTTTGTCCGACTCTGGAAACTAAGACTCAAGGAATCTCCGGCTACATTGCGAAGCCGGAGAGGATTCTAGGGTTCTTTGGGAGACCTTTGAGATATTGCTTGATGAATTGCCAACATTACTTAGACGGGATATTCAAAGATCAATGGGCAAGATGGCGCAAGATTTCAAAGTCCTCCGGGGGCTACTGTTGGGGATATGCTTAATGGATATCCTCATAGAATGTCACTAATCCGCCTAACCCAGGTGGCCCATAGTTGGTAGCAAGGCCTATGTCTTGCTGGTCGGCCCAGTTAAACGGATCCAAAAGGGAGGCTCATGCCGGATAAAGGAAGACTATGCAGGAGTCACCGACATACTCGGAACCTTGGAGTACAAGACACGGAAGACTAGTTCCCTGTAAACCCTAGGTCTTGGCTCCTTTACAAGCCGGCTTACAGGAGCCTTTAGGGCAAGAACACAAGCACAACGTGCAACACCTCGCATAGTGAACCTATCTCTATAACTTGGCATATTTCCATTATAGTGATTTATAGTAGGAGTAGAGTTCCGCCACCGTTGTGGGACATGAACCTGGGTAAGCTGTGTTACCTTGTACCCGCCAACTCTCCCCTTACCCCATGTCTCTAAACATGCACTGTGAAGACCCCTCCATGGCGTACTCGTCGGCAATAGAATGACATGCAAGTTTTAGCGAGGTTCATCCCCTATATTTATGCCCACCAGTTTGACCATAGTTTGAAACGGGAAAATTTGGAAATGGGGCATAAGAAATTCAAAAACGGTCCGAACAATGTAAATCCTTCGCATGGTGTCATAGTATGCGACATAGTTCAAAATACATATTGATTGCATCTCAAAAACCACCAAAGGCATAATGCAAAATACATATAATCACTTGTTTCCTAAAATGCCTTACTTATGATCGTGTCGGCCGTAACCATGGAGTATATTCATCATTTAACAAGATGCTTGGGTCAGTGTTCACTGTGAAGGGCAGAATTTAATAAAACTTATTATAATCTTTGACATGTTTGTCTTGTCCTCCACCCTCACGATGTTTCTTTTCCTTAAAAGAACTATGCGGCGCTTTGGCTCATCGTATGCTGTATCCGTTTGCTTATTTTTTATTTTTATCGGTTTGGTAGACATGTCCTTCACATAGAAAACCTGAGCCATGTCATTGTCCAAGACAAATGGTTCTTATGTGAATCCAAGATTGTTGAGATCCACTGTTTTCATTCCGTACATCTTGTATACCTGAACCCTGCCTCCTGTCAGCTTGACCCATTTGCACCGAAAAACGGGACTTTTAAAGAAGGTCCATAGTCAAGTTCCCATATCTCCTCTATGTAACCATAATATGTGTCCTTTTGCCCATTGTTGTTTGTTGCATCAATGCGGACACCACTGTTTTGGTTGGTGCTCTTTTTTATCTTGGGCGATCATGTAAAATGTATTCTCATTTATCTCGTACCCTTGGAAAGTCAATACAGTCAAAGATGGTGTTCTGGCCAACAAGCACAGCTGATCTCCAATAGTGGTGTTATTCATGAGATGTGTTTCCAACCAACCGCCAAAAGTTGCCATGTGTGCACGTGTAATCGAGTCGTCAGACTCCCCCGGGTATTGGGAGCATGGAATATTCTTGTGTTCAATGATATATGGAGCCACCAAGGTGCAAATTTGTAGAACTATGTAGTATGCTTGAGTGAAATAATGCCCGTCTCTACATATTATTGCTTTCTTTTCTAACATGCCTTTTCCACTCAGTCTCCCCCTGTGTCGCGATTGAGGAGCACCAATCTGTTGGAAATATGCCCTAGAGACAAATACTAATAAGGATTATTATCATATTTCATAAAGTTTATGATTAAGTTTTATATCATGCTATAACTGTATTGAAAGGAAACATCAATACACTTGTGATATATAAACAGCAAGGGATTCCAAGTGAAACTCTAGTCACTGGTTCATTGGTCAACAGATGATCAAGGTTTCCGGATCATGTGGCATTTATGCCAGTTGGAAATGGAGTCAACTCATTCTGAGAATGGGATGATGAACCAATACCCAACCTAAACATCGTGACCTGATCATGTCACGAAGTTCAAGTTACGATGATTAGAATGGATCCTTGTAGACTATTCCTTAGACCGTGAGACTATATCAATCACTGTCTCTCGAGAGTGCTTAGATGGCATCAAGCGTCACTTGGTAACATAGTGATTATAAAGGTGTGTTCAGGTACTCGGAGGAACCGTAGAGGCAATATATGGCATGAGAGGGATTTATCCGTCCACGTGACGGAAAGATACTTAAGGGCCCACTTGGAGAAGTTATATCCAATAGCTGCACATCGTGCGATTTGATCACAGGGATATCACTTGTCGGAACGAGTCAAGTAGCATTGTTCGATAACGAGATTGACCACGGCATGGTGATGTCATTGATCAGTTCTCGAGAAATTCAAGTATCAAGAGACAAAAGGAATAAGACACGACTGTCCTGGTTCAAACGACGAAAGATCTTCGTGGAATGCACAGGGGTCACATGGCCATCCAGGTCCCTCTATCGATCATTGGTCCGAGAGTGTCCCGAACATGTCTAGAGTGTTCCCGAACTGTGGGGTATCACACTTAAGGGCTTGATGATGCTTAGAGAGTATTTATAGGATTAGTAGAATCACCGAAGAAGAGTAGAGAGAAAATCGGAAGGGTTTCGATAAGTCCGGAGGATGTCCGGAGTGGAGATGGAAGGTGTTCCATAACCATAGAGATTGAATAATATGTGAATGAATGTTAAATATTTATTTAATCATTTATTCATAATTATTTAATAAAAGAGAAAACAATTTAAAGGTCAAAAGGCTTAATGGGCCAATTTCGGAGGGAGAAGGGCCCATGAGGGAAAGGCAAGAGGAGAGAAGGGGCAAGGGGATGTTCGGCTAGGCCAAGCCGCCCCCCGCGTGGGGACCACTAGGGCTGGCCGGCGGTGCCCCCTCTTCCCCTCCTTTAGTCCCACCCCAGGACTTTGAGGGAGGTAGTACCTCCCCTCCCCCTATATATAGTGGGGGTATTTGGCCAGATAAATACACACAATATTCAATAAAGGTTTCCTCACTTTTGGGGAGACTTCCAATTGATATTCTCTCTCTCTCTCTCATGTGACCATGGTCCCAAGTTCGGACTGCATGAACGAGAGACATCTTCACCACGGAGTGTCATCATGCTGCGTGATTTGGATCCAGGAGCTCTACTTCCGCAACTACTGTTGGATCAGGGAAGCAGGAGTCATCGTCAGCCACCGGACGTGTGTAACTCCCCGCGAGGTGTCACACTTGAGGCACTCAAGTCGTTGGATCCACAGGAGCACAAGGACTTCATCACAACCTTGAAGCCGGCTTCGGTTCGTCTACATCAACCACGCTCTCCTAAGAATTGACAACGCTTTTCGGTCTTCAA
The DNA here is from genome assembly GCA_023614405.1 of Avena insularis. NCBI lineage: Eukaryota > Viridiplantae > Streptophyta > Magnoliopsida > Poales > Poaceae > Avena > Avena insularis. Next base: position 452,974,823 of record CM042696.1, read on the forward strand.
GGGTAAGTTCGCGAAAAGCTCCTCCCGTTACTGCATTACTAATAGATAGGTCCTGGCAGCATCAGGGGTTCAGGGGCATAGGGTAAAATTTTATTGTTTTCATACGCGGAACCCCTACAGTGGTATCAGAGCTAGATCTATGTGTAGTAATGCTAGTACGGATAGAACACACAAGATGTAGCGTGTGGGCATTGATATTTTAGTTGTTACCCTCCCACATGTACTTGTGTATACCGCAATAATCCTTGACGAAGCAGCCCCCAACCGACTTTACGCATTCATTCGCGAGACTGGTCCACGCTTGACATATGGCTTGTACCGTATAAAGTGGCTTTGGGGGTGTCGGTCTCTCTCGCATTAGTTGGTATGTCATTTGCAACGGAGGGCCCCGAAAGGGGTATTGTATAGACAACTACTTGATCAGTGTTGTGGTGACAGTTCGTAGGTAAGAACGGTTCTTGTGCGAAAGCCCATTTAGCCACGTAAAACATGCAAAGATAAAGTAGAGGCGTCTAACTTTGTTTTGCAGGGGGCGTTGCTTTGTGATATGGTTGTGGCAAAGGTAAAGTAAGTACCTTATGTTACGAAGTAGTAGAAGATAGTCATGGAGGTGATGGACTACCACACCGAAAAGACACTGGTACCCTAGTGTCTACGGCGCCGGAACCCTGACACCGGAATTAGGTGACGCCGGATGGAGATCACGACGTGAAGGACCACATCGCATCGCATTTACATTCAATGTTATTGTTTGTATATCTTATTGTGTGCTAGTATTAGATACTCGACGGTATCCTAATAAGATGATCCCTGTTAAAAATTACCAATGCTTGTGTTATACCTTAGTGTGCACCACCAAGAAATTTCTTCGGTATGAGGCAGGCCGTGATGATCGGGTGACAAACATATCTACGTTCGCATATAGTGGGTGTAAGCCATGTTACACAGCGAATATACTAAGGTTGAATCGGCGAGCCTAGCATGTAGCAGACATGGCCTCGGAACGCGGATGGTCGAAAGATCAAGCACGAGTCGCATGAATGATGTGACCAATGTTTAGCGTCCACCCTAGAACCCACATTGATGGTCGTGATGATCGGGGGAGATGTGGGGAAAAGGGGTCGTGTTATCACTAGAACCCTTTAGGGGATAGGTGTTTCTGAGTGGAGTTATTATTAACTCATTTAATTATAAACTTAGTGTAAATTGCTTTTGAAATTTTAAATGTAGAAAATGGCTCTCCCTGATGCTAACATCCCAAAATTTTCATCTGAAAATCATCATCATTGCATTCATTCCATCATGGCATGTACTACCTTGCATTAGGTTTGTCCTCCAAAAAATTTGGTAAAATTTAGAGACTTTTTTTGCAGCCCTTTTGCTAAATTCAAAAAAAACCTAGAAAAGAAATACTAAAGGAAAAAGAAAAGGAGGGAAAAGAGATTTTAAACAGCAAACAGTTTTCTGGCCTTTTCGGCCCAACTGGCCCAACCAGCCCACCCGGGCCTCCCTCTCCCCCTCTCTGTCTTTTCCCACACCCCTTCTACTCACCCCCACCCACTTACCTCCTGGCCCCACGCCACGTCGACGCCACCTCAGCTTCTTCCACGCGAACGGCCGGCACCCCCTCCCCTCCTCTGCAGTTACCAAGCCCGGCCAAATGCTGGCGTTACCGTGAATTAATCGCCACCACCACCGCCCCTTCTTAATCCCCCTCCCCCTCCTCGACAGAATTCCCCAGCCACAGCCCCTGGAGAGCCCCCAGGCTCCCCAATTACCAGCTCAAACCGCTGTCGTCCGAAGCTACTCCGGCAACGATTCCGGTGAGCTTTGGCCACGCCGCGCCCTTCTCTCGGTCCTATCTTGATTGCCGTGTACTGGCGCGTGTTTTAACCCCGGCTACGTGCCTTCTTTTGCTCCAGGTCGACGACACGGTCAACTTCGGCGAATCCCCTCTGCCGCCGCCGTCCATCGCATTTTCCGATGAGGTTAGGGTTTCTGCCGCCTCCTTTTGGTCTCTGCTAGGTCGTGCTGATCCGGGCGCACCTCACTAACCCCCTTGCTGGCTTGTCCGAGCCCCAGACTATCGTCTCCGACACAGAGCAACGAGCGTCGCCGTCGACGCAACTCTGGCGAGGGATCGAGGCCGAGCCAAAGCACCCCCCACGCCACCCTAACCTCCATCGAGACCGCCATAACCTCCTCGACCTCCGGTACGTGTCCACGGACTCCCTGCCCCTGTAGAACCACCGGAACACCTTCGGCCGATGCTCCGCCGCCGCGCGCAGCTGGTCAGCGCCGCCCGTCTCCGGCCAGGCCGCTAGGGACCGTTAGATTTATCGTCTGCGGCTAGGATTAGATCGGCGAGCGAAACGGTACGGGCTAATCAGATCCGTCTGTTTGTCACTTAAGATCCAACGGTCCGCAGTAGTCGATGCGACCGATCCAGTACGGGCCAATGAGATTGCGCCACGTCGCCCAGGTTATTTTTTTAAATAGAAAATTAGACAGATTTTGTATTAAACTTAGAAAATCAATAACTTTTGATCCACAATTCAGAAAGATGCAAATTTGGTGTCTATGGATTCAGAAAAATAAGACCTTTATTATAGAGGCCTTGTTTCACACTTTTGCTTCTAAAAAACTGGATTATTAGGCAGAACCTTTTTAGGAGTATTTTGCTCATAAAAATTATTCCATAAATTGTTTTGGGGTATTTCTTATGCCTTTAGATGAGGTATTTTAACCTCTGTACTGTAGACTCTGTAAGTTATAGAGTTGTGATCATATCATTGCATTTTGCATCCATTCATATTTTTGTAATTTTTTATTGATTGAATTATTGTTGTTGTATTGTTCTTTGTGTAGATTGTGTGGATTGTGAAGTTTGTTGCTGTGAGGATTGTACCTATTCCCCTAGCTACCAAGGCAAGTGATATCTCATCTCATGTCCTATTATTTTCACTATTGCACTAGTGTTATTTTGGTAGATCTTAGCATGATAGGATTATTTATATGTTGCTATACTATGCTATGCTATCCTATAGATTATATCTTGGTAGTATTTCCTAGTTGAAAGACTTCGTATGTTAGATGCTTAGCCATGCTATTAGAATTCGTGGGTGGAAAATACATATCAAGATAGTATGGAAAGATATTATTTTGTTTGACTAAGAAAACAACTAATGTTAATGAAACACCTGGGTGGAATGGGACTTGCTTGGATTATGTTGAGTGGTTACTCAGGGGCCATGTCTATGGTCAGCTGGTGTATCACACTTGTGGACGGACACCCAGGAACAAAGAGATTGGAGACGTTCTTTTCACGAAGCTTCCAGTGCAGCCACATGGCATATGGGCTCTGCCTTGACCAACTAAGTTGCAAGAACTCAGCCAGACAGACAGAAGGTGGTAGTTGTGATAGGATGGAACGCGTCCGTGGTGGTCTGAGGAATTGCTTCTGAAAAGTCTTGTCTCGATGCATGTCGAGTCTTGTGGGGAAAGTGCACCACCTCTCAAGAGGGTAAAACTAAGTACTTAGCCGTGTCCCCGGTTATGGACAACTTCTGAGCCTCAAGACAGTGAAGCAGTTCAATAATATCCTCATCCAAATTTCTCTAAGTTAAAAACTTGTGGGTGAACAGCGGTAGGGTTCAGTGATGTCTATCATTGGTACCTTAGTGTTTGAATGAGAAAACTACCCTTCAAAAACTATAAGTTAAACTAGCTTTTAGCAAAGTTAGCCAAAACCCCACTTAGCCATATATTCATGTAGTTGATGGATTATACTAAGTATCTATGGTATCACTTGCCAATACAATTCCAAATGTATTGACCCTTTGTGGATGTAACTTATTATGTTGCGGGATACTCTGATGATGAGTAGGGTTGCGGGTCTACACTTGACATGTTTGCCTGTGGCGCATGAAGACAAAAGACTCTATTATTATTATGCTATGTAATGTGAACCTTGAGTATCTTAGCCTTAGGCTAAGTGAGTTGTAAGAATGACCTTTGTTTCTGTGTACTTCATCTTGAACTGTGGGTGCTAGCATTTCGATCTAGGGACTAGCACTGCAATCACAGGGATCTTACCTTATTATGGTGAGATCTTACACTTTCCTATTGACGATTGGTTAGAAGGAGAGAAGCTCAGGCTAGATGGATCTAACTTCTCTATATGGGTTGCGTGTCTCCACGTTCTCCTTAGCGAGAATAACATGGTCGACTATATACTCGACGAGAGGGATTTGGAGCAGACCTGTTTCTATGAGACCCTAGAACAGCGGGAAGACCGCTATTATTATCGTGAGATGTCGACCTTCATATCAGTTACAATGTGCTACGGGATAGTGGATGAGCTATGGCCAGTCATGGGCAACCTTGACCCTCGTGCGACTATGGTATAGCTTAGGACACATTTCGTGGAACAAGCACGCATATGGGAGCATGAGATGATGGGATATTTCCTCTCCATTAAGATGGAGGAGAACTCATCACTTGACGACCACTTGGAGCGCATGCATGATGCGTACATGAGGCATGCATACTTCCTGGATAGCTAGATGACGGGCTCTTTTGAAAACGGTGTTGTGCTGCGGTCGCTGCCACCAAGCTACCAAGCACAAGTCAGGACTTGCATTATGAGAGGCGACGCGGAAACACAGGATTTCCACAGGTTCATATCACATCTCAGGAATGTGATGGTTGAACCTGTTGTTGCTGAGGTCATTGATGACAAATGTATATACTTGATATACAATTTTATAAATGTTATAATCTTGTAAACACATTCGTAGTGTTAAGTAAATTTGATACTTGTTCTGATTTGCTAAAAATAGGTCCTTATGCATAAAGGTGCTTGCTGGAGAGGATGTGACATTGCGTGTTGATGGCGAGCATGATGATGATGGCCAAGGACACTCTCCCTCGACATTTATCACTTAGTTTATGTTTTAGGATGATTACTGTAATCGATAGATCGTGAACTTCTTTAGTGTGTCCCACACTTTGTGAGACGGTTATTCATATGAGCTTGTAACAAACAGCTGTTCCACTTTTATGAATGATTTCTATTTGTGTTCATATATTGTTCGATTATGTGTGAATTATCCTGGTTTTGAAACTAACTGATAATACATGAACATTTGTAAAATATTGAATTGCCTTGAAAAATTACCCAACTAAATGATATATTCATTAATGAATGAAACCATTGTTTAAATTCAAAGTTATGGATAATATGTGAAAGTCATTTGATTACTTGTCACATATAAATCATTCCTAAGTTCGGCAATATAACTTAAACACCGGGTATTACTTGAATACAAAGAGTTTAATGAATTGTTAAAAGAGAATACATATTCGATGTATCGTAGTTTAACAAAATTGTGATTATCATTATATGATTGTTTATATGTGTAAAGTAGTTTACCAAAGGAAACATGAATATGAAACTATTTGATATGATCAAATTATTTCATCAACAGAGGGTATTAAAGATAAATGAGAATCTAATTACTACGATTTGATCAATAGTAATGAAATTCAACTTTATAAGAATGGCATAAAAGAAATTGTGGAATGCAATGCGTTTGAAATATCAAAATGCAAAGCATCACAACATGATATTAGATATCAAAGTGGGTGAATAGATGGCACCAAATAAATCGTTGTAGTGTAGATGTAGAGACCATTAGTTAGAAATAGTTAGCACCCAATTAGAATATATAGTGAACCGTGTTAATTCGTGAAAGCGGCTCCATATCTAGTATGGATCATCGTAAAAGTTTTGGAGTTATTCGATATAACTAAAACAATAGCGAATGAGTCCTCTTTGAGTATTCATCGGAAAACTTTGAATACGAAATCCATAGCTGAAACCAAAAGAGAAGCAAAACCAGTATTGCTTGGATTTTGGTGCATTCTCAAGAAAGTTCACATCCAATGATATTTCTCGATTATGGAGCAAATGGAAGATAATGAAAAACACGATGAGGATTCAAAACCCTGCATCAGAGTGTTGAGAAGCGCAACGGAAAGCGTTCCTAAATGATTATTTTCACAAAGGAAAGAATCAATGATAATGATCATTGTGTTTTCCCCACTTGTGTTTTCACTACATGAAGTAGGATTCAAAATGTAACCCATATATTGTATGGAGACATTTGTGAATAATTTGTCATGATTACTAGAATATGACATACCTACGAACTACTAAGGAAATAATGGTAAACTAGAATTATGAGAAATCCCAAAGTAAAAATTTACTTGAGATTAGAAAGCAATTCGTTGCTGAATCTTACAAGTAAAAGGGGTTACTTAGATTTTCCCAAATGACTACAAAGCCATAATGGAAAAGGGGTGAATGACAAAAGCACAGTGTTGGACAAATTCAAATGAATTTGATTCGAGTGTGCTAAAAATCTGGTGGATTTAAAAACTAGTAAAGTACTAGTATCTCATAGTAAATCTCCTAATTTGATATTTGATCAAAGGATTTTGAAGTTGTTCAAAATAGTGAGTGGATATGCAATTTACATGAAATTGAGTGGGAGCTATGAAAGTCTTCCTAAAACAATATGTGAATGACATATTTTTGAGTGGGAGCAACATAAGACTCGAACTCAAATGTGTCGGGAACACATTCTGTGTGGGGGCAATATAAGTTTCAACTTCAAATATGTAGGAACATAGTTTGGGTAAGAGTAGTGACTCATACCCAAATATGTTGGGAACATATTTTGAATAGGAACTTAAAGGAGTGATTCTTAAGTGTGTATACGATACATTGAGAATAAAAGCGCAAGTACCAATAAATAATGATTTATAGGGAGTACAAATTGATAATTAGAATATTACGATATTATGTAGTATTCCTTGAAGGATTCTAAAAAAGGGTTTTCAGAATAGAAGTTAATTAAGGAACTGCTCCTTAATAACTCAAGTTAGGAATCACTATAAGAAAAGTTTCCTTCCGCAACGAATTGTCCCAATGGTCGCCGTAGAAGGCGCGTCTTCCGCGATGAAATTCTCGGCTCGGCCCTGGCCGATGGAAAACTTTTTTTCTGGTTTCGCAGCCCTCTACTATGAAGGATCTACTAAAAACACGGAGGAAGCTCGGCCAACGCAAGGCAGAAGCAAGATTTTCGTTTCCTCGCATGATGTTGACTCGCTGAAGTATTTTGAGGCGTGTGAGTCCCGGACGTGAGTGTCTCTAGCGGACCATACTTTTTGGTCGCGCCTCCCTGATTTGAATTCGATAACGTAGCTGGAGGTGTCTGCCATTTAGTCAGGCTTCTAGGTCCCACATGTCAGCCTCTCATTAGAAGGATCGTGTGTATGATGGAATTTTTTTCCTTGGCTCGTGCTACCTTGTTCTAAACTTGATAGCATTGTTCGATGCATCTACCGTTTAATCACAATGCTGGGCCCCACATGTCATCCTCTCATTAAAAGAAACGTTTATATGATGGATTTTTTACCCTCTATCACGCCTTTGTGTTCCGAACTTGATAGCTTGGCTCGCTGCATCAGCTGTTTATTCAGGGTGGTGGGTCCCTTATGTTAGCCTCACATTAGAAGAATCATGGGTATGATGGAATTATTTTCCTTGGTCGCGCCTCCATGTTCCGAACTTGATAGCATTGCTCGCTGCATCTACCGTTTAATCACGATGTGGGGCCCCACCCCCACATTGAAGGGAATATGCCCGAGAGGCAATAATAAAGTGGTTATTATCTTATTCCCTGTTTATGATAAATGTTTATTTTGCATGTTATAATTGTATTAATTTAGAAACGTTAATACATGTGTGTTTAATAAACAAAAGGAAAGTTCCTAGTTATGCCTCTCTTATAAACTAGCTCGTTGATTGACAAGATGATCAAGGTTTCCTGATCATGGACATTGGATGTTGTTAATAACGAGGTCACAACATTAGTGGAATGATGTGATGAACATTCATCCGAAGTATAGCATTACGATCAAAGTCATTGTGTTTATATTACTATAACATCATACGAAGTAATCCTAGTCCTTAGACCATGAGATCATGTCAATCACTAACACTTGAAGAGTATCTTGATAACATCAAACATCACACCGTGAAAGGGTGATTATAAAGGTGGGTTCAGTGCTACGAAAGTGTTATGTAGAGGCTCATGGATCAAGGGTGGAATTTTTCCATCCCGATGATATATAGATATACTCTAGGCCCTCTCGGTGATATCACATTGGTTAGCTTGCAAGCAAGTGATGAGATCACTAGAATGTTATATCACGGGAACAAGAAAAGAGTACATGTCGGTAACGAGATCAATCTAGGTATGGAGATACCGATGATCGAATCTCGGACATGTAATATATCGCGAGACAAAGGGATTTAGTTACTAGCGTTAAAGGTTCTCACGATCACAGAAGTCATCGTTGAATGTGTAGGAGTCAGTATGGATCTCTAGGCCCCGCTTCTGATTATTGATCTGAGAGGGGTCTCGATCATGTCTGCATTATTCGTGAACCGTAGGGTGACACACTTAATGGATACAGACACCATTTGGAGAAAATATGTTTCAGATAAAGATTTAAGAAAGTGCTGGAACCATTTCGATGGAAACCGGAATTGTTTCGGGTGAAATTGCAAAAACTGGTTCTGCATGTGATATTGAAATATTATAGGGGGTTTTATGTGAATGTTTGTTAATTAAAGTAATTAACAAAATTCTGAATAAAATTAATAAAAGAGTTTTATTAAATGAGAGAGCATTAAATTTGGAGAAATTTAATGCATTTAAAGTGGATACTTTAAAAGGGAATGTTAAGGGGCAAATTTATGTGGAGGGGGTTACCACCACATGAATGGGGGAGGTGAGGGGTCACCTCCATGAGGCGCCGGACATGGGGAGGGGTACCCCCTCCTATAAAATCCCCCCTCTCACACCTTCAACCTCACACCTCCTCGTGAAGGATCTCTCTCCCCCTCTAGTATTTTCCCCCATGGTCTTGAATTAGCGAGATACATGTTTCCGGTGGCTTTATCTGGAAAGGAGTTGCTGCTTCCGCTACTTTGCTAGAGCGAGGGACGGAGGTTGTCGGGGTACCGGACGTGTGTGCGATCATAGATGCACCGCTGCTTTGCGGTGCTGGACATGGTGACACTGGACTTGCTGGAGCTGGATCTGATGGACGTGCTGGAGCTGGACCTGCTGGACTTCATCACGATCTTGAGATCGGCAAGTGTACGACTACATCATACACGAGTTCCATCTCGTTAACCAAGCTTTGTTGTCTTTGAGGGTATGTTCTCTATGGATGTATATCCACCCGTTGCTTGTATTTAGTAGATAGGAATTTTTTGTTTTCTATGTTGCGAACCCTTCAGTGGTATCGGAGCCTGATCTATGCGTAGGTGCTTTGCATGGGTAGAACACATAAGAGTATGTGGGCGATGATGATCATGTTATTGCTTCTTTCACGTATTTTTGATATTGGTGGCATAGTGGGATGAAGCGACCTGGACCAACTTTACATGTCATCGCACATGAGACCGGTTCAACGACTAACATGCCACTAGTTTTGCATAAGTGGCTGGCGGGTGTCAGTCTCTCCTACTATAGTCAATATCTGATTTACAACGAGTTACTAATAACTTAGTTATCATCGTTGTGGTTCCATGTTCGTAGGTAAGACCGGTTCTATCTTTGAAAGCCCTAAGCCACGTAAAAACTTGCAATTGATAAATTTGAGGCATCTAGTTTAGATCGTTGCTAGGATAGTGTCATGATATGGAAATGTTGTAAGTTGATGTATAGTTGATACCCTTACAACACACCTAACATGTAAGTTCCATAAACCTTGGCCTTACACACAAAGGAATGATAGAGATCATACCACGATGCACATGATAGTGATCAAATGCATGGACCATATCATTCCACTTTACACATATGATATTTGCATCTTATATTGCTTGTTTGGCGTTTTAGTAGCGTTATAAGATGATCCCTAATTTAAATATCAAGATAAAATGTGTTCTTCCTTAAGTATGCACCATTCTATGGATCGTGTTTTGAGAAATCACGTGATGATCGGGTGTACTCGACTCTGCGCTTTCATACAACGGGTGTAAGACAGTTTTACACACACGAGTACTAATGTTCTTACTTGGCGAGCCTAGCATGTACAGACATGGGCTCAGAACACGAACCGAAAGGTTAAGCATGAGTCATATGGTTGATATGATGCCCATATTGATGCCCGCCTTTGAAGCTACACCTACTCACATGATGATCGGACTTGGTGTAGTGGATTTGGTTCATGTAATCACCAAAAAGACACGAGGGATGTTGTTTTTGAGTGGGAGTTCATTTCTAATTTGGATTAGTCGAACCAAATTTGTCATAAACTAAATCAAAGTGAATTTGCATAATTTGTTGTAGTCATTGGCATCTGTTTACTACCTTATGCTTAGTTTTAATTGAGATAATAGAACTATAGAATTCTAGATATTTACTTTACGAACCAGTATCGTATTATTTTGAATGTCAATTTAAAGTTTAGAACTCCTATTGCAAACTTTAAGCAAACTCTATTTACTCCATGAAGTTTAATAAGTAGTATTAAATCAGGAGTAAGAATTTCAATGTTAGTATCTAAAGTATCATGTTTGCCTCCATGATTCTTGATATTCAAAAGTTCTTTTAATATTGAGGTTATCTAGGAGCTGAAATAATTGTTTCAAAAACATCATGTGTGAAAGATATTGTGATATCTAAAACAAAGTTTATGGTTGCAATATGATAGAGTATAATTTAACAAAATATATGTTCTCATATTGTATGAGAATTTGTGAAGCTTGGATACGCTAGGCGTCCTAATCTACCAAAAAGGTTTTGGGAACTGATATTATACTCACGATTCATCCGTATAGGCTATATTAGCTTGATCATGAAAGTTTTCATGATAAGGATGAATAGAAGATGTAAGTAAAATGTTTACTACAATAAAATATTACTAAAGAATGGATTTTGAAAGAATTCCAAACATTTGATGATGGTGATCCACTTCAAAGTGCATGTCCAAAGGTATTAGTATTTGACTATACACGCTTTGTACTATGTGTCATGTGAATGACACCACTATTGATGTTGATAGATTCTTTTAAAAGGAAAAGGAATTGCTAAAAGAGAATCTATAAAATATTTGGCAGAAAAGAAAAAGGTGGAGATGTCCAGCTTAGGTATATAGAATATATACACGTTATGGTTATATTCTTTGATTGTTAAACAATGTGGTTCTTAGATATTGGATACCGGTATTGGATACCTAATTGGTTGGTATGAAGTGTCATACAGGACAACGCAATTCATGAACTACAATGGCCTAAGTAACTAGCAACAGAATAAGTGATGATGTTCATCGAAAAACAAATAAAGTGTTATTGTGTTTCTCGTTGTCGTTAAACCTAGCCTTCAAGATTTGTTTTAATAATTGTTATTTTGTTCCGATATTAGAACAATGGTTGTTCAAATAATTACCGTATTCCATAGAGGATGGATGAACTTTTACAAGTCTAGTTGGAGAAATCACATCCATAAACATTATTGCTAAAATGTCGTAAGACAAATGATTGGAAGATCACTTATGAAGTGACATCACTATTTGAATTATATTGGAAAGTAAACATGAAGAAACTCCATGTTCATGGATTTTTGGAGTTTTTGATTTTAATCAATTGACGCTTGTGAAACTTTCCTCGAGATAATTGAAACTCCGTTCATAGGCCAAAGAGGAACGGATGACTAGATTATTGGAAATTATGCATGCTGATGTGCATAGTCCATTATGTGTAGCCATATGCGATGGATATTTTTGCTTCATATACTTTCTCCAGAAATTTGAGTGAATATATTTATATATTTACTTAATAAGGAAGAAGTATGAAACATTTGAAAATTGTTCAAAGATTTCAAGATGAAGTGGAAAATCATTGTAACAAGAAAACAAAGAGTTTATGATTCGATCATAAAGGAAGATATTTGAGTTACATGTTTAGCAAAACACCTAAGATTTAAGGAATTGTTCCATGATTTGTGTTTCCCGATAAACCATAGGAGTATCGCATATTCGAGAGATGAAATCAAACCATGTTTGACATGGTAAGACCAAAGGTGTCATTTATAAAACTGCCACTATGTTTTAAGGATTATAGCTTTAGAGACTACCGCTTTTACACTGAAAAGAGCACCATCATGATCTGTTGAAATGACACCATATGAGTTATGGTTTGGGATAAAACCCGAATTGTATTTTCTTAAATTTTGGTATGCTATGCATAAGTAAAATGTTTACAACCAAAGTCGGATAAGCACGTCTTTGTAGGTTATCCCAAATAATTTGTTGGGAATTCCTCCATAACACCGAGGACAAAAGAGTTTGTCGCTTGGAACGTTAAGTTTCTTGAGAAGGAATTTTTCATGAAAAGTTAAGTGGGAGGACAATAGAACATTGATAAGGTCGTTTAACCTTAGGTATATGTGCTAAGTAGCAGAGCGCCAGAAAGTGTCCCAGTGGCGGCCATAATGTTCATGGCTCCCGTGATTACAAAGGGTGTGATCTTGGAGATTAGAGTTCCTATTTGAACCGTATGCATCGGGTAAGAATCAAATAGTGAGATTTGATAAAAAAAGTCATTATTGTTTTGACAATGATGAACCAACTACATGCAAAGAAGCGATGATGGGCCCTGACTCCATAAAATGACTAGAAGTCATAGAATCCGTGATAGTATCCATACACGAGAAATAAAGTTTCTAAACTTGGAAGACCCTCCGGAAAGGCGTGAAGCCTATCGGTCATGTTTGGTTCTATAAAGAAATAGACATGGATGCTTAACATCTATGAAATAGTCGACATGTCGGAAAGAAGTTTATGACAATGTTCAAGGAGTTGACTATGACAAGATTTGATCTTTCATAGCGATATTTAGTCTTGAAGGATTAATGTAGCAGCCACTACATATAATTTGGTGTATGGTAGTTGAATAAAGAAAACAATGTTCTTCTAATAGAATGGTTACCTAGGACATGTACAAGACATGGTTCGAAGGGTTTTGTTAATTCAAAGGGTGCTAAAAGGGCATGCAAACTTACATAGTTGAAGTAAGCATATCGGAGTTCGAATCTTCACCATGATGAAAATGTTAAAGGAGTTTAATTTCATCGGAGACGATGAAGATGCTTGCATTTGCAAGAAATTAAGCGGGAGCGCTGAGACAAATTTCCAATACATTATCCAGAGTACATATTGTTGATTGGAAATGATGTATATTTTATTGACACACATTAAGAATTTCATTAAAATAGGATTTCGATGAAAGACTTGGGCAAAACCGAAATATTTGGCATCAATGTCTATATGGATAGATTGAGGCGCTAATATGGTTGTGCCAGACGTACATATATGAGATATTGAAAGGGTTCAATATGGAAACAACAAGAAAGATTCTTGCTGCATGGAAAGGATTGTATCAAGATTCAAGTGTTTAAACACTTGGTGAGTAAAATCACATGAAGATTTTGATCGATTATACCATGATATGTATATATCCAGATATGTCTTATGCTCTAAATGTTATGAGCACATACCAGAATGATTCATAAGATGATCATTGGATGATAGTAAAGATATTCTTATGAGCTTTGGAAGAACTAAGAATATATCATGTATAAGTGACAAATAGTTAAAGGTAGTTCATTGTAAAGTGCTACATTGATACTAGTTTTGTCACAAGATACAAATTAAAATTTATCTCAATTTATACTATGGGTGACACAATGTAATGGAAATGATGTTCCATGATGGGTTTGGATGAGTTCCAAAAAGTTGAGACATTATTGTGATGGATACTACAACAAAAGGCTAAGTATATGACTGTCATAGTAGCGGCAAAGGAGGGCATTTGTGTTAAGTAGTTTGTTATCAAAGTAGGTGTGGTTCAAAGTGGGCTAATACTATGAAGATATATTGTATGACAATAATATCAACATATTTTAACCCGAACGAACTAAAGGTCTCACCAAAGGACCAAATTTATACAATGCCATCTCATTTGAGAATGAGTGATGCGTAGAGACGCAAAGACATGCAAATACACATGGACCTGAAACTGTCAGATCCAGAGATTATGTTAACCACTAGGAATCGCGTATATGCAACACCAGAAAGCCATAAGTGTTCAATACGCAAAGTTTTTCAAACTAGATTATTGACTCTAGTGCAAGTGGGAGACTGGAGGGAATATGCCCGATAGGCAATAACAAAGTGGTTATTATCTTATTCCTTGTTTATGATAAATGTTTATTTTGCATGCTATAATTGTATTAATTTGGAAACGTTAATACATGTGTGTTTAATAAACAAAAGGAAAGTTCCTAGTTATGCCTCTCTTATAAACTAGCTTGTTGATTAACAAGATGATCAAGGTTTCCTGATCATGGACATTGGATGTTGTTAATAACGAGGTCACAACATTAGTGGAATCATGTGATGAACATTCATCCGAAGTATAGCATTACGATCAAAGTCATTGTGTTTATATTGCTATAACATCATACGAAGTAATCCTAGTCCTTAGACCATGAGATCATGTCCATCACTAACACTGGAAGAGTATCTTGATAACATCAAACATCACAACGTGAAAGGGTGATTATAAAGGTGGGTTCAGTGCTACGAAAGTGTTATGTAGAGGCTCATGGACCAAGAGTGGGATTTTTCCATCCCGATGATGGATAGATATACTCTGGGCCCTCTCTGTGATATCACATTGGTTAGCTTGCAAGCAAGTGATGAGATCACTCGAATGTTATATCACGGGAACAACGGAAGAGTACATGTCGGTAAAGAGATCAAACTAGGTATGGAGATACCGATGATCGAATCTCGGACATGTAATATATCGCAAGACAAAGGGATTTAGTTACTAGCGTTAAAGGTTCTCACGATCACATAAGTCATCATTGAATGTGTAGGAGTCAGTATGGATCTCCAGGTCCTGCTTCTGATTATTGATCTGAGAGGGGTCTCAATCATGTCTGCATTATTCGCGAACCGTAGGGTGACACACTTAAGTGATACCGACACCATTTGGAGCAAACATGTTTCAGATAAAGATTTAAGAAAGCGCTGGAATCATTTCGATGGAAACCGAAATTGTTTCGGGTGAAATTGCAGAAACTGGTTCTGCATGTGATATTGAAATATTGTAGGGGTTTTATGTGAATGTTTTTTAATTAAAATAATTAACAAAATTCTGAATAAAATTAATAAAAGAGTTTTATTAAATGAGAGAGCATTAAATTTGGAGAAATTTAATGCATTTAAAGTGGAGACTTTAAAAGGGAATGTTAAGGGGCAAATTTATGTGGAGGGGTTTACCACCACATGAATGGGGGAGGTGAGGGGTCACCTCCATGAGGCGCCGAAAATGGGGAGGGGTACCCCCTCGTCCTATAAAAGGACCCCCTTTCACACCTTCACACTCACACCTCCTCGTGAAGGATCTCTCTCCCCCTCTAGTATTTTTCCCCATGGTATTGGATTAGCGAGATACATGTTCCCAATGGCTTTATCAGGAAAGGAGTTGCTCCTTCTGCTGCTTTGCTGGAGTGAGGGATGGAGGTTGTCGAGGTATCGGATGTGTGTGCGATCACGGATGCACCGCTGCTTTGCAGTGCTGGACTTGGTGGAGCTAGATCTAATGGACGTGTTGGAGCTGGACCTGCTGGACCTGGTGGACTTCATCATGATCTTGAGATCGGCAAGTGTACGACTATATCATCCATGAGGTCCATCTTGTTAACAAAGCTTTGATGTCTTCGAGGGTATGTTCTCTATGGATGTATCTCCACACGTTGCTTGTATCTAATAGATAGATCTTGGTGTATAATAGTTCCCATCGTAGGAAATTTTTTCTTTTCTATGCAGCGAACCCTTCACACATGTCATACACTCATTACAAGAAACGTGTGTATGATGGAATTTTTGCTCTCGGTCGCACCTCCGTGTTTCGAACTTGATAGCATTGCTCGATGCATCAGCCGTTCTTCCAGGCTGCTGAGTCCCCCATGTGAGCCTCTCATTAGAAGAAAGGTGTGCATGCTAGACTTTTTTCTCGCTCGCGCCTCCTTGTTTCGAACTTGGCAACGTTGCTCGGGGTAGATCCTGTATAAGGCCACGCTACTGGATCCCACATGTCGGTCTCTCTGTATACCAAACCTGCGTATGATGGACTTTTTTCGACCGCGTCCGCTGTTTTGACCTTGGCAACGTTGCTCGATGTGGCAGTCGTGTATGGTCTTGCTGCTGAGGCCCCCATGTCACCCTCTCCGGTATGTTCTGGCCGGTGGGTCCCTGATGCTAGCCTCTTTGTACAAGTATTTAACTTTTTTTTCAAACTCGACCATTAAACTCGAGGCATGCTGCAGGCTAGTGGGTCCGCGATGTCAGCCTCTCCGTAATGCGATATTAAAAAGTAAACTCTTTCTAAAAAAAGTAAACCCAAGATATATATAAATATGTACACACAGTTGATTCAAACTAAAGACCTTCAAATCAAATCAAATAGACCTAAACTGAGTGTTTTGCCACAATACCAAAGATACTAATGGAAATTGAATCATTAAACATGTATTAGTACTACAACTTATGTATCAGTCTTCTAAAAAATATTGTTGTGTTTCCATGTTATCTCTCTTAAAATAAAAGAGCAGTGCTACTAGAACCTTTATTTATAAAAAGCCACATAATGGATTAGTTTCTTAAAAACATGGGTAGGCAGTGTTTTTTTAGAGGTGGGGGGCACTGCCAAAAAAGCCAAATCAAAAAGTTTTTGGGCTATGGTCAATGGGCTCTTATCTCAAATTTCACTGGGTTGTGTCTAGCCAGATTCAAACATAGACCTCTTCGAGGGAGGAAAAAAGTGATAATTCCTTTGACAGATATTCATGTAAAAATATCTAATGATCACATACCACATGCGCCAAAACAGAGCTGGTATCCAATTACTTCACTTGGTGAAATCACGTTGTATATCTTTACCCTCTCATCTCTGTCTAAAATGCATCCAACGGTTCCGATGACACAAAGGCAAAAGCTCTAGAGCAAGCAGCAATGACAGAACGTTTGACAAATTCAATACCATTTGAAAGATTAAGGAGTACAGAATAATAAGACATAACAAAATCGACATATTCC
Organism: Avena insularis; assembly: GCA_023614405.1. Taxonomy (NCBI): domain Eukaryota; kingdom Viridiplantae; phylum Streptophyta; class Magnoliopsida; order Poales; family Poaceae; genus Avena; species Avena insularis. Next base: position 452,992,076 of record CM042696.1, read on the forward strand.
TAGTTCATATACAGCAACACTTGACCAATTCAGAAGCATTTCAAAGTGACTGATTCAGCAATACAAACACTGAAATTCAATATCACTAGAGAGAGACAGTTCTTGTTTCAGCTCTAAAAATCATGCCACACGATCAGTTTGCCCTTTTCTCCAAACACACTCGATCACTAGAACACAATCATTGTCATAATATTTGCTCATATAGGGAACCGTCATATAGATACAGATATACCATACCAGTACGTACTAGTCATAGCTCCAATCCAGCAAAAGGTTATCATAGTTTGACCACCCATATATGATCAGTGGAGATAAGACAACCACATAATTAATTACAATAGCATGCGGCCAAAGAGCTAGACAGCTAGGAAGTTCATGAACAGCATGCCGCATTCAGGGCAGCGAGATACATCGACCTTGACCGTTCTTCCAATAGTATGTTTGGCTTCTTTCCGGAAATTGGTCCACCTAGAAGTAGCTGCCAAGCGCCCATCAGTCGAGTTAATGGCGTAGCGTCCCTCGATAAGCAATCCTTCGCTCTACATCGTGAAGACTATTGTGCCCTTTCGTCTGGCCTGGAGTTGCTTTGTGGCACTCTTAGGCAATTTCTGAGTCAAAGCAAGAGATAGACGCATAATTACTAAGAGCGGTGACTGAATCATGTGAAACTTGAGAAGACGTTCAGAACAGTTTATCCGCCGCCATATACTCACAAACATAATCCGGTGCGACCTTGTGATGGCACATGTGTAGGATATGGTCTGACAAGGTGCTGCCCGGGGTGATGAAGGAGCTTGTGCTGGTGCCTGTGCTGGGGCTGGTGCTAGTGCAGGAGATGGTGCCACTAATTGTAGAGGAGCTGGTGCAGGAGCCAGAAGGCCCAGAACTAGTGCCGGTGCCAGCAGCTTGATGCTAGATTCCTTCTGAGGGGTAGCTAAGCTGACTGCAGGGATGGTAGAGGCCGATGAGAAGTGTAAAAGCAAAATGGTCTCTTATACAATAGTTACTCACAAGACAGTGATCAGAGGATATGATGAGTATACAAGCAAATTAAGTTACTACCTCCATTCTTTCTACTTAGGTCAACAGGTGCCGGAGCAGGAACTAGGGCCAGTGCCATTGGGGGTGCCAGCAGCTTGGTGCTGGTTACCTTCTGAGGGGTAGGTAGGGGGACTGCAGGAGTGGTCAGAGAGGCATATGAGATGTGGACAAGTAAAATGGTTTCTTATACAACAGTAACTCCTAGACAGAGATGGGAGTATACAAGCGAATTAAGTTACTACCTCTATTGTTTCTCCTACTGAGGTCAACAGGTGTCGTTGCAGGAACTAGGGCCGGTGCTGGTGTCGGTGCTAGCATCTTGATGCTGGCACCCTTCTGGGTGGTACATAAGGGGAAGCGGACTGTAGAAGTGGTCAGGGTCATATGATGAGTAAATACAATGGTGTAGAACAGTTAGTCGCAAGAAAATTCTTTTAGGTTGTGATGAGTACAAAATCAAATTAATTAGTACTACCTCTGTTCTTGGTCCTTCGGTCAACAGGTGTACGATGGCATGCAAGTATCTGCCCAGGCTTGCTAAAATCGAATGTTACCTTGTCCCCCTGCTTCAGACCATTCTCACGGACATACTTGGACCAACCTCGGCCACCCAAATAGGTGGTGGCCATCGTCTGGGAGACATCCACATCATATATTTGCCGCATGCCTTTAGGGCCCTCGCTATACAGAGTTACAAACTTGTCATTTCTGAACATCTTGTTTATAATGGGGCGAGCGATAGAAGGGACAGCCTTCATGACAAAATTGATAGAGAAGTAAGGCGGTAGCAAAAAAAGTGAGATACAAGATCTTACATCAAGTCAGTCTAAACCACTTGGTATCCATACCTGATACCATGGGTACCCTTTGCGAAGGGTGGCCATGCACCATTTTTCATCCCTCTGCCTTTGGAATGGCATACAGGGCCCCCCTTTCAATCCACAAGCTTAACAAGAGGAGGGTAGCAGAAAGGGCTGAGCAGCTAGTGCGTGGTACTGATTGAAATCAAGTGGAAAGGTTACATTATGTAAAGAGCAAGTAAATCTAATAATATAAGACAAAACCATTGCCTATAAAGCAAACAGATTTTATTTTTGTGAACTTCTAATGAGCATAAACATATAGTACTAGCTGATAAAAATAACATGGAAAATCATAACATGCGAAATTGTGGATTTCCAAATTATACCCACTTCTTAGAGAGGTCACTGCCCACCTAGGTACTGTGTTGGCGCTACCTTGTTGTGTAGAGGATGTCCTCTTTTGGTGCGGGCATCAGAAATCTACTAGCCTCTACAGCAGCCTCAGCCTCCACAGCAGCACCTTCAATCTGCATAAATAGCAACATAGCTCAACAGTTCAATACTATGTAAAGTTTGGTAAAACTTTCCGTTGCTTGACTTTTCAAAAAATACAGTATATGCCTAAGCTTTGGGACGGAGGGAGTACAGTACATAGTAGTCATATACTGACTGTATGAGATAGTCTGACAGATCCAGATCTGGATTCACATAAATAGAGTGCCAGAATTAATAAAATCACACATATTTTTCTGAACATCTGATAAGCATACATCACACCAAGCGGGTAATACTTAAATCTGTCTGCACCATGGTAATAAGGGTATTAAGAACAAATACCTTTCTCTTTAATTGGCCTCCCAAATTGGTGACCTTGGCGCTTTGTTTTGGTGAGTAGTGGTACTCGCCGGATCCTATGGCATGTGGGGTATCATCCTGTTTGCCGCACCTAGAGCACCGCACGTTCGCAGGTATGTACGACCGTGCTACAGTAAATGAAGAAGAGATGGTGTCACAGAGGCTTCCAGAAAAATAGGATGCAGATAGAGACAAATTTTAGCACAGGGATACATCTAGGTTGCAGCCAACCACTTTCAGCATTGGAAAGAATGGAAGAACGCAACGAATATACTGCTACATTACCTTTTTTAGGCCACTTTTAAGGGAACTGACGGGACCATCCCTGTTTGTAGTGGTCGTGCATGCCAGTGACCCATAGTTCTCCATACAGAATCTGACGCAAAATCCATTGCACATTACGAGTAGCAACTAAAGGTTACAGAAGTGAAGAACACCGAAATCGAACCCGACCAAATGCCCCAATCAGAACAGCGGTGACCATGCCCTGATCCAGAATCCATACGGAATCAGTACCACTTCCCCCCACCCCCACCCCCCATCCCCACCACCACCCCCACCCCACCCAAATGACCCAATCGATTATAGAAGAGGAAAAATATCCTGATTAGGTGATTCCGAGGTGAGCAATAAGCAAGAACTCCACAATTAAAGCATACAGAATACTACTACTCCTAGTACTAATAGTACCCCCAATGGTCCAATCAGAAGCAAATTAAGCAAAGCCGGATTTCGAGGTGAGCAAATATACCCACCTATTTCAACAAGAACTCCCCAATCGGATGTTGCACCAGTTCCAACAGTTGCTTGCTGGATGTGAGCTAGCTAGTGATGGTTTCTTGTCTTGTCGTCGGTAGAAAGGCATGTGCAGGGCAGTAGTAGTACTAGTAGTAGTAGGGTTGGGCAGTACACTTTTTTCTACAGTAAGTATTTTTAAGTAGGAGTGGCAGGAACATTTTGTCGGGAGAGAATCCTGAATTTTTTATCCCAGCTATCACGTGGTGGCCTACAGCTGTTTCAAGCGGGACCCACGTCAGGGGTGAGTTAAAGCAGGTCCCACATCAAGTGGGTGACATAATTGACCGAGCCAACCTCCTCCTTCCCTTGGTACCGGTACTAGTTCTCCTGGGTTTCTCTCCAAGGATAGAGAAAATCGCCCCTCTTCGAATCAAATTGGTCCCAGCTTATTATCCTTCTACTGATTCGTCTCACGGAACAGTGGACAAGATGGCGTTAATTGCAGCATAGGGCACCAGCGCTGGGGCCTCAAAAATAGTTTAGGAACTGATAAAATGATAAGCTCAGATTTCAGACTAGAAACACACACAAACACACATATACTCCATACATACTAATATATGGAATATTTTCCAATTACAGTTCAGCTAACAAACGCCTAGAAATCACAATAAGGTAGCTCCATATTACAGAACTACGACAGTAGCAAACTAATCATGGGATAGCTCTACACCCCAAGAGCTTTGCAGCTGGGCTAGTGGTCATGAACGACACCAAAAGTACACCCCTGATGATCAGCAGCCCTGCATCAAATCCATCCAGACGCAGTGTACCCGATCCACAGCCTTAGGTATAGGCTCATCAATGAACAGGTCATCGTCATTACCATCAAAGTCCTCTTCGGTCGTCTGCTTCTGCGATTAGTATATTAATAGATGCGTTTATAGACAAACATCAAAGACACACAACCTGAACATTTGTCGTTCTACATATATACCTTGTCATCTGGCATAGCGATAGTACCAGAAATGAAACCTGTTTCATGCAGCTTGCGCTTTTTCTCTCCCCCCCTTCTCCAAGTTGATCTAGATGCTCAGGAGCTGCCTCTGTCAGTTGATCTAGTTGATCAACATCTGCTTCCACTACTTTATCTTGATGATAAAGATGTGCTTCCCCCGGTTCATATGGAGGATCATATAGTTCACCATGAAATACCCATCTAACATATGTGCTAAGCATCCCAAATGTAAAAATATGGTCTTCCACTTTACTTTGAGGCAGCACCCTACAATTCGCACACAACCGGTAGGGGAAATGTAATTTTGAGTTGTCACAATGAGCTCTAACAAATCCCATAAATCGTACAACATCAAGGATACGTTTAGCGCTGCCTAATGGAGCAATCTCTATGCAAAATCTGCCCATCTGTTTAATTATGACATACAAGGTTGGTTATTATTAAAAGAAAAGCACAAAACATATAGATGAAGTACAAAAACTATATATGCCTATGCGTTTCAGCAAACATATTGACAGCAAAAATCGCTGAAGGTATTTAGGAACACAGATCCAGCACAGAATAAACTACGACCATGCAGATTGAGGACAAATTAAACTACGTAGGAGTATTTGAAAGGGCAAAAAAAATGCCAACCAGATAGAGCTAGAGATAGAAGGACTACCGTGGGATCAACGTGCCCACCGGTGCGTCTCAAGAAGACCGACGGGTAGGGAAAGCTTCTTCGTGCATGTTGGTGATGAGGAGCGGCCGTAAGAGCGTCTATTTTATGGGGAAGGGGGTGAGGCCGAGGCGGAGGGTGGAAGTTAATACACAGCGCGAAGGGGTGCGGAGGGATAACTTTGGAAATTCTAACCTACCCTGCTTTGGGCACTAATGTCTACGCACTTTTATTCTTGTAGACAGTTGTTGGGCCTCCAAGTGTAGAGGTTTGTAGAACAGCAGCAAGTTTTCCCTTAAGTGGATCACCCAAGGTTTATCAAACTCAGGGAGGAAGTGGTCAAATGTATCCCCTCTCAAGCAACCCTGCAATCAAGATACAAGAAGTCTCTTGTGTCCCCAACACACCCAATACACTTGTCAGGTGTATAGGTGCACTAGTTCGGCGAAGAGATAGTGAAATACAAGTGGTATGGATAATTATAAGTGGTAACGGTGATAGAAAATAACTTGATGGCGTGGAAAAGACTAAATTAAAACTGAAATAAAGAAGGAAGCAAGCAAACATGTAACATATCTCATAGCAAACGGTGTTTCAGTGCTTAGAAACAAGGCCTAGGGATCATACTTTCACTAGAGAACACTCTCATATAAATATATTCTCTTTATGATACTACGCTGAACTACTCTCCGGTTGGACACTCTAATCCATGGTAGGGCTATAACAACACACCTCAAAGTAAGCCTTTCCCATCTAGATAACCCACACTGTCACCTTGAGTACTAGATGAGTCCAACAAACACCACAATTTCATAAAGACATCCAACTCCAAATATAACTCATAACAAGTATTTGTAATCTCTAGCCTAAGTGCCACCATGGTGTGCACACTGTCAACTTCACACACATGGGGAGAGCAGAGATCTATTAAAGCACTTGAGTAGCAATGTAGATCTATAGATTACAAGCTCATGATCTCAATAAGATCATGCATAGAGAGAGAAATGAACACATAGCTGCCGGTAGAACCCTTAGCCTTGAGAGAGAACTACTCCCTCCTCATCATGGGAATATGCAATGGTGATGGAGATGGCGGTTGAGATCGATGGAGATGGCTCCGGGGGCACTTCCCTGTCCCGTCAGGGTGCCGGAAGAGAGACTTTCTGTCCCCCGAATCTCCCCTTCGGTGGTGGCGGCGCTGCGGAACTTTTCATGGATTTCTGATTGACGATCTAGGGTTTTGGTATCGGGAGGCTCTTATTGGCGAAGGAGGCAAGGTCGGTGGCCGGCCAGGGGGCCCACACCATGCCCTGGCATGGCCTAGTGTTTCCCGAGCCAAGGGGGTGTGACCACCCTGTGGCCCCTCTCCGACTCTCCTTCTGGCTCCGTGTCTTCCGAGAAAATAGTAACTTTGGCTTTTATCCCGTCCAATTCCGAGAATATTCATTTTCTGACTTCCTAGAAGCAAAAACAGTAGAAAACAGGCAACTGGCACTGTGGCATCTTGTTAATAGGTTAGTCCAAGAAATCATATGAAAAGTACTCCAAAGTGTGGACAAAACATAAGAAAGTAGATAAAACCAAGCATGGAACATCAAAAATTATAGATAAATTTGCAATGTATCAACGTCCCCAAGCTTAACTCCTGCTCGTCCTCGAGTAGGTAAGTGATAAAAAGAAACAATAATTTTTGAGGTGACATGCACCATCATAAACTTGATCAAAGTAGTTGTAAAACATTCAAAGTTGGGATCATAGTACTTCAATCATAATCATGAAAGACAAAGTTCTAGAAATAAGACAAAGCAACTATGTTGCAACATGAAAAGGCACAAACAAAAGATTCATAAATAACAATGCTTTGGAAGACGTTTGTTTGTTTCACATAAAGAAAACATAGCATAGTGGCATTCAGCTTGTCCCTCTTAGAGTAGCAAACATAAATGCATAGGACACCTTCAATGTTTATAAGAGTGACTAGATACAAATAGTTTAAAACAAGCAATATCAAGGTGTGCATCAATCAACAAGTCTTCAAACAATGCACATAGAACTAAGAATGGCCACTATGCTCTCAAAGTAGGTGCATAAAGATAGAAGGTGGAGACTCAATATATAAGTGGAAGAAAGGCCTTCATAGAAGGAAGCAGAGATTCAAGTTTCATAAAGAGCTTCCAAAAATTATGGTACTTATAGCTTTTAGCTCTCATTGCCCCTATCATAAGCATCTTGAAGTGATTAAGGTTAAAGTGAACAAACTATGAAGTATATGCTTGACAAAGTATAAGTTGGAAATCTCATGTCCCTTGAATACGAGGGCCGCTCCTCATGCTACTAAAGTTTAGTCACCGATAAGTTCTTGTCATCGTAAGTACATGTGTATCATAGAGAACCACCAACGGGATACCCCTTGCCCGATGATACGGAAGAATCCCATATCAAAATGACAAGGCAAGCAGACAATGAGCATCTCAGCAATCTTCTTATTTACCATAGGAATATGGTGCTTTTTTCTCTCTTTCCTCTTTTCATAATTTCTTTTTTTCCTTTTCTCTTTTTTCTAAATATAGGACTCTTTTTTTATAAGAAGAATGCTTCATAGACAGCTCATTATGGTTACGCTGCAGGTTTCCACCATGTCAGCATGGATTAGACCAGCGGCCCAGGCGTTTCTCTAACACATATACATAACTCCATGGACTTACAAGCTCCCCTTTCATTTCACACCGACGACATCCATAGACAAAAGAACATGATATCAACTAGGTACAAAGTAGCAAGTGCAATGTTGAAAGTGTTCCCCATGACAGCATGGTTCTGCTAATCCCCAACAAATAAGTGCAAGCATATACAACATAGATGACACAATGGTTCAAGTTTATTAAGGGCAAGAAAAGTAAAGTGTGCCATCAAGTTCGTGAGAGCTTTAATCACTAGTTTTCTCATAACAAGTTTAATTTGGAAGGTAAACAAAAGCATGAATATACTTGGAATAGCATAAGCTAGTAGGTAGGTATGGTGGACTCTTTGGAATAACTTGGTTTAAGGAGTTGGATGCATGAGTGGAACTCATACTTGGTTGTGGAGGCTAGCAAAAGACTGGGAGCGACAAACTAAGAGAGAAATAATGGCCATAATCATGCAGAGCGACAAAACATCATTGATCAAAGCATAAAGTGATACTACAAGTTGAAAACTAAAGGATCATAAAGGCTATGGTGACTTGAGATAGTCATAACATGGTGTGAGCATACGCCAAGTCAACCCAAATAAAGCATCAAAGGAGAATACCACTATAATATGCTTTAATATGCTAAAACAACGCATGATTCATCCAAGGCACATTAAGCAATCTCAATTCTTTATAACAAGTCATGCTACAACAAGAATACTAAGCATAAAGCCAAAACAATATCAGCATGGCATGACAAAGCATAGGCCACAGTCAAAAACAAGCTCTTTTTACCACATAAGCATGAACTTTCCTACTCTTTTCCAATCCAAACCAAACTATTTGCAAACCAATGTATGAAAGAGGGGGTCCAACCAATTTATTCAGAAAACTAAGAAATCCAAGCAAACAAAAAACCAAAACAAAAACGAAGAAGAAGACGCTCCAAGAACAACATAACTGTGCATGAAACAATAAAAATGAAGCGTTTGGAAGAAACCTGGGATTTTTATTGATGAAGAAGGGGATGTCGTGGGCATCTCCAAGCTTTGACACTTGTACTTCTTGGATATTTCTTGGGGTGACACACGTGGCATCCCCAAGCTTGAGCTTCAGTCCATCCTTCATCTCATTACTCATTCCTTCCATACAACTGAAATTTTTCCTTCATACAAAACTTCACACAATCTTTATTAGCAACATTAGTGCACTCAAGATAAAAGGTCTTAAGGTTCAGTTCTAACTAAAGGATATATGCCCTGAGAGACAATAATAAAGTTGTTATTATGTATTCCTTGTATATGATAGATGTTTATTTTGCATGCTATAATTGTATTGATAGGAAACATCAATACATGTGTGTTTAATAAACAAAAAGGGTTCCTAGTTATGCCTCTCTTATAGACTAGCTTGTTGATTAACAAGATGATCAAGGTTTCCTGATCATGGACATTGGATGTTGTTAATAACAAGATCACAATATTTGTGAAATGATGTGATGAACATTCACCCGAAGTATAGCATTACGATCAAGTCATTATGTTTATATTGCTATAACATCATACAAAGTAATCTTTATCCTTAGACCATGAGATCATGTTAATTGCTAACACCGGAAGAGTATCTTGATAACATCGAACGTCACACCGTAACAGGGTGACTATAAAGATGGGTTCAGTACTACGAAGGTGTTATGTTGAGGCTCATGGATTAAGAGTGGAATTTGTCAATCCAGATGATGGATAGATATACTCTGGGCCCTCTCGATGATATCACATTAGGATAGCTTGCAAGCAAGTGATGTGATCACTAGAATGTTATATCACGGGAATGAGAAAAGAGTGCATGTCGGTAACGAGATCAAACAAGGTATGGAGATACCGATGATCGAATCTCGGACATGTAATACATCGAGAGACAAAGGGATTTAGTTACAAGCATTAAAGGTTCTCACGATCACAGGAGTCATCGTTGAATGTGTAGGAGTCAGTACGGATCTCCAGGTCATGCTGCTGATTATTGATCGGAGAAGGGTCTCGATCATGTCTGCATTATTCGCGAACCGTAGGGTGGCACACTTAAGAGTTACCGGACACCATTTTGGAGCACATATGTTTCAGACGAAAGAATTGCAAAGCGCAGGAATTGTTTCAATAGAAACCGGAAATTGTTTCTGGTGAAATTGCAGAAGGTGGTTCTGCATGTGATATTGAAATATTGCAAGGGATTATATATGAATGTTTGTTAATTAAATTAATTAACAAAATTCTGAATAAATTTAATAAAAAGAGTTTTATTAAATGAGAGAGCATTAAATTTGGAGAAATTTAATGCATTTAAAGTGGAGACTTTAAAAGGGAATGTGAAGAGGCATTTTAATGTGGAGGGGTTACCACCACATGAATGGGGGAGGTGAGGGGTCACCCCCCCATGCGCCGGCCATGGAGAGAGGGTCACCCCCTCCTCCTATAAAAGGCCACCCATTCCCTCCTTCATCCTCACACCTCCTTGTGAAGGATCTCTCTCCCCCTCTAGAATTATTCCCCCATGGTCTCGGATTAGCGAGATACATGTTCCCGGTGGCATTTCGTCTGGAAGGAGTTGCTGCTTCCGCTGGATCGCTGGAGCGAGGAGGTCTGTATCTAGTAGATAGATCTTGGCGTATAGTTCTCATCGTAGGAAAATTTTTGTTTTCTATGATGCGGACCCAACACTAACACCAAATAAACTTTCATTAGAACACTAGCTACTGTAGCACTTCCCTCAAAAAGCTCAATTTCCCAAAAGAACTCAAAAAGGAACCAACAAGAAGCAAATGCAAATAATGGCAGAAATCTATCAAAACAGACCAGAAGGTAAAGATAAATTTTTTCGAAGGCCTTCTGTCGATAAAATCAAAAAGTATTGAACTAATGAAAGTTAGATAACAACCTGGGGCAGAAGCACAAAAATTCACGCCTCAAAAGGACGTACAGAGATTTTACACGAATTTTTACGGTGAAGCACAGAAATCTGTTTCGGGACAGCAACTTTCCCAATCATTACTTCTCTCTCATTAGTGGTTACTCTTGGCACAAAAAGCAAATAAAAAGGATAAGGAGCGGTTATTACAGAAGTAATAACTTCCAAGACTCATCTAAAACTTTTGGGTTATCTCCTAATAAGTACTTTTCTTTAACGCCTTTAACTGAGGCATGATAGTTTGAGAAGATCCTCACATAAGAAATATGAATTGAAGTAAAAGAGAGCATCAAGAAGAAAATTCAAATCACATTTAGTCTAACCCACTTCCTATGCATAGGAATCTTGTAAAGAAACAAGTCATGAAAGCACAAAGCAACAAGCATAGTAAAGCAAAACAAGTGCAAATTCAATACTTTCAACATAAAGAGGGGAAACTTAATATTGTTGAGACACATAAAACCATGTTTTCCTCTCTCATAATAACTTTCACTAGCATCATGAATAAAATTTACAATATAACAATCACATAAAACATTCTTATCATGAGCCACATGAATATAATAATTATTACTCTCCACATAAGCATAGTCATTCTTATTAATTGTAGTGGGAGAAAATTCAACAAAATAGCTATCATTATTATTTTCATCACCATAATCATGAAATATAGGAGGAATATTATAATCATAATTAATTTCCTCCTCAATAGTAGGTGGACTGAAAATATCATATTCATCATTATAATCATCATATATTGGAGGTTTGGTATCATCATAAGCAATAGAATAGCTATCTTCCAAAGCTAGGGAACCAAAAAGATCATTTTCATAAAAACTAGCTTCCCCAAGCTTAGACTTTTCCATAGCATTAGAAATAATGGTGTCATCAAAAGAATTCATACTAACAACATTGCTATTAGCATACAAATAAAGTTCCATAGGTTTAATTTTCTCTTCAAACACTTCATGTCCTAACTCAAGATAAATACTATAAAGCTCTCTAATTTTGTTGTTTTTTTCCATTAAGCCTAACTAGTGAAAACAAGAAACAAAAAGACAAAATTGCAGAATCTAAAGGAAATAACTTCGAGCACTCACACCGGAGGATGTGAGTACCTTTTACCTTACCTCCCCGGCAACGGCGCCCGAAAATAGGCGTATGCCGTGGGAGGTTCTTCTTATTTAATCCTCCGGTGTGAATACCTTTTACCTTACCTCCCCGGAAACGGCGCCAGAAAATAGCTTGATGTCTACGCACTTCTATTCTTGTAGACAGTTGTTGGGCCTCCAAGTGCAGAGGTTTGTAGAACAGCAACAAGTTTTCCCTTAAGTGGATCACCCAAGGTTTATCGAACTCAGGGAGGAAGTGGTCAAAGGTATCCCCTTTCAAGCAACCCTGCAATCAAGATACAAGAAGTCTCTTGTGTCCCCAACACACCCAATACACTTGTCAGGTGTATAGGTGCGCTAGTTCAGCGAAGAGATAGTGAAATACAAGTGGTATGGATAATTATAAGTGGTAATGGTGATACAAAATAACTTGATGGTGTGGAAAAGACTAAAGTAAAACTGAAATAAAGAAGGAAGCAAGCAAACATGTAATAGATCTAATAGCAAACGGTGTTTCAGTGCTTAGAAACAAGGCCTAGGGATCATACTTTCACTAGTGAACACTCTCATATAAATATCTTCTCTTTATGATACTACGCTGAACTACTCTCCGGTTGGACACTCTAATCCATGGTAGGGCTATAACAACACACCTCAAAGTAAGCCTTTCCCATCTAGATAACCCCACACTGTCACCTTGAGTACTAGATGAGTCCAACAAACACCACAATTTCATAAAGACATCCAACTCCAAATATAACTCATAACAAGTATTTGTAATCTCTAGCCTAAGTGCCACCAAGGTGTGCACACTGTCAACTTCACACACATGGGGAGAGCAGAGATCTATTAAAGCACTTGAGTAGCAATGTAGATCTATAGATTACAAGCTCATGATCTCAATAAGATCATGCATAGAGAGAGAGAGATGAACACATAGCTACCGGTAGAACCCTTAGCCTCGAGAGAGAACTACTCCCTCCTCATCATGGGAATCAGCAATGGTGATGGAGATGGCGGTGGAGACCGATGGAGATGGCTCTGGGGCACTTCCCCATCCCGGCAGGGTGCCGAAACAGAGACTTTTTGTCCCCCGAATCTCCCCTTCGGTGGCGGCGGCGCTGCGGAACTTTTCGTGGATTTCTCATTGACGATCTAGGTTTTTGGTATCGGGAGGCTCTTATAGGCGAAGGAGGCAAGGTCGGTGGCCGGCCAGGGGGCCCACACCATGCCCTGGCGTGGCCTAGGGTTGCCCGTGCCAAGGTTAGTCCAAGAAATCATATGAAAAGTACTCCAAAGTGTGGACAAAACATAAGAAAGTAGATAAAACCAAGCATGGAATATCAAAAATTATAGATACATTTGCAATGTATCAGGCACCACCATATACGTGGCCCACCTGCCAGTCACCATTGATCAAAATTGATCCAAAACTTGTCAAAATACTAGTTTATGTTTTACCATGGAAACTAATGCACATAGCATTGCACTTTGTGAATGGATGGCTTTATGTCAAAAAAGTAATTTAATTTCAGCATCTTTAGCTAGGAAGCTTGGAAACTCATGAAAGTAGGGCATTATCCATCAAATCTGGAATCTCCTTTGTAAACAATTGCTTGAAATGCCAAGATGCACCGATCTACCAAATATGGCCAGGTTTGTAAGCTTGGTTGGCAAAGATACTTCAATGTATACAGTAGTACAGAAGATGAAAAAGGTATAGAAACTATGGTTGTGACCTTGCTACTCTTGTTTTAAAGCCTTGAATTAATGTTCATTAATTTCGGCAGATGTCTATAAACTCATTAAATGCTGGAAAGCATACAGGCCTGTGGGTCTATCTGACGGGGACATCATCCCAAGTGGGAGTAGCATACCTTAGAAGCTTCAACTTCAAAATTTTGACAGAGGGCCGAAATATCCCGCCCACCTATTCAAACATCCCGCCCATCCATTCAAACATCCAGCCCCAAAAATGAAACATCCAGCCCGAATTTTTTTTATTGCACAAATTTAGCCTGGAAGCTTGAAAGGGTGTTATACATTGTGTCAAAAAAGGGGGCGGTGTCATTTTGAGCCATCATCTTTGTAGTTGCTTCACAACAAAACACATTGTTGTTACTTGGAAATTTGAAAACAAACTTCAAATTTCGAAGCAGACATATTGGTTGATTTGCAAAGATGCACCGATCTACCAAATACGGACACGTCATCATATACTATTTCCATGACCTTGGTCACCTTTTTTTTGGATGATGGCCATCTTCTCGAAAGCCTTAAATTGTTCGAATATTTCAGCAAATGCCTAGAAACTCGTTTAAATGCTAGGAAGCAACTCTCGATGGCGTGTCGGCCTAGACGGTGACAGCGCGTCTAAGAGGCCCCACGCTGGAGTAGCGTATGTTAGAAGCTTCGACCTCAAAATTTGGTATGGCACCCAAACATCGCACCCATCCATTAAAATATCCCGCGCATCCATTCAAACATGCTTCACCTCTTTGTAGAATGCAAAATTCCTCTTCTATCCCTGCTCTAGAAACAAGAATCTGCGGGAGCACTGCAATAACAGAGGGATATAGGTGGTAAATTTGCGTTCTCCCAAGTGCATCACCCCATCCACGTTTCCTAGCCCTTCTTCAATATTTACCTGCCCGCCCACTCCGACCTACACTAACTTTTTGGACCCACGATGCAAGTGACCCACATGTCAGTGAGCCAGAATTACGAGAAGTAGAGATTCACATTGCTTGTTGTTCAAAATTCGAACATTTTTCGCTAAGCCGAGATAAAATCGTTAAAATCATCCAACCTGGCTTATACTATCATTCCACTATGTCAGAGTAAAAGCTAAAAAACAAAGCCAAAAACACGTTCATAGCTTTATAAGCCAAAAATCAAAAGCCAGAATTCGAGCCCAACCAAACAGTGCCTAAATCTCAAGGAACTCTTCCTGTTTCTCCCTTGTTTTAGTACCCGGGTACCTTCAATTTTATTTAACAAAAAATATGACCAAGTAGGATATCATCGACTTGTAAATCAATTTTTGAGATACTTTCATTAAATTGCGGTAACACCATTCTGTTCCAGGAATATATATAACCATAAAGTTTGAAAATATTATTGAGAATTCACAGAATCCTAAACCATAAAATCTAAACCCCCAAACCCTGACCAAGCAGGTATCGCGCAACTATAGATCAAAAATTGAGATACTTTCGTTAAATCAGGTAACGCCATTCTATTAGACAAATATAAGCATAAATCCTAAGAATTACCAAAAATTCTCTGAACCCTAAACCGAAAACATCCCATAAAACTAAACTGTAAAGCCCTAAACCCTCGACCCATAAATCCTAATCAAGCAGGTATCGTGCACTTATATATCAAAATTGGAGATACTTTCATTAAATTGCGGTAACGCCATTCTATTCCACGAATATAAGCATAAAGCTTGAACTTTATTTAAAATTCCTGAAACCCTCAAATCTAAACACTAAACTTTAAATCCTTACCAAACACGTAGCTGCACTTATCGATCAAAATTGATATATTTTCATTAACTGGAATCCATTATATTCGATGGACATAAGCAAAAATCTTGAGCATTATCAAAAATACCCTAAACCCTAAACAACCCCTAATAAAACCTAAACCTAAAACCCCAAACCCTCAACCCATAAACCCTAGTAGATAATGTATCATGCACTAATAGGTCAAATTTGGAGATACTTTCAATGAGTTAGGTAACGCCATATATATTCTATTCGACGAATATAAGAATAAAGCTTGAGTATTATTGAAAATTTGATAAAACCACTAAACCCTATTCAGTCTATAAAACCTAAACCGTAAAACCATAAAACCCTAAATCCTCGACCCATATAAACCCTAACCAAGCATGTATCATGGACTTATAGATCAAAATCTGAGATTCGATATTTCATTAAATTGCGGTAACGCCATTCTATTCCATGAATATAACAATAAAGTTTGAACATTATTGAAAATTCCCGAAAACCGAAACCCGTAAAACCTAAATCATAAACCCCTAAACCCTCACCAAGCACGTAGCATGCACTTATAGATCAAAATTTAAGATAATTTCGTTAAATTGGGTAACGCCATTCTATTTGACGAATATAAGCATAAATCATGAGTAATATCAAAATTTTCCTAAACCGTAAACAACCCCTAAATCTTAAACCCTAAACCCTAAAGCCCTAAACACTCAGCCATAAACCCTAACCAAGCATGTGTCATGCACACATTGATCAAAATTTGAGATACTTTCATTAAATCAGCTAACACCCATTTTGTTCTACGAGTATAAGCATAAATATTGAGCATTATTGAAAAATCGCTAAACCCTAAACAACCCATAAACTAAACCGTAAAAACCTATAACCCTAAACCCTCGACCCATAAACCCTAACCAAAGCAGGTATTGTGCACTTATACATCAAAAATTGAGATACTTTCAATAAATTGATGTAATGCCATTCTATTCAACGAATATAAGCATAAAGCAACTTGAACATTATCGAAAATTCCTAAAACCCTAAACCCTTACCAAGCACGTAGCATGCACTTATAGATCAAAATTTGATATACTTTTGTTTAATTTGCTAACGCTATTTTATTCGACGAATATAAGCATAAATCTTAAGCATTATCGAAAATTCCCTAAACCCTAAACCCTAAACAACCCCTAAAACCTAAACCCTAAAACCCCAAACCCTCAACCCATAAACACGAACCAAGCAGGTATCATGCACTTTATAGATCAAAATTTGAGATACTTTCATTAAATTAGGTAACGTCATTCTATTCGACAAATATAACAATAAAGCTTGAGAATTATTCTAAATTTGATAAACTCTAAGCCCTATACAATGATAAAGCCTAAACTATAAAATCCTAACCAAGCAGGTATCATGCACTTATAGATCAAGATGTGTGATACTTTCATTAAAGCTGGTAACGCCATTCTATTCGACGAATATAAGCATAAATCTTTGAGCATTATTGAAAAATCGCTAATCCCTAAACCCTAAACAACCCATAAAACCTAAACCGTGAAACCCTAAATCATCGACCCATAAACCCTAAACCAGCAGGTACCATACACTTATAGATCAAAATTTGAGATACTTTCATTAAATTGTGGTAACCCCATTCTATTACATGAATATAAGCATAAAGCTTGAACATTATTGAAAATCAAAAACCCTTAACCGTAAACCCTAATAACCTCCTAACCCTAGAACTCTAACTTCCTAACCCTAGAACCCTAAACCCTTACCAAAGATGTATAATGCACTTATAGATCAAATTCTAAAATACTTTTATTAAATTGCGATAACGCCATTCTATTCCATGAATATAACCATATATATAAAGCATGAACATTATTATTGAAAATTCCCTAAACCTTAAAACCTAAACAATCATAAACCCTAAAACTTTGAATAACCCTAAACCCTGAACCACTAAACCCTAAAAGCCTAAACCCTAAAATCCTAAACCATAAACCATGAACCCTTAAACCCTCAACCCAAAATAAAACCCCAAACCCTAAACTTAACCCTAGGATATATATACTTTGAGTGAAATCCGGGGCAGTGCGATTTAAAGCCATGTTTTGTAGTAGCTTCATGACCAAAGCCATTGTTGTGCATTAGAAAATTGAAATAACTTCCAATTCAGAAGCTTCCTTTGTAAATAATATTTTAAATGCCAATACACACCATACCAAATATGGATAGGTTATTATAAACTATAGAAAATATATGGCCATGACCTTGGTCATCTGGATTGAAAGCCATGCATATTCTTACATGGTACTCCATATATATTGTGATACAATTTATTCTTAGAAATTGTCAAACTTCAAGATTATATTTTTCCATGGAAACTAGTTAGTGCACATAGTGAGACATGAAGAGAGAAAATAATGGATGCATTTATTTTTATATTTTCTTTCTTTGTATTTTTTTAAAATAGCCGAAATTAAGTGTCATTACCATTCATATCAAAAAGTTGAATTTTCCGAAACTCTCGGTGGTTCTCCAATATTTGACTACTTGATATCTTTGAATTATCTTAAAAAGTCAAGAGCAAGGTATATCACACACTTTCTAGTTCGAAATTAGACATATTTACTTCAAATTGTAAAAAATTCATTTTATTTCATAGATTTAGCTAGAAAGTTTGGAAATTCATGAAAGTTGAGCATTGTCCATCAAATCTAGAATCTTCTTTTGAAATGCCAAGATGCAGCTATCAACCAGATATGGTCACGCTATTATAAACTATAACAGAGATATGGCCGTGATCTTGGTCATCTTGTATGAAAGCCTTCAAAATATATTGTTTATCAATTTTGGAAAATGTGTGGAAACTCATTTATATGTTGGTAAGCATACTGTCGCTGGCGTGTGGGTCTAGACGGGGCTAACATTTGAGAGCGGCCGCGTCGGAGTAGCGTACGTCGAAAGCTTCAACCTTAAAATTTCCACATGGCGCCGAAACATCCCGCGCACATCTATTCAAATATCCCGCGCATCTATTCCAATATCCCGCCCCACTTTTTGCGAATGCAAAATTCCTGTTCTACCCCTGCAACGGAAACAAGGACCGTGGGAGTACCACAATGCGTCATCCCACCTATATCTCCCTATCGTCTCTTCCCCGCCCACACCCCTCCAACCTCGACCTTCCTCTAGCTGCTTCCCCGCCGGCCCTCTCTTCCACACCGGAGCTCTTCCACTACAGGCGCTCTTCACCGAAACTATTTCACTGACTCCCTCGCAGCATCGGATCTGCTTTGCCAATGCCGTCGACTACCCTACTGAGGCCGCTTCACTGAATCATTCGTTGCTGACCCCGAAATGCTGAGCCACCGCCCCCGCCGCCTACTTGCCTGTCCCACCCGTCCTCGCCACGCAGCGGTAATTTCTCTTCCCGTTTGCTATATTTTTTTTACTCGTAAGCTACGAAATCTTTAGGATGTTGCTCAATATCCTAGATGCTATTGCCATTTCGTTTGCACCCTTCATCTTGTAGGTGTTATCCACCTCATTAGCTTCTTGCTTTTATTCCCTTTCTTTATTCTCACGCTATCGGTTTAATCCTCCAACACAAACTCATAGATTCTATTCTTTCCGAGCGCTTGCATGGTTCATGCAAACAGCTCATAGAGGATCCAACACTGATAATCTGATGCCCAGCAAGGCTAAATCGTGAGGTTTCCTTGTGTTACTTAGGCCAGTTTCTTGTCATGTTAATTAGTTTTCATTCCACCTAAGAACTTGCCATGACATTTGCATTTATGTTGAATTGTGAATATATGTGCGAATGCTTAATTTGGAAAATGTCCATCTAGTTTGGATGATATATCTGGTCACTTTTAATGCTATATGTTGGTGTTTTCACCTGCTTTCATCCTTCCAAACCAGCTATCTAGTTTAAAACATACATCTGGTAATTTTTAATGCTATGTTTTTGGTGTTTTTCAAGACTTTTCATCCTTCCAAACCAACCAACTTGGTTTCAAATGTCATGCAGAGAAATGACAATGGAGTACAAGGACCAGAGTTCCAACTGCTCTGCTTAGATTCTTCTAGCAGATTGACCAGGATTTGCACCCGCTCGAGAAGGAGCTACTATCAGCCTGAATGTGCTACTACAAGTTCATACTTACTTTAAATGATCTCTACTTTATATAATACTACTTGTTTCCCTTGTTGTTTGTTTTAACCTATTTCACCATATTTTAGCAGACTGCAGTTAAAACCTAGCAGGAGTCCTTGGAAGGTAGGACTAAAAGTTGTGATCCCTCATCCCGTTCATCCTCCCATTGCATTGCCGAAGCAAACAACTTACTTAACAGTCCACCTAGAACAACTCCTGCATGTGATAAATATATAAATGTTGTATTGCATGCAGAATGAAAGGGTGTAGCTTCTCTTAGATATGTAGCTAAAATGTTGAAGAAGAGGACAGAGGATACATGGAAGCGAATCGCCATGTACCGATCTCTTATTGATGGTGCTGACATGTTGTAATCTGTCAGAATTACGATCTTGTTGTATAACCTGTTGTAACAAACTTTTATTGTTGTGTAATAGGTAATTTTAATTTCTATGTGTTTATTAATTGATGTCTTGATATTCACCTGTTCTGCAAAAAGTAGGCGCTAGCAAAAAAAGTCCGAAACAGTAACAAGCCGGAGCAGTAGCATGCCGAACATTGAAACAACATGCGCATGGATGGCCCAAAACGACCAGAACAGTAAAAGACCAGAATAGTAAAAGGCTAGAACAGTAAAAGGCCATAGCAGTAAAAGGCCAGAATAGTAAAAGGCTAGAATAGTAAAAGGCCGTAGCAGCAATAGGCCAGAACAGTAAAAGGCCAGAACCATAAAAGGCCAGAACAGTAAAAGGCCAGAATAGTGAAAAGGCCGGAACAGTGAAAGGTCGGAACCGTAAAAGGTATCAACAGCAAAAGGCCAGTACGGTGGCAGGACAGTACAATAACATGCCAAACAGTGTCGGCCTGAATAGGCAAAAGCCCAAACACTAAAAGGCCTAAACAGTAACAGGTCGAAATTCCTAAAAGGTTGAAACAGTAATAGGACTGAACAGTAAAAGGCTAAATTTGTAACAAGCATGAACAATGCGGGGCCGTATTTGTGCAGGCCTCAAGTGGTAGCACAGTGTTGGACCAACATGGGCCTTCTGTAGGCCAAAACAGAATCGGGCCTGAAAGTTCGCGGGCCGCATCTCTAGGCCGATTTCAAATAGTGCAGGACAAAACAGTAACAGGCCATATTCTTGTTGGGCTCCACTGATGGGCCGACCTAGTTAGTATTTAGCAGGCCATGGCTGGGCCTGGCTTCTGCCATGGTTTCTATGACCGTTAATGGCGATAACCGGCCGCTAACGGCAGCTGCCACGTGGTAGTTTGCATGACGTCAGCCGTCAGCGTGGCTGGCAAACAGATCTACGACGGAACACATTTTCATGGCTGAAGGGTGCGATCCACCACGGGCAAAAAAACCGTGGTTAATTAATTTGTGATGGGGCTTTTACCACGAAGGTCATCCGTCGCGCAAGACTCTTTGGCCACGAAAAATGGGCCTTCAACCATGAAAATCATCCGTTGTAAAAACCAACTTTTCTTGTATTGAATAGTATTAAGTTTAACATCAATGGTTGAAAGAAAGAAAAGGATGATCATCATCCACTATGTTGAGACATAGGTTCTATCTTTGAAAATCATGATGATAACTTAAACATAATATATGATCCAATAAGAAACATTTGAAAAGTGATTAAGTTTGAATCACAGAATGTTGAGCTGAGTTTCTCTATAGTGTCTAATAGATAACTATAGACATGTTTTCCCAATCCATAAAGGATGGCATATCTTAAAGCATAAAGAGTTATGTTATAAGGGAATATGTTGGAAACTCCTGTAATACCGACTACAGTCAAGTAGGAAGCAAGGTGAATAAAACATCGAAAGTTGCATAGGGTGCACTCGCATTTCGATAATTACATTTATAATAATAGATAAGGGTACCATCTAAAGTGTTGTATAATGTTATGGCGGGGCTAGTTCGCTTTTAACTTAGAATGATGTGTCCCAAGGCATAGTTGAAAGAACATTTCATGGTTCCCTGTGTTTTGAGTGTTAGATAACAATACCGTGGAGTTTTCTCATGTGTGCTAAGTGTGCAGGAAAAGTTCTTGTGTTGGGGGGCCGGATAATCCGTCCTGACTCACTTGGCAAAGGCAGGTATGGTGCGTCGCCAAGTCTGGGGATGGAGTTTCTCCTGGAAAATCCGAACAGGGGCGGATTTTCTTCCCCTAACAGGATAATCCGGCCCTCGCCTTGGGC